>CM054062.1:334247809-335447809 GCA_028641055.1 Alopecurus myosuroides
TCACTACAAGAGAACCGGTCTCTTGCAACGAAATCTGTAGCTACGGTTTTTTTTCGTTGCGATATAATCACAAATTACCACGACCTCTCAGGTTGTGGTGATAGGGCACTCGTATTTCCACGACTCATTTTGGTGGCGATAAATTGTCGTTCTGTTGCGGTAGAGGCCTCCTATTGCCACGATTTGTACTGCTGTTGGAATACAAGCGCGTTGTTGCGACAGAGTATTTTCGTTGCGCGAGGCACTCCTTTTGTTGCCTTAGAGACATGGTATTCCAACGAAATAAGCATTCGTGGTGATATTCAGTCATATATTGCAACATATGTATTTGTGTTGCGGTAGTTACAAATATTGTTGCAAAAAAAAAGCTAACTATTGCAACCAAATTTTTCGTGCGGCAATACCATATGTTTTTCGCCTCAAATTTATCCTGCGGCAATACCTATTGTTTACTGCGACAATTTGGGTCGTATGGTAATAGGTTAAACGTAAAGCAACAATCACCGTACTGTTGCGAAAATGAACAAGTTATTTTGCAACGACCATTCATAGACTAGCTTAACGGGCCTCATGGGCCGTGCCCTTGACCACTGTTGCAATTTTCTTAGGACTACAATTCATTTTTGGTCCAGTATCTCAGTTTGGTGAGCACAATTTTTTTTAAATATTGTTTGCAATTGAATTTCTGCAGCACTTAGCATTTTACTAATGTTGCAACAAGTGACAGTACTTAATAATCAATCAAGAACTCATATAAGACGCAATTTCACTAGTACATTTATCATGGAAATTCAAAATTTCTAAACACTGGAACTTTGGAATCTTTAAACAAAAATTATGTTATTACACGATCTTTCATCCATGCATGTTCATGGCAAAACCTTTAAGCCAAACAGTGCAGAGACAGCCTACACAAAGAATCCATGGTCATCATCCAATTCATCTTCTACCAAAGGAGAAACATGACCATCATTTATGTAAGCCTCATCATCATCAGTATCAGCATCATATTCGACTTGGTCTTCGTCAAAATCAGCAGGTCTTAAATTATTTATGACTGAAACATCAACGTTGGTTCCTTCATCATCATTTCTGCACCAACTAGTAATATCGTCAGGTAAAGTAAATTCTGGAACTGTAATTCCTGCGTCGACGACATCCTGTACATCTGCATCACCACGTTCATCTCCTTCTGCAAGATCATCTAGGTCTGCACCATTTAAAACCGAAGGAGGAAACAAATTGCATGGATTCATTTTTATAGCACTTGCCCAATTAGGGCTCTTCACATGTAACATCCCAAGTATGAAAACCATCCCCTTAGAATGTTTGTTGCATGTTTATTAAAATATTGCATCATGTCACCATATTGTTTTCATTCTGTTTGCATTTGTTTCTTATTTGATGCATCTGTTTTCCCTGTTTTCCCAATTCAAATTTAAACTTTATTCAAATGATTGTTTCATACTTGCTCTGTTACAACATTTGAAATAAAAATCACAAATAAAAACAACCAATTTGTTTCATTTTATTCCATAGTGATCACTTGTTAAAAGGATGGTTTTAATCAATCCTTTAAATTCCAAAAACACATTTAAAATTCAAATCAAAGCACCAAAACAGAATCACTTTGAAATTATGATGATATCAAAACAAATCAACTCAATTTGTTTATAATTACCATAGGGGTTACCCTATTTAAAAGTTGGTTTTTATTAATGATCATTTAATATTAAAATTTCACCCAAATTTGGTTTAAATTCAAACAGCAAACAATTTCAAACTTTTTGTAAATAAAAGTTAACATCTGTTTGCTTTTGACCTAAGGAACTTCCCCTAATTTTTCCACATTTTTTTACTAACCTAAAACCCATCATTTCCTTCCAAATCCTTTTTCAGCAAAAAAAAGGAGAAAGAAAATTTAAAAAATCAAAGTTTTGGTGCCAACAGAGGGTGGGCTGCGCCGAGCCCACCTCGTTTTCCTTCCGCGCGCAGCCCAGCCTGCCACTTAACGAAGAAAACGATTCGTTTTTTTTCCTCGCTTCTATTCCATCGTCATCAACATGTACGGCGTTCATCCGGAGCGCCACGGCGGCATCGGAGCTCTCTGACGGCGATGCGAGCTCCTCGAACCCTATAAAACAAGCCCTAGGGCTCTGCGCCGCACCCTAGCCCCTAGGTTTCCTCCTCCCCTCGCTAGCGCCGCCGCTCACCCTCTCTCTGCTCGAGCTCCCCTCTCTGAAGCTCCCTCCGGCGACCACCTCTCTGAACCCCGATGGCAACCACCGCTCCCCGTACGTCTCCTTCTTAGCTGTTCACGGGAAACGAACCGCTGTTCCCTCCTCTCCCTCGTCAACACTTTCTCAGCCCCGGTAAGCCTCTGTTTTGACGCCGCAATCATCGACCTCTCCGACCACCGTGGCGCCATTTCCCTGAACCCGTGGTCGTCTTCATCGTTGCAGAGCCCCTCGTCGCGATCTGATCGCTGGGATCGACTCGCCACCACCTCCTCCTCCGATTGGACACTGCAGCCGTCGCGAAGACTCGCCCCACCGTCGCCGCCGTCCACGGAGCTGCCGCTGCTGACGCCGTCGTTTCGTCACCGAGCCGCTGCAACCCCAACAACGGTGGTGAGCCACCAGCTACTTCCCCTCCCTCCTTGCATCACATCCGTGCACGCACTGCACACGCTTCCACCACCACCAGATCGCCGCCCCGTAGCACAGCTTCCACCGCTCGTCGCCGGTGAAGTTTATCTGTCAGGTTCAGTCGCTGTCGCGCGCAAAGTTCAGTTAGTGGCTGGATCTGAACGATAACCTGTACTCGCCCTCGTTACTGACAGAACGAACGCAACACCGCAGTGGTTCAGTGCTAGCGTGCGCAGCGTGAGGTGCAGGGATCGATCCCTCGCTCTCGCTGAATAAAAAACCCCCTTTTTTTCGCGAGCAGTGCTGACGGGCAGACCCCACCCGTCAGCGGCCCTCACTGCCACGCGCGCGCAAGGCACGCCACGCCGGCCCCCTGGCCCACGCACAGTGGCTGCGGCTAGGGTGCTGTTCTGTAACAAATGTTTAACACGATTCTGTTTAATTCCTAAATCATTTTAAATGGCAGAATTAATCCCTAAAACAAAAACATTAATAACTTCTAATCTGTAAGTCCAATTAATAAAAGTTATATATGTTTGTTGTTCCAAATTTAATCATCTATCCAAATAATCCAATTGTGTACTGTTTTGAAAATTCCAAATGCATTTAAATTTCAAATTCCAATAATTCAAATGCAAATTTCTAAATTCAATAACTAATTCATCCTAAATCCAAATCATGCAAATAAAATATGGTTTCAATGCTATTTCAAATAACCTTTTCAAATATAAATTTTCTTTCATGTTTTGAATAATTTAAATTGCCTAAATAATTTAATCCTTGTTTAATTCATTTAAATTTGATAAAATCATAACTTGCTCAATTTAAATTATTTTTGAACATGCAAAATATGTTTTCAAACCATCAAAGTGTGAACTTTTCAAATGTGAGTTTGAATTTATGTGTTGAACAAATAAAATTCAAATAAAATTCAAACTTGTTTAAAACTCAATTAAAACTTGTTTAATCTTGTTAATTTATAATTAAATTATCCTAATTCCTTTTTCAATATGTGAAACATGTAAACTAACTAAAATTTGATGTTCTTTTCAAATATGAATTTTGTTATTTGTTTTGAACAATTTAAATGGTTGAAAACAACAAATACTTGTGTGTCACCTTTAAGGCACCAAAAATTCCCTAAATTAATAAATAAATTTCTAAATTGGTAACCCTATTTTAAATTGGTTCTAATGTTGTTATTTTGTTGTTTTCCCCATGCATGCATCATACTAATCCACTTTCACCTGTTGATCAGTTGGACAACAAATAATCTAACCAAAAATCCATGGGCTTTTCATATGCAACTCAAAATTGCATATGTGTCCATTTAAATTGTGTTACCATGTCAATTAGGTTATTTTGATGCATCTATTAACTTGACATGCATCATCCCATGATTGTGCACTATGCCATGATATTGATTGTTTATTTTTCCTGTATTGTTTGTTTGCTTCTTCTCGGATAGACGACGACGTTGATACCGACGATCTTTACGACACCCCTTCTGAGGATCTAGCTCAGTACCCGGCTACTGGGTTTGCAGGCAAGTTATCACTCACATGAACTATTGTGTTCCTTTCAACATTGGTTACCGATACTTTCCGTTGTCTATTTCTGCTAGCCATATGTATCGTTGTTTCTGTTACGAACCTATCACATGATACCCTGAACCCTGATATTGCCTCACATCCAGTCCTATAACCCCGTTGCTTGGACCCGTGTCTTACTAGCATGCTTAGGGTTGTTTTGCTCGAGTCTGATATCAGTTACATTCTGTTATTATATTCTGTTATATTCTGGGGCTCGATGTTAAACAACAACCTGTTAATTTGAGGTAATAATAATTTGCTGATAAGGCACCGGCAGGAGGCCCGGCGTGGTTTTGAGGCCTGCTAGTGTCGACCCTAATAGGAAAAGGTTCTTGTCTACTGATCCATGATGAGCGCACTATCCGCATGTGGGAAGCGTGTATGGGCGCCCCCCTCAATTTGATTCGATTCGCATCTCGTCCAAATCACCACACTTAGTTCGGGCTTTCCATTTGATACACGCATATGCAGGTACGAACCCGAGGCCAGGGTGGAACTTTTGTAGTCGGCATTTAGGGCGGCGTGGTCTTCTAGTGCTATGAGGGTCCCCTTTTCTTCGTGGGGCTCGATTAGCCGCGCACGCACAGCACGTGGTGCTTTGGGCTTGATGCGAAGAAGAGTTGAGTTGTGTAGAGTGCCTCGCTTGGTGGAAGTGCATTTCCGTCCTGGCGGGATATTCTTACGTGTACGGCCAAATTGGTGCACCCCTGCAGGGATAAATCTTCTCGAGAAGCCGTGTTTTCCGCGGTTATGGTTAACTTGGTGAAAGTACTGGCTAAGAAGTACTCAGAACAACTTACACCTAACTAATGATAACTTGACTAGTAATAGGCTTATTGACACAACAATTTTATCCATCATTAA
Organism: Alopecurus myosuroides; assembly: GCA_028641055.1. Classification (NCBI taxonomy): domain Eukaryota; kingdom Viridiplantae; phylum Streptophyta; class Magnoliopsida; order Poales; family Poaceae; genus Alopecurus; species Alopecurus myosuroides. Next base: position 334,252,914 of record CM054062.1, read on the forward strand.
TCCAACGGTGTGAGTTATCCTCGGATTGCTTCTTTGGATAAGGGGCGAGGTCCAGGATGGGTTTGTTTGGTGGTTAGCTATAGTTGATTACGAAACGCTATCTTATCTCTTTCTGTTAGACCGGAAGTTGTAGTACATTCTGTAGTTGGTTATTGCAGCCAGTAACAGCAGCTTTTATACCCCTTTCTTCCGTTGATCCCAAGGCATCTGTGCTTGGTGTTGACGGGCTACATTTTGGTGAACTGTGAGTCTTGCTTGCCAGTACGTTTATGTACTGACCCCTTTGGGGCTGTGGTTTCCGTAGACTACGCTTACGAGGATCCAGGTGACGGCTACTACGTGGAGTTTGACGAGGCTGCTGACGAGTAGTTAGCGGACCCGGGCAGGATCCGAGACATCGTGGATGGGCTCCGTTTTCTTTTCATTCCCGGCTTCTTAAGCCTATTTGGATTTGTCTGTACTCAGACCCTTTGAATGCTTCCGCTGAGTTGTAATGATGTTATGTTGAGACATGTGTCCTCTGGATGATTGTATTTGCTACTCTCTGCCCTAGTGAGGGCCAGTTGCAACTTATTTCGATCTTTTGTGTCTTAGAGATATGTTGTGTTATCATCTTGTTCAAAGCCGTTGACGTACCATGTGTGTATGGTATGAAGTACGTCAATGGTAGTGTCCTGATTTCTACGGGATAGTTTACATCGACTGTGAACAGTAACGGTTGGTTGTCACACCTAAGTGTTGGCCTACTCGTAAGAGGACGCGGGTGCCGGTAAGCCCCGTAATCCAATCAAAATACTGTTCAGTTCGTACGATGAGTATCCTCTAGAAGTCCGGGTGCGACAAATGGTATCAGAGCCTGTCTGCCTGTAGGATCCCTTTTACTGGCCGCAGTTGAGTCTAGAAACTATTTTGTAGCTATATAGGAAAAATGAAACGTGAGAGTAGGAATTCTGCCATTTTTCTTCTTTCCCCACCCACCCACCCTTTTCTGGTAAGGAAGTGCAACGTTGTTTTCTCTTCTCACCTAAACTTTCAAGTTAGGATTTCACGTGTTTTGGGTTCTCCGTAGTACCTTAGGAGTTTTGGTCTCGTTTTCCCGATGTTGCTTCGATATCCTATTCTTCTCAACGTCCTTTTCGTCCGTTGAAACCTTGTTGTTACTTTCCACTTCAGTTCTCTACCGGCGTCTAATCAAAACTTCCCCGATCATCTGCAGATGGATCTCAGGTTCTTCCCGCAGGTGGTTCGGATGACTTGTTGCGAGAGCACTGCCGGTTATCCGGAGATGCTGAGAGACATGGTCGCTTATCTAGGGTTCCATTGGGCACCAGAGTACCAGGTCTACGAGCAGCAGCGAGAGTTTGACCAGACCTACTACCAGGCTATCGTCTACATTCTGTCAGATGATGGCATGAGTGTTGTCCACCGCTACGAGGCAGTAGGTTCCACAGTGGATATGGCCGTGCAGCAGGCAGCTTACGTGAGTCTCACCGTCCTCCGTGCTGACTACTGGGGGTTTGACGATTCTATCTATCGCCACATCCCCCGTGGTTACATCACGTCACCGGGAGCTCACTTCACCCTCTACGACAACCTGGATTTCTACGAGCATGATAACACCAGGCTGCACACCACCGCTCAGTTTGTGAGGCACAGTGACGCTGTTGCCACCACACTTTCTCAGGAGTTGGCCTCAGTCAGGGAGCAGCTCTACCTTGCTTTGACTCGTCTGGCTACGTACACCACAGACTTTGTTGGAGATGAGCGCTTTGCACGTTTCCATCAGACAGTTGGACGTAGTTTGCCAGATGCTGGAGGTTACGAGCCGATCAGAGGTCCACTCCTCAACCTAGGAGCTGGTTACACTGGGATTCCACGCTTTGGAGCACAGGGAGACGACGCTTTCTACTTCACCACACCGAGAGTTGCTCTCAGAGCAGTCCCGATCTACGTGGATCGTCGTTCTACCTACTTCCGTGGGATTCCTCCTCACCGTATCTCTCGTCGTACTACTCACCGCCGTCCTGCGTGATGAGCATGGGAGTACCGATGTATCCATTCATAGCTATGTTTAGTTATCCTTTGGCTTTCGAACCATGTATTGGTCTGTTGGATATTCTGATGTATTTGAACATGTGATGATGTACCTGTTGGTTATCTATTCATGCGTCGGAATAATCTCTCTTTCGGTTACCAAGTCTATCCTTTTCTATTGTTGTGCTAAAATGCATGTCTATTCAGGATGCCGCCAACAAGGAGCAACCCGCCTGAACCACCTCCGCTCACGGAGCTGTTGACTCAGATGACTCAGGTCGTGACTCAGATGGCCCAGATCCAGGCTAACCAGCACAACAACCAGAATGCTCCGCGAGTCAGCATCAAGGAGTTTCTGAGTCTGGGGCCGAGAGCTTTCGTGGCAACACGGGAGCCTCTGGATGCTGATGACTGGATCTGGGAGATGGCCAGGGCTCTGGACATTGCTCACGTTGCTGAGGAGGATAAAGTCAAGTATGCCACCTACCTACTGAAGGGTCAGGCAGCTACCTGGTGGGAGAACTACCAGACCATGAGAGCTGGATACCCAATCACCTGGGGTTGTTTCAAGGATGCCTTCCTGAAGCACCACATCCCAGATGGCCTCATGGAAAGGATGCGTGAAGAGTTCTGCTCTCTTAAGCAGGGCAAGCTGGACGTCATTGGCTACCAGAATGAGTTCAATCGCCTCGCTCGTTATGCTGGTGATGAGGTGTCCACTGAGGCCAAAAAGATGGCAAGGTTCCGCCGAGGTTTTAACCCGGAACTGAAGTACGCTCTCACCAACATCAAGTGCAAGGACTTCGAGGAGCTCGTGAACACAGCGCTCAATGAGGAGAATGGGCGCAAGGCGTTCGAAGAGTCGCGCAACCACTCGCGTGAGGGTGGTTCCTCCTCCAACAAGACCACCCCTCCGCAGAAGCGCCGCATCTGGGTGCCAAATGGTGCTGTCACTAGGGCTCCATATGCCCAAGCTTCTCAAGGCTTCGCTTCCCGCCCACCCAACCCAGCTCAGATGCAGGCTCAGAGGTTCTCAATGGGGCAGCCAAGGCCAGATGCACCTCGTGTCGTCACTTGCTACAAATGCAAGCAGACTGGACACTATGCTGATAAGTGCACTCAGAGGCAGCTACCTCCACCACCTCCTCGCCCCAACACCAACCAGGCAATGGTTCGTGCTCCCCCGGCTAAAGCCTTCAACTCCAACAACAGGCCTGTCGGGAGGACCGCGAGGGTGAATCATATCAAGGCCGACAAAGCTGAGGAAGCTGCTGACGTCGTTCTCGGTACATTCCCCGTAAACTCTAACCCAGCTAAAGTGTTGTTTGATACCGGAGCATCGCATTCTTTCGTGTCAAAGATCTTTGCAACAGCAGTTAAGCTACCTTTTGTTGGTTTGGGTTCCCCGCTAGTAGTAAACTCCCCTGGAGCAACTATGCAAACTTCCAAGATCAGTCATGAGAATCAGATCTTAATTGGAGGTCATATATTCCTTGCTTCCCTCATTCTGCTTGGCAATTCTGACATTGATGTCATCCTTGGCATGGATTGGTTGAAGGCCAATAAAGCTACGATTGATTGTGCTAAGAAGTCAATAACTCTGTTCCACCCGTCTGGCCAGATAGTCTATTCTCCAAGTGAAACAAGTTCTGTTCAGCTGTACACCCTGGATGCTAAACCTCTACCTCTGCTTGAAAATGTTCCGGTGGTTTGTGAATTCCCTGACGTCTTTCCAGAAGAGTTGCCAGGGATGCCTCCGGACAGAGCAGTTGAGTTCGTGATCGAGCTTGAACCAGGTACTGCTCCAATCTCTAAGCATCCATATAAGATAGCTCCTCCTGAACTGAAATTGTTGAAGGAGCAAATCGATATGTACATGGAGAAAGGTTACATTCAGCCTAGTTCTTCCGCTTGGGGTTGCCCAACTCTGTTCGTTGCCAAGAAGGATCAAACAAAGAGACTCGTGGTTGACTATCGTCCTCTCAACGAGAAAACCATCAAAAACAAGTACCCAATTCCTCGTATCGATGATCTTTTTGATCAACTGGCTGGAGCCTCAATATTCTCAAAGTTGGACTTGAGGATGGGTTACCATCAAATAAAGATCAGGAAGGAAGATATTCCAAAAACAGCTTTCACCACTCGGTACGGTCTATATGAATACACCGTCATGTCCTTTGGTCTCACCAATGCACCGGCGACGTTCTCAAGACTCATGAATTCTGTCTTCCATGAATACCTTGACAAGTTCGTTGTGGTATATCTTGATGACATCCTGGTCTACTCAAAGTCTGAGGAAGAGCATGGAGAACACCTTCGTCTCACTCTCATGAAACTTCGCGAGCATCGTCTGTATGCCAAGTTCTCAAAATGTGAGTTCTGGATTCCAGAAGTTGCTTACCTTGGTCATGTCATCTCTGCCAAGGGCATAGCCATTGATCCAGAAAAGGTTAAAGCAATTGTTGATTGGAAACCTCCTAAGACGGTAAAACAAGTTAGAAGCTTTCTTGGCTTAGCTAGCTATTGCCGTCGTTTCGTCCAAAACTTTTCCAAGATTGCCAAACCTCTCACTGATCTCACAAAGAAGGACAAGAAGTTCGTTTGGACTCCACAGTGTGATGAGAGTTTCAATCTCTTGAAGACTAAGCTAACTTCTACCCCTGTTCTGGTTGGCCCAGATACTACCAAACCTTTCCAGATATTCTGTGATGCATCTCTCCAAGGTCTAGGTGCAGTTCTTATGCAAGAACGTCAAGTTGTGGCTTATGCTTCACGTCAGTTGAACCCACATGAGCAAAACTATCCCACACATGATCTTGAACTTGCATCAGTTGTGTTTGCCCTCAAGAAATGGAGACAATACTTGTTGGGTAACAAAACTGAAATCTTTTCCGATCATAAGAGTCTGAAATACATCTTCACTCAACCAGATCTAAACCTCAGGCAAAGGAGATGGATTGAAAAGATCAAAGACTTTGATCTCACCATTTCTTACACTCCAGGCAAGGCTAATGTTATGGCCGATGCTCTCAGTCGCAAGTCCTATTGCAATAATCTCATGATCATGGAAAGCCAACCTCCACTTCATGAAGAATTCCAGAAGCTGAACCTTGGTCTTGTTCCTCAAGGCTACCTTGCTAGCTTGACAGCCAGTCCAAATCTCGAGGACAAGATTCGTTCTGAACAACTTCGTGATACTGAAATCAAGAAGATGGTTGAGCACATCAAGGAAGGCAAGGAGAAATTCAAGTCCTTCTCAATTGATGACAAAGGAGCTGTGTTCTTTGAAGGACGCATTGCAGTTCCTCAAGTTCAAAGCCTCAAAGATGTTATTCTCAAGGAGGCTCATGAAACTCCTATTTCCATCCACCCTGGAAGTACAAAGATGTACCAGGATCTCAAGACTCTGTATTGGTGGCCTGGCATGAAACGTGAAATTGCTCAATACGTTTCTGAATGCGACGTTTGTCAACGTGTTAAGGCAGTCCATCAGAAAATAGCCGGTCTACTCCAACCTCTGAAAATTCCTGAGTGGAAGTGGGACATGATTGAAATGGACTTCGTCACTGGTTTTCCAAAGTCCAAAAAGGGCAACGATGCAATCTTCGTTGTTATTGATCGTCTCGTTAAAGTAGCTCACTTCTTTGCTGTCAAAGAAACAATCTCAGCTAGCCAATTAGCAGAGCTCTACACAGCAAAGATCGTTCCTCTTCATGGTGTTCCATTGGAAATAAGCTCAGACCGTGGAAGCATATTCACTTCTCATTTCTGGAAAAGCTTTCAAGAAGCATTGGGCACCAAACTTCTGTTCAGCATAGCCTATCACCCTCAGTCTCAGGGGCAAGTCGAAAGAGTCAATCAGATTCTCGAGGATATGCTCAGAGCATGTGGTATCTCCTTTGGAATGAAATGGGAGGATTGCCTTCCATATGCTGAATTCTCCTACAACAACAGCTACCAGGAAAGCCTAGGTATGGCACCATTTGAAGCACTGTATGGCCGCAGATGCAGGAGTCCAATCAATTGGTCTGGAGCTGGTGAACGTTCACTCTTAGGCCCTGACATTGTTAAGGAAGCCGAGGAGAAAGTTCGTATCATTCGTGACAATCTCAGGATTGCTCAGTCTCGTCAGAAAAGGTACTATGACAGCAAGCACAGGGATATGATCTATGCACCTGGTGATAAGGCATATCTCCGTGTAACTCCCCTCAGAGGCACTCATCGTTTTGGTGTGAAAGGAAAGCTTGCACCAAGATACATTGGTCCTTTCAACATCCTCTCAAGGCGGGCGGAAAATGCTTATCGTCTTGAACTTCCAGAAAAGCTATCCAAGGTGCACGATGTGTTCCACGTGTCACAGCTCAAGAGGTGTTTCAAAGATCCAGATCGTGCAGTTGATCATGATTCCATTGAACTGCAAGATGATCTATCTTATGAGGAGCACCCTGTTCGTATTCTCGATGAGACCGAGCGTAAGACTCAAAACAAGAGCACCAAGTTCTTGAAAGTGCAGTGGTCGCATCATTCCGATAAAGAGGCAACGTGGGAGACCGAAGAGGATCTTCGCAAGAAGTATCCGGACCTTTTCATTTCTCAGTAGGAATCTCGGGGCGCGATTCCTTCAAGGGGGGGGGGGGGGCGTTTTGTAACATCCCAAGTATGAAAACCATCCCCTTAGAATGTTTGTTGCATGTTTATTAAAATATTGCATCATGTCACCATATTGTTTTCATTCTGTTTGCATTTGTTTCTTATTTGATGCATCTGTTTTCCCTGTTTTCCCAATTCAAATTTAAACTTCATTCAAATGATTGTTTCATACTTGCTCTGTTACAACATTTGAAATAAAAATCACAAATAAAAACAACCAATTTGTTTCATTTTATTCCATAGTGATCACTTGTTAAAAGGATGGTTTTAATCAATCCTTTAAATTCCAAAAACACATTTAAAATTCAAATCAAAGCACGAAAACAGAATCACTTTGAAATTATGATGATATCAAAACAAATCAACTCAATTTGTTTATAATTACCATAGGGGTTACCCTATTTAAAAGTTGGTTTTTATTAATGATCATTTAATATTAAAATTTCACCCAAATTTGGTTTAAGTTCAAACAGCAAACAAATTTCAAACTTTTTGAAAATAAAAGTTAACATTTGTTTGCTTTTGACCTAAGGAACTTCCCCTAATTTTTCCACATTTTTTTACGAACCTAAAACCCATCATTTCCTTCCAAATCCTTTTTCAGCAAAAAAAAAAGGAGAAAGAAAATTTAAAAAATCAAAGTTTTGGCGCCAACAGAGGGTGGGCTGCGCCTAGCCCACCTCGTTTTCCTTCCGCGCGCAGCCCAGCCTGCCACTTAACGAAGAAAACGATTCGTTTTTTTTCCTCGCTTCTATTCCATCGTCATCAACATGTACGGCGTTCATCCGGAGAGCCACGGCGGCATCGGAGCTCTCCGACGGCGATGCGAGCTCCTCGAACCCTATAAAACAAGCCCTAGGGCTCTGCGCCGCACCCTAGCCCCTAGGTTTCCTCCTCCCCTCGCTAGCGCCGCCGCTCACCCTCTCTCTGCTCGAGCTCCCCTCTCTGAAGCTCCCTCCGGCGACCACCTCTTTGAACCCCGATGGCAACCACCGCTCCCCGTACGTCTCCTTCTTAGCTGTTCACGGGAAACGAACCGCTGTTCCCTCCTCTCCCTCGTCAACACTTTCTCAGCCCCGGTAAGCCTCTGTTTTGACGCCGCGATCATCGACCTCTCCGACCACCGTGGCGCCATTTCCCTGAACCCGTGGTCGTCTTCATCGTTGCAGAGCCCCTCGTCGCGATCTGATCGCTGGGATCGACTCGCCACCACCTCCTCCTCCAATTGGACACTGCAGCCGTCGCGGAGACTCGCCCCACCGTCGCCGCCGTCCACGGAGCTGCCGCTGCTGACGCCGTCGTTTCGTCACCGAGCCGCTGCAACCCCAACAACGGTGGTGAGCCACCAGCTACTTCCCCTCCCTCCTTGCATCACATCCGTGCACGCACTGCACACGCTTCCACCACCACCAGATCGCCGCCCCGTAGCACAGCGTCCACCGCTCGTCGCCGGTGAAGTTTATCTGTCAGGTTCAGTCGCTGTCGCGCCCAAAGTTCAGTTAGTGGCTGGATCTGAACGATAACCTGTACTCGCCCTCGTTACTGACAGAACGAACGCAACACCGCAGTGGTTCAGTGCTAGCGTGCGCAGCGTGAGGTGCAGGGATCGATCCCTCGCTCTCGCTGAATAAAAACCCCTTTTTTTTCGCGAGCAGTGCTGACGGGCAGACCCCACCCGTCAGCGGCCCTCACTGCCACGCGCGCGCAAGGCACGCCACGCCGGCCCCCTGGCCCACGCACAGTGGCTGCGGCTAGGGTGCTGTTCTGTAACAAATGTTTAACACGATTCTGTTTAATTCCTAAATCATTTTAAATGGCAGAATTAATCCCTAAAACAAAAACATTAATAACTTCTAATCTGTAAGTCCAATTAATAAAAGTTATATATGTTTGTTGTTCCAAATTTAATCATCTATCCAAATAATCCAATTGTGTACTGTTTTGAAAATTCCAAATGCATTTAAATTTCAAATTCCAATAATTCAAATGCAAATTTCTAAATTCAATAACTAATTCATCCTAAATCCAAATCATGCAAATAAAATATGTTTTCAATGCTATTTCAAATAACCTTTTCAAATATAAATTTTGTTTCATGGTTTGAATAATTTAAATTGCCTAAATAATTTAATCCTTGTTTAATTCATTTAAATTTGATAAAATCATAACTTGCTCAATTTAAATTATTTTTGAACATGCAAAATATGTTTTCAAACCATCAAAGTGTGAACTTTTCAAATGTGAGTTTGAATTTATGTGTTGAACAAATAAAATTCAAATAAAATTCAAACTTGTTTAAAACTCAATTAAAACTTGTTTAATCTTGTTAATTTATAATTAAATTATCCTAATTCCTTTTTCAATATGTGAAACATGTAAACTAACTAAAATTTGATGTTCTTTTCAAATATGAATTTTGTTATTTGTTTTGAACAATTTAAATGGTTGAAAACAACAAATACTTGTGTGTCACCTTTAAGGCACCAAAAATTCCCTAAATTAATAAATAAATTTCTAAATTGGTAACCCTATTTTAAATTGGTTCTAATGTTGTTATTTTGTTGTTTTCCCCATGCATGCATCATACGAATCCACTTTCACCTGTTGATCAGTTGGACAACAAATAATCTAACCAAAAATCCATGGGCTTTTCATATGCAACTCAAAATTGCATATGTGTCCATTTAAATTGTGTTACCATGTCAATTAGGTTATTTTGATGCATCTATTAACTTGACATGCATCATCCCATGATTGTGCACTATGCCATGATATTGATTGTTTATTTTTCCTGTATTGTTTGTTTGCTTCTTCTCGGATAGACGACGACGTTGATACCGACGATCTTTACGACACCCCTTCTGAGGATCTAGCTCAGTACCCGGCTACTGGGTTTGCAGGCAAGTTATCACTCACATGAACCATTGTGATCCTTTCAACATTGGTTACCGATACTTTCCGTTGTCTATTTCTGCTAGCCATATGTATCGTTGTTTCTGTTACGAACCTATCACATGATACCCTGAACCCTGATATTGCCTCACATCCAGTCCTATAACCCCGTTGCTTGGGCCCGTGTCTTACTAGCATGCTTAGGGTTGTTTTGCTCGAGTCTGATATCAGTTACATTCTGTTATTATATTCTGTTATATTCTGGGGCTCGATGTTAAACAACAACCTGTTAATTTGAGGTAATAATAATTTGCTGATAAGGCACCGGCAGGAGGCCCGGCGTGGTTTTGAGGCCTGCTAGTGTCGACCCTAATAGGAAAAGGGTCTTGTCTACTGATCCATGATGAGCGCACTATCCGCATGTGGGAAGCGTGTATGGGCGCCCCCCTCAATTTGATTCGATTCGCATCTCGTCCAAATCACCACACTTAGTTCGGGCTTTCCATTTGATGCACGCATATGCAGGTACGAACCCGAGGACAGGGTGGAACTTTTGTAGTCGGCATTTAGGGCGGCGTGGTCTTCCAGTGCTATGAGGGTCCCCTTTTCTTCGTGGGGCTCGATTAGCCGCGCACGCACAGCACGTGGTGCTTTGGGCTTGATGCGAAGAAGAGTTGAGTTGTGTAGAGTGCCTCGCTTGGTGGAAGTGCATTTCCGTCCTGGCGGGATATTCTTACGTGTACGGCCAAATTGGTGCACCCCTGCAGGGATAAATCTTCTCGAGAAGCCGTGTTTTCCGCGGTTATGGTTAACTTAGTGAAAGTACTGGCTAACAAGTACTCAGAACAACTTACACCTAACTAATGATAACTTGACTAGTAATAGGCTTATTGACACAACAATTTGATCCATCATTAATCCAACGGTGTGAGTTATCCTCGGATTGCTTCTTTGGATAAGGGGCAAGGTCCAGGATGGGTTTGTTTGGTGGTTAGCTACAGTTGGTTACGAAACGCTATCTTATCTCTTTCTGTTAGACCGGAAGTTGTAGTACATTCTGTAGTTGGTTATTGCAGCCAGTAACAGCAGCTTTTATACCCCTTTCTTCCGTTGATCCCAAGGCATCTGTGCTTGGTGTTGACGGGCTACATTTTGGTGAACTGTGAGTCTTGCTTGCCAGTACGTTTATGTACTGACCCCTTTGGGGCTGTGGTTTCCGCAGACTACGCTTACGAGGATCCAGGTGACGGCTACTACGTGGAGTTTGACGAGGCTGCTGACGAGTAGTTAGCGGACCCGGGCAGGATCCGAGACATCATGGATGGGCTCCGTTTTCTTTTCATTCCCGGCTTCTTAAGCCTATTTGGATTTGTCTGTACTCAGACCCTTTGAATGCTTCCGCTGAGTTGTAATGATGTTATGTTGAGACATGTGTCCTCTGGATGATTGTATTTGCTACTCTCTGCCCTAGTGAGGGCCAGTTGCAACTTATTTCGATCTTTTGTGTCTTAGAGATATGTTGTGTTATCATCTTGTTCAAAGCCGTTGACGTACCATGTGTGTATGGTATGAAGTACGTCAATGGTAGTGTCCTGATTTCTACGGGATAGTTTACATCGACGGTGAACAGTAACGGTTGGTTGTCACACCTAAGTGTTGGCCTACTCGTAAGAGGACGCGGGTGCCGGTAAGCCCCGTAATCCAATCAAAATACTGTTCAGTTCGTACGATGAGTATCCTCTAGAAGTCCGGGTGCGACATCACATCTCTCACATAGAAAACCTGTGCAGCTTGGATGCCTAGAATGTAAGGGTCTTCCGTGAATCGGTGTACACTAGTGTCGAGGTCAATAATTCCATACTTGTCCCTCCTATACCCCTTACTATGATTTCTATTGGCAGGAGGCACGTCGAACCAGTCGCACTGCAATAGAACAACCTCCTTATCAGGAGGAAAGTCAAGAAATATGATTTTCTTTATCACCCCATAATAATCAGTACTGCTGGTGCTTCCTTGCGCGTTGACTACGACGCCACTATTTTGGGTACTCAAGTCAAGCTCTATTTCGGTATTACGGAAGTAATATCCATTCAGTACTGTACGGTTGAACACACGAGCAATTTGATCAGGCCCTTTAGCTAGTGTATACAACAGACTGTTGACCTTCCCATCTTTATGGAGTTGTCTGATCTGTTTCATGGAATAGAATATGTGTGAGTGTACTATACACCATTGTTTTTTTTTATTACGAGAAACATTTATGAAAATGCTAAAGTAACTTACCCGTCTTTCGAACCAGCCAACAAAATCTTCCTTGTGTTTCTTTTTAGGATTAGGACAATTGTTCTTTTTGAGCTCGTCAATATGTTCCCTTCAAAAAGAAATGATATATGGTTACTTCGTAACCAAAGTGTTAATGCATATCATGATATGAAACAAATACATAAGTTTCCTTACTGAATCCATGGCTCGGTTTCCTCACAGTTTGTTATTATGTAGTGCCTCATTTGATTAAGAGCTTCCAAAGACAGTGATTCACGGGCAAAACCTTTCTTGGAGTAATCAACTGCACTCATTATGCTAATCCCTGTTGGTGCCTCATATGTAGCTCCATCTGCATGGCGTTCGGACTGACTTATTTTTGTAGGCGAGCCTTTAACGAATCGACTGCAGAACGTCATGCACTCTTCAAGTATGTACCCCTCTGCAATTGAACCTTCTGGATGAGCCTTGTTACGTACATATCCCTTCAACGTACGCAGGTATCTCTCAACCGGATACATCCATCTATACTGTACAGGTCCTGCAAACCATGCTTCTCGAGCTAGATGAATTGGGAGATGCATCATAATATCAAAGAAAGCTGGTGGATATATCATCTCTAGCTGACATAGAATTACTGCAATTTGTTGGTCCAAATTCAACAAATCCTCATCCCTTAACTCCTTGGAGCATAAATCGGAAAAGAATTTACTGAGCTGAAGCAATGGGGTAAGGACATTCTCCGGCAGAAGCTTGCGCAACGCAATAGGAAGAAGTTTCTGTAATATAACATGGCAGTCATGAGTTTTGAGTCCACTAAACTTGCACTGCTCGAGGACCACACATCGCTTAATGTGTGAAGCATAGCCATCAGGCATCCGTATGCTCTGCAGAAACCTGAGCAGCATTATCTTCTCTTCCTTTTTTAAAGCATACACGCCTTTCTTAAGTTTGTACTTATCCTTACCGGCGGGCTTTGCGTGCTGATCCTCCCTAATTTTCAAAAACTCCAAATCTAGGCGAGCCTTCATACCATCCTTTGTTTTCCCATCCATCTCAAGCAAAGTACCCAGAATGCTGTCACAAATGTTCTTCTCGATGTGCATAACATCCAAATTGTGCCTCACGAGCAAGTGTTGCCAATACGGGAGCTGGAAGAACACACTTTTCTTCCGCCAATTGTGCCAGGGATTAGTTTCCGGTCGCTTTCTCTTATTTGACCGCCCAAATGGTTCATGCTGAATGCTATCAAGCTCCTTTAGAACTTCAATGCCTGTAAGTGGCACCGGGGCGTCTCTATGGTCTGGCTTGTTGTTGAACATAACCTTGTTTCGACGCCATTTGTGTTGTTTCCGTAGAAAACGTCGGTGTCCCATGTAGCAATGCTTTCTACCATACCGGAGCCATAAAAAGTCTGTATGCTTGTGGCAGTAAGGGCATGCTAGCTTGCCTTTTGTGCTCCAACCACTCAGCATTGCGTAAGCCGGGTAGTCATTGATGGTCCACAACACGCATGCATACAACTTGAAATTTTGTTTAGTTGCAGCATCATATGCTTCAACACCATCCTCCCATAGAACTAACAGTTCATCAATCAAAGGCTGTAAGTACACATCAATGTTATTTCCTGCTGACTTTGGTCCTGGAATAATCATTGACATTATCCCGTTCTCTTGTTTCATACACATCCATGGTGGCAAGTTATATGGGATCAGAATGACAGGCCATGTAGTGTGTGATATACTCATGAGCCCAAAGGGGTTGAATCCATCTGAAGCAAGGCCAAGCCGAACACTGCGAGCATCTTTTGCGAATTCTTTCTGACTATATCTTTCATCAAGGCTTTTCCAGGCCTTCGAATCTGCAGGATGCCTCATTATGCCATCATCTTTACGTTTCTCCTTATGCCATTTCATATCAGTTGACATATCTTCTGTCATGTACAGCCTTTGCAGTCTTTGAATGAGTGGGAAATACCATAGAACTTTCTGTGGCACTTGCTTCTTTGATTTACGGATCGATGAATCAGCTTTGTCTACGGTTGGACTTGATTTCCATCGAGACGTATGACAGACAGGGCATTCTTGGGCATCAGCATGCTCATTACGGAATAGCACACAATCATTATAGCACGCGTGTATCTTCTTGTAATCCAGTCCAAACTCTCGAATGACCTTCCTTACTTGTGCGAGATTAGTAGGAATGCAGTGACCCTTTGGCAGCACCTCCGTGAACATCCGCAGCATTAAGTCACATGCTCTGTTGGTCATCCCAGACACGCACTTGATTTGGTAAAGCTTCACAATGAAAGATATCTTTGTGACCTCCTCACAACCTGGGTACAACGATGTTTTTCCCTCTTCCAATAGTTTGTAGAACGCCTTTGCAGATGCATTTGGCTCCTGTTTCATTCCATCACCGCTCGTGTCTCCTGCATTACTTCCCACTTTTGTGGCCCTTATCAGAGTAGCGAGCATGTCACATATCCCTTCACCACCACCTGCATCGTCTTCATCATCAGAATCTTCAGACATGTTGTCCTCCTTGGGTTCACCATGGAATACCCATTTTTTGTAGGACGGATCCATCCCATTCTTAAGCAAGTGCATATGGATCTCCTTTTTAGTTTTCTGAGCATTATTCAGACATTTCGTACACGGGCAAAAGTTTCTTGCGTCTGGTTCAGCACCATCAAAACTAAGTTCCAAGAAACTCTCGATGCCACTTTGCCACTCCACAGAATCTCTATCCTTCTCCATCCAGCTCTTGTCTTGTGACATTTTGCGTTATCTCCGTTTAGCCGGTCTTGTAAAAAAAAAGGAGCAGCATTAGTTCACACAAAAGTATTTCGAAACAACAAATACATCAGAGAGACAGGCATACTGGTCTTTCAAGTAAGTAAGAATTGCAGGGGATTACATTAGACATTACTTCACAACACAGCGTTCGATTGAAACTAACACTTACACCTGAAACTGACATGGCTATGAAAATATAAAACCTAGTTCGTACCTGAATTCCTGACATTGCTATGAATATTAAACTAACACTTACAACTGAAACTGATAAAACAGACACGCATATGTGAACACAAGCAGCTAGTCTATCTGACAGCAATTGCAATCGCCATTAACTTCATCGAACCGGCAGGATGGAAACCAAGGATTTCATCAGTACTGGTACAAACCTTGTAATTGCGTCTGACGAGCGGCGGAAGCAGCGGTTGAGTACAAGTCGGCGGGGCAGCGTTGGCGGCAGTTCAATAGTTTACGCTAATCGAGTTCGGATGGCGGCGAGGTAATAGTGGCGGATTGATCGGTCGCGCAGGGCCGATACGGCGACGAAGTCGCCTGAGAACGGATAGAGCGGCGTTGTCGTGTGGGGGCAGGGCAGTTTGGAGGAGACCGGGCGGACAAACGTAGCCCTTTCGCTCGCCCAATGGCCCAACCGGAGTATGGGCCTATTAATTGTACAATTTGTCTTCACAGCCCATTTGCCTTGTGAACAATATGTTTTTCCCTTGGCAATAACGTTCAAGTATTATAAATGCTCTATTAAGTTTTACTAGTTTCATTTTATGATTAAATTAATTCATTTCGAAATGCATTGTTGTGTTAATATTCAACACTAGTCGGAAAAGCCCTGTTATTGGTGTGGTTTTTCTTCAGTTCTGGCATGAAACTCGTACGCCCCTGCTATCTAGGTGTCCACTGGCGTGTTTCTGGAATCGAAACAGGTTATACTACATGATCATTGGCGCTGATGTCATAGTCCACATCACTACCCTATAGAAATCGGTAAATAAAAAGGGTATGTAATATTGACTAGAAGCGCACAAATGGTATTCAATTATGAGATAACATAACAAGCATTAAAAAAACCGCATAAACATTCAAAGATTCAACCAGATAGTACTCAATATTAACATGTAATCTAAAAGTTCGCATAAAGCTAGAACTCTCAGCTACAACCACGATACCTACTCATCATCTGACTGAATAATGACAACATGTGTATCCTCAGTAGGGAGCTATGGGAACATCATCTTCGGTGTCTTCAGCATCGTCATGTCGATCGTAGAGGAAGTAGGTGGACACATCACCTTCATCGAGATAGAATGTCAATCTCCCTGTTGGATCCATCTCGTAGAGTTCCACAAGCTGGCCCCATTGCTGACCACTGAAGTATGTTTTTCCATCCTCATGTGTGACTACAACTTTGTGCTGGTGCTCTGGCACTCTCAAGCTCACCAAGTTCACCTCGAGAGTTCTAGGGTGGTCCCAAATTGCAACTTGAATATGCTCCAAAAAGTCACGCCTGAATCTGCAAGGTATGATCTGTAAAAAAAAAAGAAGTACACATTTTTAGTACAAATTTATTGTCAGTTTTCAAAAAGTAGATTGACCGAAAGTATATACCAATCTGTTTTCAAACCCCTCTGGTAGAACAATGGTAAATTTCTTGTTCATGCACTCCTTGTAGCCACACTGTTCACATACATCCATTGCCTGCGGTGGTGCGTTCCATACACTGAATTCAGATACACATCTAACCATTTACCATTCAAAAACCAACTTAAATCTAACAATGTACATCTAATTTTGGTGGCTGAATAAACTTAAATCTAACAATGAAAATCTAATTTCTAAGTCGATCTACATCTAAAATCACAATAATAGGGCTCCTTTGATTCATATGATAGGAAAAGTGTAGGGATAGGAAACTTGTAGGATTGGTATGGTATGGCCAAATGATTCCTATGAGAAGAGCATTTTCCTTTGATTGTGTGAAGGAATTTTTCCATGAGGTTGGACCTCATGTTCTTTTCCTATAGGATTTGTACTACAAGATTTCTACGGGAATATTTCCTATAGGATATGATCTTGTGAATCAAACAAGCAATATAGGAAAAATTCCTATAGGATCTAATCCTACAAAATTCCTATGGCATTCCTATGAATCAAAGAGGCCTCATCTAACATATAACTCAATCTACATCTAAACCTAACAATGAAAGGTACGGCGGCCGGGGAAACTTACCTGCGGCGCGACGGCTGGACGGCGCGAGGACGACGGTGGCGGTTGCGGCGGCGTTTGTCGCGGCGTCGTTCCGCCGGGTGTCGGTGGGGGATCTGGGGGCGGAGAGGGCTAGCCGTGGCGGTGGTGGGGAATCGGGGGGTGGAGAGGGAGAGGACTCGAGTTCATGTGTGTAGCAGTTGGTGTGCGTGTAGCAATCGATTAAATTAGAGTATAAACGGTTTTCCTCAAAATTTTCATCATGTAAACGTGCCTCCACATTTGATCTTTCGTAAATTGGTCCTTAATGATGAAGCCAATGATAAACCGTGCCCACCACATTTGATTCCCTCATCCTGGTTAAATGTTGTTGCACCGTGGTGTCGCATGCTGGTGGTCGGTTCGTCCGGTGGTTGCGAGGCACCTAGGTGACGGATCGTCAAGGATGGTGGTGAGGGTGTGTTTGGGAGAAATCCTTGTCGGAGTACCGATATTAGAGCGGTGTCGCCATCGGGTGGCATCCTCCCTTCATGAAGGGCATCGCGTCTACCCTGCATCCGCCGCCCCGATGTGCCGGGGGAAACCCTAGAAGCGCGACTATCCATGTTGAAGGTGTTGATTGGTATTTGACGTCCCGGTGCTAGCAGCTTGGTTGTAGTTTGTAGGTGGGCGCAGTGGTCGTTTCGTCGATCCACTTGCGTCTCCTTTTCTTTTCTTCTTTTGCGTTTATTGGTTGTCGCCTCAGCCGGCGTTGTATCAAAACTGTTGCACCGGGTGGTTGCTATATTAATATAGCGGTGATTCAGCCTATTTCGCCAGAGCATGGGGAGAATATCCTGTGATACTAGCCCTCTTGCATGCTACCATGGTACCGTTTCGAATAAATGAAGTTTTGGTGATTCAAAAAAATCTAGGAAAAATCACGAGTAGAGTTACAACAATGTGTAATAATTTTATGTCCAGATACGAAAGTAATATTGACTAACCAAAAAGACAAATCCAACTGTGAATATATAGTGCATATTTGCTGATTTGTACTTTTTGTTTCTCAATGTGTAGGTCGAATTTGGACCTGGTTTTTTTTTACATTATGTACACAAATTCTTTGGGAACATTAATAATTTTTTACGGAATTTTATGAAACATCTATAGTTGATTTTTTAAAATGGTAGCATGGGAGAACAAGGGGCTAGTATCACTGGATATTTTTTCCATTGAGCATGTGTGGTTTGCACCCTTGTTTACATTTTTATGAGTCATAAAATCCAATATGGTAAAGCAAAAATGGTAAAGCTCAGCATAAAAAACAAAATGACATTATGAAAGTAGTAAAACTAAAAGAACATAACATTTAAATTGTGTGAGAATTCAACAATCTAATATAGATTCTTAACACGGTTTTTATATTGTAGCAACGGGGCTGCATGCATATAGTTGCACACAGAAACCACCAATATCACTGCATTCCTATTACAGACCAACTTCAGGGACATGGGTAGCAAACAAGTAGAGCCCTTCAGCGCACTGGTATAGCAATAACAGCATCTTGTCACCCTGTTTGAGATGACTTTCCTTCGCCATGAACTCTTTCCACCCGCTGACACGCAAGCGACCATCAAGATCAGAAATTGAATATGTCGATGTCACCTCAGTTCTCGGGTAGCAAACGATAGTGATTGTACCATTTCTTGCCATATGTGCAGGAATCAGACGGCTTGGGATTTTCTGTTGCATGCAAAGACTTATAGTCAAGAAAAAAGCTATCGGGAAATAATCATGTTAAAAGAAAGGAAATTAAATAGAACAAGTGTACACGTATTACTTTGCGCATAAGAGAAGATGTGTTCTTAAAGATTTACCATGTGTTTATTGAAGTTCTCGCTGTTTGTCCAATTCAGAGTATGCAGCACCCCGACAACCAATTCTGCTTCCTCATACTCTCCAGCTCTGTGGAATAGAACAGTGTAATCCAAGTTTTCAACAGCGTCGATCACCGTCTCCATCATCCTCCAGTTAATCATGGTCCCATCAGTGCTAGAGAGTGAGTCAACAATGTGACGCCTCTCAGGGGACATGTGGTAGTATGCTGTAAAAATGTAATACGCCTGAAATTAGTGGATTACACATGCCGCAACCAAGTAATATATTAATGTTTATGTGCACAACATAATTTTTTTGTATTAAGTAAGAACTTACACGGATGGATGATTGGGTCATTTCCGGTTATGACCTCAGTTTGGCCTCTTTGTGTGTCGGTCTTGAAAACAAGCTCCATACCAACTTCAAGTTTGTAAACCCTACTAAATTCTTTCCAGTAATTTCCCTTCAGAAAGGTTATCCCGTCGATGTTGCTAAGCTCAACTATAAACGAGAATCCTTCCTTGGTAATCAGTGTGGCTTGAAAATTTCTGTCCTCCATAGGGAAAACAGCATGCATTCTTAAGAAATATTGTCTGATGTAGCAGGGGATCACCTAAATAAGAGCATGTATTTTATTAAATTATGAGCCAGTAGTAAATTGAACTTACTAAAAGTAGATATATCCTACAAGAGTAGCTATTTGTACTTTTTCCTATACTTGGACATTGAAGCAATAGTCCTGTACTGCAAATAACTGAACATGCACTCATAGTTTCAGAATGGTACCCTTCAAGTATTGAAATTGTATGTAGGTAGTTCATAAAAAAAAACACGTCCATAACTACTAGAGATCACAGTCCCAAAAAATTTGCTAGCTAGATCAGCTACGTATATTACATCAATGATTAACACATGACACAATGAGTACTAGCTAGGACCGGTAGATATGCTACGTATATTACATGTGAATAATCACGAAAAATCCAAATCCAATTTGTACATGAGTAGATTAGAATCCTTACCGTCTTCTCCTCAAATCCCTCTACAAGGGTTATGACGAAATAATCAGTCGTCATGTCATCACTGCCACACATCCCTAGTTTGTCAAAACAAACTGGACACTGCGAGAAAAAACGAACAAAAACGATCAGATCTGGTGTGATAATCACGATCAAAGATGCAAAAAGATGCGTAAGATCAAGTTGGCACGTCTTTGGTTGGCTTCATGATCGAAGTGGAGGGTGCACCGGCCGGTAGACTAAAAATTCTAGGTCAAACTTGTGCGGAAGGGCAGGCGGCGGCGAACACGTGGCGAGGGAGGCGTGTGAAGTCGGCGGTTTTCTGTGGGAGAATGATTACACGCACGCTGCCTTAGGTCAGGCCGTAGACTAGCTGTTATGATGGGACAAATCGTGGGCCGCGCTGGCCATTGTGTAGGTTTAGTAGATTAAAAATAGGCTTATTAGTTTGGGCCCACAAACAAGTGAGTACTATGGGACAAATCATGGGCCGCGTTGGCCATTGTGTAGGTTTAGTAGGTCTATGTACACACACGGCACAGGTGCTTCCCAATTTTTTTCTATCGATTTCACACGGAAACCACTTCGAGTCTGCTCCGTACAGAATTAATATTAATACTCCCCTGTACTTCCATTCGTATTCACCACTGCATCTCTTCCAACCGCTGCACTCCAGTCTCTTCTTCTTCCACCCGCTCCCCTCTCTTCTTCTTCCAAGAATGGACGAACAGAAGTATTTCTGCCGCACGATTAAGGTCCCCATCCATGGCGAGGAAAGCATCGACGTCACGTACACCAACGACCCTGCCGAGGTGCAGCGTGTCGTAGACATGTACGAGTAGTGGATTGATAGCGGAGAAGAAAGGTTCATGGGGCTCGATTTCGAGTACACATCCCACAAGGTTGATATCGAGAAGAAGGTTGCCGTCCTTCAGCTTGCATTACGCCGCCACGTCCTGGTGTACCATCACTCCAGGTTAAAGTCATTTTTCCTCTTGTTTTCTGCAACTAGTACTCATCTGCTCCGCCGCCATGTTCTTGTGATTGCTATTTGGTTATTCCTGGTTCTTGTGATTGGTGTTACTACTACTTTTTTCCTCTTTTTTTCGGCAACTAGTACTCATCTAGGTTTTCTGCAACTAGTACTCATCCAGACATGCATGCGTAACCGTTTTCTCACGCACTTTTTTTCGGATCGGAGGGAGTAGTACTTTTCTAAACTCTTGTTGCTTGTGTACTTCAGTGGTGACTGGTGGCAATCTGCGATGCTGGCTGATCTTTTTCGTTTTGGCGGCGTCAAATTTGCAAGTGTTGACACCAACAACGACAAGAAAATGTTTGCGAGAACCTGGAATTTTTCTATTCCAAAAGAAAATTATGAGGATATCCAAGATTTATACTTTCATGTGTTCAAAGAAAAGAAAGTTGGAATGGCTACCATGGCAGCAAAATTTAATGATCCCGTCTACAAAAACATGAAGAAGAAGGATTACCGGTGGCACAGCTACTGGGACAACCAAATGCTAGACATGGAACACATCACCTATGCTGCAATTGATGGGTTCCTCTCCCTAGAGTTGTACCGTAAGCTCAAACCCATGAGTGACGCCAAGAAGGCCGAGGAGGGAGGCAGATCAAGGAGGGCGAGGGCGACCCACACTTGGCACTAGATCACCTGCTGCGGCGTAGTATATATGCTACTTTTGTTCTTTGTAATTAGAGTATATGTAAAATTATTCGAGTAGTACATATGCTACTTTTGAGCTATGGATTAATCTTGGTACTTTTGTTCATATTGCAAGTGCTATATCTAACTAGTAGTGCAAATTATGCTACGTGAAGTCTGGTTTGAACTCAATGACAACTCTCCTCGCTGGCGGTGTTCGAGTAGTTCCCTCCTCGAGGCAGAACTAGTCCTGCCGCCATTCTCCTTTGGGTGGTTCGACGACTAGGGATGTCAAGATGGAGTTTGTTATTCCTAAGAGGCACCAGCATCTGTGGCGACGCGGCTCTGATCTTTGTTTAGGAAAGGCCTTCTCTTGTGTTTGGTTTTTGAGTCTGTGGGACAGTTCTCGGACTAGCCGGTGTGGAGTGGTGTAAGTGATAGTTTTGCTCGCAACGAACTGTCAAGTTCATGTACTCAAACCACTATCTCCTATAAAAATCAGGTGCCAATTGCGTGCCCTCCAAAAAAGAAACAACTCTTTAACAATATTAATAAGCTCTGCTAAACGATAACATAAAAAGGACATAATGTTTCACATAGTGCATCATGCAGGAGTACTGGAAGCAACACATAGTTTAAACAAAAGAAACATTGTCTTCACAGGCACAACTTAGAAGATCTTGTGAACTGGGCCAGCTTCCATGGGATCAGGTATGAGTGGAATGAGTCTATTCACCTTACGGAAGGTGACTTGTTCTCCCTCCCACTCGTACCTCTTCCCGTGACACCTTAGCACATCCTGTCTACGCATCTTGATGTAAAGATACGCGGAGTCTCCCTCTTCGTGAGACTGGACAATGCGCCAGTTGGTAGTACCCAACTTGCTAAGGAGTACACGCGAAACCATGAAAGACGATGGTCGCTGGTTCGGCTTTACCACAGCTTGAAGAACAAAGTCGGTGTGCACCCCCTTTTGCTCCTTTAGCTGAAGTATCACCAGATTGGATACATGTACGTTGCAAGCTGATTTTTCATCAACATTTGGTGATGTTGGAGGTACTTCTTCAACATCTTCATCATCTTCTCCAGAGCCTCCATCCCCAGAACCATGACCATCTGACAAGGCCAGTCCGCCATCAGATGACTCTTCTTCAACTCTCGGCTCCTAAAATGCAATAAGCCAATATGTTAACTGAAAACTGAAGTTGCTCATTCGTTTTTAACTTTTATATCATTTATTGCCGAAGAATTCAAATGGATATGAAATGTACAACCTATACTAAACCTAGTATATCATAACCAAATCTGATAATTAGAATCCATGTAGGCATGCACGTTTAATTAACCTAAAAGCTACTGTGACCAATTATTACAAAATGAGATATGAAATTGCAGATGAAATAATTTGAAGATTAACCCAAAAAAGGTTGTAACACCATAAATAGGAGAATCTAGGATGATAACACGCTACACAATTATTTCAACATTAGATATGAAGTTTCAGTTGTAATTATTACATGATGAGATATAAAATGGCATTTGAACTAATGTAAATAACACTTGAGAAATAAAACAATAAAATTAAAAAGCAAAATCGATCTACTCCCTCTTTCTTTGAATAAAAGACCACTATCAAAAATAAAATTTCTATGTATGCAAGACCGCTATCTCTTCCAAAGAGGAATTTATTTCGATTCTACCACATAGAATGGTGCTAATTGATGTCAATGTGCCATGCAACCATAGAGTAATATGCCCCAGTATTTCATAACAAAAACAGATAATTAAAATCTTGCGGATCAAATTACCCAAGCTATATTCATTGAATTTTAATTAAACAAAGTACAGAGTGTACAATTATTACAAAATGAGATATGAAATTGAAGTTGAAATAATGTGAAGATTACTGCAACCCAAAAAAAGGTTGTAACACCATAAATAGGAGAATCTAGGATGATAACACACTATACAATTATTTCAACATTAGATATGAAGTTGCAGTTGTAATTATTACATGATGAGATATAAAATGGCATTTGAACTAATGTAAATAACAGTTGAGAAATAACAGAATAATATTTGAAAGCAAAATCGATCTACTCTCTCTTTCTTTGAATACAAGGCCACTATCAAACATACAATTTCTATGTATGCTAGACCGCTAACTCTTGCAATGAGGAATTTTTTTCGATTCTACCACATAGAATGGTGCTCATTGATGTCAATGTGCCATGCAACCATAGAGTAATATGCCCCAGTATTTCATAACAAAAACAGATACTCCCTCCGATCCATACTAATAGTCGCTTAATCGGATGTATCTAGCACTAAAATATGTCTAGATACATCCGATTTAGCGACCACTAATATGGATCGGAGGGAGTAACTAAAATATTGCGCATCAAATTACCCAAGCTATATTAATTGAATTTTTATTAAAACATAGTACAGAGTGTACAATTATTAGAAAATGAGATATGAAATTGAAGTTGAAATAATGTGAAGATTATTGCAACCCAAAATAGGTTGTAACATCATAAATAGGAGAATCTAGGATGATAACACACTGTACAATTATTTGAACATTACATATGAAGTTGCAGTTGTAATTATTACATGATGAGATATACAATGGCATTTGAACTAATGTAAATAACAGGTGAGAAATAAAATTGCCTAGGCACACACGTGCATATATACCAGGTTGTGCTCCAATCCATCAAAAAATAAAAGAAATTTCCTAGGCACACACGTGCATGCAATACCATCAGGTTGTGCTCCAATCCACCATAGAACAAAATAAATTTCCTAGGCACACACACGGTACCATCAGGTTGTGCTCCAATCCACCATAGAACAAAATAAATTTCCTAGGCACACACACGGTACCATCAGGTTGTGCTCCAATCCACCATAGAACAAAATAAATTTCCTAGGCACACACATAGAGGTTTCTATCTTAGTTCTCTCAACTCACAGAAGTCACAACTCACAACCAAAATAAGTGGCAAACATGAACAACCACATAGTGCAAAGCAAAATCGATCTACTACCAGTCTGTGAATACAAGGGCATTATCAAAAATACATGGCAAGTTCACTAAAAATAGATCTACTACCTCAGTCGGCGCGGCAGTCGGCGCAGCGGGCGGCGCGGCGGTCGGAGCGTTGGTCAGCTTAGCGGAGATGGCCCCCCACATGGCGTATTCAGCTGATTGGTCGTAGCTTTCGTCAATCTCCTTGTACGCAGCCTCGAGGTCAGATGGCACGGCGGCGTGGGATGGGCCATCTTCTTCGTCCCCGCTCTTCGTCTTCTTCCGATCTATCTCCGAAGAGACATCATGGAGCGCCTCCTCCACCGGCGTGACCTCACCGGAAGCAGCAGCCACTGTACCAGAGCTGGCCG
The DNA here is from genome assembly GCA_028641055.1 of Alopecurus myosuroides. NCBI lineage: Eukaryota > Viridiplantae > Streptophyta > Magnoliopsida > Poales > Poaceae > Alopecurus > Alopecurus myosuroides. Next base: position 334,277,718 of record CM054062.1, read on the forward strand.
CGGCTGGGACGACAGCAGAAGATGGCTCGCCGACGACGGACGCCACCTCATTACCTTCCTCGGCGTCGAAGCTTTCGCGTGATCTCTTCATGGCGGATGGGAAGGGCAGGGGAACCGTCGAGGGTTTTGCGGTGGAAGTGGAGGGGAGGATGCGTTTTTTGGGGAAAAGTTGATGCAGAGACGGAGGAAGGAAGGAAGTGGATATGCGTCAAACCGTGTATTTATGGAGTTTCTCTTTTGCTCTCCCTCTAACGCAATGTGCACGCGTGAATCTAGGGTTTCTTTTTGTATAGTTGTTTTTCCATATTTTTTGCACAAAAATGGCTAAAATTGAAGACTGAAATTGAAGACAAAAATGGCTTACATTCTCATCTCTGCTGTTTTCCAGGCATCCTAGGTGGAAGGGAACACTGTTCTGGACCGAAAGTGCCCGGAAACGGCTACGGCATAAGATTGGTAGGCAACTTGAGAATGGAAGCGGCTTTTTGAGATCCCACACGTGCAATGTTGCTGAAATGAAGCGAGGTTCTTGGAATGCATCATGATTTCGACTTTGGGCATGGGAAACAACAAGTTGGCCAAGGAAATCCCCGTTTTCGGCCGTTTCTTCCGCTTTCGAAGGCAATATAAAACCAGATCACGCATCGCCCACTCATGGGCAGGGGTAACAAGGTGCAGTGTTGCATGTGGAGTGAGTTGCTTGGAGTGGGTTGTAAGGATGCCCCAGGTGTCGAGGCTGGCATGCAAGAGCGAGAAGCGGCGAGAATCGTCCCGGTTAACGTCCGGTGCTTCGACGCCACCCAGCGCAACGACGGCACCATACAAGTCCTGCAATGGGGTTCAAGCATTTTGTGTGGGCCCACATTGCCAAGTGTGGCTTACATTCTCATCTCTGCTGTATTCCAGGCATCGTAGGTGGAAGGGAACAATGTTCTGGACCGAAAGTCCCCGGAAACGGCTACGACATAAGATTGGTAGGCAACTTGAGAATGGAAGCGGCTTTTTGAGATCCCACACATGCAATGTTGCTGAAATGAAGCGAGGTTCTTGGAATGCATCATGATTTCGACTTTGGGCATGGGAAACAACAAGTTGGCCAAGGAAATCCCCGTTTTCGGCCGTTCCTTCCGCTTTCGAAGGCAATATAAAACCAGATCACGCATCGCCCACTCATGGGCAGGGGTAACAAGGTGCAGTGTTGCATGTGGAGTGAGTTGCTTGGAGTGGGTTGTAAGGATGCCCTAGGTGTCGAGGCTGGCATGCAAGAGCGAGAAGCGGCGAGAATCGTCCCGGTTAACGTCCGGTGCTTCGACGCCACCCAGCGCAACGACGGCACCATACAAGTCCTGCAATGGGGTTCAAGCATTTTGTGTGGGCCCACATTGCCAAGTGTGGCTTACATTCTCATCTCTGCTGTTTTCTAGGCATCGTAGGTGGAAGGGAACACTGTTCTGGACCGAAAGCCCCCGAAAACGGCTACGACATAAGATTGGTAGGCAACTTGAGAATGGAAGCGGCTTTTTGAGATCCCACACGTGCAATGTTGCTGAAATGAAGCGAGGTTCTTGGAATGCATCATGATTTCGACTTTGCGCATGGGAAACAACAAGTTGGCCAAGGAAATCCCCGTTTTCGGCCGTTCCTTCCGCTTTCGAAGGCAATATAAAACCAGATCACGCATCGCCCACTCATGGGCAGGGGTAACAAGGTGCAGTGTTGCATGTGGAGTGAGTTGCTTGGAGTGGGTTGTAACGATGCCCCAGGTGTCGAGGCTGGCATGCAAGAGCGAGAAGCGGCGAGAATCGTCCCGGTTAATGTCCGGTGCTTCGACGCCACCCAGCGCAACGACGGCACCATACAAGTCCTGCAATGGGGTTCAAGCATTTTGTGTGGGCCCACATTGCCAAGTGTGGCTTACATTCTCATCTCTGCTGTATTCCAGGCATCGTAGGTGGAAGGGAACAATGTTCTGGACCGAAAGTCCCCGTAAACGGCTACGACATAAGATTGGTAGGCAACTTGAGAATGGAAGCGGCTTTTTGAGATCCCACACGTGCAATGTTGCTGAAATGAAGCGAGGTTCTTGGAATGCATCATGATTTCGACTTTGGGCATGGGAAACAACAAGTTGGCCAAGGAAATCCCCGTTTTCGGCCGTTCCTTCCGCTTTCGAAGGCAATATAAAACCAGATCACGCATCGCCCACTCATGGGCAGGGGTAACAAGGTGCAGTGTTTCATGTGGAGTGAGTGGCTTGGAGTGGGTTGTAAGGATGCCCCAGGTGTCGAGGCTGGCATGCAAGAGCGAGAAGCGGCGAGAATCGTCCCGGTTAACGTCCGGTGCTTCGACGCCACCCAGCGCAACGACGGCACCATACAAGTCCTGCAATGGGGTTCAAGCATTTTGTGTGGGCCCACATTGCCAAGTGTGGCTTACATTCTCATCTCTGCTGTTTTCCAGGCATCCTAGGTGGAAGGGAACACTGTTCTGGACCGAAAGCCCCCGGAAACGGCTACGACATAAGATTGGTAGGCAACTTGAGAATGGAAGCGGCTTTTAGAGATCCCACACGTGCAATGTTGCTGAAATGAAGCGAGGTTCTTGGAATGCATCATGATTTCGACTTTGGGCATGGGAAACAACAAGTTGGCCAAGGAAATCCACGTTTTCGGCCGTTCCTTCCGCTTTCGAAGGCAATATAAAACCAGATCACGCATCGCCCACTCATGGGCAGGGGTAACAAGGTGCAGTGTTGCATGTGGAGTGAGTTGCTTGGAGTGGGTTGTAAGGATGCCCCAGGTGTCGAGGCTGGCATGCAAGAGCGAGAAGCGGCGAGAATCGTCCCGGTTAACGTCCGGTGCTTCGACGCCACCCAGCGCAACGACGGCACCATACAAGTCCTGCAATGGGGTTCAAGCATTTTGTGTGGGCCCACATTGCCAAGTGTGGCTTACATTCTCATCTCTGTTGTTTTCCAGGCATCCTAGGTGGAAGGGAACACTGTTCTGGACCGAAAGCCCCCGGAAACGGCTACGACATAAGATTGGTAGGCAACTTGAGAATGGAAGCGGCTTTTAGAGATCCCACACGTGCAATGTTGCTGAAATGAAGCGAGGTTCTTGGAATGCATCATGATTTCGACTTTGGGCATGGGAAACAACAAGTTGGCCAAGGAAATCCCCGTTTTCGGCCGTTCCTTCCGCTTTCGAAGGCAATATAAAACCAGATCACGCATCGCCCACTCATGGGCAGGGGTAACAAGGTGCAGTGTTGCATGTGGAGTGAGTTGCTTGGAGTGGGTTGTAAGGATGCCCCAGGTGTCGAGGCTGGCATGCAAGAGCGAGAAGCGGCGAGAATCGTCCCGGTTAACGTCCGGTGCTTCGACGCCACCCAGCGCAACGACGGCACCATACAAGTCCTGCAATGGGGTTCAAGCATTTTGTGTGGGCCCACATTGCCAAGTGTGGCTTACATTCTCATCTCTGTTGTTTTCTAGGCATCCTAGGTGGAAGGGAACACTGTTCTGGACCGAAAGCCCCCGGAAACGGCTACGACATAAGATTGGTAGGCAACTTGAGAATGGAAGCGGCTTTTTGAGATCCCACACGTGCAATGTTGCTGAAATGAAGCGAGGTTCTTGGAATGCATCATGATTTCGACTTTGGGCATGGGAAACAACAAGTTGGCCAAGGAAATCCCCGTTTTCGGCCGTTCCTTCCGCTTTCGAAGGCAATATAAAACCAGATCACGCATCGCCCACTCATGGGCAGGGGTAACAAGGTGCAGTGTTTCATGTGGAGTGAGTGGCTTGGAGTGGGTTGTAAGGATGCCCCAGGTGTCGAGGCTGGCATGCAAGAGCGAGAAGCGGCGAGAATCGTCCCGGTTAACGTCCGGTGCTTCGACGCCACCCAGCGCAACGACGGCACCATACAAGTCCTGCAATGGGGTTCAAGCATTTTGTGTGGGCCCACATTGCCAAGTGTGGCTTACATTCTCATCTCTGCTGTTTTCCAGGCATCCTAGGTGGAAGGGAACACTGTTCTGGACCGAAAGCCCCCGGAAACGGCTACGACATAAGATTGGTAGGCAACTTGAGAATGGAAGCGGCTTTTTGAGATCCCACACGTGCAATGTTGCTGAAATGAAGCGAGGTTCATGGAATGCATCATGATTTCGACTTTGGGCATGGGAAACAACAAGTTGGCCAAGGAAATCCCCGTTTTCGGCCGTTCCTTCCGCTTTCGAAGGCAATATAAAACCAGATCACGCATCGCCCACTCATGGGCAGGGGTAACAAGGTGCAGTGTTGCATGTGGAGTGAGTTGCTTGGAGTGGGTTGTAAGGATGCCCCAGGTGTCGAGGCTGGCATGCAAGAGCGAGAAGCGGCGAGAATCGTCCCGGTTAACGTCCGGTGCTTCGACGCCACCCAGCGCAACGACGGCACCATACAAGTCCTGCAATGGGGTTCAAGCATTTTGTGTGGGCCCACATTGCCAAGTGTGGCTTACATTCTCATCTCTGCTGTTTTCCAGGCATCCTAGGTGGAAGGGAACACTGTTCTGGACCGAAAGCCCCCAGAAACGGCTACGACATAAGATTGGTAGGCAACTTGAGAATGGAAGCGGCTTTTAGAGATCCCACACGTGCAATGTTGCTGAAATGAAGCGAGGTTCTTGGAATGCATGCATGATTTCGACTTTGGGCATGGGAAACAACAAGTTGGCCAAGGAAATCCCCGTTTTCGGCCGTTCCTTCCGCTTTCGAAGGCAATATAAAACCAGATCACGCATCGCCCACTCATGGGCAGGGGTAACAAGGTGCAGTGTTGCATGTGGAGTGAGTTGCTTGGAGTGGGTTGTAAGGATGCCCCAGGTGTCGAGGCTGGCATGCAAGAGCGAGAAGCGGCGAGAATCGTCCCGGTTAACGTCCGGTGCTTCGACGCCACCCAGCGCAACGACGGCACCATACAAGTCCTGCAATGGGGTTCAAGCATTTTCTGTGGGCCCACATTGCCAAGTGTGGCTTACATTCTCATCTCTGCTGTTTTCTAGGCATCCTAGGTGGAAGGGAACACTGTTCTGGACCGAAAGCCCCCGGAAACGGCTACGACATAAGATTGGTAGGCAACTTGAGAATGGAAGCTGCTTTTTGAGATCCCACACGTGCAATGTTGCTGAAATGAAGCGAGGTTCTTGGAATGCATCATGATTTCGACTTTGGGCATGGGAAACAACAAGTTGGCCAAGGAAATCCCCGTTTTCGGCCGTTCCTTCCGCTTTTGAAGGCAATATAAAACCAGATCACGCATCGCCCACTCATGGGCAGGGGTAACAAGGTGCAGTGTTTCATGTGGAGTGAGTGGCTTGGAGTGGGTTGTAAGGATGCCCCAGGTGTCGAGGCTGGCATGCAAGAGCGAGAAGCGGCGAGAATCGTCCCGGTTAACGTCCGGTGCTTCGACGCCACCTAGCGCAACGACGGCACCATACAAGTCCTGCAATGGGGTTCAAGCATTTTGTGTGGGCCCACATTGCCAAGTGTGGCTTACATTCTCATCTCTGCTGTTTTCCAGGCATCCTAGGTGGAAGGGAACACTGTTCTGGACCGAAAGCCCCCGGAAACGGCTACGACATAAGATTGGTAGGCAACTTGAGAATGGAAGCGGCTTTTTGAGATCCCACACGTGCAATGTTGCTGAAATGAAGCGAGGTTCTTGGAATGCATCATGATTTCGACTTTGGGCATGGGAAACAACAAGTTGGCCAAGGAAATCCCCGTTTTCGGCCGTTCCTTCCGCTTTCGAAGGCAATATAAAACCAGATCACGCATCGCCCACTCATGGGCAGGGGTAACAAGGTGCAGTGTTGCATGTGGAGTGAGTTGCTTGGAGTGGGTTGTAAGGATGCCCCAGGTGTCGAGGCTGGCATGCAAGAGCGAGAAGCGGCGAGAATCGTCCCGGTTAACGTCCGGTGCTTCGACGCCACCCAGCGCAACGGCGGCACCATACAAGTCCTGCAATGGGGTTCAAGCATTTTGTGTGGGCCCACATTGCCAAGTGTGGCTTACATTCTCATCTCTGCTGTTTTCCAGGCATCCTAGGTGGAAGGGAACACTGTTCTGGACCGAAAGCCCCCGGAAACGGCTACGACATAAGATTGGTAGGCAACTTGAGAATGGAAGCGGCTTTTAGAGATCCCACACGTGCAATGTTGCTGAAATGAAGCGAGGTTCTTGGAATGCATCATGATTTCGACTTTGGGCATGGGAAACAACAAGTTGGCCAAGGAAATCCCCGTTTTCGGCCGTTCCTTCCGCTTTCGAAGGCAATATAAAACCAGATCACGCATCGCCCACTCATGGGCAGGGGTAACAAGGTGCAGTGTTGCATGTGGAGTGAGTTGCTTGGAGTGGGTTGTAAGGATGCCCCAGGTGTCGAGGCTGGCATGCAAGAGCGAGAAGCGGCGAGAATCGTCCCGGTTAACGTCCGGTGCTTTGATGCCACCCAGCGCAACGACGGCACCATACAAGTCCTGCAATGGGGTTCAAGCATTTTGTGTGGGCCCACATTGCCAAGTGTGGCTTACATTCTCATCTCTGCTGTTTTCCAGGCATCCTAGGTGGAAGGGAACACTGTTCTGGACCGAAAGCCCCCGGAAACGGCTACGACATAAGATTGGTAGGCAACTTGAGAATGGAAGCGGCTTTTAGAGATCCCACACGTGCAATGTTGCTGAAATGAAGCGAGGTTCTTGGAATGCATCATGATTTCGACTTTGGGCATGGGAAACAACAAGTTGGCCAAGGAAATCCCCGTTTTCGGCCGTTCCTTCCGCTTTCGAAGGCAATATAAAACCAGATCACGCATCGCCCACTCATGGGCAGGGGTAACAAGGTGCAGTGTTGCATGTGGAGTGAGTTGCTTGGAGTGGGTTGTAAGGATGCCCCAGGTGTCGAGGCTGGCATGCAAGAGCGAGAAGCGGCGAGAATCGTCCCGGTTAACGTCCGGTGCTTCGACGCCACCCAGCGCAACGACGGCACCGTACAAGTCCTGCAATGGGTTTCAAGCATTCTGTGTGGGCCCACATTGCCAAGTGTGGCTTACATTCTCATCTCTGCTGTTTTCTAGGCATCCTAGGTGGAAGGGAACACTGTTCTGGACCGAAAGCCCCCGGAAACGGCTACGACATAAGATTGGTAGGCAACTTGAGAATGGAAGCGGCTTTTTGAGATCCCGCACGTGCAATGTTGCTGAAATGAAGCGAGGTTCTTGGAATGCATCATGATTTCGACTTTGGGCATGGGAAACAACAAGTTGGCCAAGGAAATCCCCGTTTTTCGGCCGTTCCTTCCGCTTTCGAAGGCAATATAAAACCAGATCACGCATCGCCCACTCATGGGCAGGGGTAACAAGGTGCAGTGTTTCATGTGGAGTGAGTGGCTTGGAGTGGGTTGTAAGGATGCCCCAGGTGTCGAGGCTGGCATGCAAGAGCGAGAAGCGGCGAGAATCGTCCCGGTTAACGTCCGGTGCTTCGACGCCACCCAGCGCAACGACAGCACCATACAAGTCCTGCAATGGGGTTCAAGCATTTTGTGTGGGCCCACATTGCCAAGTGTGGCTTACATTCTCATCTCTGCTGTTTTCCAGGCATCCTAGGTGGAAGGGAACACTGTTCTGGACCGAAAGACCCCGGAAACGGCTACGACATAAGATTGACTCTTCTACACTTCATTATCCAATGTGTTCACACAGTTTGCTTCATCTACCCAAATAAATTCACGCGTCTAATCGTGTCTTTAAATAGTCCTTCACTCGTCCTCCATATTCTCATCCCTCTCCAGCCCTTTGCCTCTCTCTCCCTTCAAGCCCTAACAATGTCTTCGTACTCACTCCCTTCAAGCCCGGAGTCGGTCTCCGACGAGGACAACCACCCCAAGGCTCGGCCTTGGTACGAGGCCGAGTGGCCCGAGGCGGAGGACGTCCTGCCCATCGTGCTTCCTGTCGACGACTCTCCCAAACGGGAGTGATCGCCGACGCCGCCCTTCGTCCACCGCCCCGTCCCTTCCACCACCACCAAGACGTCGGACATCTCCCCCAAGACGAAACGCCGCCTCAAGAGACTGGAGCGGCTAGAGGCGAAGGAGTTGAAGGCGCAGGAGAAGAAGGAGGTGAAGGAGGCGGCGAAGCCTTTCCGGGCCAGCATCAAGCGGTCCATTGAGGCGCAGGAGGAGAGGATGCGGGCCGAGAACAACCGCGCCCGCATCAAGCAGGAGATGGAGATCCGGGCGGCGGAGTGGCCGCGGAAGTAGGGCGGCGCCAGAGGGCGGGAAGGGCTACCGCATGCAGAGCGGGAGCAGTTAGGGCTAGCATTTTTTTTAGTTACATGTAATGTTTCTCGGGCCCCACTGAATATATGTAAAGTGGGGCCAGTTATCCTCTCTTAAGTATGTTTAATTATATATAAGCCCTATATATAAAGTTATGTTCTTATATTTGTCCAAATGTACCCACTGTTTAGAAGTTTTTTCCTTTCTAATCATCGCTTTAAAATCTGCACATTGTAAACAAAATATATATATAAGAGATGTGTTGCATTATGTTTTCTAAGATAACATAAAAATTTGAGTTGAGCACAGTATATATTTTATATTATTAATACGAATAATTTGATGGTTTAATTAATGGATAATGCGTAGTCTGCATGTAGTGATTAATAAATATAAATGGATAATGTCTACATGTTGACATTGGGCCTCATGTGACATTGGGCCGCAAGGAACGGTCAACAGGTGGGGCCCACATGCAGCGCCAACCGTCAACAGGTGGGGCCCACATGCAGCGCCAACGCTCAACAGCTGGGGCCCATAGGCCGCGCCAACGGTTCTATGATGGGTCCCACAGGTCAGGATCCTAACGGGGGGCCGAAAGTAACGGTGGGAGCAGCGAAAGGAGTCCTTGCGCACTGACTAGGGGCAAAACTGAGGTCGATTCGGCGCTAGGGGTAAAACTGAGGTCGTGGTGCCAACTGAGGGCACCTTGTTAATTATCCCTTTCGACTTTGGGCATGGGAAACAACAAGTTGGCCAAGGAAATCCCCGTTTTCGGCCATTCCTTCCGCTTTCGAAGGCAATATAAAACCAGATCACGCATCGCCCACTCATGGGCAGGGTTAACAAGGTGCAGTGTTGCATGTGGAGTGAGCTGCTTGGAGTGGGTTGTAAGGATGCCCCAGGTGTCGAGGCTGGCATGCAAGAGCGAGAAGCGGCGAGAATCGTCCGGGTTAACGTCCGGTGCTTCGACGCCACCCAGCGCAACGGCGACACCATACAAGTCCTGCAATGGGGTTCAAGCATTTTGTGTGGGCCCACATTGCCAAGTGTGGCTTACATTCTCATCTCTGCTGTATTCCAGACATCGTAGGTGGAAGGGAACACTGTTCTGGACCGAAAGTGCCCGGAAACGGCTACGACATAAGATTGGTAGGCAACTTGAGAATGGAAGCGGCTTTTAGAGATCCCACACGTGCAATGTTGCTGAAATGAAGCGAGGTTCTTGGAATGCATCATGATTTCGACTTTGGGCATGGGAAACAACAAGTTGGCCAAAGAAATCCCCGTTTTTGGCCGTTCCTTCCGCTTTCGAAGGCAATATAAAACCAGATCACGCATCGCCCACTCATGGGCATGGGTAACAAGGTGCAGTGTTGCATGTGGAGTGAGTTGCTTGGAGTGGGTTGTAAGGATGCCCCAGGTGTCGAGGCTGGCATGCAAGAGCGAGAAGCGGCGAGAATCGTTCGGGTTAACGTCCGGTGCTTCGACGCCACCCAGCGCAACAGCGGCACCATACAAGTGCTGCAATGGGGTTCAAGCATTTTGTGTGGGCCCACATTGCCAAGTGTGGCTTACATTCTCATCTCTGCTGTATTCCAGGCATCGTAGGTGGAAGGGAACAATGTTCTGGACCGAAAGCCCCCGGAAACGGCTACGACATAAGATTGGTAGGCAACTTGAGAATGGAAGCGGCTTTTTGAGATCCCACACGTGCAATGTTGCTGAAATGAAGCGAGGTTCTTGGAATGCATCATGATTTCGACTTTGGGCATGGGAAACAACAAGTTGGCCAAGGAAATCCCCGTTTTCGGCCGTTCCTTCTGCTTTCGAAGGCAATATAAAACCAGATCACGCACCGCCCACTCATGGGCAGGGGTAACAAGGTGCAGTGTTGCATGTGGAGTGAGTTGCTTGGAGTGGGTTGTAAGGATGCCCCAGGTGTCGAGGCTGGCATGCAAGAGCGAGAAGCGGCGAGAATCGTCCCGGTTAATTAACGTCCGGTGCTTCGACGCCACCCAGCGCAACGACGGCACCATACAAGTCCTGCAATGGGGTTCAAGCATTTTGTGTGGGCCCACATTGCCAAGTGTGGCTTACATTCTCATCTCTGCTGTATTACAGGCATCGTAGGTGGAAGGGAACAATGTTCTGGACCGAAAGTCCCCGGAAACGACTACGACATAAGATTGGTAGGCAACTTGAGAATGGAAGCGGCTTTTTGAGATCCCACACGAGCAATGTTGCTGAAATGAAGCGAGGTTCTTGGAATGCATCATGATATCGACTTTGGGCATGGGAAACAACAAGTTGGCCAAGGAAATCCCCGTTTTCGGCCGTTCCTTCCGCTTTCGAAGGCAATATAAAACCAGATCACGCATCGCCCACTCATGGGCAGGGGTAACAAGGTGCAATGTTGCATGTGGAGTGAGTTTCTTGGAGTGGGTTGTAAGGATGCCCCAGGTGTCGAGGCTGGCATGCAAGAGCGAGAAGCGGCGAGAATCGTCCGGGTTAACGTCCGGTGCTTCGACGCCACCCAGCGCAACGGCGGCACCATACAAGTCCTGCAATGGGGTTCACGCATTTTGTGTGGGCCCACATTGCCAAGTGTGGCTTACATTCTCATCTCTGCTGTATTCCAGGCATCGTAGGTGGAAGGGAACAATGTTCTGGACCGAAAGTCCCCGGAAACGGCTACGACATAAGATTGGTAGCCAACTTGAGAATGGAAGTGGCTTTTTGAGATCCCACACGTGCAATGTTGCTGAAATGAAGCGAGGTTCTTGGAATGCATCATGATTTCGACTTTGGGCATGGGAAACTACAAGTTGGCCAAGGAAATCCCCGTTTTCGGCCGTTCCTTCTGCTTTCGAAGGCAATATAAAACCAGATCACGCATCGCCCACTCATGGGCAGGGGTAACAAGGTGCAGTGTTGCATGTGGAGTGAGTTGCTTGGAGTGGGTTGTAAGGATGCCCCAGGTGTCGAGGCTGGCATGCAAGAGCGAGAAGCGGCGAGAATCGTCCCGGTTAATTAACGTCCGGTGCTTCGACGCCACCCAGCGCAACGACGGCACCATACAAGTCCTGCAATGGGGTTCAAGCATTTTGTGTGGGCCCACATTGCCAAGTGTGGCTTACATTCTCATCTCTGCTGTATTCCAGGCATCGTAGGTGGAAGGGAACAATGTTCTGGACCGAAAGTCCCCGGAAACGGCTACGACATAAGATTGGTAGGCAACTTGAGAATGGAAGCGGATTTTTGAGATCCCACACGTGCAATGTTGCTGAAATGAAGCGAGGTTCTTGGAATGCATCATGATTTCGACTTTGGGCATGGGAAACAACAAGTTGGCCAAGGAAATCTCCTTTTTCGGCCGTTCCTTCCGCTTTCGAAGGCAATATAAAACCAGATCACGCATCCCCCACTCATGGACAGGGGTAACAAGTGCAGTGTTGCATGTGGAGTGAGTTGCTGGGAGTGGGTTGTAAGGATGCCCCAGGTGTCGAGGCTGGCATGCAAGAGCGAGAAGCGGCGAAAATCGTCCCGGTTAAAGACCGGTGCTTCGACGCCACCCAGCGCAACGGAGGCACCATACAAGTCCTGCAATGGGGTTCAAGCATTTTGTGTGGGCCCATATTGCCAAGTGTGGCTTACATTCTCATCTCTGCTGTATTCCAGGCATCGTAGGTGGAAGGGAACAATGTTCTGGACCGAAAGTCCCCGGAAACGGCTACGACATAAGATTGGTAGGCAACTTGAGAATGGAAGCGGCTTTTTGAGATCCCACACGTGCAATGTTGCTGAATGAAGCGAGGGGAGGGGAGACGATCGGTGGCACTTCAGATAGGAACCATAAAAATGGCAACTGCCCCGCGGAAATGTACCCACCATTTGTGGTAACAGACTTACAGGTGGGCCCAAGTATCATCTTCCTCTCGTATTGTCACGTCAAGTTCGCACTCCTCCTCTTTGTGTACCTACAGTTATTTGCTCCGAGAAAACCCTTATTCCGCAGTTCACCGACACTGTCGCCGCCGCCGCCATCCATCTCTCGACCTCGCCGCCCCTCGATCAGCATCCCTCTCTGGGCCGCCGCATTCTCGCGACCGCCGTCGTCGCCAGTCTCTTCATCGCGCTGTAGATTGACCCACGGCGCGTCGATTCACCACTGATCCATCGCGGGCGACACTCATGTTAGAACTTCACCTCTTGTGGATGCATTGCAGAACGATTTAAGTTCAAACACTCATTTTCTATAATGTAACTAGTGTCCTACTTGTCTAGACAGGAAAGAAATGTGAAATCTTGTGCTACATATAGATGGTAGCACGTATTTATGTTCGATGTCATTCATGATTGATTTGTCTTTTACACGTTTATGACTAAAGTAAATGGTACTTACATGCATCTGATTGAGATGTTGCACTATACCTTCATGTTAATTAACCTAAGGCTTTAAGCCTGGAGTCGACGGAGGCTTCTTAGCCCGCCTGCCGCGCGCGTTGACGGTCTCATGACGCTGACGTGTGGGTCTGGTTATTTCTTTGATGTGTCGAGCAGGCTAGGTGGCATTCTTTGCCCACACGCGTCGCGCGTCGGTGTATTCAGCGGTCGTCTCTTGGGTCCTTGTTTCTCTCCCCGCGCGTCACTCTTCCTAGACTCCCAGTCCCCTGCCTTTCCCTCTCCAGTCCCACATATCTCCTCTCTTTCTCTTCCACACAGCGACCGGACCGTGGAGGAGTGGCGAAATTCATGGGCGCGGGGCGGAATGCATCAGGCCGCGCCGGGATACTACTCACCGGTGAGTACCCTTGCCAGATCCGGTGGGGATGGAGGCGACTCACCGTGGCGGCTCGCAACATGGGCATGAAGCCGGCTCACCGCGAGTGGGGTAGGAGGCCCATGGCCTTTCGGTGACGAGGAAAGAAGTTGGCGACGTCCTAAGGCTGATTGCTCTTTTTTTCTACCAGTTTTGATTCTTTTTTCCAAGTTGATTTGCTCATGGTTACGGTTGTTTCTTGGAATGGTTCATGTTCATGGTCAGGATTTGGTTCCGCTCCTTCCTGATTTATGGATTCAGTTTCAGTCCAGCTGTTTGGTTCCTCAAATTAGTGTAAGCTTGCTTTGTAGCTCTCGATCTGCTTTCCTCTTGATTTTTTTTCTATAAGAAAATTAGATCAGAATCTCCCTGATCCATTGTTGGGTTCAATCAGGAAAGTAAAATCATGTAAGTACGTAGTTTCAGTTCGCAACTGATAGACACTCCTATATGTATACAATCCATTGAAACCCTCTGTTTGTCTTTGGATGTATGATACTCAGAAACTTTGTAGGACATGTCCATCAGAAACTTTGTTCGGAAACAATGGGGACAAGTAAGTAGCCTGAACACAATGCACTTGTGTAGGCATGCATGTGTTATTTGGAGGTGATCAACGAGAGATTTAACAACAAAAATGATAGGGTGAAGGAGGTTCAGTAAATGATGTATCATATTTTACTTGATCTCATTTAGATTCAATAAATGAGTTTGTTCAAAGAATTATATTCACACTAAATTTATGTCATATAATTTCCGTAACAGTTGGTTTGTTAACAAGAAAAGAGGGATAATTAATTGCTTCATGTGTTCCTTCTGCTGTCTGCAATTAAAACATCTCAAGGTCTAAATACACGAGAAGAAAATTAGTTGGTCTATAGCTGTACCCTGATGATTGTAAACTGCTAGGTCTCATTATTGTTACCTATTCATACCGATATTGTGTTCACTTACAGAGCATTCATTTTTCCATCTCAGGTTTGTCTGCATTTAATTTGTTTTCTGATTTTCGAAACCAATTATGTTAAACAGAAGATCATTAGCATAAATAAATATTTTGGTATTGAAATTTTCTATGGAAATGAAACTAATTTCAAGTAGGCTTACTCTACCCTCAAACTAAGGCTACAACATCAGGGGTCTTGTGAATCCTTGGTCCGACGTTAGCTGCAGCGCTGCAGGGCATCACGAGGATACTATTAAGGTAAAGAGATATCATCTATAACATGTTAATCCCGCTGCACTAATTTTCTCAATGCTCACTAGACTATCAGGTTTGCAATTATTTCGCGTTCTCTTAGAAAATTAAATTATATATGTAAGTTATATGTTTGGAACTTTGGATGATGTGTTGCTGAAGGTGGGTGCCGATGAGTCGCTTTGGTCATTGGGTGGACCAGGCGGACACGATCAATGGAAATTCAGAAGAAGCTCTTAAGGGATGTCATGCTTGACAACAAGATCAAGGTTGACGGGCCAAATGTGGGGCTCCCTAGCATCACCTGCATTGGTGCTTCCCTGCACGTTTGCCTTTCCGAGGTCACTATGATCAGGTTGTTCTACCGATATGGTGTGCTATCACTTAATGGTTCCTTTACCACTAAATAACTGCGGTGGTTGTGTGGTCGAGGTCATTGCTCTCCTGGCTAACCAACTGCCTTGAGCGTAAACATTTTTGGTTCATGATCAAAAACCCTGAAAAATTACAATGTCCATTGTAAGCTTTAACTAATACCATGGTACTGTGGACTTTGCAGATAATTGGTGGAAAAGAGCTACTGTCTGGAAGGGGACAATGAGAATTGTTGCATGAAGAAGGCAAGCAGCAATTAATTATGTCCACCTGATGGGCAATCCTTAATTTTGTTCCTGTACTTTCTGAAGTTTCTATTGTTATAAAGAAGTGGGCTATTAACTATGCTCTTTGATGCGCAATCCACCTCATTGTCTCATAAGGAACAGAGTCATACAGGCTTGTGTGCTAGACTAATACGATCCTAGGTAAAGTGGAATTTCGGGTTTCCATTGTTGTACACCTGCTCAGCTGTTCTTTTTGCTAATTGATATGTTTATTTATCTCCACCATTTCCCCATCTAAGAAATTTTGTGCAAGTTTCTCTTCCTTACCTGGACAAGCTGTGGCGATGGCGCTTGCCTGGTTTAGAGTAATGCAACGCAAGGTGGTACAGTTCCTGGCCATGAGTGCCTCGGTGGCGTCCTTGACATGAGCGGCAAACTGGGGAAGTTCATGATAGGACACGGTCGTCAAGGCAATACGCTCGAGGGGCTCAAGACCCTCATCTCATCTCCATTTTCATCTGTAGGATTGTGTGGTTTCCTGATAGGATGTATTATTTTTTGTGCTCCGAAGCATATCTAAAAGATAAGCTGAGGGACACTCTTATTTAATGTTGCTCAGATGGTTCATTGCCATGTATATGCTTATATTCTCAACATCTGCTCGCACGGTTCACTGCAGGAGGTAAGTTCAGTCAATTATCTACAGGTAAATATGTATTGGGTTGACCCGGCTACACCGCTTCTCCTTGTTCTTGCACTACAGATGGAATCCCCTCTCGATGTGCCAACGTAGTCTGACCGCCCAGGTATACTGAGCTTCTTATCATGCCTTTTTTTTGTATTTGCCGGTATACTGTCTTACACGTGAATATGTGTCTTTGCCTAATTCGCTGCGACTTGGGGGGACGCTTAATTGTGATTGCCTCATGTTCGGCTGTTTTATGGAAGCTAAATAATGATATGTGTTTTCAGGTGCTGCTGGAAGAGCATACTGCATAGATGAACTCCATGCGGACAAAAAGCTCCACCATGATGCAATCTAACTTTTCTTTTTAGACACACCAATTCTTTCAATGGTGGAGGCAGTGGCCAACGAATTAGAATATGCGCTTATGTCAGATTGAAGAAGGTAGCCAGGATGTCACTGGTGGTGGACTGCCGAGACAAAGAACGGCGGGACCGTCGTATTGCCGACTTGGACGGTATTTTGATGTTGATGGCGTCGGTACACCAACAACATATTTGCTTGTGTTTTCAGAAATTTCCATACGTGATTGTTTCAGGCATTTGCTAATTAAGATTGATCAAAAGCTAAACACATGTATAGGAACCGGATAATCTAAAGGATATGGAGTTGCAGAGATAATAGCCATGCTGTGACTTTATGGTTTTGCTGGTCATATAATGCCAAGTACTGAACAACCATTTAGGATAATCTAGGCATCATTTTGAATGGATGATATGCGTTTTGATGTTGCTTCAGATCATCCCATATTTGTAGGCCATCTTTCTTCTGATGTCAATGATGCTGCACTGCTAGAGATTTTCTCGAGGAGGTACTTCTCTTTCAAAGATGCAAAAGTTTTCATTGATAATACATACTACCAGGCCAGCAGGGGCAATGAAGGATCCATGTTAGTTCCAATACTGAAAGTAGTTTTCTAGGGTTTGTTTTGTCCAGATTACGTACTGACACTTGTTTTGTGTTTTGCTCTCACAACAATGTTTAAACTCTCTGCTAGCTATGTATCCCAATTTAGTGTCAAGTTGACATTCCTGGAATTGTCGCTCTACATGACAAAATGATTTGATTTGGGTTTACACAATATCGCTTTTTCTCTTGTGCTTATTTGGTTCATAAATGTTTCGTATATGTTTAAGTCGATGCCATTTAAGCTACTCCCTCCATTCAACATTTACTTGATTTCCATTTGTCCAAATGTGAATGTAGAGTACGTGTTAAATTTTACCTATTTGTGTTACAATATTGTGTAGGTTGGTGGGATATGCTCAACATGTTGAACTTATTATATAGAGGGGACGGTGTTTTCAATCTGACCAGGTTGAGGTCGCTGGTATAGCAGATTTGGCTGAGATGAATCTGCATGTTGCAACCTTTATTTAAGGTTCCGGATTGAGATTATCGCATCTGGAGGTGGAGTTTATGTGGACATGGCCGTTGTTTGTGATGTGGCTTGGGATATAGTCAGGAAGACTGCAAATGTTCTGCTCGCTGAGAGGTACGCCCTGGTTTCTAATGTGTCAACTGAAATAGCTGGTTTAATAGGCCGGAACTATGTTGTTCATGCCACTGTGTCACGGTATTCTTTCCGAAGTGTGGACATTTGCTTCCAGGATCTTCAGTTCTATCCTCAAGGGAGCTATGTGTTTGTTCGGCATGACGCAGCCTTCATAACTGCAGGAATAGTGATCGGACCCGTTGTCTGGGTCAGTTGTTACCTCTGTTGAGGAAGGGCCCAGGAGTGGCGAGGCTTCTTTTTTATAAATTCAGCAGTTCTTCTGGTTCTTTACCCTTGGTTATAAATTGTTGGTTTTCAGGGTCCGGGGCCAAGGGGGACCCTGCGTTCCTTTCTGTTACTCGTCTTATGCCACCGCCTCCTTCCGTTTTTGTTTACAAAAATATATGAAGTATATTTGCTCCATGTTTTCTGCGTTGGTAGTTTTTCTAAATTATTTTATTTCAGGAAACTCCCCAGAAAGAATTGTCTGGTGTAGGTAGTTAGGATAAAGATCTTACTATTGATCGATCCGGTGTTTTCTTCAAGGCAGCATCGAGAAAAAGGTTGTGTTTCTTGTATGTTCTCTTTTCAATTATTGCCGATTATTAGGTAGTTTTTATTAGTTGTGTCTTTTTTAATGACAAGGGAAGCAACGTGAAGAGGCAGTCGTTTGCTGAAAGTGTGGAAAAGACAAAGAAAAATGTGTTGTTCTCTGTTTCTATGTTCCTTTGCTGATTGTTGTATGATCGGGACATGTTTTCTAATTGGATGCTATTTTGTTTCAGCCTACATGTCAATGAAAAAGTAGGCGGCATTTGCTCGGGTAGCTTTTCTTAAGTAGGGCGTAAGTAAAACCGCGGATGAGTTGTGTCTCCTATGGTCTGTCTATGTGTGTCTATGTAATATTATTCTAGCCAAGTTTAAAGTTCCTGGTTCCCGTGAAAATGCATGAACAAAAAACTCCTGTCTTGATTTATGTTCTATGTGTGGTCATATAATGCCTACGGTTTATATTCAGTGGATAAACGTTGTATATATCTGAATGTGCAATGTGAGCTATTCAGCCGATCACACCTAAATAATTGTATTTCATAAGGTTGAAAATTTCTGTTTAACGCGAAGCTGATGACAAGTTGACAACACATTAAAACCAAAATGAAGTGCCAATACATGCGCCGCGCTAGCCACTCCATGCAAGGACGACATGAAGACGGCGCAGCAAAGCGCGCTAATCCGTCTAGTTTTGATAATTCCAGGTGCCCAATTGATGTTGGTAGCTGTTGTTGTGTGTGTGCCTTTTTCTAGGTAGGTAATTAGTGATGTTGAAAGTAAGACCTCTGGTACTCACACTGGCATATCTAGGACCAGTACCTACTTTTAGTAATTTCCCTTTTTACTATTCACAAGTACAGTTGACTTTACCCCTTTTTAGGTTCACTAGCTATTTTTAGTAATTTCCATTTTTAATCTTCAGCAGGACAATAGATGTGAGCCATTTTTTAGGACCAGTAGCTATTTCAATTAATTTGATAAAGCAGTACAATTGATTGTCGGGCACACCATTTCCTTGACATACTAGTAGATTTTCTTTTCTGAAGTTCCGTAGTTCCATGAAATTCTTGAATGCATGTCAAATTTAAATTGCACCTGTGTATGAATGTCTCTGAACCATGATGCTGCTAGACTGCATTTAGTCCTAAATTTGTAGTGAACCTTCATGTTTCTTAACCTCTGCTGTTTTGGCACGTCTGCTAAATGTAACTGAAGTCATACTTTTTAGTACGATCTACAGGCGGGTTTGCATACGAGGGACTACGAGTTCCTCGCTTACGTAGATGATGCTTCATCGGACAAACAGGTATTGTACTCATTTTACTTGTCATTTTAGTCAGATAGGTGGAATGATGTTCATGGTTTGCTCTATCCTCTGCTGCAGTCACTGCCTAAGAAGTTCGCAGAGTTGCTAGGGGACCGTAAACCCCGTGCACTGAAGCTGCTTGAGGTCGGCCATCGGCGTAGCACCACGTGGGACGTTGATGTGTGGTTCGACAGCACTGGCCGCATGTTCCTCAAGCGCGGCTGTGAGTGTTTCGCCCGGACCTACAAACTGCAGAGAGGCTTTATTCTGATCTGCAATTACGACGGCCGCAATGTCATCACAGTAAAGATGTTCGACCTAAGCAGTTGCCGCTTGCAATACAACGCGGCTTTCAGTACGTGGACTGTATCACCAAAATGTTAATTCCCGATTATATATGTAGCCGGAAATTGATTTGCATTTCTATTATATGATGAACAGAGGGATCTGTTAAGATGGAGTTGGCACACTTTGAGTTCTACTCCCTCGTAGTAGACGCTACATCGGACAAACTGGTACCCTTCATCGACCCACACCACCACTTCAGTTATTTAGTCTGACATAGTGTCTGAGCTATGATCCTGTAGCTAGTTAAATTTGTGAATCAAATTAAGGTCTAGTAGATGGGTTGTAGTAGCTCAATTGATCTACGTGAATATGTTCACTCGATATGGTACATTTCAGCTCCCACTGAAAGTTCATCTTTTTGAATTAATGTGGCAAACACCCTCATTGCTCAACTAAGATTTAGTATAACTGATTACTAGGTACTACTTGTTTACATTTTTATAGTACTCATCCATCATCAAACAGTAAACTTATTTCTAGTAAGCACTCTTTTCTATCTATTTAACTTTCATATTGCTGCAGGTGCTGCCTAAGAAGTTTGTGGAGCTGCTGAAGGGCCGTGAACCACGTGAACTTAAGCTGCGTGAGGCGGACGATCCGAGTAGCAAGAACTGGGACATGGATGTGCTTTTCGATGAAGCTGGCCGCATTTTCCTCGGGCACGGCTGGGACCAGTTCGCCCAATATTACTTCCTGCAGCGCGGCATGTTCCTCCTCTTCAGTTACGACGGCGACACCTTGCTCACCGTCAAGGTGTTCAAGTTCGACATGTGCCGCAGGCACTACTTGTACGACCACGACGCTACTACAAGCAATGAAACTGACCCAGATCCCAGGACTGATGAGGAGTCCACGGATGAGGAGTCCACGGATCAGCAGTCCATGGATGAGGATGACCCATTCGACTCTTCCATCATCTTCTCCCAGAGAGCTGATCTTGATGACGATGAGAAGGACCACGTTCGTGAGCTTCTACCCACAATAGATGAGTACATTGGAGTGCCATACGTGACTCGTTTGACGTGGACAAATGTGGCCAGATATGAGATGGTACGTAAGGTGCCAATGCTATTTATGTTTTTCAACACAATTTATGCTTACAACGTGTGCCTTACTATGACCTACTTCTTTTTGTATGTCATCCACACGCTCGAAATCCAGAAACTACCTCAGTCCATAGCGGACAGTGCTGGCATTCCGTCTTCAGGCCATGCTGGGCTATGCCTCGGATCATCAGAGGCGTTCACCACCATTCCATACAACACGGACAGGGACGGCCGCATTATGTTTGGCAGGAATGCATGGCGGGAATTCCTTGAAGGCAAGCATTTATATGAAAAGCAAGATATTCTCATTACACTTAGGAGCACCCGTAACCGCCACTTGGACGTGAAGATCGTGATGCGGGCGGTGTCGCCCTGGTTGTAGTACGTAGTCTGCCAACTTGGACATTCTCATCGGATCATGAACGTATGGATGTATGTAATTATCGTACTGCCATCAGCGATGTGCTTCAGTGGTTTGATCACCCAAACCTTCATCTGCAGTGAAGATTACTTGTCCTGTTTATATTTTCAGTGGCAATTTCAAGTTTACAGAAATAAACAAGGCGGCGGCAGCTAATAAGTTGCATGAAATAATTGTTCAGTGACATTACATGACTCATGCGAGACTTCCACATGTTTTCAATCCTACATTCTAAGCGCTAGGGAATAAATCCGATTAGTTTTCCCTCGATAGTTAAGAGCCTGACGCCTTGAAACTCAATGCAAAATATGCCTTCTAGGCAGCCTGCGATTGCATGCATTGTTTAACTTCTCTATTAGCGCCTATATTGTCGACAAGGCGTTGTGGTTGCTCGAATACGATGTCCCACCAAAAAAAAATTAAATCCTCCCGCTAAAACGCCAAGTGTAGCGAAATTTTGTGTTCCCACCAAAAAATAAAAGCAGTCACTTTAAATTTCCCGCTAAAATGTATGTAGAAGTGCACGATGCCCCCTCCTGTTTCGCCATAGCATAATCTGCGGGCCACCTCTTTCGCCATTGCAGATTAGATCTCATCTCGCCCTCATCACGTTCAGAGCTCTACACATGTCAATGTCGCGATCGGACTCCATGGAACGCGAATCCTCTCAGGTTTTCCTGTCTAATCTGCTTCTCTCGTCCATCTCCGTGATCTCGCCGTCTCTTATATGGTCTCGATGTTGGTTATTATTCTCTGTTCTTCCTCTGGTTGAAGCGTTAATCCGTGTATGAACACCTAGTCGATCATATGTGTATCTGGTTTTCTATGTGAATAATGCCATGTAACTATTTTTTTATTTCAGATCTGCTAACTCACTGATTATTTGGGTTATCATTTTTTCCTTCTATCTAATTGTAGACGACCGAACCCATTTGGAAAGTTAGACTTTTCTATGAGGACGGTGATAAAAACAAAAAAGTTGTGGAAGCAGCCATGGAACCGGAGGAAATCTGCTATATGGAGTTCATCAATTTGATTGAAAACGTTGGCTTCAGTGGCGCGCGTGATTACCTGTACTGCAGGCTAAATAATGGCCCTGGCAAAGGAAAACTTGTTCCAATAGACCATGGTAGTGATTTGGAGCAATTGAAACGCATACACTCTAATGATAAGAAGATCTCCCTGTGTGTGTTTAGGGAGAAGGCCACGGCGGTTGATATTGCAACAATAGAGTCTCTGCTTGATGATGCAACTGGATCCACCAGAAAAAGCGACAGATCACTATCACAGGTTATACTTTCATGCCAAATCTCCAACTCGCAACTCCTTCAATACAGACTTTAATAAATATTTTCCCCGGTAACTATTTTATGCATTCCTTACCTAATCCACAATTTTGGTAAACATGCAGTTAGGGATGCAACCGAAGAGGAACAAGCTTCAAACGAAGAAGAAGATACAGATTACTCCTTTGGGAATGGTACACAAGTTCATTAATTCTTAATCAGCTTTCTGAATTATGCACAATGCTAATGCTTTGTCCATTTATTGTTAATATTTTCAGTAATAAAGAAAGGATATGTCTGCATGACAAGGGTTGAAAGTATACTACAATATAAAAAAAGTCAGGGAAAACCTAGACGTGGTAATTTATTTTTGACATTTAAGCTCTGTCTAATATTTGTTTTAATGGATAAAATCTACGATTGCTGATTCAGTACAAATGTTAACCCTGAAACAGGAACTGAACCTAACACTGATGTGTCTGAAACTGACATGTGTTCCGTTGATGATTGGCCTTCCCATGCACGCTGCTATCGCCCGAAGCTACAACTACAAGAAGGTACTAGCTATTTTTTTTACCGCTGTGTCCTAATTTCTTTCAATCAACTACAAAATAAATTGTTTCTTTGTGTGTGTTTTGGGATGTAGGTGATGACATACCGAAGAAGAAAGGGCGAGGTGTTGTGAAAGGTTTGAAAGCCAATAAGAAGCGTCATGCCAATGGAGCTGCAAAGCTAGGTGTTGATTTCTCTGAAACATTGGGTGGTCCAGTAGGAATGAACAACCGTTCATTCAAGGATGACTTGGTAATCACAATGAAAAGAAGGTTACCAATTATTGGAGTGAGGAGGTGGACAGACATTCACCCTAACATCCATCGCATGATCGTCACAGATATGTTGGTGCGTACAACCTTTCTCACATGTGTTGTCTGCTTTTTTCGTCCATAATTAATGTACTACTACTAAACTAAGTCTATCTGTTTGTTCTACGCATTACAAGACAGATACGATATGCCAGATACAGACGAAACACACGAAAAAATTCTTAAAATTGCAAAAGAACGCTACAGAGGCTGGCGAGGAAACCTAAGCAGCACTTACAAGGCATACAGAACAGATGATGCCAGAAGGGCAGTTGTCCCAGAAGATTTACAAAAAGAAGAGTAGGAATGGTTGATCGAGTACTTTGGCACTGATCCGAAATTCCTGGTTATTTCTATACTACCTGTTTGTGAATTTTGTACTATCATCAAATGGCTTGTCTGACAAGTTTTTTTTTTATAATGGAATGAGCAGGAACTCAGCCAAAAGAACAAGGATAACCGTTCGCAGATGAAGACAAAACACAGAGTAGGATCAAAATCCTACTCTCAACTCAGTTTTGAGAATGTATGGGTCTACTCACTATGCATGCGTCGGTGTTCACTTTGCTTTAATGTTTATAGTATCTAATTGTTGCACTACTTGCAGAGGGATTCGGAAACTGGAGAAGAGCCAGACTATGTTGTTCTCTGGAGACTGACCCACACAAAGAATGAAACATGGACTACAGAAGAGTCCAAGGATGTTTACGTGAGTTAACTGACTTAGAAGCTACTCTAAACATATTTACTGTTCTCCATCTTGGATGTTTCTTCATCTGATTTGAGATTTTTTTTCGTAATCAGGAAACAGCATGTAAAGAGATTGAAAACAGATTAGAGGAAACTGGTGTTCCATTGTCAGCTGAACAAATAATCAATATTTTCCAGAAAGCATATAAATCTAAAGTTCAATGCAAGTCATCGCAGCCTCGTGGGTTCGGATACATGGCCCAGGTGCAAACTAGTTCTCAGCGGTCTAAGTTGCTGTTAGAGGAGCAAGCTCGGGCTACGGCAGAGACCCAAAAAGTTAACTCCCAGCTCACCACGAAGGTCACTACTTTAGAACAGAAGTTACTAGATGAACGTGCAAGCATGGAAGAGAAGATTAATGTAGAGCGGGTTGAGAGAGAAAATCTTGAGAAGAGATTAATGGAAGAGCTTGCTCAAAGGGAACAACTGATGGAGTCGGAGAGAAACTCAAGAAAAGAATTTGAAAATAACTTGGTTGCACAGTTTAACTCACGGTTCCAGGCAAAGTTTGACGAGCTCTCCGCACAGATGGAAAAGCAGAAGACGACTACACCTCAGGTGATGATAGTCATACAATTGCAAACTAGTAAGATTTAGTTGTTTACTTGCGTTGCTAACAGTGCACTTTGTTTTTGCAGACGTCTAAGAAGTCGAACCAGCAACCATCACTTACCAACAGTCCTGCTAAGAAAATAGTTCCTCCGCACAGCACGATACCGAAAAGTCGAATGTTTAAGTCTTATGTAAGTCACAATCTTGTACAATTCGGTAGTAGTACATTCTGTTTTTGCTTCACCCACACTATAGCGTTGCTACACCCACCCTATACTTGCTGCAGTTTATGTTTCACTATGGGTTGTGGCTTCGTTGAGTTACAACAACTGTTTTTGCTTCATCCACACACTATAGTCTGCTGGTTCTTATGTTTCAGCATGTGTTATTGCTGACTAGACTCACACCTTTTTTTTTACAATTGATTGCAGGAGGTCAATCAAACTTCTGATGGAAACAAATAGCTGCACTGGATATTTCAGTTTGATTTGATCTTGATTTGATCCATGTTGTACGAGAATTTCATTTGTATATATTAAAAATAGCTATGAGAACTATTATTTTGTGTAAATAAACATATTTTATGTATCCTTTTGAACATTTTAATTCAATGCCCGTATTTTTTGTTTCCTTATTTTTTTTTATTTTTTTTTCTATAACGTGGCAATAGGTAGTTTACCACGATAATTGTAGTGTTGCGTGAAGCCTCAGTCGCCACAACAAAGTGTTTTGTTGAAATAGACTCTCACCACCATGAGGGAGACATCGTCGCAATATTTTTTCTCCACCAAACTAACTTTGTTGCGATAGTTCATTCACGCCACCAAACTATGTTCGCTGCAATACAGAATTCCCATACTTCTCGCCACGAAACTAAATTTTGTAGAAATAGAAAGGCGCAACGAATAGTTGAAGTTGTCGCAGTTGTTTCTAGCTACTAAAATTTGTACGTTGCGAATAGTACATGTCGCCACGAAAATAAAATTTGTCGAAATACAATGGCGCCACGACAAGTTGTTATTGTCGCTGTTGTTTCTAGCAACATAAAATGTGGATGTTGCGAATACTACATCTCGCCACGAAACTAAAACTTGTAGAAATAGAAAGGCGCAACGAATAGTTGAAGTTGTCGCAGTTGTTTCTAGCTACTAAAATTTATACGTTGCGAATTGTATATGTCGCCACGAAAATAAAATTTGTCGAAATACAATGGCGCCACGAAAAGTTGTTATTGTCGCAGTTGCTTCTAGCAACATAAAATGTGGATGTTGCGAATACTACATCTCGCCACGAAACTAAAATTTGTAGAAATTGAATGGCGCCACGAATAGTTGAAATTGTCGCGATTGCTTATGGCTACTAATATGAAGGCCGTTGCGATTACTATTTCAAAATCATCTTACCACGATTGATTGTGTGTGGCAAAACGTTGTTCCCACGCGTATAATTTTGTTGCCATAGTTTTTTGCCACACAATTGGACGTGGCAAATAAACTCGACTTTTGCAACGAAAGAACAAGCGCAAGGAACACTCGCCGTTGCCACATTGGTCACTCGCCACGTTTGGGTATTTGTTGCACTAGAGGTGTACCAACAAAATACGTACGTTGCGTTATGTGCGAGACGCGACGGAAACGTGCGTGGCAATTGGCCTAGGAAATGGTTGCAACTGGATTATTTTGTAGCGACGAATCTAAGTGCGCGGAGACAGGCTTCTACCACGGAGGTTTTCGCGACGCCTCCCAACGAAACCGATTTCGGTGCAACAAAACCCTATCGCGACGATAAGTCACTTTTTACAACGACTATTTTCGTTGCAATAGACCGATTCCGTTGTAGTGCCTGCCGGGACGGGGAAGTGCCCCCCGGAGCCATCTCCGTCGATTCCACTGCCATCTTCATCGCCATTGATGTCTCCTATGATGAGGAGGGAGTAGTTCTCCCCGGGGCTGAGGGCTCTATCAGTAGCTATGTGTTTCATCTCTCTCTCTCCCATGGTGTGATCCGTATGTGATCATGAGCTTTGTAATCTAGTTGAATCAGTAGATCTTATTCTTCATCTATTATGCTACTCAAATGGTTTTGTTATTGAGATCTCCGTAGACACTTTGATCACAATGTAAAGGTAACAATGTGTGCACCGTGTGGTTTAGCATGATATTTATATCTTGTGTTGGATGACCCTATGAAATTATGGTGTTTGTATAGTACCTTCTAGGGTGCTCATAGTGACAGCGTGGGGTTAACCAGACATGGGAATGCGACTTTGTGGAGTGTTGTTATAGCCCTACGCAATGGATTGGTGTTTGTTATTCTACCGGAGAGTGGTTCGGAGTAGCATAGTGAAGAGATGATATTTATGCATTCAGTTATGTTATTATTGTTGAGACTGTTCACTTCTTAAAGTATGACCCCTAGGGCTTGTTTGTAAGCATTGAAACACCCTTTACAATCAATTCTGCTACATGTTTGCTTGCTGCCATTTTTATTTCAGATTTCTATTATCACTTATCACCATTCATATTACTTGTATTTCTCTCTGTCTTTGCCGAACTAGTGCACCTATACAACTGACAATTGTATTAGGTGTGTTGGGGACACAAGATACTTCTTGTATCTTAATTGCAGGGTTGCTTGAGAGGAATACCTTTGACCTCTACCTCCCTGAGTTAGATAAACCTTGGGTAATCCACTTAAGGGAAACTTGTTGTTGTTCTATAAACCTCTGCACTTGGAGGCCCGACATTGTCTACAAGAATAGAAGCGTGCGTAGACATCAAGCTCTTTTCTGGCGCCGTTGCCGGGGAGGTAAGGTAAAAGGTGTTCACATCCATTAGTATGTTATTAGTATGAATTCTTTGAACACCATTATTGCTAATGCTATGGAAAAATCTAAACTTGGGGAAGCTAGTTTTTATGAATATGATATTTTTAGTCCACCAAGTTTTCAGAAGGAAATTTTCTTTGATGATACTTTGCCTCCAATATATGATGATTACAATGATGAATATGTTATTTTTATTCCACCTACTATTGAGGAGAAAACTAATTATGATTACAACATGCCTCCTGTATTTGATGATTATGGTGATAAGAATAATAATGATAACTATTTTGTTGAATTTGCTCCCACTACTATTAATAAGAATGACTATGCTTATGTGGAGAGTATTAATTCTTTTATGCATGTGGCTCATGATAAGAATGTTTTATGTGATAGTTATATTGTTAATTTTATTCATGATGCTCTTGAAAGTTATTATAAGAGAGGGAAACATAGTTTTATGCATCTCAACAATATCAAGTCTCCCCTCTTTATGTTGAAAATTTTGAAGTTACACTTATTTTGTCTTCCGATGCTAGCCACTTTGTGCTTTATTGCCTTGTTCTTATACAATATTCTTTTTCATAGGAAGTGGGTTAGACTTAATTTTGTTTTACATTTGCTTATTGATGCTATCTTTTGCTTCAATTCATAATTCTTATGTGAGCATCTTCTCAAATTATCATGCCTAGCTAAAAGGCGTTAAAGAAAAGCACTTCTTGGGAGATAACCCATGGTTTTATTTTGGCTTTGTTTTTCGCTGTTTTATTTGAGTCAAGGGGGTGTATACTTCTGTAGAAAATCCTTCGTATCTTTATTTTCATGTATTAGTTGTGCTATGTAAAGTTTCTAGCGAAAAGTGGAGTTAGTTTTAAATTTCTGCGCAGAAAACAGATTTCTGCTGTCCATCATAAAAAAATCATATAATTCGCAGAGAACTCAAAATGACCTAAAACGTTTTGTGCTTATTCCTCAGCTAATTCTGAATCCTTTTTGCTCTTTAAGTTTTTCGATTTGCACAACGTAAGTGCCCCAAAAATATTCGTCTTTACAGACTGTTCTGGTTTTGGCAGATTCTGCCATTTTTCTTGCATTTGCTCTTTTACAATGTCAAGTGGATTTTCTTTGCTTCACGAAACATCAGTGGTTGTAGCTAATGTTTAAAAGTATCAATATCACTTGTACCCATATAGGACTCACGATTTTTTTTATTGTTGCACTAACCCTCTAATGCGAATTACTCTTTGCGTGTGGTGTGAAGGAAGTTTTTAAGGGTCAAGAGAAGAGGGTGATATAATATGATCAAGAAGAGTGCAAGGTCAAAGCTTGGGGATGCCCCCGTGGTTAATCCCAGCAAATTCTAAGAAGACTGAAGCATCTAAGCTTGAGGATGTTGATGGTGCACGTCTTGCACTCGTTGGGAAACCGCAAGAGGAAGGTATGATGAGCGAAACAGCAGTTTTCCCTCAAAAAGAAACCAAGGTTTAATCGACCAGTAGGAGGGAGGAGTAACTTCAGAAAGTTGAAGCAGCTGAGATGGCAGGACGCACTACCGGTTCAGATGCAACGTGGAACCTACACATCAGAATCAAATCACTTTGCCCCAACGGAACTGTGAGGTTGTCAATCTCACCGATTTTGATGAACACAAAGAGGTTAAACGTATGGTGTGGAAAACAGTATGAAAACTGTAGCAGTTTATCAGTATGAGGAAAAAGGACAGGGGTCCATTGTCGGATATATACCGATTAGGGGTATATCCGACATTGTCCTCAAGAGCCGGATTACCAGGGTGGCCTGATTGGTAATGGATCACAGTCCATTGGGCGGCCCAGTAAGCTGACGTGCAGAAGCCGGATTCTAGAAGAACCCGGACCACGGCCCACGTGGTGCAGCTTGGAGTAGAAGGCGGATTCCTGCTTTCCATGTTAGAATGTTACCATAGTCTTCTAGGTTTCCTTTTTGTAAGCCCTAACCCGGTTATCTATATAAAGCCTGACGAGAGAGAAGAAAGATACAGACAATAAGCTAGAAGCCATCTCGCCGAGAAGTTGATCCTCGTCGAGTTAGCGAAACCCTACTCACGTTGTACTTTATATACTTCAGGCTTTAGCCCTGATTTAGTGAGATTGCAGGATTAGGAACGCCGCCTAGTTGCGATGTACCGAACCTGGGTAAATTCGGTGTTCCTTGTTGTCATACTACCACATCCCCCCACGTCTCTATCAGTAGTCTCATGGCACCCCCGTCTATGAACTCTACTACGATGTCTCAACAGTTGGCGCCCACCGTGGGGCCAGCGACGCTAGGCGTTATGTTTCGATCGGGGATACTCGGCGGAATCGTCAGTACCATAACTATCGGAAGCTTGGAATTCGACGACGATGTCGGGCGCTTCCTCGACAACGGATCGTACATGCCAGCACGGAATCATCTGGTAAGTGCCTGCGTTTTACCGATTGGATATGAAAACATCTTTATCGGATTAACTACAGAGGCAATAGGATTTTATGGTGGAAGTAGATTTATCCCACACGCGCTATACCCAGTTAAAGAAAACTATGATGCCGGATTTTGCTCAGATCGCCAATATCCTGCTGAATTTGCTGCCTCTTCGGAGGTACCTGCAATCAGATCTCACTTTATTGGCATGGTGCGATCCGAGGTCGCTGAAAACACGGATGACAACAATCCCGTGGAATAGGCAGATGAAAACAATCCCACAGTAGAGGTGGAAGATCCGACACCCGTAGATATGACTGTAACTCGGAAGCCGACTCTGTTCTAGCCGCTAGTGAGGCGAGATTAGA
The DNA here is from genome assembly GCA_028641055.1 of Alopecurus myosuroides. Classification (NCBI taxonomy): domain Eukaryota; kingdom Viridiplantae; phylum Streptophyta; class Magnoliopsida; order Poales; family Poaceae; genus Alopecurus; species Alopecurus myosuroides. The sequence continues at coordinate 334,307,660 of CM054062.1, forward strand.
GTCGGAACCCGGATCGGAAGAGCTCGATTTCGAGGATGAAGATGAAGATGCTTTCGAAAGAAAGGTCAGATCTCTTCAAGAGGGATTCCATGAAGTGCTTATGGCAAAACCGGATGAAAACACGGATGCTGGAAGCCAGGAAGACCTTAAAACACCTCCGCCAGATGAGGAAAGAGAGGACGGTGAAACCAGTCCAATTTACCCTGATGTCAAGGAATTGACAGAAGATGAACCTGGTAAAAAACCTCCCTCTTCCAAGAAAAGAAACAAGACTGCCAAGAAACTCCAGTACAAACTCCGGAAGAAAAAATTGGCGGATACCGCCAACGAAAACCTGGAAGTAGGAGGAATCAGAGTCAAACATGCGGAGAGGAAAACGAAGGAAATCCCTGTTCCACCAATGTCAGAACAGGACGAACGTGATTTACTTCAAACACCAGTGGGACTCCATGAACCCCCTGCAGTGCTGGAAGCCAGGAGACAAGCTCTCCAAAGGCAGAAGCAACATCTATTCAGAACTCGGGAAAACCTCCTAAAAACCCAAGTTGAAATTAAGTTACAGCAGGAAGAAATTGAGGAATACGAGAGAAAGAATAGATCTGGCATAAAACCTACACGGTTACCCAGAATCGCAAGACCGGAAGTATTTCCACCAAAGGAATGGTTCCAAAACCCTTCCTGGCAAAAACAAGTAAACGACATTGATGCCAAGGGTGAACGTGTATACAAAACCGCAACAGAAAACACGGAAGCCGCATTTGCCATCCTCAATGATAATCTGTACTCCAATGACGAAAAGCTTCAAGGGGTGTATGATTTCTTAGGAAAGGCATTGCAACAGCAACAGCGAGGGCAAGCAAGATCAGGGAAGTTGCATGACGACTCGGCCCTATGCAAAACAGCTACATGCGCCGCTGGAGCACCCGGACCTGGCCAACCTAGAGATTCAGGAAATTCCAAAGAGAAGAAAGGAGATCCGAGAAAGGACAAGAAAATTTCAGATCATAAGGATGCAATACCCAGGACAGGATCCCACCCGCCGAAAGGTGGAATTAATCCCCGAGATCGGGAAGAACAAAACCGGAAAGACGGAAAAGCAATGTCGCCTCCGAGATGCCCTGCTGAAAAAGCCGGAAGATACGACGTTCCTCACAGGCGTGAGAGATCCCGTACTCCTCCTAGGAATAAAGAAAGGCCAAGGAGTAGAACTCCACCTTATTCCAAAGGATACGACAACGGAGGAAATAGGGATAATCCCGAAAAAGCGCACTCGCGCAACAATGGAAAAGAAAGGAGCAGATGCCCTTCTGTCCATTCAGCCGGCAGATGTTTTGTTCACGCTGATAGAGCGGAAACAGATTTTCTATACTTTGGACCTAAGTGTTTCACGGACAGGATTCAGAGAATAACTCTACATTCTGGCTTTGCCAAAGTTGGTCCAACATATCAAAAATATACCGGCAGTACAAACCCGGATACCTGACTCTCAGACTACTATACAGCCGTCCAGATTAACAAAGGGACAAACCTAGAGGCGGTAAAATTCAGCCCCCTAATGTTGGTAGACGGAGCCAGAGATTGGATCAACGGGCTTCCGTCAAGAACCGTGGATAGCTGGGATGATATGGCTAGAGTTTTCACTCAGAATTTTCGGGGAACATACAAACGCCCCAATAGCATCAACCAGCTAAACCGATGCATCCAGTTTGAAGATGAGCCATATGTCGACTTTATTTCAATATGGACTGCAATGAAGAACGGCTGCTCTGGAGTAAGTGATGTACAAGCAATGCATGCTTTCATCAATGGTTTAAAAACCGGCCTCGTACCGTTCATGGTTGGTTCAAAGAAGCACAAAGATCTCGGATCTATGCTTACAACCGCCAATGAGCATGTAGCGGCTGAAGATGACATTAGAGTGAGAGTTGGAAATATAGATGCTTTGGCTCAGGCCAAAAAAGACGACTCGTTCTGAGAAAAAAGCTACTCCAGAAGCATAGCCAAAGGCCAAAGAAGTTAATTTAGCCTTTGGAAATGATAATGGCAGCAAATGGAAGGGAATAAACATAGAACCCATCTCCTACTCAAAGGAAGAGTGGGAAAATATTAAATCGGAAAACTGTGTCCACCATTCGCAATTTGGGAAACCTACCCATACTAATGCGCAATGCCGGCTTAATAAGCATATGAAAAGCACTGCAGGATCCGGGAACAACGGGAAACACTCCAAGAGGAAGTTCTCAAAGCAAAAGCCAGAAGCTGAAAAAGAAGACAGTGAATCGGACACTGATGATAAAAAATCCAGGAATAGCAGCAAAAAGGCGAACCAAAGTTTCTGAGAGTTGATGGAGAATGTAACCTAACTTTCCTAGCAACTCCCTCAGCAAAGGTGGAAAAGAGAACACTTCAATAAATAAACACGGTTGTCCCACCAACCCCCAAATTCTTGAAGTATCGAACACACCAATTACCTGGGCTCAGTCTGATCATCCCGGAAATATCCCAAAACCCGGCACACAAGCTCTAATTGTAAGTCATACTGTTCAAAACACTAGGATAAAAAGAGTGCTGGTGAATGGAGGATCCAGCATCAATATAATGTACCTGGATACACTGAAGCATCTGCGAATCTCCGAGACCCAGGCAACATACGTTTCCACGGCGTCGTTCTTGGCAGACAAGCACAATCCCTAGGAGAAATTTCCCTAGATGTAACCTTTGGAGAAAAAGAGCATTTCCGACAGGAAAAAAATCTCTTTCGAGGTCGTGTCGTTCGAAAGTGTATACCATGCAATACTCGGACGTCCAGCTTTCGCCAAATTCATGGCAAGATCATGTTATATCTATAACAAACTGAAGATGCCAGGGCCAAAAGGAGGAGTAATCACCATATCGGGAGACTTCAAATTGGCAAACAAGCTGAAAAAAGGAAACGACCTTTGCGCAGAAAAAGTGATAGCAAAGGAGGAATTGAAGGAGCTGGCAAAAGAAGTATCACCGACAGAAATGCCGGCAGGAAAAGAAAGCCAGAAGCCGGCAGATAGTTTCAAAGCTTCCGAGAATACAAGACAGGTTATCCTAGATCCCAAAGATCCAACAAAAATTTTCGTAGTAGGATCAGGATGACCGACAAATAGGAAAGCGAGCTCATCAAGTTCCTCCGTGAGAACTGGGATATCTTTGCCTGGTGTCCTGTGGACATGCCAGGTGTACCCAGGAAACTTGCTGAGCATAAACTCAAGGTGATTCCAGGATCTAAACCCGTCAAACAAGGTCTCCGTCAATTTAACGGAAGAAGACGGAAGGCTATTGGCAAGGAAATTATCCGGCGTTTGGCAGCAGATTTTATCCGGGAAGTCATACATACTGATTGGTCTGCAAACCCAGTATTAGTCCTGAAGAAAGATAGTACTATTCTTAGGATGTGTATAGATTACACCGGCCTGAACAAACTGTGTCCAAAAGATAGGTTCGCATTACCGCGAATCGATCAAATAATAGATGCCACCACTGGCTCTGAGCTCTTATGCTTTTTGGATGCTTATTCCGGGTACCATCAAATACGTATGAAGGAGGAAGACCAAATCAAAACTTCCTTCATAACCCCGTATGGAACATACTATTATATAACCATGCATTTTGGCCTGAAGAACGCAGGTGCAACTTACCAGCATTGCATGCAACATTGTTCGCATAGTCAGATTGGCAAAAACATCCATGTTTACGTGGACGACATTGCCGTCGTTTCCAAGGAAAAATATACACTCCTTGAAGATCTACGAGAAACCTTCGAAAATTTGCGCACTTACAAAATGAAGTTGAATCCATTAAAGTGCATATCAGGGGTTCCCTCAGGAAAACTTCTGGGTTTTATCGTTTCTCACAGAGGAATAGAAGTAAACCCGGAAAAGATCAAGGCAATCTTAAACATCTCAAAGCCTACATGCTTAAAAGATGTGCAAAGATTGACGGATTCTGCAGCCGATGTCAGCAGGTTTATAAGCCGGCTAGGAGACAAACCTCTACCATTATACAAATTGTTGAAGAAATCCGATAAATTTGTATGGACAGAAGAGGAGGAGAAAGCATTAACCCAGTTAAAAGAAACCTTGATGAAAACTCCAATTTTGGCATCGCCAAAAGACGAAGAACCCATGTTACCGTATCTCACGACAACAAACAGGGTTATTAGCGCTATGATAGTTGTGGAAAGGCGGAAAGAAGAGCAAAGCATACCAGATCAACATCCAGTGTATTATGTCAGCGAAGTTTTTTCCGAGTCCAAACAAAGGTATCCACACTATCAAAAGCTGGCATATGGCGTGTTTTTTGCATCTAGAAAACTCCGCCATTATTTCCAAGGACATTCCATAACGGTGGTATGTAAAGCACCACAAGGGGATATTATTAACAATGCGGACGCAAAAGGCCGGGTAGCCAAATGTGGCATCGAGTTAGCTGCGTTCGACATTAAGTACCAACCTCGGACGGCAATTAAATACCAGGAATTGGCATATTTCGTCGCTGATTGGACAGAAGCAATGGAAAACACACCAATGCCGGAGTCGGAATACTGGGTCATGCACTTTGACGGATCCAAGATGAAGGAAGGCGCGGGAGCTGGTGTAGTGCTAAAATCCCCAAAGAGAGATACAATGGAGTATGTATTACAAATACACTTCAATGCCAGTAATAACGTGGCAGAATACGAAGCTTTGCTTCATGGATTGCATATTGCAAAAGAAATATGTGTCAAACGCATACTATGCTATGGTGACTCAGATTTGGTACAACATCAGCTCAACCAAACATGGGACGCCAAAAGCCCCATCATGGCCGAATATCGGAGAACGGTGGACGAGGTTGCCATTTGCTTCCTGGGATATGAAGTACTTCACGTCAAAAGGGAAGAAAACTGGAACGCGGATGCATTAGCCTGCATGGGCTCGGAAAGAGTGAAAACCCTACCACCAGGTGTGTTTGTCCAGCATTTGCATGAACCATCGATAAAAGGTGGAGATGTTGATTATCCTCTCGTTTCTGAGTCAATTGAAGTCCTGCTCGTTAACCCGGATTGGAAAATTCCTTATCTAAACTTTTTAGTGGATCAGAATTTCCCGGATGGATCAGAAGAGGTCTTGCAAAGACAGATGAAATGTCGATGCAAAGGATACACAGTAATTAAGGGTTTCCTGTATAAACGCAACACTATCGGAATTTCTCTGCGTTGTATTTCGCCAGAAGAAGGCCGAGAAATACTGCAAGAAATCCGTGCAGGAGATTGCGGACATCATGCTCAATCAAAAAGCATAGATTAGAAAGCATTCCGTGCAGGGTTTTCTGGCTTACAGCCAAGACAGACACCGAGCATATATTAAACACATGTGTCGGATGTCAGTATTACGACAAGCAGACGAATATGCGAGCCCAAGCACTCAAGACTATCCCTATTACATGGCCATTTGCGGTCTGGGGGCTAGATATGATGGGACCATTCAAAACTGCAAGAGGTGGACTTACACATTTACTCGTTGCAGTAGATAAGTATACCAAGTGGGTGGAGGTGAAACCCATCAAAAAGCTTGACGGTGTAACTGCCAGGAATTTCATCATTGACGTAGTCATGAGATACGGCGTTCCACACATTATAATTACCGACAACATGACAAATTTCTCAATTGGAGAGTTGGCAAAATATTGCCGGCAAATGGGAATACGCCTAGATCTTGCATCTGTGGCACACCCACAATCCAATGGGCAGGTTGAAAGAATGAATAGCTCAATCCTGCAGGAAATATGCCCAAGACTCGAATCTCCTCTTCATAGAGCAGCTGGAGCATGGGTAGAGGAATTACCTTCCGTGCTTTGGAGTATTGGAACGACGCCAAATAGATCAACAGGGCAAACCCTGTTTTTCCTGGTCTATGGCGCAGAAGCAGTGCTTCCAACGGACATCCTCCATGATAGCCCAAGAGTGCAGGCTTACGATGCCTCGGATGCCGAAAGTGCACGACAGGATGCCGACGATCTTTTAGAAGAAGAACGAGAACTTGTACTTCAAAGATCCTCCATTTATGAGCAAGGATTACGACGCTACCATAGTCGGAAAATCAGGCACCGTTCTTTCAAAGAAGGTAACCTAGTGCTAAGATTGGTGCAAGAAAGGAAGCACAAGTTAGCCCCAGTCTGGGAGGGACCATTTGTCATCAGCAAAGCTATGAAAAATGGATCATACTATCTTGTAGATATTCGGGATATGGAGGATGATCCCAAAAGACCGAATTGCAAAAGAAAGAGAAAGATAGATGTCGAACTAGGAGAGACCAAAAGACCCTGGACCATCCAGCAGTTACGTCCCTTCTACACTTAGTTCAATTTCTATGTAAACATCTTTGAGAACATGAAATAAAGTTGTCGGAATTCATACATCTATGTTTTTACATGTTTATTATAGTACAAAACATAAATCCGCTATATCTATTTCACAATGATCTTTCAAAATACTCAATGTTAACCCGAATTGTGCCTGCGTGCTCGGAGTTAAAAAACTAAATGATTTTCGGCCTAAGGAGGCTTAAGGAAACACAGATTGTGCCTGCGTGCCGGAGTTTCATACAAAATTCATTACTTTTTCTCTAAGTATTATCTGATTGTTTTCATGTTGGGTCACTGGAACTAGTCAGTAAAAATGAGTTTCGTATGATCCATGTTTCCGAGTTTCGACTGATTGGTTATACCCAGTCACTTGGCATGAGGATTATATACTATCGAGCCATTTAAACACTAAGGACAGTTAAGACATATAAACCAGAGAACTTAGAAGATCAAGAAATAAAAACCCGAAAAACTTGCAAAGACTTAATAATTTAACTGCAAAAGCTAAGTACTTTCTTATACAAAAGAATAGATAGCATTACAATAAGTGTTACATTGTAATAACAGTTTTGCTTCTATTTTTCCTATTTTCTACCCAGGACCAAGCAGCTTCTTCAGGCATCCGAGTCTTCCTCTTCGCTGCTGGATTCCTCGGAAGTTGTCGCGATTTCCTCCTCGGGGTAGAAGGTGGAGATGTTCACCATATTGGCGATCTTGGTGGCGTGACCTTTGATTTCGTCAAAGATGCTGGTCCGCTGAGCATCTATGTACCCTTGAAGGATACCGGACGCCACGCGCCAAGATTTGGCAGTGGGGTAATGCATACGCATGAGCCCAAGGGCCATGCGTGCACCACCACGAGCCGCGGAGCGGAGCCAGGACTCCTTGCGGTTCGCCACCTCCACGATAGCCTCCGGAAGTTTGCTGACTTCCGAGAACTCCCCAGATTTGTTGGAAATGTACTTATTAATACGTAACATCCCCGTAGCCTTGAGCGCGGTGAAGAGTTTCCCGAAAGCCCAGATTCTCTCAATCCGGGTAAGCTGGGGGCTACCTCCTGTTTCAATCAACAAACAAATGTTAGAAAAAACAGGAGAAGGGAAACAAGGAAAAGTCCGGTAAAAGTCTAAAATCCTTACCGAGAATCTGATCCATCTCGGTGCCTTCTTCTAGGCGCTGGTTCAGGGCATTCTCCAGGTCCCTAATTGTAGCCTTGTCTTTCTCGGCCTGGCTGGAGGCCTTAGACTCGGCAATGCCAACAGCTAGTTGGCTGGCCTCCAGTTCCTTCTGGAGCTTCACAGTAAGCTTGTGATCATCCAGGTTCTCTCGGCGGAGGTTCTCGGTGTTGCCGGCATCTTCAGCAATTTGTTTGGCTTTCGCCAAAGAAGCTGAAAAGCAAGTAAAAATAAGAGTTAGAAACTCGGAAAAATTACTTAGACAAAATTACAACTGAAAGCACAGAAATATTTTACCTGCTGATTAACTCAGCTGCTGCTGAATGGATGCCAGTTCTGCCTCCTTATCTTCAAGAATATTAAGAAGGGTTTTCACCTCCTTATTCTTGATGGTAAGTTTATTGAAAACTTCCACGTTGATGTTCTCAGCAGTTTGCTGAAAACACGGAAAAGAGACAAAAAATGCTTAAGTTAAGAACAAGCATAATAATGAAAAAAGCATTAAGGCAAAAGCATGCATTTGGCTTATTACTTGGGGGCTAGAGATATTACCTGGCTTATCTTGGTCAAGTTTGCCAAGTTTTCATTGAATTCTTTTGCATAGTCTGCAAAAAGAATCCCGACGTTGCAAAGGCCGTCCTGGATGACCTGCCGAGGTGAAAATACGAAGTTATGCCTTACAATAAGCCCGCCTTGCGGCCAAGGACGGATTAAGGGTGCTGGGGTGAAGAATTTGGTCGCCCACGGATGCATATATCCGTGTTCGTCAAATGGCTCCTCCTTTACCTTGAACTCCTTGTCGAAAGTCGGAATGGACTCCTCCTCAGCTGTACGAGAAGGACCACCCATTTCCGGCACCGCCCTTTCCCTCGCGTCCGGCTCGGACGCAAAAGGCTGGCTGGTCTGCAGGGGTTCCTCCTCCCTAGCAGCCACGTTTTCCTCCGCAGCTGCGACGGGGGTGTCGGGAGCAGCAGCAGGAGAAGGTTGTGCCCCTCTCCGGGCAACAGACTTATGTTTCTTCAGATTTTTTGGCTTCAATGTAGTTGGAGCCAAGCTAGAAAGAAAACATCTGAAAAGTTGGAATTTCGAGAAAAGGAAAGAAATTTCGAGAAAAAAGTAAACCCGGATGATTAACCTGGATGTAGCGACGGGAACTCCGTCAAGATCGATTATTTCTTGAGTAACGGAAGGCTTCTTATGTTTCCGTCCGCCTGCAAAGTTGGCACGCATTGCATCTAACTCGGCTTCGGTCGCAAGATCCGCTTCAGGAAGGTCGACAATCTGTAAAAAAGACAAAGTTCGAGTTAAAATAAATATCCGACAAAGAAGAAACGCAGAACCAAAGCCCAAAATGAAGAGCCATACCTTTGGAGCCGAGTTTGTCGCCGTGTACATCGGCCGACTTTCCTCATATTGGTCGCGTGTTGCGACCAACTGGTTAACACGTTTCCTCAAATCTTTGGCCGACAAAGATTTGTTTGTTGTCCACACTGCGTCTTCGGGTCCCGAGTATTCGCATATGAGCCGGGGACCACGATGGGCCAGAGACTGAATCCGCCTTTCTAACCAGCATAGGACTGTGTCCATGCCAGTAAGAGGGGGAGACAGGGAAACGAGCTTGGCGATGTGCCGTTTGATCCTTAGTAGATCCGACGGCAGGGTCTGAACTGTGTCCACTGCCCAGTTTTCTTGGGGAATGGAAGCAGAGTTAACAAAAGGTGGAATTTCCATATCCTTTCCAGGATACGGGACATCTTGGTGGTAGCAGAAGGAACCCGTCCAAAATTTGACGGATTCCGAGGTTTTAATCTTGCAGAACCAATCCTCCCTAAACCTACGGAGGGTGAAGGAAATGGTTCCGCAAGTTGGGAGTGCGCCCTCAGACGGGTTTTGCTTAACCCCAAAACAATACTGCCAAAAGTCTAACCTAGGTTCTAATCCTAGATACCCTTCAAAGAGGGCCTGGAACCCAGCTAGATAGAGAATGGAGTTGGGAGGAAGGTTGTGGGGTTGAATGTTGTAGTGGTTTAACACTTGGAGGAAAAAGGCAGAAGGTGGAAATCCCATACCTCAGTAGATGTGCGAGGTGAGGAGAACCCTTTCTCTGGCTTTAAACGTTGGCTCGGAGTCGTCGTCCTTGTGCTGTCATTTCCCCTTCAGAATAAATCCCTCCTTCTCCATTGTCGGAAGGAGGGAATGAACCAAGTTGCAATGGCTCCAATTCCCGGAAATTTCCTTCCGAAGGTCCTTTTCCTCATACTGGATTGATAACCTTGGTTCTTAACTAAGGGGAATTTCCTACCGCTGTGCTCATCACACCCTCCTCTTGGGGTATCCCAACACACAAAATCAAGGAAATTTTTGGCGCCGTTGCCGGGGAGGAAGAAGTCTTCTGGCAAGGGGAGTCTCTCACTCTCAACCTCTTTATTTTGTTTATTGTCTTGTTTTTATTTTTGTCTTGTTTGATTTTCTTTATCAAAAACACACAAAAAATTAGTTCGTATTCTAGTTGTTATTTTTGTCTCTATATTGTTATTTTTCATCATGTTGTTCCCTAAGTTTACCTTGAAAGATTTGCCGGTAGGAAGTGGTTCTATACTTGGAAAGGACACTATCAAAGAATTCTTTGATCATGTTAGTAAGCATGATAACTTTGAGGAAAAATCCGTAGTAGAACTTGCTCCCAATTACGAGACTGCTGCAACTTCTTTAGTTCACATGCTAGAAGCTAGGTTTGTTAACCTCCATCCCATAATACAACATACGTTCCTCAACTTGAATAACATTGAAGATGTTGAGAAAAGAAACTTCATCTTAGAAACTATGCTTAAAGAATTTGGAGATGTTGCTATAGAAGTTAGAAAAGTGTTTGATCGTTTCAATATGCTTGGCTCATGTGTAGACATTGTTGGTGCTCTATAAAAAACTGAATCTAATAATGAAAATGGGGATAAAATACCAATGCCCTTTAAATTAGTGGCACTGCACGAAGCCCAAGAAAAGAATTTTGATTGCATTGTTCCTGAGAATTTATTTGATGAAGATAGTAAGCCTAAAAGTACTAAGACAGAAGAATCTGAAACTCACTTAGATAAAATACAATGCATTATTAAAGAATTGCCAAATCTTGATTTGAATGCCTCATTTTAAAATACTTGAGTTGCCTTCTTTGCCTAGCTGAAAGGCGTTAAAGAAAAGCGCTACCGGGAGATAACCCGTTTTATTTCGCTGTTTTCAACCGGTTTTCCTTTGTTTTATTTTGTGTGATTTGCACCTAGGTGTTGTCTATTTGCTTAGAAACCCCTCTGTATCTTTTCTTTTTAGTTTTTGTTGAGCCAAGTAAAGCCTCTAGTAGAAATTTGAGGCTATATTTCGGATTTCTGTGCAGGAAACAGATTTCTGTTGTCCACTGTTTATTCCGTATAAAATCACAGAAAATTCAAAATGACCTGAATTTTTTTGTGCGTAATCCTGGGCTGTATACGCAACTCTTCTTAGTTTACCACTTTTTGATTTGAGCAACATATGATTTTTGAAAAAAATCATTTTTATCTGCTGTCCTGTTTTGACAGATTTCTGCCAATAATTGCATTTGCATCTTAATCGCTTTCTTTTGGGGTTCTTTTGAGAAAAGAGTTTTAAAAGAAGTTGTGACAGTAGCTAATGTGTTTTTGAGTTTTATACATGTGTTGAAACTGAACCATGTGAATTTATTATTTCGATTGCACTAACGTTGCTGATGAAGATTGTGAGAAGTTAGGTGCGAAGGAAGTTTTCAAGGGTCAAGAGAAGAGGATGATATGTGTGATCAAGAAGGGTGAAAAGCCTAAGCTTGGGGATTCCCCGGTGGTACATCCCAGCAAATTCAAGAAGACACAAGAGTCTAAGATTGGGGATGCCCAAGGCATCCCCTTCTTCATCAACAAATTATCAGGTAACTTCTAGTGAAACTATATTTTTATTCGGTCACATCTTATGTGCTTTACTTGGAGCGTCTTTTATTTTTGTTTTCAGTTTGTTTTTACTTTTTCAATAAACTTGGTTGTACCCTAGCATTCTTTTATTTTTGAGTGACACGCTCCGCTTTTTCATGGAAATACTTTGTATTCTTAATCTTTGTCTGGCTGCTGCATTTATTTAGCTCCTGTTTTGCATGCATCTCTTATGTAAGAGCTGTTAGTTTTAGTAGTGTTATGTGAGTACTATAATTTTTTCTTTCTGTATCACGAAGAGTATTTTTGTTAAAATATATCTTGTATGGTGCTAGAATTTATAACGGTGCACGTAGAAGCTTGTATAGACTGTGGCTAGAACTTTTTCATGCCATCCGAGATGTTATTTTAGTTTTAAAGCCTTGTGATTATTGAGTAGCATGATTAGCCTCAAATAGTTGATAGTGTTTAATGTGTCATTGAAAGATTCATGAGTTGTTCTTGTCATATTAAAGCATAAATTTATGGTATTCTCTTATTTGGTTTACTTGGCGCATGCTCACACCATGTTTATGACTATGAACCAGTCACTAATAGCCTCTATGATAATTTAGTTTTTGAACTTGTGATATCGCTTATGTTTTAATTAATGATGTTTATGTCGCTATGCATGATTATGGCTCTTATGCTCTCTTGATTTGTCGCTCTCAGTCTTTTGCTAGCCTGCACCTGTACTGAGTATGAGCTCTACTCGTGCATCCAACTCCCTAAAACCAAAATTTTCCCATTGTGTCCACCATACCTACCTACATGTGGTATTTAACTACCACTCCAAGTAAATTGCTCACGTGTTACCTTTAAAACCTTCAAAATTACTCCTGCTTTATGTTTCTGTTTTTGCTCATGAGGACATAAATAGTGAATCTTTATCTCACTTGTTGATTAGATTTCACATCCTGGACTAGTGGCTTCATCCGCTTATCCAAATGATAGAAGAGCTGGCAGCGGGGTGCCCAGCCCCAAATTAATACACACAAAATCTCTTCACTATTTTTGCCCCTGATTTATCAGTCAAAGCATAATTGTGTAAACAAAAGAGAAAGAGTGATGACCTTCTATACCGGTTGCGTCCTTCATATGGGAGCCGCTCTTGTGAAATCTAGTTGTCTTGTGACGTACTGTATTTTCTATTTACCATTCGTTGACATTAGCATACATCTCCCAAAATATAGACACTCCTCCATGGTATGCGATTGTTGGCAGGCAACCGGGGATTCGGTTAGCCATGGTTTGTGAAAGATGGATGGTAGGAGTGTCAAACTTTTAATACCTCTGCTTAATAAAATAAAAAGCTCTAGCACATGAGTGATCCCCGCTTCCCTCCGCAAAGGGTCTTTCTTTTACTTTTATGTTGAGTCTCCATCTTTTAACTTTACGCACAGTTGAGAGAGCATTTTTCCATTCTTAGTTCTATGTGCAATGTCCCATAGACATCAATAATTACTTCATGATGTGATATCATTTGTTCTTAAATTATTTGCTCTAGTCTTCCTCATGAACTTTGAAGGTGTCCTGGCATTTATGTTTCTCCCCACTCTTAAGGACTAGCGAAATATCACTTTGCCATGCTTTCTCTATACCTGAAACCGACTTTTATCTTTCTTTGCATTATTGCTCATGATCCTTTGTTTGAGATACTCTTCATGATGAAAAGTGATTGGTTTGCTTTATTATTAAATTTCTATTCATCATGTTTGTGTTTGAAGTTCTATGATCTTATCTTGCATATGCCTTTACATTTTAATGATCAAGATTATGTTGGTAGCATGTCACCTCAGAAAATATTGTTTTATCGTTTACCTACTTGAGGATGAGTAGGAACTAAGCTTGGGGATTCTTCATACATCTCCAACATATCTATAATTTCTGATGCTCCATGATAATATTATGCCAATTGCTACATGTTTTCTCCCTTCTTTATGTCATTTTTACACGTTTTCTGGAACTAACCTATTAACAAGATGCCAAGTGTCAGTTCCATGTTTTCTGCTGTTTTTGGTTTCAGAAAAGTTGTTCTGGAAATATTCACGGAATTGGACCCCACAAAGCCCGAAGTGCCTATTTCCCCCGGAAGCATCCAGAAGAACGAAGAGGAGACGAAGAGGGGCACGAGGGGGCCCACACCATGGGGTGGCGCGCCACCCTTGGCCGTGCCAGGGGTGGTGTGGGGCCCCAGGGCTCCAGCGCCTCTGCCCTTTCGCCTATTTATTCCCCCCGGATAGAAAACCCTAAACACCTGATCAAATATCCCCGAAAAGTTCCGCAGCCGCTGTCACCGTCAACCCTAGATCATGGGGGTTCTTAAGCTGTCTCCGGCACCCTTCCGGAGAGGAAATCATCACCGGAGGCCTCTCCATCACCATGCCTACCTCCAGAGTGATGCGTGAATAGTTCATCCTTGGACTACGGGTCCATAGCAGTAGCTAGATAGTTGTCTCCTCCTCTTATGCCTCCATGTTTAGATCTCGTGAGCTGCCTAACATGATCGAGATTGATCTTATGTAACTCTATGTGCTGTGTTTGCTGGGATCTGATGAATATTGAACTTATGCCAAGTTGATTATAGTCTTTATTGCATATGTTATTTATGATCTTGCATGCTTTCCATTGCTAGTGGTTGCTCTGGCCAAGTAGTTGCTAGTGACTCCCAGAGGGAGTATTTATGCTTGATAGTGGGTTCATGCCTCCTCTTCGCCTTGATCGAGTGATAGAAACGTGAAGGGGGAGGATGTGCTGTTTCCATTAGGGAGAAAATATCGGTGAGAGTGCCCGCGTGTACAATCATTTCTTACATTACACATTTTTTTTAATTCTGTTATCTGTTGCCTGCAACTTAATACCTAAGGGGTTCGGATGATAACCAGAGGGTGGATTATTAGTCATAGATGCAGTTGGATTACGGTCTATGTATATTGTTGTAATGCCTGCACTAAATATCATAGTAGTCCTCATGTCATGAATGTGCACTATGGTGCAACCTTTATTTGTCAATTGTCCGGCTTTAATTTGTTCACCAAGCATGCTATCTTTTATGGAGAGACACCACTAGTGAACCTATGAACCCCGGTCCATTTTCCTATACTGTTAAAACAAACCACCGCAATTTCCTGCTTTCTTTACTTACTACAAGCATACATTATTTTCCACACTATACGTCTAATCTTTGTTTTCAGCAAGACCGGTGAGATTGACAACCTCACTGTACCGTTGGGACAAAATATTTTGGCTGTGTTGTGTGCATGTTCCACGTTGTTGCGGACACCAGTGAGCCATCACCACCGGCAGTGGCATCAACCTTCCGAAGGTCCTTTTCCTCCTACTGGATTGATAACCTTCATTCTTAACTAAGGGGAAATTCCTACCGCTATGCTCATCACACCCTCCTCTTGGGGTATCCCAACACACAACATAAACTTCCACCATCCATATTTGCTAGCCTCTTCGGTACTGTGCATTCCCCTTTCTCACATTGAGAGTTGGTGCAAACTTCGCCAGTGCATCCAAATCCCGTGGGAGGACTTTGTTCTCCTACACATAAGCCAATATATTCTTCCTCAAAGAAGCCACCATACCTACCTATCATGGCATTTCCATAGCCATTCTGTCGCACCCGGACTTCTAGAGGATACTCACCGTACGAACTGAACAGTAGTAGATTGGATTACGGGGCTTACTGGCACCCGCATCTCTTACGAGTAGGCCAACACTTATGTGTGACAACCAATCTCTACCATTCACCGTCGATGTAAACTATCCCATAGAAATCAGGATACTACCATTGACGTACTTCATACCATACACACATGGTACGTCAACGGCTTGTAACAGAATGATAACATAACATATCTCTAAGACACAAAAGATGGAAATAAGCTGCAAATGGCTCTCACTAGAGCAGAGATATCAAATACAATCATCTAGAGGACACATGTCCCAACATAACATCATTACATCTCAGCGGAAGCATTCAAAGGGTCTGAGTACAGACAAATCCAAATAGGCTTAAGAAGCCGGGAATGAAAAGAAAACGGAGCCCATCCACGATGTCTCGGGTCCTGCCCGGGTCCGCTACCTACTCGTCAGCAGCCTCGTCAAACTCCACGTAGTAGCCGTCACGGGGATCCTCGTAAGCGTAGTCTGCGGAAACCACAGCCCCAAAGGGGTCAGTACATAAACGTACTGGCAAGCAAGACTCACAGTTCACCAAAGTGTAGCCCGTCAACACCAAGCACAGATGCCTTGGGTTCAACGGAAGAAACAGATATAAAAGATGCTGCAACTGGCTGCACTAACAACTACAGAACATACTACAACTTCCGGCTACCAGAAAGGGGATAAGATAGCGTATCGTAACCAACTACAATTAACCACCACACAAAACCCATCCTGGATCTCGCCCCTTATCCAGAGAAGCAATCCGAGGATAACTCACACAGTTGGATTAATGATGGATCAAATTGTTGTGTCAATAAGCCTATTACTAGTCAAGTTATCATTAGTTAGGTGTAAGTTGTTCTGAGTACTTGTTAGCCAGTACTTTCACCAAGTCAACCATAACCGCGGAAAACACGGCTTCTCGAGAAGATTTATCCCTGCAGGGGTGCACCAATTTGGCCGTACACGTAAGAATATCCCGCCAGGATGGAAATGCACTTCCACCAAGCGAGGCACTCTACACAACTCAACTCTTCTTCGCATCAAGCCCAAAGCACCACGTGTTGTGCGTGCGTGGCTAATCGAGCCCCACGAAGAAAAGGGGACCCTCATAGCACTGGAAGACCACGCCGCCCTAAATGCCGACTACAAAAGTTCCACCCTAGCCTCGGGTTCGTACCTACATATGCGTGCATCAAATGGAAAGCCCGAACTAAGTGTAGTGATTTGGACGAGATGCGAGTCGAATCAAATTGAGGGGGGCGCCCATACACGCTTCCCACATGCGGATAGTGCGCTCATCATGGATCAGTAGACAAGACCCTTTTCCTATTAGGGTCGACACTAGCAGGCCTCAAAACCACGCCGGGCCTCCTGCCGGTGCCTTATCAGCAGTTTATTATTACCTCAAATTAACAGGTTGTGGTTTAACATCGAACCCCAGAATAATAGAGATATGATAACAGAAAGTAACTGATAACAGACTCGAGCAAAACAACCCTAAGCATCCTAGTAAGACACGGGCCCAAGCAACGGGGTTATAGGACTGGAGGTGAGGCAATATCAGGGTTCAGGGTATCATGTGATAGGTTCGTAACAGAAGCAACGATACATATGGCTAGCAGAAATAGACAACGGAAAGTATCGGTAACCAATGTTGAGAGGAACACAATGGTTCATGTGAGTGATAACTTGCCTGCAAACTCAGTAGCCTGGTACTGAGCTAGATCCTCAGAAGGGGTGTCGTAAGGATCGTCGGTCTCAACGTCGCCGTCTATCCGAGAAGAAGCAAACAAACAATGCAGGAAGATAAACAATCAATATCATGGCATAGCGCACAATCATGGGATGATGCATGTCAAGTTAATGGATGCATCAAAATAAACTAGTTGACATGGTAACACAATTTAAATGGACACATATGCAATTTTGAGTTGCATATGAAAAGCCCATGAATTTTGGTTGAAACATTTGTTTTCCAATTAACCAATAGGTGAAAGTGGATTAGTATGATGCATGGATGAGGAAACAACAAAATAACAACAATAGAACCAATTTAAAATAGGGTTTACCAATTTAGAAATTTAGTTATTAAGTTAGGGAATTTTTGGTTCCTTAAAGGGATTACACAAATAGTTGTTGTTTTCACCAAGTTAAATTGTGCAAAACAAATAACAAAATTCATATTTGAAAAGATCATAAAATTTTGGGTGGATTACATGTTTCAAATATTGAAAAAGGAATTAGGATGGATTTATTATGACTTAAACAAAATTGAACAAGTTTTAAATGAATTTAAAACAAGTTTGAATATTATTTGAATTTTATTTGTTCCAAACATAATTCCAAATTCATATTTGAAAAGTTTATACTTTTCTAGTTTGAAAACATATTTTTCATGTTCAAAAATAATTTAATTTGAGCAAGTTATGATTTTATCAAATTTAAATGATTTAAACAAGGTTTAAATTATTTAAGCAATTTTTATTATTCAAACCATGAAACAAAATTTATATTTGAAAAGGTTATTTGAAATAGCATGGAAAACATATTTTATTTGCATTCATTGGATTAAGTATGAATTAGTTATGGATTTTAGCAAATTGCAATTGAATTATTTGAATTCAAATTTGAAATGCATTTGGAAAATTCAAAACAGAAAACAAATGCTATAGATAGATAGACAATTTAATTTAGAGCAGTGCACATATTTTATTTTTGTTATTTGGAGTTATAAAATAAAAGTTATTATCAAATTAGTTTCAGGGGCCAATCTGTAATTAAAAAGGACTGGTTTTCAAAACAGAAAAGGTTTAAAACTTTTGTTACCGCACAGAACCCTACCCTAGGCACTGCCAGTGGGCCTAGGGCCATCGTGTGCTTGCGTGGCAGCAAGGGCCACAGACAGGTGGGGCCTGCCTGTCAGCCGTGGGCGAAAAAGTTTGGTTTTAATCGCGGAGCCAAGGCTCGAACCCACGCCCTCTGCGCCCGCGCACACACGCTGTAACCAGTACGCTGCGCTGCGTTTGTTGTCAGTATACGTCGCGCAGACAGGATAAGGTTCCAAAACGTTAACTGAATTTTTAACTGAATTCGCGCCCGACTGAAACTCGACAGAGCTACCGGCGGCGATCACCGTGGCATCGTGCTCGTGCTGCTGCTCGTGGGTGTGCTGTGTTGCGTGCTTGTGCTCGTTCACGTTACGGAGAAGAACAAGGAGGGAGGAGGTGGACACGCTGGCGCTCACCGCGGATGGAGTCGCTGCAGAGGCTCGGGGCGACGGCTCGACGGCGACAGCGGCGAGTCCGTGGACGGCGGCGGCGTTCTGGTTGATCTCCGGGGTGGCTCCGGTGTCCAAACGGAATAGGAAGGTGTGGGGGACTGGTTCCCGTAGCTAGGTGGGTGAGTGGCGTGTCGAGGCGGCGGTGCTCATCGGGGTTTCAGAGGGTGGTTCTCCGGCGAGGTGACAGAGAGGTGGGAGGTGGCCGTGAGAGGGGAAAACGGCGGCGGGAGCTCGAGGGGAGAGGGGGTAGGTTTAGGGCAGGCTAGGGAGGGCCCTAGGGGGTCTTATAGAGGCCAGGGGCACTGGTGGCCGTCGGCGTCGTCCGCTGCCGCCGTGGCACGCTCGGATGAGCTGCCGTACTGAAGAAAGAAGACGGGGGCGTGGCGAAGCGGTATGCAGGCCGCGCGGAGGTAAGTGGGTTGGGCCCTGCGCTAGTTAGCTGCCGCGCGCGCGTTTTCTCCTTTTTCCCATTTTTTTTTCTGTTTTTTTTTGTAGCAAATAGAATAGGAAGAAAAAGATGATTTTGGGGTTTGCAAAAATTTCAGAAAAATTTGGGTGGGCTATTTAGGTCAACCACAACCAAATGCCAAGTTTGGAATTCAAAAACATTTGAATTTTGGTGCTGTTTGGATAGGGTTCAAATTTGAGTTAATTTTGGGTATTGATTGAATTATTTAAAACAAGAAATTAATTAGGGTGATCAAATAACTTTAATTGGAAACAAATGAGTATATTTGTTTTGGTAATTTCATAATTTTCAAATTAGGTGCTGTTTGATGATTTTCTTTGAATTTGAAAGCAATTTGGAATTAATTAATTGAAATAAAAAGCACCATTTTATTAGTTGATCATTATGGAATAATTGGAAACAGATGGTTGTGTGTAAGTTGAACTTTTATTTGAAAAAGATTGTAACAGAGCAAGTATGAAGTAAAGCATTTGAAATATGTTTGAATTTGAAATGTGAAAACAGAGAAAAACAGATGCAAAACAAATAGTAAACAAATGCAACAAAGAAATGAATATGATGACATGATGCAATACTTTAATTAACATGAAACAAACATTCTAAGGGGAGTTTTCATACTTGGGATGTTACACATTCCGAGATATATTGCTGCACAACATCCACCTCCATTATGTTACTTGATGATGAGCTTCATGGTTATTTATGCATACTGCTACACTGCCAGGAGCATGCATTTGGATACATCAGAGATATTTCATTTAGAGTTATGAGTACTGAAAGTGTGATGATTCGTTGTAATATAGGATTTTTTCCCTGCCGGTGAGGATATATAAAAAAAATAAAAAAAATATGAAAAAGCCCAAAAAGAAAAAAGGGGCCAAAGAGAGAATAAAGAGAGAGGGGGCGCATCACTATGTTTATACCAAACTTTTGCTTCATGTTTAGCACCAATGCTTCAGTTTGGAGAAAGTTTTCATATTATCATTCATTCATAACTATGTGTGGAACTTTCATTATAGAACTTGGTTTGTATATTCCAATGATGAGCCTCCTCAAATAAGCTCTAGGTATTTGTGAGCAAGCAAGTTGGATGCACCCCCACTAGTTCCATTGGAGAGCTTTCATACACTTATAGCTTTATGTGCATCCGTTGTGCGGCAATCCCTACTCCTTGCATAACTTCGGTTGTATGACTTTCTCTTGTCTAATGACTACTTTCAGATTTGTGAGCCTTTCTTCCATTGACCTTCCGAACCCCCCATAATGTTCTCTTTGCCATAACATCCCGGTGCCAGGGACCAACGCAGAACACTTGCTTGTTTTTAGTGCGCAAATAGTTTAAGATTCAAGCATTGCATCGTGTGGAAAGCTTGACTTGATCCTAACAACGGTTGTGAAGATCGTTTGACGTGCATGATATTGTTGTTCTTGAAAGCTTAAATCATCTCTAATAAACTTTGCACGGTTGATAGTCTTTTAGTATTGATTCATTAAAAGTTTTGCTTCTTTCTTCTTATTTGTTTATGCATTACTTGTTGATATCAAATATAGATCACATGCTCTACTTCACATATTATGATCAAGATTGTGTAGTAGCATGTCACCTCAGAAATTGTTTTGTTTTAACGTTTACCTACTCGAGGACAAGTAGGAACTAAGCTTGGGGATGCTTGATACGTCTCCAACGTATCTATAATTTTTGATGTTCCATCTTGAGATTATGCCAATTGCTACATGTTTTCTCCCTTATGTATAGCATTTTTACACATTTTCCGGGACTAACCTATTAACAAGATGCCAAGTGCCAGTCCCTGTTTTCTGCTGTTTTTGACTTCAGAAAATTTGTTCTGGAAATATTCTCGGAATTGGACGATTCAAAAGCTAGAAGTCTTAGAAGTCCCGGAGGGTCCAGCAAGTCCCGAAGAGCCCCGGAGGGGACCACAGGGTGGCCACACCATAGGGTGGCGCGGGTCCCCTTGGCCGCACCACCTGGTGGTGTGGGCCCCCTGGCCATCCCCCGACATCGCCCTTTCACCGATATATACTCCCCGATGCATAAACGCTAAATCAATCGGCGAAATTTCACGAAACCTTCCGCAGTCGCCGTCATCGTCAACCCAAGTTTCGGGGACATATCTCTGTTCTGGCACCCTGCCGGGACGGAGAAGTGCCCCCGGAAGCCATCTCCATCGACTCCACCACCATCTCCTTCGCTGTTGCTGTCTCCTATGATGAGGAGGAAGTAGTTCTCCCCCAATACTGAGGGCTCTACCTGTAGCTATGTGGTTCATCTCTCTCTCCCATGGTGTGATCTATATGTGATCGGGAGCTTTGTAATCTATTTGAATAAGTAGATATTACTCTTCATCTTGTGCAACTCAAGTGTTTTATTAATATGAACTTTGGAGTCACCTTGTCCCGCGGTGGGAAGGTGACAGTGTGCACATCATGTGTGTCTCCTCTATTAATTGTGGTGTTTGTCTAGTGTCTTCTAGGGTGCTCAAGTTGACTGTGTGGGGCTAACTAGACATGGGAATGCTACCTTAAGGAATGCTTTTTGCAGCCCTACGCAATGATTAGTGTTTGTTATCGAACCGGAGAGGGTTAAGAGTAGCATAGTGAAGAGAAGATATTTAGTTATTCAATTATGTGATCATTGTTGAGAGTGTCCACTAGCGAAAGTAGGATCCCTAGGCCTTGTTTCCAAGCATTGAAACACCGTTTTCTGCCTGTTCTGCTACATGTTTGCTTGCTGCCATATTTATTTCAGATTGCTATTATTACTTATAACCATCCATATTACTCGCATTTCACTATCTCTTCGCCGAACTAGTGCACCTATATACCTGACAAGTATATTGGGTGTGTTGGGGACACAGGAGACTTCTTGTATATTAATTGCAGGGTTGTGTGAGAGGGATATCTTTGACCTCTACCTCCCTGAGTTCGATAAACCTTGGGTGATACACTTAAGGGAAACTTGCTGCTGTTCTACAAACCTTTGCACTTGGAGGCCCAACACTATCTACAAGAATATAAGCGTGCATAGACATCAGGGATCCACTTGAGTAGAACATAGTCCTTCTCGAGTCGGCATAAGGTGTCCCTCAATGGGGCGAAAAAATCCCACACCCATGCTTCCTATGGCTTCTTGAGGCATTTCAACATCTACATTAGAAACATTAAATTGCGCCACTTGGGAGCCATCATTTTCATCGAAAACCACACTACAAGATTTTATGACAATCCGTGAGGCTTTGTCAAAGACTCTTTAAGTGTGGGATTCGGCACCGTAACCAACAAATATACCCTCAATAGTTGTGGATTGACATTTAGACAACCTAACACCCTTGATCAAATAGAAGCACTTACAACCGAATACACGGAAGTAGGAGATGTTGGGTTTGTTGCCGGTGAGGATCTCATATGGAGTCTTGTCCAAGCCCTTGCGGATGTAGAGGCGGTTGGAGGAGTGGAATGCGGTAGAAATAGCCTCCGCCTATAGATATTGGGGAGAAGAATATTCCGCCAACATTGTCTTTGCCATATCCAATTGAGTTCTATTCTTCCGCTCGGCTACACCATTTTGTTGAGGGGTGTAGGTGGCAGAATATTGATGACCAATACCCTCATCACTAAGGAATTCATTCAAAGTGTAGTTCTTGAACTCGGAGCCATTATCAGTCCTAATGGCCATGATTTTGACATATGTTGGTGAAGTCGATGATAGTTTGTTGGATCTCACTCTTGCACTTGGAGAAAAAGACCCAAGTGTATCTTGAATAGTCATCGACAATCACCAAGCAATACTTCTTGCCTCCAAGACTTGCCTCGGGCACGGCACCAAAGAGATCAACATGGAGAAGCTCCAAGATCCTCTTTGATGAGATAATAGTCTTGGCTTTGTGGGCGGTATCATGCATCTTTCCTTCAACACACGACCTGCAAACACGATCTTTGGAAAAGGAAACATTTTCTTTTAGTCCGAGCATAAGGACACCTTTGTGAAGACTTTGCAAAGTTCTCATGTTGACATGGGATAAGTGGCGATGCCACAACGACCCCACGTCCGCCTTTCCAAAAACACATTGATTGAGAGTTGGTAGACTTCGAAAAGTCCACCACGAACAACTCATTTTCAACGTGTCCCACGTATGCGACGTCAAGTGTCTTGCTCCTCAAAAGGACCACAATTTTTTCATCAAAGACGACGGAGAAACCCATCTTCCAAATAGAAGGAACCAAAAGTAAATTGAAACCAAGGAATTCAACAAGCATGACGTCCATGATAGTGATATCAGGAGCAATCACAACCTTGCCTAACACCGATACCTTAGACAAGGATGTGTCTCCATAAGTGACGGTTGAATTAATATCATTTGGGTGTAACTCCATCACAAGTTCTTTGCTTCCGTTCATATGACTAGTGCATCCACTATCAATTATCAATTTAGACCCACCAGAAGCATAGTCATGCAAGAGATCATTGACTAGAGTTAGGACCCGAGGAGGGTCCCTTCAAGTTAGCAACAAGGGTCTTTGGTACCCAAATGGTACAGTCAATGTAACCCTCAATAGGACCAACATATTTAGCTTGCACTACACCATAATAATCAACATATAAGAAATGGTGTGGATTTTTAGTTCCCGCGGAAATGCTACGAGTAGTGTTGTCCCTCATGACACCACCACTCGAAGCAACATTCTTAGCTTGTGCGGGAGTGCTACGAGTAGTGTTGTCCCTAATGAGAATACCACCCGAAGCACCATTCTTGGCCTTATTCTTTCTCTTCTTGTTGTTCTTCTTCTTGGCAACATAGCCAAGACCTTGCTTGCCCACTTGTTGCCTTGGAGCACTCATTTGTGGTCTAGCAACAACCACATGTGGGCTAGGGGCAACCACTTGTGTGTTAGAGGCCACAACCTTCTCAACTTGAGGGCTCTTGCCCTTGAGCCTTGTTAGCTCATCCTTCAACCTAGCATTTTCCTCAATAATATTTGCATGATCACAAGAAGAAGTTGATTATGTTGAGTTTGAAGTTTTTCAGGCAACTCTTTGAGGGAAGAGTGTTGACTCTCCAAGGCCTTGTGAGCCTTGGTTAGCTTTTCAAACTCCTCGGTTAGTTTGTCATGGCCAACACCAAACTCAACCTTATCCTTTTTAGCCTTTTTGTATTTAGCA
The DNA here is from genome assembly GCA_028641055.1 of Alopecurus myosuroides. Lineage (NCBI taxonomy): Eukaryota > Viridiplantae > Streptophyta > Magnoliopsida > Poales > Poaceae > Alopecurus > Alopecurus myosuroides. Next base: position 334,331,790 of record CM054062.1, read on the forward strand.
ATTTGAACGTCATGTTCCTTAGTGATATTAGAAACAAGTTCATTATGTGACTCTTAAATAGATTCAAGTTCCTCCTCAAGAGAAACTCTACCATCATGCTCTTCCTCAAGAGTCATGGAGAGAGATGCTATCTCATCCGCATCCCTTCTTTCAATCTCACATTTCTTCTCAAGAGCTTCATGGGCCTCTCCCAATTGGCTCATGAGATTATCTAAGTACTTCTTGGTCTCCCCTTGTATGTTAGACATAAAACGTTCCAAAGAGATAATTTCATCTTCTACTCTAAGACTAGCATGATTTTGTAGTTCACTTGGGGTCTTAGAGTTGGGAGAAGGTGATACCTCCAAGCCCTTAGCCATGAAGCACTTGGCATTTGGGTGAGGATGATTCTCAGTGGGGGATTCAAAAAGAGATGAAGATGATGGAGTTGAAGCAATAGCAAGAGCGGCCACTTCACTTGTGGTTTCTTCTTCTTCATCACTTCCAGAATCATACTCCTCTTGAGTCACTAGCACAAAGTTGGTGGGGGACTTCTTGTTGAATGGTTTCTTCTTCAAGTGAGGTTTCTTGTAAGCAACCTTGGACTTGTCCTTGCGAATGAGCTTGCCACCATGGAGTTCTCTATTTTCATAGGGACACTCCGCCATGAAATGGTGCTTATCTTGACAATTGAAGCAAGACCTCACTCGTTGAGTCCCATCATTGCCATAGCGAGACTTGGTCTTCTCCTCAACATATGCCTTGTCCTTGGGGGGATTCTTCCTAAACTTTTGCACAGTAAGAGCAATGATATCTTTGAGCACGAGATCATATTCTTGATCCTTCAATGCAGACAATTCCTCATGGAACTCTTCTTCATACTCAATCTCCCTTGACACAACCTTGGCCTTCAAAGCAACCGATGCCCCTTTGTGCAGTCCTATGGCCCTAGCATGGTTGTCAAGAGCATTCTAGGTTTGCACATGATAGGAGCACACCTCTTGCATAACTTGAGTTGAGGTCAACAAAGAAAAGTCATGTCTTCCTTGAATACTCTTCAAGTCTGCGGGCTCAAATGGCATGAGAGCAATCATGTAGTTCCTCTTGATCCAAGCATCATCAATGTACTTGGCACCAATATTGTGGAATGCGATGGAAAAAGTCTTGAGCCTTTGGTACATGTCTTCATGGCTCTCTCCATCATGCTTATAGAGCCCTTCGGCCTAATTGCACAAGGCATCATACCTATTCCTTTGCATGCTTTCATTGCCCACAAACATGACGACAAGACTGTCCCATGTTTCCTTGGCGGTGGAATATTGTTGAAGATGAGGCATGTGGTTAGGACCCACGACTTGTTGAAGAATAGACAAGGCGGTGTAGTTGAGTTGACAATCGACGACTTCTCTTCTTGTCAAGTTCTTGGGGTCATGAGGCTTGTATCCATCACGAGTGACCCTCCAAAGTTCTATACAAGAAGAGTTCAAGTGAGTTTCCATGTAATATTTCCATTCACGAAAAGAGTGTGCATCAATTTTAGGTGGATCTCCCCTAGGGATTATATGAGGATGTGAGACGGGAGGATCGGGAGAATAATGTCCTTTGACGGAGTGATATTCTCCATCTCCTTCTGTACCCTTATCGGTGGAGTTCTTAGCGGAAGCATCTTTAGATGGATCACCATTATCCCCTTTCTCGGCGCCCTCCGGGACTTTGTCCGGAGGAGGTGAAGTAGAGACTTTCGGTTCCTTGGGTTTCATGAATTGCAACGTGAGTTGTCGCAATTCATCAACTTTGTTCTCCATAGATGAGGTCAATGAATTTTTCAACTCATTGAGATCATCCATAGAGAAATGCACCGCGGAACCGGCGGTCTCCGCCTCATCGACCATACTGAACTCTTAGGCGGTTAAGCCAGATAAAAGAGCCGAGGCTCTGATACCAATTGAAAGTAATGTATGGGAACCTAGAGGGGGATGAATAGGTGCTACAACCAATTTCAATTTTTCTTCAAGATTAGGCTTGACACAAAGGTAAATTCTATAGATAATGCAACTATGGTGAATTTACCTATATGACAAGACCAAGCACAAACACAATACAAGCACGAGTAAAGGAGGAAGGGAACGAGGTAACCGATATGAAGCACACGGAGACACGATGTAATCCCGAGTTCCTCCTTGTTAAGGGAGTACGTCTTGTTGGAGGGGTGTGAGCTCGCCACAAAGGCCTACTCAACGCCATAAAGGCCTCATCCTATTCTCCGATGAACCCCGCCACAAAGGCCTACTCCACCTTCCACTATTGATCCTTTTGAGGCGGGAATCAAATCCTTTACAAACACGCTTGGGGCACACACCCACAACCAAATTGGTGCTCCCAACAATCACCAATCACCAACAAGTGTAGCAATGGAGTCTAGGTTTTCCACAAGGAAACCCTAGACTAGATCCCTCTAGAGAATGAGGGGGGAAACGAAGATCGGCTCAGTGAAGATGTAGATCGGGGTCTTCTCCTTCAATCCTCCAAGTATCAATGAGTTTGGGTGGAGGGATTGGGAGAAATGTAGATTTTGGAGGCTCAATAAATGCTTGTCTTCAATGCTGGTTTGAGCAACCCTTTGGAGAAGAAGAGGATGGGGGTATTTATAGCCCCCTCCCAAAATCTAGCCGTTTGACCCTTTTCGTGCCTGCCGGTACTACCGTTGGTGCCAGCGGTACTACTGCCACCTGGTAATCAACGCGGTACTGCAGCGTCCCAGATACAGGGTGCGGGTAGTACCACCGCGGAAGTATCGCAGTACTTCCAGCAGCGGTACTACTGCTATTGCCCACTGGTAGTACCGTTGGCCACCTCTTCGGAATAAATCAAAGTGGCTGGCGGTAGTACTAGGGCACTATCGCTCTAGTACCGTGATGGTTACTGCGAGCAAAATCTCTCTGGCGGTACTTTGACCGGTACTGTCAGTGGTACTACCGCGCCCCGGAAGGAGCGGTATTACCGTTGGCGGTAGCGGTACTACCACCACGAGAGGCGTTGCTCCTCATCGACTAAGTCACAGCGGTACTACTATACCAGTACTGCTGAAGTACCGCTAGATGCAGTAGCCAAAATCACTTTGGCGGTACTTCTGGCGGTACTAGGCACGGTACTACCGCTTGCTGGCCAGAGCGGTACTACCGCTGAAGTAACCGGTACTACTGCTGGACTGAGTCAATTTGGTGGCAATGTCTTTCAACACTCTCTCCTTTTTGCGTCGAAATGATATTTGCTGAAATAACTTAGACGCACTGTTAGATACTTAATAGCGTTGTTGTCAACTCCAAAACATAAGAGAGATCAAAATGCAAATGCACTTTCAGATGTTTACTCGGCTTGGGCTTGGTAGCCCCAGTAATCCACGATTGTTGTTGCACTTCCTAGACACATAGCATCTCTATATAGCTTTGGTCCCGTTTCTTCAGTTTCATATGACTCGTGGGTGCTTTGATATGCATAGTTGTTTATGACTAGCATGGACACAAGGAGTAGTAGTACCGATGTTATCCGGCCTGCGTGCCGATGAATCCGGTCTACCTGTCGTTGTTTATTGCGGCCTGGGCTGGTAACGCAGAAGCCCTTGTGGCTCCATGACTAGGAGCGCATAACGGTATGTATCAGAGTAGGACTGCCTGTAGGAAAACCCTTGCTATTGGTCGATGTTGAGTCTATAGTTTGCGAAAACTATTTTAAGAAAGTTCTTCATTGTTTTAACATGCATGATACAAAGTCTTTTAGTACTCCAATTTCTCATCAGTTTAAATTGTCAGCTTTACAATGTTCTAACAATGATGAGGATTTTGAGTACATGTCTAGAGTTCGATATTCTAGTGCTGATGGTTCTTTGATGAATGTCATGGTTTGCTCTCGCACTAATTTATCATATGTTACGGGTTTGGTGAGTAGACATATGTCTAACCCTGGTAAAGAACATTGGAAGTTTGTTCAGTAGTTTTCAGGTACCTTCGTGGCACATCCAATGCTTTCTTGAGGTTTGAAAAGTCTGATGAGCGACTCAAAGGCTATGTGGATTCAGATTTTCTGTCGATTTGGATAAGAGTAGATATGTGTTTACGCTAGGTGGTTGTGCCGTGAGTTGGAGGGCAACGTTGCAGGCAGTTGTTGCCCAGTCTACCACTGAAGCAGAGTACATGGCTATTACAGAAGCATGCAAAAAATCTGTTGGTTGAAACGTTTATTTGCTGAGCTTTGTGAAGATGATACTTACATTAACTTATTTCGTGACAGTCAGAGTCCTATTTACCTTAATAAGGATCAGATGTTTCATGAGAGAACAAAGCACATTAATCGCAATTACCATTATATGTGTAAACTTGTTGCAGAAGGTAAGTTGAAGGTATGAAAGATAAGTACTCATGATAATCCTACTGATATGATAACAAAGGCAGTTCCTGTTGCTAAATTTGAGCTTTGCTCAACCTTAGTTGGTATCAAGGTGAAAATATTTTTGTTGTTGTCTCAGGATGAAGATTTGTTTATGCTACATGAAGGAATTTGTCTCAAGGTGGAGTGTTATTTTTTCTGCGATCAAAATTCACTTATGCTGATAAAAAGCCGAACTTTTGACGAGTACAACGTAGCGCCACAGACATCGCGTTTATTCGACCAATGTGGCCCGCACACCCCGCGGTATGGTGCGAGTTGTTGTCGAGTTAGATACGAATTTTATCTTGTCTAGGATTTACCCAATTTATATATCTCATGTAAGCCGTCTTTTAAGATAAATCATAAGTTGTAAATCTCGGCATTTGTAACCGCATCCGATATAGTGAATTTTTGCTGGCTGTCGCCCGTGGTTTTTTCTCTTCCTCATTGAACGACTTTTCCACATTAAAATTCTCGTGTCCCCGTGTGTCGGTCTCTTTTGTTTATCGCTATTTTCTTGCTATCGTTTATACATCCCGGTTACGATCACGCCTACCCGCGGTCCGGTAAATAAGCTCACCGGACTGTTTTCGATTTCGCTAAACTAATTCTTGTGATCGCAACGGCAAAGGCCACCTGCAGGCCGGAATAAGATGCTAGACTACTGGGTGTTGGTGCATTCATGACCAACATTAGTGCAGCACATTAGTCATTGACTTAGGAGGCCTTCAAACATGATTAAAGAGCTTGGGAGGCAAGCTAAAGCGAGATACATTTTTCTTCGAAAAGGACAAATAATAAGGAAGATACGCGTGATTTAGATTGAGTTGTTGAACTAGCTAGCTGCTCCATGCTGATCGGTCTTCTGGATGCTATTGTACGGCCGCCATGACGGTGACGGTGCAGCTACGCGTTTGATGTGACACTGGGGGAGCTACGGGTCGATCGAGGCAGCTACGTAGTAATATGTATCTTACGTATATATATGCAGAGACTTTTCCATTACAGCTACTCACTCCAGCTTGCGTCAGAAACTATATAATGGCGAGACTTTTACATTACAGTCACCTACTCCGACTTCAGTCAAAAGCCATTATCAAATCGTCTAACAATAAGAGCATGTCTAACAGACCCCCTAAATGGCCCAAACCCGTATAATAACCGCCGATATACGGGTTTGGGCTCTACCCGGCCATCTAGCACGCCCCGTAAATGGACCACCCCGGACGATTTTTTACAAGTTTGGGTAGGGGGCGGCCCGTCGACCACTACATGTGCGGGTCGGGAGGAGATATAGAGGTCCAACCCCTCACCTTTTCCCCCAACGCGCGCGAACCTCCCAACCGCCGCCGCCGCCGCCGGAAACCCGCCTCCTCGCCATCCCCGGCCACCGCGTGGCCAGATCTCGCCGCCATGGACTCCTCGCAAGCCCCTCCCACCGCCGACGGCGCGGCACCCATGTCCGAGGTGGTGAATACTGCCACCGTCGACGCCGCGGCCTCCGCCGATGTCGCCGCCATCATCTCGGCCACCATGCCGATGAAGAGGAAGAGGATCCCGAAGCTCTTCTTCGACACACCGCCGGGGCCTGCGGTAGCGACGGCGGCGGGGGCGGCGGCGGCCACTGCTGCTACCGCCAAGAGGGTGAAGTCATTCGCGACGAGGGGGCGGCCGCCAAAGGTGAAGAAGGCCGCCACGCCTGCAGCGGACGATCCGCCCACGCAGGTGGTCGCCGAGGTTCCGTCACCGGTCGTTCTGCCTGCTCCCACGCCGCCCACGCCGCGGTTGCCCACGCCGCCGCCCGCTGGTGCCCGCCAGGTGCTCGACGAAGTGCCTGCGCCTGCTGCCGCGACATCCTACATGGATATGCTCAACGATTCTGCGGTGGACTTGGATTCGGGCATTGGTGGCTTCGACGACGAGTACGCTGACTATGGCGAGGATGAAGAGGCGGACGAAGAGGTGGACGACGACGTGGTTGAGGTGGACGAGGCTACTGCGCGGCGGAGCAAATCGGGGAAGCAGCCCAACTACACCGAGATTGAAGATGTCACATTGGTCCGTGCGTGGGGCAAAGTGTCTATGGATGCTGCCACCGGCACCGATCAAACCGGCAAGCGCTATTGGCAACGAATTGAGGATCTTTACCACAAGCTCAAGCCTCGCACGAAGACTTTGGCGGATCGATCCTACCGCTCCCTTGAAGGCAGGTGGAACGCGATCAAGCCAGCTTGTTCTCGTTGGAGCGCTGCCATGGACCAAGTGGCGGATAATCCACCAAGTGGATGTGTGGCAACGGACTACGTAAGTTTTGTGACAGATTTCTTGTGCAAACTATGTGTTCTTGTGTAAACATCACACTACATTGTTGTTGTGCAGCCCAAGTATGCTCAATTGCGGTACAAAGATATGGCCGGGTCAAAGAACAAGGAATTTCAGTTTGAGCATTGCTTCAAATTGCTCCAACACCTTCCCAAGTGGAAGTTGAGGGACGAAGAGCCAAAGTGCAAGAAGGAGGCAATGCTCAACATGGATGATGAAGAGGAAGACATGGGTGGTCGCAACGTAGGCAAGCCCGAGGGCACCAAGAAGGCGAAGGAGAGGCAGAGGCTAGAAGCCGAGGCAGCTAGCTTCAAGGACAAGATGGATCAGCACATTAGGGCAAAGGAGGAAATAGCATTCAAGACATTGGAGACCAAGGTCCTCATCACCGAGAAGAAAAAGGAGGTGAAGCTTGCCAAGGTGGCTGCAAAAAGAGAGGAGGCTATGCGCAAGGCCGAGTTGGATGCCCAAATGTTGGCTCTCAAACAAACCAAAGCCATGAAGGAGCTCTTGGCCGAGGAGAAGGAGATCATGATGATGAACACCAAGGACATGGACGAGGATCAGCTGCTGTGGTGGAAGGAGAGCAAGGCCGAGATCATGGCGAGGAAGTTGCAGACGCGTCAAGCTCGCGAGGCATCCAACCTTGGTGCTTCAACTTCGGTGAGTGGTGGTGCCGACGGTGGGCTGCAAGATTGATGTGGATCGCGTTGGTGGTGGCAGTACTTTTGGGAACCTCTATGCCTAGAACATGACCTATGAACTTGTTGATCTATTTGTGATGTAAAACTATGGATTATGCATCGCATATCTTGAATCTGCCATATTTGATATGCTTGTGTAGTTGTGCTAAACCCTGCAAAACCCTGTTTTGTGAGGGGCCAAAAGCTCGTGCGAGCTAGCAGACCCCCTACCCCCACCCCGTAAAACAGAATATTCTGTTTTACGGGGTGGGAGTAGGGGGTCTGCTAGCTCGCCCGAGTTTTTGGCCGGCGAAATGCGTATACAGGGCCCTCTACACGCGTTTTAGGGGGCGAAAACATAAGGGGTCTGTTAGACATGCTCTAACAAGCTGTTGCTTTGCCGGTCGGTAGTGTATATGTTATCAAATCGTCCAACAATAACAAGACTTGCCGATGGAGCTTGGGACAAAACATTGTTCAAATTAAGGAGGACGTACGTGCGTAGGTGGAGTGTTTTATAAAAGCGTATGACCTGCAGAATTAATCCCACTAAATCATCGGTTTGCGAAGACTCATGCATCCGCACAGGGGGTACATTTTCACACTGGGCCACAACCGCGTGATCGGCTGTTGCTGTTGCATGGTGACGATATGGTTGATGACGGCATTGTGCACACCGCGCACCTACGCATCGACGGTAGCTTAATTCAACGGGATCGATCGCTTGAGATTGTTTTGTGAATGTATGCTCCGATGGCAGTCTTCTTTATTCGATTCTAGACCCATTAATTTTTTTTCCTTTTCGTTTTTTCCCCAAAAAGGCCTACGAATTTATCGATCATCAACAACTGTATAAACCATTCCAAAAGTAATACAAATTACGAAAATTACGAATAGGTCTTCGCACCACCTTGCGACGACTACAAACACTGAATGGAGCGTGACAACCGTAAATCGGAAGAAGTAGACATGCAACCACACGGATGAACCCAAAATCGGATCAGATGCCGGGAGAGCCTCCCGACGCACACGCTTCTGCTGGCGCTAGGAGCACCACTGGAGCAAAAATAGATCGGGGAGGAACTTATTCTGACTTCAAGATTTAGCCGCACCACATCATCTCGAATGAGACACCCAAATCATCATAAAAAAATAACGGGTACCTTTCCGCCGGCGAGAGGCCATGATCCGCCACGTGTCCAATGCCCTAAGGTCACCGGTGGCATCGCCGGCGAGGAGGGGGGGGGGGGGGGGGGGGGGGGAGAGAGAGAGAGATTGTTTATATCATAGCACATGCATGTGGACTCTGTTCCCACACATATACATATGGACTCTGTTGATATACACTTGGGCTTCTATTGATTCAACCGTTGGACGAGGTCGTAGGAATGTGACGTCAACCCTAACAGCCCCGAACGAATAAGTCTGTAGAGAGTCGTACAGTACGTGTGGGCTCACCAAGTCACCAGTCAGTCGCGCGCAAGGTATAGACCGAGTGAAGTTGGGTGCAGTTTCGGTCATACAACCATCAAAACTTCGCGCTATTTCCCAGGGCCTCCGTCCATATATATACCTTTCTCCACACGCTACCTAGACATAACCGGCCCCAATCCCTCAGCTCCATCCATCCATCATCAGCTCCCCGTTCATCTACGTATCAAGGTGAAGTCCGATTCCCATTCAAATCTTTGATATAATTTCAGTTAGTTAAGTTTCACTTTATTGATTATAGCTTTTCTTGAATATGTCATGCATCTTCTTTCAAGCCAGCTAATTCATGCGGTAACTACTCCATGCATGCATGCTAGGTTGGATCATCATCAGCTAAATATATAGTTAATCTTTCAGGACAACAAGATGTGCTTCCGAATTGGTGGTGCCAAGAGAACGAAAGTTGATTCGGGAAAAATAAGGTATTTCTCAGATAACTAATTCTAGCTTTTGGGGTTTGAATGTCCATCGAAATTGTAACGGTGCAAAAATTACAGATTAGACTCGAAACGCATTATAGTAATATCTTGCAATCTTCCACTTTGACCAAAAACAGACTACTATATCAGATGCATTGACCGTTTTGAATATTGCTATTTTTTCTGGTTAAAATATTCCTGCGCTATGTATATCCCTGCGATTCAGTTAATACATGGGATGACTACTAAATTGTATAGGTTGGATCAATGGCTAGTCAGCTAAATATTACTAATTTGTTGGGCTAAAATATTTGCTTTTTATTTTACATCCGAGAAGAAGAACACCAGATGTTGATGTGGGAACTCCCAGTCTCAGTGATTTTTTTAAATTGACAAGTATTTTGTCAGAATTGTAACAGTCATATTCACACACAAAATGAATCATAGTCGTTCCGTTTGACCAGACTGACGTTAAATATCTTAGCGAAGACGAAAAACGCCATCAAAAAATATTGGCAGAAGGCTTTTGGCGTGTAGTTCTTTTTTATCAGCTCATTTTCCGCTAGTTCCGAGCTTGCCGTGGCTGCTCATGCTTGTTCCCGTCAACTCCCCGTGACCCAGCATTGTGAATTTCAGGAAGATCTCACACGGTTAAATATGTTTAGTCGCGTCTGTTCTTGTTAATCAAACATGGTCCGACAAACACAAATCATGTGTGTTGGTGAACCATCACATATACGTACGTACTTGAACATTATTTATTGTGTGTGATATGTCCAAAGTGAACTACCAGGTGCAGCCAGATACTAGCAGGTGCAGCCCTATGGCCTCGCACACCTTTCTTCTTTGTTCTTGTGCGATGTTACCAAAATAAGACCTCTATTATGCTACTCTCATTTAATTTATTTATTTTTTGAAACGGGAAGCCTAGCCTCTGCATCTAGTCGATGCACACGGTTTATTATATTAAATTGCGAATATTCAGTGTAGCAAATAATCTCAAAATACAAATCAACGACGTCGAAGCGTGGCTGCAAACACAAGCCAACGAAAAAACCTCCACACATGTAAATTACACATGCTGTAATCTCCTGGTGTGCAACCAGCCACCCTGGTTGAAGATAGCCCGGACCACCGCCACGAGCCGGGTACATCCAGAAACCAAACGTCCTCGCTGGTCTTCTGGTAACAGGAGCGACCATTGCTGAATCCAGAATGTAGCTCTGTGAACAACCTGTAGAAAATTAACAGAGTTCAAATTGTTAACCTGTAGAAAATTAACAGAGTTCAAATTGTTAAAAATAACATCGTTTCTGCAATTTCAAATTGTCCAAATAAAAACACATACGCCTATGCGTATACTTGCTTTCGTACATTTATCCACCCCATTTAACCAAGTCCCAAACAAATTGGAAACAGATAAAGGTGGTGTGATAGAAAAATTTGGACATAACTGAATAAATTTGGACATACTCCTACATCCGTTCTCTTCATGGATCGGTACTATTTCCCCCATGAAATAAATTTGGACATGCATGCATCACAAACTGACATTAGTGCATTTGAATTTTTCTTTGGAAACCAGCAAACAGCAACACACGGGAAACCCTGGTAGGGATAAAGCTCAGGTTACGGCTAGCAGCAGTCATGTTGCCAGGTCACATGGCCAGGGGGCTCAACCGCACAATGACAGTACTACTCGCCAGTTAAGGCAGGAGCCGAGGCCAATCAAGCCGCGTGACCGTATAGTTGCAGCATCTGGCCCAGAAATGGTCGGCAAGGCTGCCAAATCTGCATGAGGATTGAACTGAAGCCGATGTTTGTGTGATTGTTTTCCTTGTGCATGCTCTCGAAATATCGACAATCAAGTGATGTGTAGTAATTTGCACTTTTGTCAGACATTGTGTTGCCCCCACAGACTATCATGGTCCTAGCTAGGCTGTAGGACGTTTGATCATTTGATTTGTGTGTTTCATTTTTTCGTTTGTAAGCTACTTCAGTTCTTCTATTTCCCTTGTATACATATTGTGTGTTGTTCAATAAGGGTGTTTTCTGCAGATTTTTATGTATGCATGTTTGCACTGAGCCAGCTATGTACATTTTCTTAACTGTTATTATCTGAAATTAATGACTAGGCCTACTGTTAAATGAAGGCGGTTACTATAGAAGCTTCATTCCCCTGGCCCTGACGCTGTGCGCTCGATCTATATATATTGACCTATCTATGCCTCATTATTCTTAGTGAAAGAAGTGTATGAGGCCATTTGCCAAATGAAATTAAATATATCTCCAGGGCCGGATGGTTTCCCTGCTGAGTTTTATAAGACTTTTTGGGAGGTCATTAGGGAGGATCTGATGGCCATGTTTATCCAGTTAAAACAGAGTAACCTACCTCTGTTTAAACTGAACTTTGGGGTCATCACTCTAATACCTAAGAAGGAGAATGCGGTTTAAATCCAGCAGTATAGACCGATTTGTTTACTTAATGTAAGCTTCAAAATCTTCACCAAAATGGGTACTAATCGTATTACTCAACTGGTGCAAAAAGTGATCAGACCGACTCAATCGGATTTTATGCCAAGACACCACATTTTAGAGGGTGTGGTGGTCTTGCACGAGACAATTCATGATCTTAAAAAGAAGAAGATGGATGGGGTCATCTTCAAAATAGACTTTGAGAAGGCCTATGATAAAGTAAAATGGTCATTTCCTCAACAAGCGTTGTGTATGAAAGGATTTACACAAGAATGGTGTAAATGGATTATGCAATTTGTCGAGGGAGGAAGTGTTGACATCCGGGTTAATGATGACATTGGTCATTATTTTCAAACAAAAAAAGGCCTTCGCCAAGGAGATCCTTTAGCTCCTCTGCTGTTTAATATGGTTGCTGATATGCTGGCTATTCTTATCGCTAGGGCGAAGGAATATGGTCAGGCAGGGGGTCTAATACCTCATTTAGCTTCTAGAAGGAAGAAGCTGGCTACACAATCAAGTGATGTGTAGTAAGTTGCACTTTTGTCAGATGTTGTGTTGCCCCCACAGTCCACATACTACCATGATCCTAGGCTGTGGGACGTTTGATCATTTGATTTGTGTGTTTCATTTTTTTTCGTTTGTAAGCTACTTTCAGTTCTTCTATTTCCCTTGTATATATATTGTTTGTTCTTCAATAAGTGTGTTTTATGCAGATTTTTATGTATGCATGTTTACACTGAGCCATCCCCCATGTAGCTTCGTCTACAAACTCTCGGCCTTTTGGGTCGTAACAGATATATACAAATTCATGTGGGGTTTTGTCCTCCCCCGGTGTAAATAAAAAAAAAGCTATGTACATTTTCTAAACTGTTATTATCTAAAATTAATGACTAGGCGTACTGTTAAATGAAGGCGGTTTCCACAGAAGCTTCATTCCCCTGCAGACAAAAAACATGGTTGTATCTATCATGTAAACCCTGACGCTATGCGTTCCATCTACTCCCTCCGTTTCATATTAGATGACTTTGAATTGGATGTATCTAGACATAAGTCTAGATACATCCATTTCAAAGTCATCTAATATGGAACGGAGGGAGTATATATATTGACCTATCTATGGCCTCATGAGGCACGGCATTAACCCATGTATTCATGACGTACCATGGTGGACTATGAGGCAGCGATGGCATGTACCGACCAAGTAGAACACTCAAATTTCAGCACACACTATCGGACCCCAATGATCTCCTCAGCGACGGGTGACCAGGTACAGCCCGTCAAATCTGGACCGTGTTGTCCATCCGAAATGGAGGCCACCATGAGTCTGCCCGGTGCTCTTGGGTTGTGGACCCACGATGGGGAGACCCTATCAAATGCAGATTACAGAATGAAGGGTCCCTTTTATATAGTAGAATGAAGGGTCTAGCTTTCACCTCTGCAGCACATGAAAACCACGTGACCAAGAAGTCCAGGTCCGAATCAGTTTAGAAATTAATATAAGAAAAATAGTTTGAGTGCAAATTTATTAGAGCATCTTCACCCGGATACCTCGGTTAAGAAGAGGTCTATGTAGGCTGCCATGGCCTTGTCCCCGCGATCACTTTCCCTTGTGCCTATTGCTCTGGCGGATCGGGCATGTGTAGATCCTCTTGGACATGCACCTCTTAACAGGCCGCTGCAGGATAGGGGGGTTGACTTTTGGTGGGAACAACGGAAGTCCTCCATCACTTGGGCCTCTGCGAGCACCACTTGGGTCTCGCCCTGCCCTCTAGAGCCCTCCAAGCCCTTACGCTTAACGGTGCATAATTCCGCATGCAGTGAGATGCTCAGGTATCTTGAGAATCGAGACTGGAGATACACCACCTTGGTCCCTGATGGCGTGTGGACACACGTTCGTTGGTAGACCACAATAGAAAGGTATGATGAGTACAGCAGTAAGATTTTCTCTCATAAAGAAACCAAGGTTTAATCGGACCAGTAGGAGAAAGATATCACTTCTGAAGATTGTTGACAACTGATATTGGCAGAGCGCACTTTCACGCTTAGCGGCAACGTGGAATCTGCACACAACCCAACCAAGATACTTTGCCCCAACGAAACAGTGAGGTTGTCAATCTCACCGGTTTTGCCGAAAACAAAGGATTAGACGTACAGTGTAGAAAATGATGTTTGTTTGCAGTGAATGAAATGAGAATAATGTTTGATGTAGAAAAAGAACAGTGTTTGTAGTAGATTGTATTATCAGTGTAAAAGAATGGACCGGGATCCACAGTTCACTAGTGGTATCTCTCCATAACATATAAATAACATGTTGCGTGAACAAATTATAGCTGGCCAATTGACAAATAGAGAATTCATAACAATGCATATACATGACATGATATTTACTATGAGATTCATTTGGGCATTACAACATGATACATAGACCGTCATCCAACTACATCTATGACTAATAATCCACCCTCAGGATTATTACATTAAGTAAAGTGCGTAATATAAACAATACAATTATCCTTAGACAAAGCATGGTTGTTTTATCCCTAGTGGCAACACATCCAAAATCTTAGAAGTTATTGTCACTCTCCCAAATTACTGGAGGCATGAATCAACTATCTAGCATAAATATTTCCTCTTGGAGTCACAAACATCTACTTGGCCAGAGCATCTACTAGTAACGGAGAGCATGCAAGATCATGAATAACATAGATGATAGATTTATAATCATCTTGATATAGTATTCAATATTCATCGGATCCAGGCAAGCACAACATATAGCATTACAATAAGATGATCTTGGTCATGTAAGGCAGCTCACAAGATCTAAATATGATGGCCCAAAAGAGGAGAACACAACCATCTAGCTACTGCTATGGGCCCGTAGTCCAAGCACGAACTAGTCACGCATCACTCCAGAGGCACGCATGGTGATGAAGAGCTCTCCGGTGATGATTCCCCTCTCCGGCAGGGTGCCAGGAAGAGCTTCAGAACCCTCCCAAACTAGTGTTGATGATGATGACGGCTACATAACTTTTTTGTGGATGGAGGTTCGGGTGTTTAGGGTTTTTCCAGGAAGACAATATATAGGCGGAAGAGCGATGTCGGTGGGCGCCCAGGGGCCCACACCACGTGGTGGCGCGGCCAGGGGTCGCCGCCACATGGTGTGGTCGCCTCCCTGGCCCCCTTCGGGTCTCCTTCGCACTCCGTGTACGTAACAACAAAATAGGGATTTTGGCTTTTGTTTTGTCGAATTCCGAGAATATTTCCTGAACAACTTTTCTGAAATAAAAAACAACAGAAAACAGGAACTGGCGTTATGGCATCTTGTTAATAGGTTAGTCCTAGAAAATGCATTAAAATGTTATGAAGTGTATAGAAAACATGTAGCAATTGGAATAATATCAACATGGAACATCAGAAATTATAGATACGTTGGAGACGTATCAAGCATCCCCTAGCTTAGTTCTACTCGTCCTTGAGTAGATAAAATGATAAAAACAAAATAATTTCTGAGGTGACATGCTACCAACACAATCTTGATCATCATTGTTGTAAAAGCATTGTAAGCTAAGATCAAAGTACTCTAAACATAGGCATGATAGATTGAATTTCAACAATGTAACTTAGCAACTATGTTGCAACATGAAAAGTAACACAAACAAAAGATCATGAATAATAATGCACTAAAAGTTATATGTTTGTTTCGAGCATAGAGAAAACATAGCAAAGTGGTATTCAGCTTATCCTCAAAGGGATAGCAAAACATAAATGACAGGACATTTTCAAAGTTCAAGTGGTGACTAGATACAAATAATTTGAGAACAAGTAATAACATAATCATGAATCAATCAATAATAAATTTTGGGGCTGATGCACATTATACTCAGAATGACAACTATACTATTTTAATTGGTTCATAAAGTTAGAATATGAAGACTCAACATAAAAGTAAAAGAAAGGCCCTTCGCAGAGGGTACCAGGGATTACTCATGTGCTAGAGCTTTTTATTTGAATAAAACAGAGGTATTGAAAACAATGTTGAGAAGGTGTATGTCTATGTCAACGAATGGTAATAAAAAAGTTATCATAACTCATGGCAAGCAAGGTTTTTTAGACTTTTGAGAGCGGTTTCCATTGCTTTATTAGGTTTAGCACTTCCCCCCACCATGCCTTTCACAAACCAGGGCTAGCCGTATCCACGGGTACCCACCAGGTTTCATCATACCATGGGTTAGTGCCTTTTTGGTTATATTAATTGGCACCAGCTCTCTGCAAATTTTGATGAGCACAAATTCCATACTCATCGGGTGAAAGAGGGAGAAGAACTTTGCATGACATAAGACACAATAAATTTTTAACTACTTCCTCATGAACTAAAACAGGAGCACAAAACAAATTAATTTTGAAGGTTTTTAAAGGTAGCACACGAGCAATTTACTTTGGAGTGGCGGTGAAATACCACATATAGGTAGGTATGGTGGACATATTTGGCAAAATTTGGTTTTGGGGAGTTGGATGCACGAGTAGAGCTCATACTCAGTACAGGTGAAGGCTAGCAAGAGACTGGGAGCGACAAACTAAGAGAGCAATAATGATAATAATCATGCATAGCGACAAAACATTATTAATCAAAACATAAATGATATTACAAGTCAAAAACTAAATGATCATAAGGCTAGAGGTGAATGGTTTATAGTCATAACATGGTGTGAGCATGCGCCAAGTCAACCCAAATAAAACATTCGAAGGTGAATACCACAATATTATGCTTTGATATTGTAAAAACAACTCATGATTTCTTTCAATGGCACATTATGCACTCTCATATATTTGAGACAAGTCATGCTACATCAATAACTACTAAGTATAGAATTAAAATAATATCTAACATGACATGTTAAAATCTAAGCCACAGTCTAAACAAGCTTCCATTGCACCATTATAAGCATGAAATATTTTATTGTTCTCTAACACCAATCACTTTATTTCATCAACAACTCTCCAAATGATTTATCAATGAAACAAGAGAGTACTACTCTACAAGAACTAACAATTCTGAATAACAGATGAATGAAAACATGAGCTAAAAGAATTACGGCAGCTAGACAATAAATAAAGAATACGAGTATTCATATGAAAAAGCGGAGCGTGTATCTCTCCCACACAAAAATGCTAGGATCCAACCAAGTTTATTACAGAAAATAAAAGAAAATAAAAACAAACAAACGCTCCAAGTAAAAGTATATAAGATGTGACCGAATAAAAATATATTTTCACTAGAAGTGACATGATAAGTTGTTGATGAAGAAGGAGATGCCTTGGGCATCCCCAAGCTTAGACGCTTGAGTCATCTTGAAATTTGCTGACATGATCCACGGGGGCATCCCCAAGCTTAGTCTTTTCACGCTTCTTGATCACATTATATCATCCTCTTCTCTTGACCCTTGAAAACTTCCTTCACACCAAACTCGAAATAATTCTCATTAGAGGGTTAGTACATAATCAAAAACTCACATGTTCTGCATGGACCCAAGCATTACCAATACTTTCTAAACATTAGCTACAGCCACTGATGTTTTGTGGAGCAAAAAAAATCCACTCAACATAGTAAAAGACAAAATGCAAAGTAAAAGATAGAATCTGTTAAAACCAGAACAGTTCGTAAATACAATTTTTTTTCG
Organism: Alopecurus myosuroides; assembly: GCA_028641055.1. Lineage (NCBI taxonomy): Eukaryota > Viridiplantae > Streptophyta > Magnoliopsida > Poales > Poaceae > Alopecurus > Alopecurus myosuroides. The sequence goes on from CM054062.1 coordinate 334,349,262, forward strand.
AGTCACTTACGTTGCTCAAATCAGAAAACTCAGAACTAAGAAAAGTTGCATACGTATCTAAAGATCAAGCACAAAAATTTTCAGGATGTTTCGATTTTTCCAGATTTTATGGCGAATTAAACGGTGGACACCAAAAATCCGTTCCTGCGCAGAAATCTAAATCTAGCATCAACTTTCCACTAGACTTTACTTGGCACAACAATTCGAAAAACTAAAGATACAAAGGAGTTGTTACAGAAGTAAACAACACCGTAAGTCAAAGAAAACAAAAGAAAAATTGCAGAAATAAAACATGGGTTATCTCCCAAGAGTGCTTTTCTTTAACGCCTTTCAGCTAGGCACACAAAGAAAGAATCAAGTATTTTCAAGTGAAGAAGCATCCAAATCAAGACCAGCAACCTTATGTTTACCTCTCTTAGCCTTATTCTTACTTTTAGGGAAAACATGATTGCAACCTGGTGTGGAGGTGAAACTCATGGTACCTTTTCCCATATCTATTGTTGCTCCCAAGAGTTTTAGCAGAGATCTTCCTAGAGTAATTTGTCCTTTTCCTACACATTCAATAACAAGATAAGCAGTGGATACCGTTCTTCCCAGGAGTTTTGTAAACACTCCTTCAGCAACCCCAATGGGTAATATAATGGCATTATTAGTAAGAGGTATTCCTTCTCCACCTTCGGAAAGTTCCCAAAGATTCAAAGATTTGTAAATATCTTTACGCATGAGACAAAATTAAGACATAATACCACAACGAGCATAAAGAGTTTCACCATTTATAGTAACTTTTACTATAGGTATCCATTTTGAGGTTTCAAAATTTACTGGGACATAATCATAATGTTCACGAATCTGATTATAACCTTCTTTTAAACAAGATATATGTGTCCCAAGAGTGTTTAATCTCACATGAATGCTCACAAGGGCTGAATCAAATTTACTAGGTGAACTATTGGTTGCAATCAACTTTTTATGGCATTAAAAGCTTGATCCCCATCACAATGATGGAAATCTCCTCCTACTATAGTATCCAAAGCATATCTATAACAAAGAACAAGACGAAAGTAAAAGCTACTAAGAAATAGGCTTACAGTCATTTTAGGCTCAGTTTTATAATAGGAATAAAAAAACTCTAGACCAAGTTTCTTTAAAACTCTCCTCACTCCTTTGTTTGAAAGTGAAGATCATTTCCTCAGGTGACATAGTAATAGGGACAAGACTATACATAAAGGTAACTTTAAGTAGGAACTATTTTTTTATTTTTTTTATATAAAGAAGCAAACAAGACAAAATGAAATAAACTAAGCAAAACAATAACAAAGTAAAAAAGATTGGAAGTGAGAGACTCCCCTTGCAGAAATCCTCTTCATCCCCGGCAACGGCGCCAGAAAAGAGCTTGATGGAGTGTGGACACACGTTCGTTGGGAGACCCCAAGATGAAGGTATGATGAGTACAGCAGCAAGATTTTCCCTCAGAAAAAATCAAGGTTTAATCGAACCGGTAAGAGAAAGATATCACTTCTGAAAGTATTTGACAACTGATATTGGTAGGGCGCACTACCATGCTCAACAACAACATGGAATCTGCACACAACACAACCAAGAGACTTTGCCCCAACAAAACAGTTAGGTTGTCAATCTCACCGGTTTTGCCGAAAACAAAGGATTAGACGTATAGTGTGAAAAATGATATTTGTTTGTAGTTAATGAAATAAGAATAGTGTTTGCAGTAGGAAAAGAACAGTGTTTGCAGTAGGTTTTATTAGTCAAAAAATGGACCGGGGTCCACAGTTCACTAGTGGTGTCTCTCCATAACAGATAAATAACATGTTAGTGAACAAATTACAGATGGGCAATTGACAAATAGAGAATGCATAAGAATGCATATACATGACATAATGATTACTATGAGACTCATTTAGGCATTACAACATGATACATAGACCGTCATCCAACTACATCTATGACTAATAATCCACCCTCAGGAGGTCATCCGAACAAACTTTGGATATTAAGTTAAAAGCAACAAATTATTGCATTAAGTAAAGTGCGTAATGTAAACAACACAATTATTCTTAGAGAAAGCATTGATGTTTCACCCCTAGTGTCAATAGCACTTGCAAAATCTTAGAAGTTACTGTCACTCTCCCGGATTACTAGAGGCATGAACCCACTATCTAGCATAAATACTCTCTCTTGGAGTGACAAGCATCTCTTTGGTCAGAACATCTACTAGCAACAGAGAGCATGCAAGATCACAAATAACATATATGATAGATCTATAATCAACTTGACATAGTATTCAATATTCATTGGATCCCAGCAAACACAACATGTAGAATTACAATAAGATGATCTTGGTCATGTAAGGCATCTCACAAGATCTAAATATGATGGCACAAAAGAGGAGAACACAACCATCTAGCTCACAAGATCTAAACACAATGGCACAAAATTGGAGAAGAAAACCATCTAGCTACTGCTATGGCCCCGTAGTCCAAGGATGAACTACTCACGCATGACTCCGGAGGCAAGCATGGTGATGAAGAGCCCTCCGGTGATGATTCCCCTCTCTGGCAGGGTGCCGGGAAGATCTTCAGAACCCTCCCAAACTAGGGTTGACGACGGCGGTGGCGGCGGAACTTTTCGTGGATGCAGGCTTGGGTACCTAGGGTTTTCCCTAGGAAGGCAATATATATGCAGAAGGACGATGTAGGTTGGCGAACAGGGAGCCCACACCACGTGGCAGCGTGGCCAAGGGGAGGGTCGCGCCACCCTATGGTGTGGCTGCCTCCCTGGCCCCCTTCGAGTCCCCTTCGGACTTCGTTTACGTGACAGAAAAATAGGGACTTCAGCTTTTGTTTCGTCCAATTCCGAGAACGTTTCCAGAACAACTTTTTCTGAAATAAAAAAACAGCAGAAAACAAGAACTGGCACTGTGTCATCTTGTCAATAGGTTAGTCCCAGAAAATGCATAAAAATGCTATTAATTGTATAGAAAACATGTTGCAATTGGCATAATATCAACATGGAACATCAAAAATTATAGATACGTTGGAGACGTATTAGTCCCACCCCTCATGGTCAAGAGATCACGGGGCGACCGGTCACAGGTCCCGGCGGGAGTTGGAAGGCAATCAGATAGCGATAGGAGAAGATTCTAGTGTTCCACTCCAACCACACCTAATTTGTTCCCTTTCAGCACCGGTCCCACCTCAAAGAACGAGGGATTTGAATATCCTAGAGACCTCCCACTCCCATCTCTTGATTGGTCACTGGTGCACTATCTTCGAAAATCAGGGTGGACTCCACCTAATGGGCAGAATGTGGGAACGATCACTAAGGCCCACCATTGCATGTGTCCTCTCCTCAATGGCGCCAAGCGCACTTGGAGCCGACGGAATCACCTCCACTCCTTGCGTCAGAGCTCCATTTTGTACATGTTCTCCATGCCTGATGGCTAGCTCCGCCACCTCGAGGATTGGATCCGCCCAGCCTACATCCATTAGCGTAGAGGTCACCTGACAAGTTGGAAGGCCAAAGCAGCTTTCCTTGGCATGACCATGGCACGACGACCAAGTGTCAATTGGGACATCCGAGGGGCCACCATGGTCGTATTCTTCTTCTACAATCGGTCAAGCATCGTTCAAGCCATGACCTTTAGAGGCATGTCGATGGCGGCACGACGGTTGCCACCATCCCACGCAGCCCCTCCCCGTGTCGAGGGGCTGGTTGTCAGCTATATCCCTCGACCACAACAATTCATGTCTGCTCAACCCACAAGAACCACGACCATGGTCCGAACAACGACCATGCCCTCCACCACTAGAACCACCCTCACTGCCTCCATCCAAGCCACAGAGGCTAGTCATTGCCTCCACATAGATGAGGTGGATGAAGATTTTCTAATAGAACATGTTTGTCGGGGGGTTACCCCCGAGTAGGGGTAAGGCAAGTGCTAAAGGCAAGGTCAAAAGGGTTGTTTGACTGAGTAAGCTGGCTACCCGGTACTTGCTACCCGGTAGGCTGCTATCCAGTCGTACCAACCAATGGCTAGAAGGAAGAATCAAGGAAGTTATGTTCCTCCGAGTAGAGGAGTTGGTCCGAGTAGAAGGATTGGTTTCCTACTCGGGCCAGAAGTCAATGGAGCCGTTCTGACAAAGGATCCCGCGTATCCTGTGTCCGTACGGCTTGCGGTTCAACTTACGGAGCGCGTGATTATCCGCGCTACGGCGTGGCTACAGTGCGGTAGGCGCCTGTCTAGTCCTGTCACTGACAGAGGGGACAGGACAGGGCTAGGGGCCTACCCTATCTCACTGACAAGGGTGGACAGGTCCCATCTCCGAACGGCGCGACGACTTACGGTGCACGTGTCAGCGGGAACCCGGAGGCGTGCTCTGTTCTGCAGTGCTCCTGTCCTATCAGCTGTACCTTTTAGTCTTATTCTATCCGGTTGGGCACCAGTATATAAGGTGCCCGGCCCCCTCCTGTGTGAGGGTCGACACTCTGGATTGCTTCACTTTACACAGGGAGAACTAGAGAGAAGAGTGGCTACTCGGCTGAAGGCCTGTACTGTACTGTGGCTACTTGGTAAACACCCATATAAAGAGAGAGGCAGGAGTAGGGGTGTTACCTCCACACGAGGGCCCTGAACCTGGGTAAGATCTTGTTGTTTGCAGTGCTTGTGACTTCCCACACGCGGCTACTCGCCGTGTGATCCCTCCCCGAGCACCTCCAGCGTCCATCGGCCCCAACATTAGCCATCCCATGGCATCTGCCGTGATACCACCACGACAATTGGCGCCCACCGTGGGGCAGACAGAGGCGCTGGCTGGAGTCCATGTTCAGACGGGACTCATTTCTGCTACTGGGGAGCGCGTGGTCTGTGGCCTTGTCCACAGATTCGGCTCCTTCGACTTCGTCACCGACAACACTGGGGATTTCGGCGGGAGGCCCATGCCGGTAGGCGGCTAGGTGCTCTCCTTCGGCTCGCACCTCATCTACGTCGCCACCGCCATCGTCCGCGAGTTCCTAGAGGAGGTGCTGGTCGCGGAGGATCCTCCTGCCATGCTCGTTGCCCGCGGAAGGCCGAATGGCTGCTCTGCGGACAACGTGGAGGTGATGGTGACCGGCACGGCTACCGATGCCGGGAAGGGCGCGGCTGCTGCCACGGGGGTCATCGAGGAACATGCTGGCCCGAGTGCTGGCCAGAGGGTCCACAAGCCCTACGAGAAGGACTCCAACATCCCTCTTTCCACTACACCGATGATATCGGCATCCGCTGTGCGGATGGGCATGCCGCCTCCCACCGAGCTTGAGCTCCTGACTATGAGGGCGCAGCTCGACCGACATCGTCAGGAGCTGCTCGCCGAGCACCTGGAGCTGGAGAAGGTTAGGCTCGAGCTTAGCCTAGACCAGAACGAGTACAACAAGGCCCACGGTTTTACTCCTGTTGTTAGGAAGCATAGCAAGGTAGGCGCTACTCGTCGCAACTTAGGCGCCGAGATGGCAGTGGTTGGTGAGGCTCCTAGCCAGTCTGCCACTGTGAACACCACTACCAGGCCCAGCTACATCACCCCCGCCAAAACATTTAGAGCTGCAGAGGATCTAGCCGCTGAGTTGCCAAACCTTGCCGGCGACGCGCGCGCTAGGCAGCAGGAGAGGCTCAATGAGTTAGTGCTAGAAGCTGCTAGGCAGAATGAGGAGTTCCGGAAGGCCAATCCGGGTGCTGGTGCTTCTCAGATTGTGCACTCGCGTGTAGCGGGATCTCATGACCAGGCGTCATCGCCGCTTCCCAGCCGCGAGAGGGACCAGAGTGTGCACTCTGGGAAAAGTAGACAGATGCAGGTGTACGACCCGGTTCTCGCCACAAAACAGCACGCTGTGCCGCGAGAATCTGGTCAGAAACACAACTCTGCAGGAGCAGGCTATCAAGCCCATAAAGCTCACAGTAAGAGGCAAGATGGAGGCAACGAGGGCCCTTCTCGGCGTCCTGCTGCTCAGCCTACTCGGCAGAGGACACAGCAGTCTGCTGCAGCACAGCCGCGTGCGGCTGCACCAGCAGCCAACCCTGTGGTGCAACCCGCGGTTGTGCAGGAGAACATATACGATGATGGCTACTCGGCGATGGGGCTAGCCGGCTATGCTGACCCAAGGAATGTTGTTGATCGTCTGGGTGACCGCATGTTGGAGCCCAGTGATGCGAGGTCCAAGCTGGACCTGATTAATCTACCCGCGCAACTCGAGAACAAGGGGCCGCCTGGCCCAGAGTGCTTTGGCCCTCGTATCATGAACGAGCCGTCCGTGAACCACTTCCAGCTGGCCAGGTGAAAGATCATCGTCCGTTTTGGTAATTATATGACAACATACCTATTTGATCTAATGTTTGTTCGATAAATGAAAATGCCCAGGTTAAATCAGGTTCACTAACTATTTGGGGCGAGCATTCGTTTTATATGAAAAGAGCAAGGAGAAAGAAATCCATGGAGGGATTTTTGCACAGGAGCGGAGGCTCCGGTCAATCCACCGGAGGCTCCGCCCAGGGTCCGGTGGGGGTCCGGTGTGGGCTCCGCCCAAAACCCTTTCTGGAGCGCACAAGCGAAGGCTCGAGCGGAACTTCCGGTGGAGCTCCGGTGGGGCGGAACCTCCGTTATTCCCACCGGAGGCTCCGCCACATCCAACACTTGGTCTATACACACGAGGGGGTCCGGTGCACCTCCGGTGGAGGCTCCGCCCAAACATCATTCTGTTGGGCAATAGCGGAGGCTCCACCGGAGCCTCCGTTGGACCTCCGGTGGCCTCACCTGGCCCCTGTGCAAATGGGTTCCGGTGCACCTCCGGTGGGGGCTCCGCCAGAACATGTTTCTGTTGCATAGGTGCGGACGTTCCACCGGAGCCTCTAGTGCACCTCTGGTGGACGAAACCTTCGCTGCTCCCACCGGAACCTCCGCCATGTGATCCAGCAAACGTGTGCAAATGTGCTGCGCCACTGCGAAACTGAATGAAGCCCACCGGAGCCTCCGGTGAAACCACCGGAGCCTCCGGTGCTCCTGGACTGTAACGACCCTTAAATGAAAGGGGTATGAATACCCCTTCCCCTACCTCTTAAATGTTCAGCTTTCCCCCATTCTCTCTCCTAGCCATTAATGAAAGCTTCATCCGCCTAGATCTCCCACTCCGTCCACCCAATCACTTCCATACTTGGTGGAGAGCTAGAGGAGGCCTAGATCCACACTTCCACCAAAGGAATCTCAATCCATCCACCACAACCTAGTAGATCTAGAATCCTACTTGAGTCCTAGAAACTTTAGTAGATCTTGTGCTTGTAGCTTCCACCTTGTTGCAAGAAGCTACGGATTGGTTGAGAGCCTCCATCCATCTTGTGGAGTGACCTCGAGCCCTTGTAAAGGTTTGGTCAACGCCTTCAAGTCGACCTCATAGTGGAAACGAGAATCTCCCTCACCGGAGAAGCTCAAGGAGAACAAGGTGTGCGCAACTGTGCTATTGAGGAGCGCCTAGGTGGCTCCCCACCTCTCCAACGTAGACTTACTTCTCTTTGAGAAGGAACTACGGGAATCATATCCTTGTCTCCTTATTTACACTTGTTGTTTGCTTTACTACCTTACGCTTTACTTCCGTTGCACATATTATCTTGTTCACATAGGTTGCTCACCTAGATGCACATCTAGAGAACATTATCTTATCTCTCTTAGCCTCACTAAAAAGAAAAGAAAAGAAAAATTGGTAGTCAACCTATTCACCCCCCCCTCTAGTTGACCATAGTGCACTTTCAATTGGTATCAGAGCCTCGGCTCTTACTAAGGGCTTAACCGCCCAAGAGTACAATGGTCGATGAAAATGCCCCCAGAAGTTCTAGTGCGGAAATCTCCAAAATGGCCGACACTATATCTAACCTACAAGATACAGTTGGAATTCTCCAAACCGAACTATCTAAGGTTAGCTCTAGTGTTAGTTCGGAGGTTTCTAGCATAAATAAAATGATGGAGGCACTGATGGGGAAAACCAAGGAGTCCACGGAACCACCCCTCACCGCCAACGATGTTAGCTCGGACGAAGAATCCATTCCGGATATCGACGAGATGGAAGCTAACATCGCTTTAGCTAAGGCGAAAGCCAAAGTGAAAGCCGATAAAAAGGCTAAGAGTGGTGGGAGCTCCGAGGGCTCCAAGTCTCAATCGGCTAATGGTTCGGGGTCTCACTCTAAAGTTCCACCACCTCCCAATTATTATTCTATCCACCCTATTGCCACTATGCCACACATGGTTAATGTTGGAGTTCCTCCCATGCTTAACACTAACGAGTTCTCTTCTTGGAAGTTCGATATGGAGTCTCACATTTCAGGATCTTGCACCGCTTTGTGGAGAAGCATTCTGCATGGATTCCACCCTCACGATCCGAACAACTTGACTCCAAGAGAGGATGTGGAATTTCAACTCGACAAGACCGCTCTTGTTACTATCCAAAAGGCTCTCCCAAGAGAACATCTTGAACACATTCGCGGTATCAAGACCGCCAAGGAAGCTTGGGATAAGCTTGACTCTTTGTTCCAAGGCAATGCAAGCATCTAATCATCCAAATATGATGTTGCTCTTGACAAGTCCGAGAACTTTGTCATGCTTGAAGATGAAAGTCCCGAGGAGCTATATAGAAGAGTGGTCACCCTTGGCAATCAATTAAGGGACTTTGGAAAAGAGGAAATCTCCGATGAGTGGATCAAGAGGAAATCTGTCAAGGCCATAACTCCTTTTGAGAAGAATCTGTCCACTAGAATTCGAACAAGATCCGACTACAACTCCCTCAACTCCATTGGTGTCCTAAGTGAGTTCATAGCCATATCCTTATCTCACAAGAGCGCGGATGATGCTCTTGCTCGCTCAAGAGGCCATGGGAAGTCTCCTAACCTAACCTTGCCTTGAAGTCTAAGGCCATGGCCAAGATAGAAGAAGTGGATGATGATGATGATGATGATGATAATGATGATGAGGACTATGAAGATACATACAAGGGTGCCCACAAATGTATTGCTCTTGCCATGCAAGGGTATTGGAAGAGATGGGAGGCTCACAAGGCCGGTGCCCCTAGACCTTCAAGGAACAAGATCTTTAGGAAGAAAGGGAGCGGCCAAGGACATGTTACAATTGTGGAAGTGCAAACCACTTCGTCAAAGAGCGTCCCTTTGATCCACGAGAAGAGGATGAAGGGAAGCTTGTTCGCAAGGACAAGAACAAAGCTCCACAAAACAAGAACCTCGCTAGAAGAGTCCCAAGGGCTCTGTATGTTCAAGAGGGCCCCACATTGGAAACATACTACTCCGGAGATGAAGGAGAAGATGAAGTCGTAGGTGTTGCCCACGTCGCCATAGCTACGACTTCCTCTTCATCGGTCTCTCTATTTGAATCTCCCAATGAGAAGGCATCAATCCGACCTACATGTCTCATGGCAAAAGCCACCGCGGTAATATCTTCCACCTCCAAGTCTATTATCACTAGCTCTCCCTCATTATTGGATTGTGTTGAAAACATTGTTGATGATGAGGAGGCCAAGAACCTAGGATCTTGGTTGTGTAGTCTTGAAGGTGAAACTAAAGAAAAGGTAAAAGCTCTCCTAAGGAAACTTGATGATGCTAAATCCCTCATCGATGAGAAGGAGGAGATCATCATGACCTTGGAGAACCATGGCGGTAGCAATAATAATCATGATGACGAACTCGTCAAGGCTCTTGAAAAGGAGAGATCCATGAGAGCCTCTCTTGAAGAGAAACTATCTAGTCTACAAGAGACTTATGCTATTAGTGTTTCAAAGCTTAGAAAAGATAACGAAAAATCTCTTGCCAAGCTTAAAAAAGAACATGACAAATCTCTTGTTTTACTTAAAGAATTTGAAGAGGAAGAGTTGAAGCTAGGAATAGCTCACGAAAAACTTGACGAGGAGCATGACAAACTAAAAAGGGAGTTTGCATCTCTCAAAGAAATTCATGACAAACTTGCCAAGTCTCGAATCAAGCTTCTAGCTCAACAATCTAATAAGCATGTTGCATCTTCATCAAATAGCGTTGTTATTGTGTCTATCTCTTCTACTACAACTAACATTGTAGGGAAGAAAAGAATTCTCAATGATGCAATAAGCTCTCAAGGTGCCAAGAAAGGAAAAGAGGGACTTGGGTTTGTTTCCAAGTCAAAGAAGATATCCAAGAATGTCACCTCTCCCTCCCAAAATGTTGTCTTTGTGAAAGAGGGTGAGGTGACCAAAGAGAAGGAGACCAACGCCATTTATGGGTGGTGACACCTCTAGGGGGAGCATCACTCATAATGAATTCGCCGGAAAATATAACCCATCTTATGTTCTTATGAAATCTAGAGATGGACATGTTTATGCTAAATACGTTGGTACTTCTTATGGTGATGATTGTCACTGGACTATTTGGGTTCCTAAGACCCTTGTGACTAACAAAAGAGGACCCATTGAAGGATGGGTACGTAAATCAACAAATTGATCTCTTGTAGGGAAACGCTTCCGGATCAAATAGATGGAGAGTGGATAGTGGTGCATCCCAACATATGACCGGAAGCCATGACGCAATAAGTAATATTGAACCTCCTTTACCACATCTCAATTGCGTTACTATTGGTGACAAGTCCGGACTTAAGGTATTGGGACGAGGCAAGGTAGCTATCTCAAATGATTTATCAATTGAGAATGTTCTCCTTGTTGAGTCCCTTGGCTATAACTTGATGTCCGTTCTTCAACTTGCAAATTGTGGTTTTACCTCGTTCTTTAATAAAGAGAGTGTGATTGTCACTTGGGAGACTTCTCTTAAAGTAGCCTTTGTTGGGTTTGTCGAGAACGGCATGTATGTAGTGGACTTCTCTAAAGAAGACACGTGTGCCGCGACATGTCTAATGGCTAAAGTTGATGTGGGGTGGCTTTGGCATCGCCGACTAGCCCACACCAATATGAGAATGCTACATGACCTCAAAAGTGGCAATCACGTTCTAGGACTAACCAAAGCTAAGTTTGGTAAAGATTGTGTGTGTAGCTCTTGTACCTTTGGGAAGCAACATGGAGAGCAACACCCAACCAAGAAAACTATCTCCACCACAAGAATTCTCGAGCTCATTCACTTAGATCTCTTTGGTCCACTATCCTATGATAGCCTCGGAGGAAAGAAGTATTGCCTGGTGATTGTGGATGACTATTTAAGATATTGTTGGGTGTATTTCTTCAAGAGGAAAAGTGAAACACAAAAGAGAGTCATCGAGTTCATCACTCTAGTGGAGCGCCAACACAATGCTACCATATTGGCCATTCGGAGTAATAATTGCTCGGAGTTCAAGAACTACACCGTTGAGGGTTTTCTTAGTGAAGAAGGCATTACTCATCAATATTCCACTCCCTATACCCCTCAACAAAATGGTGTTGCGGAGAGAAAGAACCGGACTTTTATGGATGCGGCTAGAACTATGATTGCGGAGTTCTCCTCTCCCTATAACTTTTGGGCCGAAGACATCTCCACCGCTTGTCACGCTACCAACCGACTATATCTTCGCAAGATCTTGAACAAGACTCCCTATGAGATTCTCACGGGCAAGAAACCGGATGTATCTTATTTCAAGGTCTTCGGTTGCAAGTGCTTCATTCGCAAGAAAGGAAAACGATTGTCAAAATTTGAGACTAGATCTTATGAGGGTATCTTTGTTGGCTATGCCACAAATGCTCACGCATATAGAGTCTACAACAAGTCCACCGGGCAAGTTGAAGAAGCTATAGACGTAGTGTTTGATGAGGATAACGGCTCCCAAGGGGGCGTATAGATCATGGTGTTGTAGGAGATGCAATTCCTCCCATCGTCATAAGAAGAATGGGGATTGGTGAAATAATTCCCATTGAGGGTTACCGGATGACGGAGGGAGAAGTACTATGCCCCACTCAAGTGGAGCCACTGACTACACCCATTGATGATCAAGCTATCCAACAAGATGCACCAAGCCCTCAAGCTAACAATCAAGGCCAAGCTAATGAACAAGGCCAAGCAACTCATCTAAATCATGATCAAGACTCCATCATTGTTGAGAATGCTCAACCTAGTGGTGATTCATCACCCATCATTGATCAAGGACAAAATGAAGATGGACATGTCTCCGATGAACAAGGTGATTCTCAATCCATATCCAAGGAATCTTTGGAGGAAATTCTAGCACGAAGAGCAAAGAGAAGGCTAGAGAATCTTGAACGAGCGGGTCATACGGAGGACAAGATTCTTGGACAAGTTCGTGGAAGAGTGGTCACTAGAAGGCAATTGGCGGATTTTAGCAAGGCTCATGCTTTTGTCTCTTTCATTGAACCCAAGAAGGTATATGAAGCTCTCGAATATCAAGATTGGCTTGAAGCCATGCATGATGAACTCAATAACTTCGAGCGCAACAAAGTGTGGAAATTAGTGCCAAGACCCAAGGATTGCAAAAATGTCATTGGCACCAAATGGGTGTTCAAGAACAAACAAGGCAAAGATGGCATTGTCATTCGCAACAAGGCAAGATTGGTAGCCCAAGGTTTTTCTCAAGTCGAAGGTACCGATTTCGGTGAAACTTTTGCTCCCGTAGCTCGTCTTGAATCCATTCGCATCTTACTTGCCTATGCATCTCATCATAACTTCAAGTTACAACAAATGGATGTCAAGAGTGCTTTCCTTAATGGTCCCATTAATGAGTTAGTATATGTCAAGCAACCTCCGGGTTTCGAGGATCCCAACCACCCCGATCATGTCTATAAACTTGATAAGGCGCTCTATGGACTTAAACAAGCTCCACGTGCGTGGTATGAGCACCTTAAAGAGTTTCTAGTAGATCGCGGGTTTAATGTTGGTTTAATCGATCCCACCCTCTTTACCAAGACGGTTGGAGGTGACTTGTTCATATTCCAACTCTATGTGGATGACATCATTTTTGGGTCTACTAACACCTTGTTCAATGAGGAGTTTTGCAAGCTTATGACCGATAGGTTTGAAATGTCTATGATGGGAGAGTTGGAGTTCTTCCTTGGCTTTGAAGTGAATCAATATTATGAAGGGACTTTCATCAAACAAGCCAAATACACTCAAGACATGCTCAAGAGATTTAATATGAATGATGCCAAACCTATGAAGACTCCTATGTCCACGACCATCGACTTGAAACCCGACCCCAACGGTAAAGAGGTAGCTCAAAAGGTATACCGCTCCATGATTGGCTCTTTGCTCTACCTTTGTGCATCTAGACCCGATATCATGTATAGCGTAGGTAAATGTGCAAGGTTTCAAGCCTCCCCAAGGCAAAGTCATTTGGAAGCTGTGAAACGAATCTTTCGATATCTAGTTCATACCCCAAACTTCGGTCTTTGGTACCCCAAGGGTTCAAGCTTTCAGCTCATTGGATACTCGGATGCGGACTATGCGGGAGAGAAGACGGATAGGAATTCCACATCCGGGGGTTGTCAATTTCTTGGCCGCTCCTTGGTATGTTGGTCTTCTAAGAAGCAAAATTGCATTGCTCTCTCCACCACCGAGGCCGAGTATATCTCCTCGGCAAGTTGTTGTGCCCAATTTCTATGGATGAGGCAAACCTTAAAGGATTATGGTATTCATTTTGACAAGGTGCCCCTTCTTTGTGACAATGAGAGTGCTATCAAGATCGCCTACAACCCGGTTCTTCACTCCAAGACGAAGCACATTGAGATCCGTCATCATTTCATTCAGGATCATGTTGAGAAAGGTGATATTGATCTCTCATATGTCTCCACAACGGATCAACTTGCCGATATCTTCACGAAGGCCCTTGATGAACCAAGATTTCGAGCTTTGAGGAATGAAATAAATGTCATAGATTCCTCCAACTTCACTTGAAACCTTGCATATCTACCCTCATTATGCATGCTATTAGGTTTAGATGTAGGCATGGACATAGGGGGAGCGCTACTCAACTCATGAATATGCACTCCTCCTATTATGCGAAAAACAATTCATCATTGCATATCTAGTCAATTGTGACTTATTGTGCTTAATTGTGAGTAGTAATTTTGGACCCAAGATGTATCTTCGCGGTGCCAAGTTACACACTCAAACATGGTGGCTTCGGCCACCCACCTTTGGTATGTTTTGGATCTTTCACGCCTATCATATCTCCGTCTTGACAACTCGTACGGGTTCGGTTTTCTACCTTTTATTGCTTCTTGCGAACCCCTCCGAGTAATGTCTCTCGTATATCAGTGACGATTTTCCAACCCAAGCCTCCTTTGCCCAAACCAATGTTTCTATCGGAATGCTCGTGTTTTTACAATCTTGGGGCGCGAAAATTTGGCTGGGCGGAGGCTCCGGTGAATCCACCGGAGGCTCCGCTGCCCCTGTCCACCGGAACACCACCGGAGGCTCCGCTGGCTCATATTTGTTCAGCGGGCCTGAAATTAGCTATTTTGGTGGACAAGGGCGGAGGCTCCGGTGGGAACCACCGGAGGCTTCGCTGGGGGAGCGGAGGCTCCGGTGAAACCACCGGAGGCTCCGCTGGGGGCAGTTTTCACGGATAAGGGCTAGGGCGTGCGGGGGTAAGTGAGATCCAATCTCATTTTCCCCCACCCGCCCCCTTTCTTCCTCCTCACGAACTGCCGCCGCCCCCAAGCTTTTCGCCGCCGGATTAGGGACCTCCACCGCGGGGAGACCTCCTCCTTGCCTTGGGACGCCACGGGAACCTCCCTCTCCTTCCTTTTTCACCATGGACGACGCGGGTATGTGCTCTCTCTCTCATCTAGTTGATGGATGGGATGCATAGGAGTTCATGTTCTTGCTCTCTAGATTTGTGGATTTGGAGTTTTAGGAGTGGAAGTTCTCGAATACAAACCCTAGCAACCTAGATAATGTGTGTTAGGCTTGAATCGTTGCGGTTGTAGGGAAGATTGGTTTGCCCTAACCCTAGTTATTCAACCCTAACACCATGTGTATCTTGGTTTCTTGGATTTGTGCGTGCTTTTTCAACTCGAGCATTACTCTTTCTTCATGATCTCCTTGCTTTTCCTCTTAGATGCTTCCGGTTCCAAGGGGGTCCGTTACAAGAGCAACGGTCGCTGCAAGACCCCTCAAGTGGATGAGATTGAAGAGGAACTTGACAGCTCTCAAGCCAAGCGCAAGCGGTTCCCGGCCACCGAGAAGAAACTGTCCAAGAAGAACACCGCAAAAAACTGCCTCCAAAATGTCTGAGGCGGTGTTTTTGAAGGAAAGGCGTGAGAACCCCTATGTGATTGCCCGTGATTGCTTGATGCCACAATTCCGGGGTAAGGATCCACGCTTTCACACTGTTTTCCAAGGGCAAATCTATAATGAGATCTTGATGAGGAAGCCAAAGGACAATGTCCTCAACACGCCATCAACCTTGGGCACATGGAAAGGAACCACAACTACTTTGGGGAGGCTCTTGAGCTCATTGAAAAGTTTGGACTTGGTCCCATTATCAGTCTTCAACAAGATTTCGATGAAGATCTTGTATGTCAGTTTCTAGCCATCGTTCATCTCTCCAATGAGACCGAACGCAATATCGTTTGGATGACTAAGGGAAGACAACTTGACATCAAGTGGAAAGATGTTGGCACTAATCTTGGTGGCTACCCGGACTTTGGTCCTTTTGCTGAGGGTGAAGAGTTTGCTAATGGATGGTTCCGGGTTCATGTCATCAACACTGTGTCACTTTCCAAGGATCAACTCACTCCTCTCTATCACTGGAAGAAGTTCACCGTTGGGTTCGTCAAGGGTCTCTACCCCACATATGATATCATGTTGCGCATCTATCGAGAGACCATCAACCCAAAGGCGGGGAATGTGGATGAGATCCAAGGTTTCTTGAAGAACCTCATGCTTCTTACTCATCAACAGCGGATGGCCGACACTCCTCGCAAGCTTGATGTGCTTGACTATATTTGGAATGAGCTGTGGCACGCCGTGATCAACCGCAAGAATGCTTGCTTTAGGCCGTTCATCATGAAGATCATCTTAGACGTGTGGGACGACAAGTTTCCGGATGAACCACTTGACGATGAGAGTTGGATCCCTCACACGGAAAAGAGACTCCTCATCAAGGACCACACGGAACCAATTGAGCATCCCACTCCCGCCGTTCGCAAGCACAAGGCCAAGCCTCGCATCATTGTTGATGAGGAAGAAGAAGAGGCCGGTCCATCTCAACCTCCTCCCTCTAGCAATGCTTTCAAATGGATGGCAAGGGCCCTCAAGAAGGTGTTTCGTTTGAACAAGAAGATTGAGAAACATCAATGGGAAGCTCATTATGATACGGAACTCAAGAACCGCAACAAAGCTCAAGCCTCTCGTCAACGTCTCCGTGAGGAAGGTCTCTCCATTGACTCCCCGGTTCTTCCTAGCATCACGGATTGGGACAAATGGCAAGCAAAGGACTCCAAGGGCAAGCTAATTGAGTGGTCCGAGGAAGAAGGAGACGAAGCTACTAGCTCTCACCGTCGTGCCCCCTCTCCGGACCCGGAAGCCTCCTCCGAGTGATCTTCGGGGCGTTAGCATCTTGATCTCCCTCTTTTGGTATCTTGATGCCAAAGGGGGAGATAGATATATATTAGGAACGGGCATTTGCATAGGTCTCCCTCAAGCTTCTTCGATTTGCATCTTTTATTTTCTTGAGGGAGTTTGGCTTCTTATTTGGTCAGTTGGAACTTCGGTGTGTTTACATTATTCCTATCTATCGTGAACCTCGTTATATTATGCATGTGTGAACCTCGTATCATATTATTTATGTGTTATGTGTGTTATGTGATATCGTTGTCATATTACTCTTATATATCATGCCTAGATACTCTCAATATGAAAGGAGCATACCTTTAGGGGGAGCTCCGTTCATATTGTGTTTCTAATCATGCAAATAGGGATGTTGTCATCAATTACCAAAAAGGGGGAGAATGAAATATCATCGCCCGTTTTGGTAATTATATGACAACATACCTATTTGATCTAATGTTTGTTCGATAAATGAAAACGCCCAGGTTAAATCAGGTTCACTAACTATTTGGGGCGAGCGTTCGTTTTATATGAAAAGAGAAAGGAGAAAGAAATCCAGGGAGGCTCCGGTGAATCCACCGGAGGCTCCGCCCAGGGTCCGGTGGGGGTCCGGTGTGGGCTCCGCCCAAAACCCTTTCTGGAGCGCACAAGCGGAGGCTCGAGCGGAACTTCCGGTGTGTAGAGGCCCCAGACCGGTAGGTCCAGAACCCCTCATATGCATTCATTCACGATCCCAGAAGAACCAGTCGTGAACAACATACGTAGTTGGCATACAGAATACATCATCCATTACACGAATATAGAGTCTTACATAAATGGTCACATGACCAAGTTCTTGATAACTGTCACGCAGGACAGACATTCAAAGTAAACACAGCGGAAGACGATAAGCATAGCGTAGTAGAACCCGAGTCACGCCTCATCCTACAGGCTGCTGACTGGGAGACGATCCTAACTCGCAGGGCCATCAGCGTAGAACTCCTCCTCATAGTACTCCTCCTGAGGTGGCTCCTCGTAGTCTGATAAGTAGATACCAGGGGCGAAACCAAATGAGTACATTTGAATGTACTCAACAAGACATCCTTTATTAGCTTACAATAATGCATACATGCTTATTTGGTGGAGTGGGTAGGCCATACATATGGTTCAGCTACCCATGACAGATAAAAGATTTGCCATGGTTGATTCTTCAAGTTTACCTCTTTGCAAAACAAACTCATTTAAAATAATGTAGTTTTGCTCTCGTAGATATCACATATCTTGGAGGTTTTATAATTCTTTTGGAAAAGAAAGTTTTTCTTTTCAGAAACTTTTAGTAGTAGTTTCTTTCTCCTCGGTATCTCGCAGATACCAAGTCATTCCTCCATAGTACCTCTCAGGTACAAAAACCTTCCTTCAAAAACCTCTTTTTGAAAAATTGACACAATACTAGCTACATGGCCATTCAACTGTCCATATCCGAGGACGCGGCTATCTCGAAATAGTTTTACTCTGCAGAGGTGTACACACTTCCACTAGATCCAGAGTCCGCCATGAAACAACCATGGACTGTTCCCAACCTATGAGAACATCAGATAACTGGTCTTGACTATCCACTCTGTACAAGCTAGTACATGACTATCTCTTCAATTGGGGTTTCCCTCCCTGGCAAGCCATGTCACACACCGCTCAATCAGGAGACCCAACTGCTGCATCCGGAGGGAAAATTAATCCCACACTTTAGATGTCCCGTATACTCACTCCTAGCGACATTTCGGTTCGGAGGATCCAATCCCCTATAGCCTTTGAGATAGCACATATACTAACCCTAACAAGTTTTTAATCAAGCCCCTACCCATATTGGGGTAAAGTGGCAGTACGATAATGGTTGTCCAGCGAAGACTAGGTTATGTGTCTTTTGTAAACATTTCTCATAAAATTTCCCATAATAACAATCCTTCCGGCAGACAGGGTCTCACCCTTCCTCCGGGGTTTTCCTTCCATAAGGCATTTGTTTACAAAAACACATTTTATTTAGTTCATTTAAGAACTCAAGTTTTAAGTAGGTGTATGGTATTTATATACCATTTAGTGTCTAAGGGCTTGGTAATACCAAGTTGACTATTATTATGAGTCCTGATACTAGTAATATTAATAATAGTAGTAGGATTCACACAAAAATAGTTTTGAAGGTATAGTTTTGTAAAAAACTTCAGAAGTGAAAAGCATGCATGATAGATAATGATAAGTAGTTATACAGCAAGCATTAGGATGGCTTGCCTTGGTACAAGTGATGGTCCTGATCCTGAAAGTAACAGGAGTTGCAATACCCTTCTTCAGCAATTCCTTCCTCCTCGTTTTCTAACGTCGTAAAAAGAAATAAAGACACACTTTCAGAACCAAGCAAGGAAAGCAATGCTACAAGAAATACATACAGCAAGCAACCAAGAAGTACCACCCAAAATTCTCAATTTTTCCCTAAAGAAAAATTGGCATAAAAAACTATAGTTGGAAAATCTGCTTTTTCCTAGTGCTTATGTGTGGCCAAAACAATGATTCTTAGTTAAGAACATTATGGACCAGTGGAATATAGCACATGTTACTGGACAGTAGGGTGTCCCATAAAACATATTTTGATGTCTAAAAATTCCCACAACAATTCCTATGGCTAGCACACATAATTTGCTAAATTACTCAAGTAGTGAAATAAGCTCATGAAAACAAGTCAACCTATTTTCCACTATGAGGCAAACATACCAGTGGGTGTTCCACTAGTAAATATGCTCACCAAGAGGTTAATAAGCCTCTGGTCACTTTTATAAAAGTGCTAAAAACAACAAACAAACACCCAAAAATTCCTACTCATACTAGTAGAAAATTTAGGAAACTACTAGACTAGTTTAGACTACACTAGCTAATGTTATGCACAAGTGTGCAAGCTTTCAGAGGCAAAATACCCCTCTAACCAGCACCATAAATGCTACTGGATCTCACAAAAATATCATAAAAACATAGCTAGGAAACAAGGATAAATATGCTTAAAAAGCTACACATGTGAGGAGATTTATTTCTAGTCACCCAAGTGCTACTCATGCTTTTGTGCTATTGAAAGGAAATCTATCAGAGGGGAAAACCCTAAGGAAAATACTGCCACAAGTACTTTTCATCCTCTGGTTTCAATACCAAAAAGTCATATTTTTCCCTAGTGGAAAACAAGACACAAAAACATACATGAATCTCCTAGTGTGCAATCTAGTCCTTAAGCATTTCTATTTTAAACCTTTTTCAAACACAAGCACCAAGCAACCAGAGGTGTTATAAACAAACTAACAGTACCTAAGTGGTACTGGTTCCATGGAAAACAATCTAGCAACTAGCCTAAAAATTCATTTAAAGATCTACTCAAAACATACATAAAAATCTAGCTATTAGCAAGACCTATGCATGGAAAACTAGTTCTAAAAAGCTACCATTCAAACCATTTATTCTAACATGTTCATATAACTTGTATACATCATAAACACAATGGAAAACAACATCACAAGCAAGAACACAACATTTGCACTTCACAACATTAACATAAAAAACAAGATCTAGAATAAAAATTTAGACAGAAAGTAACCAAAACTTGTTCTGTCTCTCTAAATTTTTCTATGGCTCAAAAAAAGTAAATCCTTCTAGGATGTGATAGTCCTTAACACTAAAAAGCCTCTCCAACTTGCCTCACTCAAAAATAATATCCCAAACTCCCTCTAAAAATCATGGAATAGCCCACTGATGTTTTACCAAAATGGATGGCATTTCCAAATGGTAACTCACCTTGATGCAAACTAAAATTCTACTGGTAGGTATTTAAAAGGGCTTTCCAAAACAGTTGAGTTTGCTCAAAAAGGTTTTGTATTTTTGAAGTTCTATTCATTTCCATTTTTAGGGTACTGTCTGGCATATGATTTTTAGAAAAATCATAAAAACTCAAAACAAGTTTCTGCCAGTGGGATATGGTTGCAATTTTGTATGCCTAGTAGCACAAAAATCAGCAAGGTAAAATAAATTTATATGCTACCTTTTCTAAGCCTAAAGCTAGGATCTAGTTAAACTGCCAAAATAATGTCATTTTTGTTTTTAACAGAAAAACTGCCCAACGGGCCAGATCTGCAGCGCGCGGCCCAGTTAACGTGGGGCGCAGCCCGCCAGCACGCGCGCGCGCGCGAATCTGCACGGTTCAAAGGGGGCCGTCGATTCGCAGATCGACGGTCCCTGTGCCTTCTTCCTCCCCGCGCTTCCCTCCTCTCTCTCTCTCTCGACCCGTGGACGAACACGTCACGGGCGCGCACGGCACGGGCTAGTGGCTCACCTAGGGTGGCTGTGGAGCGGTGGGCGACGGCGGTGGTGTTGTGGGGTGCCGGTGGCGCGGCGTTGGCGAGGATGGAGCTCTCCACGTCCGCCTCCTCTCTGCGACGGCGAAGCGGGCACGGCGACGACGGCGCGGGGCAACCTGCAAACGAGGGAGGGCAGGGGGATGTCAGGGAGATGCGCACGAGTGCGGGGGTCACTGTGGAAGAGAAAAGAGGGTGGGAGGTGCGGTGATCGCGGCTGCCACCTCGAGCCCGATCTGCTCGGCCTGGGAATGGGCGCGGCTCGCCTCGCTCGCAGAGGGCGAGTGAGCAAGCGAGAGGTCTATGGGGTGGTTGAGTGCGGCGAGGAGAGCGTGCTGGCGAGAGGGTTTGGCCACTAGGGCTTTGTAGGCACGAGGCCAAGGTGGGGGTGCTCGGGTACCTTGGCATGGGCATGCCCTTGCCCTTTGGGGTTTCTCCAAGGTTGGCCACGGTTCCAATTGGCTCCAAGGGGTCAAGCCAGTACCATTTGGTGAGCTAGGCCACAGCAAGGGTCAAGGTATGGGTAAAAGAAAAAGAATAACACTATTTCAACCACTCTAATGACATCACATATTAGTCAAATGCCACCTCATAATTCTCTCTTCCTAGCCAGCCAAAAGGGGATCCAATGCCACCTTCTAGAAGGTTACTAACATGGCTTTCGAATTGGCAAGGTGGCCTGGCTTGGATCAGTGCACAAAGGCTAAAATCATCAAGTCCAAAAGTGTATTCACTGTTCTGTCAGAAAAATTCAGTTAGGCAGTGTTTCTGAATTTTTCTAAGTGCTGGAAAAGCAGACAGAGATAGCAAAAGTTGGGCTTGTTTTCACCAAGCAAACCAGCTCTAAAATGAGTGATTTAAAAAGCTCAACAAAGAACAACTATCCAAGTTTCAGATCCAACCATTTGTTTTGAAAAATGATGGTTTTATGGCTCTGAAAATAAATGGCAAAGTAGGTACATTCTCTGTTTTTAAAATGCTCAAATTTCTGTCTTAACAAGATGGCTCAAAAACCATCTTGGCATTGTGTGTAAATTTTCTTTGTAGGTTTTTCCAAGAGTGTAGTTTTGTTGTACTCATATCAGAGAGTAGTTTTGATCAAAGAAAATCCCTAATTGGATAATCCTTGTGGTGGAAAACAAGGGTTGAAAACAGCTACTTGGCTGTTTTTCAGGGCAAAAATTATATTGGAAAATCTAATGGAATCTTTTCCAAATAATTTTATTTCAAGCTTAAGTTGATTCCTAAACATTAGTAACACATTTTCAAGTTGAAACAAAGGGTCACCTCAAGTCTTGAAAAATAATCTCATAAGAGCCTTAGTGGAAAACATGGGAAAACAATTATAAAGCAATGTGTTTCTTAGGAGAAAAACTCCTCAAGTGAGTGAAAAGAAACACAACACTAATATTGCATAGATAAACATCAGTACACAACATGTTGTCCACTTAATTGCATTACAAAGGTCTTAAGAGGCTTGCTAAAATACTATTATACAAGTGCTTAAAAACAGGGATGTGACAAATCTCCCCCCCTTAAAAGAATCTCGTCCCGAGATTCGCGGGTCTAGGCTTTAAGAAAATCAGGGAACTCCTTCCTGATATCATCCTCACGCTCCCAGGTAGCTTCTTCCTCAGAGTGATTGGTCCACTGAATCTTAAGGAATTTTATAGCACGCCTCCTGGTAGCACGCACAATTTCCTCGAGAACCCGCAGGGGTCTATCACGATAAGTCAAATCATCATTTATGTCAATGGTCCTGAAATCCACGTCTTGATACGAGAGATCTTTCTCCGGTACTTGCAGACATTTCCGGAGCAATGACACATGGAAAACGTTGTGAAAAGCAGATAGCTCCTCAGGTAATTCTAACTGATAAGAAACTTCGCCACGACGTGCCAAGATCTTAAAAGGGCCAATATACCTGGGGGCCAACTTTCCTTTGACATGGAAACGCTGCATCCCTTTGAGTGGCGTAACACGAAGGTACACGAAATCTCCAATGCTGAAAGAGACATCACGACGCTTCGTATCAGCATAACTCTTCTGACGAGATTGAGCTGTCTTTAAACGTTCCCGAATAAGTTGGACTTGCTCCTCTGCAGCCTTCAAAGTGTCCACACCAAAAACCTGACTGTCTCCAGTCTCAGTCCAATTTAAAGGGGTACGGCATTTACGTCCATACAGAGCTTCAAAAGGGGCCATTTGCAAGCTAGACTGATAACTGTTGTTGTAAGAAAACTCTGCGAAGGGCAGACAGTCTTCCCATTTAATCCCATAGGACAACACACAAGCACGGAGCATGTCCTCCAGAATTTGGTTCACACGCTCTGTTTGTCCATCAGTCTGCGGGTGATATGCTGTGCTAAAAGCTAGTTTGGTTCCCAAACTCTCGTGCAACTTCTTCCAAAATCTCGATGTGAACTGTGTACCTCGATCAGATACAATCCTGCTTGGGACTCCGTGTAGGCTGACAATCCGAGAAATGTAAAGATCCGCAAGCTGATCTCCACGATAGGTTGTCCGGACAGGAATAAAGTGAGCAACTTTTGTGAGCCTGTCCACGACAACCCATATAGAATCATTTCCTCGGCTGGACCTAGGAAGTCCAGTGATGAAGTCCATTCCCACTTCATCCCATTTCCAAACAGGCACTTGCAATGGTTGGAGCAATCCAGCGGGACGCTGGTGCCCGGCTTTTACTTGCTGGCAGACATGGCACTTGGCTACAAATGAAGCAATCTCTCGCTTCATTCCATGCCACCAGAATCTCTCTTTCAGGTCTTGATACATCTTTGTTCCTCCAGGATGGATAGAATACATGGTCTCATGAGCTTCAACCATGATGGTCTGCTTGAGATCAGATTCAGAGGGAACACAAATACGGCCTTCATACCATAATCCCCCATCAGCATCGATGGTAAACCCAGCAACCTTTTCCTTCTCCATGCGGGCTTTAATCCCATCAATACTTTTCTGGCCTTTCTGCGCTTCTTTGATTTGGTCAACCAGGGTTGGTTTAAGCTCTATGGCGTCCAACATGCCATAGCTGACCACTTCAATACCAAGCTGGTCCAGCTCTTTCCACAACTCGGGTTGCCTTACTAGAATCATAGCATTTAGAGAGGCCGGCTCTCGACTAAGAGCATCTGCCACCACATTTGCCTTTCCCGGGTGATAATGAATACTCAGATCATAATCTTTAATGAGCTCAATCCAGCGGCGCTGCCTCATGTTGAGCTCACGTTGAGTAAAGATATACTTTAAACTCTTATGATCCGTGTAAATCTCCACTCTTCTTCCCATAAGAAAGTGCCGCCATGTCTTGAGAGCATGAACAACGGCAGCAAGCTCTAAGTCATGAGTGGGATAATTCAACTCGTGGGGTCTTAACTGGCGGGATATGAAAGATATCACCTTCCCTTCTTGCATAAGCACGCTTCCAAGACCAAGCTTAGAAGCGTCACAATACACGTCGAAATTCTTGGTGACATCTGGCATTATAAGGATTGGGGCAGACACCAGTCGGTGTTTCAACTCATTGAAACTTTCTTCACACTTGTCCGTCCATAGGAACTTGCTATCCTTCTTGAGCAACTGGGTGAGGGGTCTGGCTATACTCGAGAATCCCTGAACAAACTTGCGGTAATATCCTGCCAAACCCAGAAAGGATCTGACCTCAGTCTGGTTGGTCGGAGCAGCACGCTTCTCCACAGACTGAACTAGAGCAGGGTCAACAGATATTCCTCCCGCAGATACTACATGTCCAAGAAATCCGACTTCCGTCAACCAGAATTGACATTTACTAAACTTAGCATACAATTGATGCTCACGAAGTGTTCCGAGCACAAGTCTCAGATGTTCTTCGTGTTCTTCCTCACTCCTCGAATATATGAGAATGTCGTCAATAAACACCACGACAAACTTGTCTAGAAAATCCATGAATACCTTATTCATGAGATTCATGAAATAGGCAGGGGCATTGGTTAGACCAAAGGACATTACGGTGTATTTGTACAGCCCGTAACGAGTGGTGAAAGCAGTCTTTGGGATATCAGTATCACGGACTTTCAATTGATGATACCCAGTCCGAAGGTCAATCTTGGAGAAGATTACAGCCCCATTCAATTGGTCAAACAAATCTTCAATTTTGGGCAACGGGTATTTGTTCTTGATGGTAACATCATTTAACTTGCGGTAGTCCACACATAAACGAGTGGTACCGTCCCGTTTTCCCACAAAAATGATCGGAGATCCCCAGGGCGATGCACTAGGGCGAATCAATCCCTTCCTTAACATGTCCTCCAGTTGAGTCTTCAACTCATCTAATTCCTTCGGGTTCATCCGATACGGCTTCTGTGCTATGGGTCCAGTTCCGGGCACTAACTCGATCACAAACTCGGTATCCCGATCAGGGGGCATACCGGGTAATTCTTCAGGAAAAACATCCGGGTATTCGCAAACTACCGGGACTTCCTCAAGGGCAGGGTGGGCTATACCAGTGTGGCAGTGAACTTGTGACGAGGGTCGAGTTGCAGTGTACGCAACCTTTTCCCCATCCTCAGAGATCATTTCAATCGATTTCTTAGTGCAATCGATAACTCCCTTATACTTGGCCATCCAGTTCATACCGAGTACCACTTCTATCCCTTTGGATCCCAGCACTATAAGATCAGCATGAAAAGTTTTCCCTTGAATTTCTACTGGTACCTCATTGCAAATTAGGTTGGCTTTAGTACTATCCCCAGGTATTTGTACTAACATAGGGTTGTGCATACGGGAATGCTTCATACCACTTTTCTCAGCAAACGGTTTAGTGACAAAGGAATGTGATGCACCAGAATCAAACAGTACTGCGGCCGGTACCGAGTTGACAGGAAACATACCCATCACCATGTCTGGTGCCTCCTGAGCTTCTGCAGCATTGATATGGTTCAGGTGTCCCTTCATCCTATTCTGTCGTCCAGTGGAAGGACCATGGTTCATCTTGGTTGCAGCAGGCTGGACTGGAGCAGTAGCTTTGTTGGGGCAATCGCGAGCGAAGTGACCCTCCTTTCCACAGGCAAAGCAACCTCCAGAAGGCTTTGAGCTTGGGTTTGGTTTGGGAGCATTGTTGGTGTGGTTCCCATTTCCTCCAGTGTTACCTCCATAGCGGTTTCCATGATTATTCCCAGAGTGATTACCATGGTTACTACCATAGCTGTTTCCTCCGTACCTTGGTGCATACGGTGCAGGGTGATTGTAGTTGTTGGGCCTTGGTGCATAGTTGTGGCTGGGGCGGGGTGCATAAGCAGGCGCCTTGTGGGTTGGTGGCCTCGCATACGGAGTGTTGCGAGTCCTCTGAGCACTAGGTCCTCCATGAGCAGTCATTTTCCTCTTGCGGTTATCATCAGCAGATTTCCGCTTGTGCTCCAGCACCATAGCGGCATTAGCAAGAGTCTCCATGTCCTGGAATGGAACCACTACTAGAGAGCACTGGAGCTCATCATCCAGCCCATTTAAGAACCTCTCCTTCTTCTTAGCATCAGTATTAATATCATCCTGTGCATACCGAGACAGAGTAGTGAAATTCTCCCAGTATTCAGACACCGGCATACTTCCCTGCTTCAGATTTAGAAACTTCTCCCGCATAAGTGCCATCATCCCCTGGGGAATGTGATACTTGCGGAACCTTGCAGAGAATTCCTCCCAGGTGAACACGTGACCAGCAGCAACAGTCTCACGTGTAGTTTCCCACCAAGTCCTGGCAGGACCAGCGAGAAAATGGGAGGCCAACAGGACCTTATCATTCTCATCCACCGAAGCAACTTCCAGTTTGTTTGCAATGGTGCGGAGCCAGTCGTCAGCATCGAGAGGCTCCGCAATCCTGGTGAAAACTGGGGGGTTGGTGTGCTGAAAGTCTCTCAGTCTCGAGCGAGCACCATTTCCATTGCCATTGCCATTATTGTTGGCGGCAGCAGCTAGCTGTTGCAGAGCGGTAATGGTAGCTGCACTCTCATCTCGGCTGGCCTGGCGATCTTCCATCAGCAGGGCCAACAGCGCCTCCACTGTGGGTGGTGGTGGCGGTGGGGGTTCGCGACGGGGTGCCATGCTGAAGTGAAACATGTGTAAGTCTAAGAAGTAAATTCTTGTTTTTGAAAACCCAGTACCTTAATATTTAAACAAAAGGAATACTAGCGATATGTTTCAAAAACAAGAGCGGGGCAGTCGCAAACTTGAATGAAATGAACGCAAGGTAGTGACAATCAACAGAAAACCAAGCCAAACATTTCATTCATTACCATAATTAAACAGAGTTTCTTACATTACACACACACATCACAAGCCATATCATACAAGGAAGGCTTCATCGAGCTACAGGGGGTGCGATTGGTGGGGTCATCGCAAGGCTACTACTAGCAAACTATCTAGCAAAACGATCTAGCAAAACGATCTAGCATACCTAACTAGTATCTAGACCAGCACCATGTGCTAAAGGTGAGAAGGCAGCGACTACACAGAGTCGTCGCTGTCCCCAACGTCGAAGATACGCTCCTCAGGGTCCTCCTCCTCCTCGTCAAACAGGTCATCATCATCCTGCTCGCTAGCCTCGCTCATATCCATCCCCTCTAAGTCGGAGGGAACATCCTCAATAGGCAGAAGATCCTCAATCTCCCTGTGGAGCTCTGCGGCCTCCTCCTCCAGCTCCTCTACGGCAGCGTCTCTCGTGGCTATGTCATCACGAGCTATCTGAAGCCTGCCGCGCAGAACGGCGTTAGCCCCCTCCAGGGCCGTCAGTCTAGTGGTGAGGCGTGCACGGCCAAGGCGGGTGGCCCTCAGCTGCCTCCGTAAGGCACGGTGCCTCGCGGTAGTAGCCTCCAACTGCTCCCTCAACTGGGACAACTGCTGAGCCAGAGCTCCACTCTCCTCCTGGCTGTCGTGAAGCTCAGCCCTCAGCTCGTCAGTCTCGGCTATCAGTGTTTGGTGCACCAATATGCCGTGGAGGGTGTCAAGACGCTGGTCGTCTAGCCTGGTCTGAGTGCGGTGTAACAGAATCTCCATCTCGTCCAAGTGTGGACCAACAGTGGTAAAGTCTGGCTCAACAGGAAGTGGTATGCCATCCTCATCACGTCTCCCAATCAGCTCGAACCGGGAACCGATGAACATATACTCCCCGATGTGCGCCAGACGTGCTACTGACTCCTGTATCACGCGCACCGCAGCCTCGTTCCAAGAACGATCAACAGCACGGTACACGTAGGCCTCCACTGTCGGGCTAGCCAGAGGTGCGCGGATAGTGACCTCCGCGTACCAGTCTCCCTCCAGAGGTGCCCCGACAACTAGTCCTCCTCGCAGCTCCGGAAGTGGCCGTCCCAACACAGTAGCCATAGATACTAGCCTCTCCTCGAAAAGGAAAGACTCGCCACGTGGACGTCCCAACTGAAAAGCCACGGTGATGTCCACGTCCATCTACACAAAATTTTTAAGTAGCTTAAGTTAGATACAGGTGTGCAAAGTTTTAGGTTCATGCAAGAAATAACCTTAATGCAAGTAGAGTCTAACCCAGAGAGGTGGTGGGATATAGGGAATAGTTTTATACTTAGTCATATATCCAAAAATTTTTGTATTAGTAACTTAGATTATCGGAGTATACACTAACGTCCATGCTAACTAAGGTCTCCTAGAGTCAGGATGGCTCTGATACCAACTTTGTAGAGGCCCCAGACCGGTAGGTCCAGAACCCCTCATATGCATTCATTCACGATCCCAGAAGAACCAGTCGTGAACAACATACGTAGTTGGCATACAGAATACATCATCCATTACACGAATATAGAGTCTTACATAAATGGTCACATGACCAAGTTCTTGATAACTGTCACGCAGGACAGACATTCAAAGTAAACACAGCGGAAGACGATAAGCATAGCGTAGTAGAACCTGAGTCACGCCTCATCCTACAGGCTGCTGACTGGGAGACGATCCTAACTCGCAGGGCCATCAGCGTAGAACTCCTCCTCATAGTACTCCTCCTGAGGTGGCTCCTCGTAGTCTGATAAGTAGATACCAGGGGCGAAACCAAATGAGTACATTTGAATGTACTCAACAAGACATCCTTTATTAGCTTACAATAATGCATACATGCTTATTTGGTGGAGTGGGTAGGCCATACATATGGTTCAGCTACCCATGACAGATAAAAGATTTGCCATGGTTGATTCTTCAAGTTTACCTCTTTGCAAAACAAACTCATTTAAAATAATGTAGTTTTGCTCTCGTAGATATCACATATCTTGGAGGTTTTATAATTCTTTTGGAAAAGAAAGTTTTTCTTTTCAGAAACTTTTAGTAGTAGTTTCTTTCTCCTCGGTATCTCGCAGATACCAAGTCATTCCTCCATAGTACCTCTCAGGTACAAAAACCTTCCTTCAAAAACCTCTTTTTGAAAAATTGACACAATACTAGCTACATGGCCATTCAACTGTCCATATCCGAGGACGCGGCTATCTCGAAATAGTTTTACTCTGCAGAGGTGTACACACTTCCACTAGATCTAGAGTCCGCCATGAAACAACCATGGACTGTTCCCAACCTATGAGAACATCAGATAACTGGTCTTGACTATCCACTCTGTACAAGCTAGTACATGACTATCTCTTCAATTGGGGTTTCCCTCCCTGGCAAGCCATGTCACACACCGCTCAATCAGGAGACCCAACTGCTGCATCCGGAGGGAAAATTAATCCCACACTTTAGATGTCCCGTATACTCACTCCTAGCGACATTTCGGTTCGGAGGATCCAATCCCCTATAGCCTTTGAGATAGCACATATACTAACCCTAACAAGTTTTTAATCAAGCCCCTACCCATATTGGGGTAAAGTGGCAGTACGATAATGGTTGTCCAGCGAAGACTAGGTTATGTGTCTTTTGTAAACATTTCTCATAAAATTTCCCATAATAACAATCCTTCCGGCAGACAGGGTCTCACCCTTCCTCCGGGGTTTTCCTTCCATAAGGCATTTGTTTACAAAAACACATTTTATTTAGTTCATTTAAGAACTCAAGTTTTAAGTAGGTGTATGGTATTTATATACCATTTAGTGTCTAAGGGCTTGGTAATACCAAGTTGACTATTATTATGAGTCCTGATACTAGTAATATTAATAATAGTAGTAGGATTCACACAAAAATAGTTTTGAAGGTATAGTTTTGTAAAAAACTTCAGAAGTGAAAAGCATGCATGATAGATAATGATAAGTAGTTATACAGCAAGCATTAGGATGGCTTGCCTTGGTACAAGTGATGGTCCTGATCCTGAAAGTAACAGGAGTTGCAATACCCTTCTTCAGCAATTCCTTCCTCCTCGTTTTCTAACGTCGTAAAAAGAAATAAAGACACACTTTCAGAACCAAGCAAGGCAAGCAATGCTACAAGCAATACATACAGCAAGCAACCAAGAAGTACCACCCAAAATTCTCAATTTTTCCCTAAAGAAAAATTGGCATAAAAAACTATAGTTGGAAAATCTGCTTTTTCCTAGTGCTTATGTGTGGCCAAAACAATGATTCTTAGTTAAGAACATTATGGACCAGTGGAATATAGCACATGTTACTGGACAGTAGGGTGTCCCATAAAACATATTTTGATGTCTAAAAATTCCCACAACAATTCCTATGGCTAGCACACATAATTTGCTAAATTACTCAAGTAGTGAAATAAGCTCATGAAAACAAGTCAACCTATTTTCCACTATGAGGCAAACATACCAGTGGGTGTTCCACTAGTAAATATGCTCACCAAGAGGTTAATAAGCCTCTGGTCACTTTTATAAAAGTGCTAAAAACAACAAACAAACACCCAAAAATTCCTACTCATACTAGTAGAAAATTTAGGAAACTACTAGACTAGTTTAGACTACACTAGCTAATGTTATGCACAAGTGTGCAAGCTTTCAGAGGCAAAATACCCCTCTAACCAGCACCATAAATGCTACTGGATCTCACAAAAATATCATAAAAACATAGCTAGGAAACAAGGATAAATATGCTTAAAAAGCTACACATGTGAGGAGATTTATTTCTAGTCACCCAAGTGCTACTCATGCTTTTGTGCTATTGAAAGGAAATCTATCAGAGGGGAAAACCCTAAGGAAAATACTGCCACAAGTACTTTTCATCCTCTGGTTTCAATACCAAAAAGTCATATTTTTCCCTAGTGGAAAACAAGACACAAAAACATACATGAATCTCCTAGTGTGCAATCTAGTCCTTAAGCATTTCTATTTTAAACCTTTTTCAAACACAAGCACCAAGCAACCAGAGGTGTTATAAACAAACTAACAGTACCTAAGTGGTACTGGTTCCATGGAAAACAATCTAGCAACTAGCCTAAAAATTCATTTAAAGATCTACTCAAAACATACATAAAAATCTAGCTATTAGCAAGACCTATGCATGGAAAACTAGTTCTAAAAAGCTACCATTCAAACCATTTATTCTAACATGTTCATATAACTTGTATACATCATAAACACAATGGAAAACAACATCACAAGCAAGAACACAACATTTGCACTTCACAACATTAACATAAAAAACAAGATCTAGAATAAAAATTTAGACAGAAAGTAACCAAAACTTGTTCTGTCTCTCTAAATTTTTCTGTGGCTCAAAAAAAGTAAATCCTTCTAGGATGTGATAGTCCTTAACACTAAAAAGCCTCTCCAACTTGCCTCACTCAAAAATAATATCCCAAACTCCCTCTAAAAATCATGGAATAGCCCACTGATGTTTTACCAAAATGGATGGCATTTCCAAATGGTAACTCACCTTGATGCAAACTAAAATTCTACTGGTAGGTATTTAAAAGGGCTTTCCAAAACAGTTGAGTTTGCTCAAAAAGGTTTTGTATTTTTGAAGTTCTATTCATTTCCATTTTTAGGGTACTGTCTGGCATATGATTTTTAGAAAAATCATAAAAACTCAAAACAAGTTTCTGCCAGTGGGATATGGTTGCAATTTTGTATGCCTAGTAGCACAAAAATCAGCAAGGTAAAATAAATTTATATGCTACCTTTTCTAAGCCTAAAGCTAGGATCTAGTTAAACTGCCAAAATAATGTCATTTTTGTTTTTAACAGAAAAACTGCCCAACGGGCCAGATCTGCAGCGCGCGGCCCAGTTAACGCGGGGCGCAGCCCGCCAGCACGCGCGCGCGCGCGAATCTGCACGGTTCAAAGGGGGCCGTCGATTCGCAGATCGACGGTCTCTGTGCCTTCTTCCTCCCCGCGCTTCCCTCCTCTCTCTCTCTCTCGACCCGCGGACGAACACGTCACGGGCGCGCACGGCACGGGCTAGTGGCTCACCTAGGGTGGCTGTGGAGCGGTGGGCGACGGCGGTGGTGTTGTGGGGTGCCGGTGGCGCGGCGTTGGCGAGGATGGAGCTCTCCACGTCCGCCTCCTCTCTGCGACGGCGAAGCGGGCACGGCGACGACGGCGCGGGGCAACCTGCAAACGAGGGAGGGCAGGGGGATGTCAGGGAGATGCGCACGAGTGCGGGGGTCACTGTGGAAGAGAAAAGAGGGTGGGAGGTGCGGTGATCGCGGCTGCCACCTCGAGCCCGATCTGCTCGGCCTGGGAATGGGCGCGGCTCGCCTCGCTCGCAGAGGGCGAGTGAGCAAGCGAGAGGTCTATGGGGTGGTTGAGTGCGGCGAGGAGAGCGTGCTGGCGAGAGGGTTTGGCCACTAGGGCTTTGTAGGCACGAGGCCAAGGTGGGGGTGCTCGGGTACCTTGGCATGGGCATGCCCTTGCCCTTTGGGGTTTCTCCAAGGTTGGCCACGGTTCCAATTGGCTCCAAGGGGTCAAGCCAGTACCATTTGGTGAGCTAGGCCACAGCAAGGGTCAAGGTATGGGTAAAAGAAAAAGAATAACACTATTTCAACCACTCTAATGACATCACATATTAGTCAAATGCCACCTCATAATTCTCTCTTCCTAGCCAGCCAAAAGGGGATCCAATGCCACCTTCTAGAAGGTTACTAACATGGCTTTCGAATTGGCAAGGTGGCCTGGCTTGGATCAGTGCACAAAGGCTAAAATCATCAAGTCCAAAAGTGTATTCACTGTTCTGTCAGAAAAATTCAGTTAGGCAGTGTTTCTGAATTTTTCTAAGTGCTGGAAAAGCAGACAGAGATAGCAAAAGTTGGGCTTGTTTTCACCAAGCAAACCAGCTCTAAAATGAGTGATTTAAAAAGCTCAACAAAGAACAACTATCCAAGTTTCAGATACAACCATTTGTTTTGAAAAATGATGGTTTTATGGCTCTGAAAATAAATGGCAAAGTAGGTACATTCTCTGTTTTTAAAATGCTCAAATTTCTGTCTTAACAAGATGGCTCAAAAACCATCTTGGCATTGTGTGTAAATTTTCTTTGTAGGTTTTTCCAAGAGAGTAGTTTTGTTGTACTCATATCAGAGAGTAGTTTTGATCAAAGAAAATCCCTAATTGGATAATCCTTGTGGTGGAAAACAAGGGTTGAAAACAGCTACTTGGCTGTTTTTCAGGGCAAAAATTATATTGGAAAATCTAATGGAATCTTTTCCAAATAATTTTATTTCAAGCTTAAGTTGATTCCTAAACATTAGTAACACATTTTCAAGTTGAAACAAAGGGTCACCTCAAGTCTTGAAAAATAATCTCATAAGAGCCTT
Organism: Alopecurus myosuroides; assembly: GCA_028641055.1. NCBI lineage: Eukaryota > Viridiplantae > Streptophyta > Magnoliopsida > Poales > Poaceae > Alopecurus > Alopecurus myosuroides. The sequence goes on from CM054062.1 coordinate 334,382,861, forward strand.
AGTGGAAAACATGGGAAAACAATTATAAAGCAATGTGTTTCTTAGGAGAAAAACTCCTCAAGTGAGTGAAAAGAAACACACCACTAATATTGCATAGATAAACATCAGTACACAACATGTTGTCCACTTAATTGCATTACAAAGGTCTTAAGAGGCTTGCTAAAATACTATTATACAAGTGCTTAAAAACAGGGATGTGACACGGTGGAGCTCCGGTGGGGTGGAACCTCCGCTATTCCCACCGGAGGCTCCGCCACATCCAACACTTGGCCTATACACACGAGGGGGTCCGGTGCGCCTCCGGTGGAGGCTCCGCCCAAACATCATTCTGTTGGGCAATAGCAGAGGCTCCACCGGAGCCTCCGGTGGCCTCACCTGGCCCCTGTGCAAATGGGTTCCGGTGCACCTCCGGTGGGGGCTCCGCCAGAACATGTTTCTGTTGCATAGGTGCGGAGGTTCCACCGGAGCCTCCGGTGCACCTCCGGTGGACGGAACCTCCGCTGCTCCCACCGGAACCTCCGCCATGTGGTCCAGCTAACGTGCGCAAATGTGCTGCGCCACTGCGCAACTGAATGAAGCCCACCGGAGCCTCCGGTGCTCCTGGACTGCAACACCCCTTAAATGAAAGGGGTATAAATACCCCTTCCCCTACCTCTTCAATGCTAAGCTTTCCCCCATTCTCTCTCCTAGCCATTAATGAAAGCTTCATCCGCCTAGATCTCCCACTCCGTCCACCCAATCACTCCCATACTTGGTGGAGAGCTAGAGGAGGCCTAGATCCACACTTCCACCAAAGGAATCTCAAATCCATCCACCACACCCTAGTAGATCTAGAATCCTACTTGAGGCCTAGAAACCTTAGTAGATCTTGTGCTTGTAGCTTCCACCTTGTTGCAAGAAGCTACGGATTGCTTGAGAGCCTCCATCCATCTTGTGGAGTGACCTCGAGCCCTTGTAAAGGTTTGGTCAACGCCTTCAAGTCGACCTCATAGTGGAAACGAGAATCTCCCTCACCGGAGAAGCTCAGGAAGAACAAGGTGTGCACAACCGTGCTATTGAGGAGCGCCTAGGTGGCTCCCCACCTCTCCAACGTAGACGTACTTCTCTTTGAGAAGGAACTACGGGAATCATATCCTTGTCTCCTTGTTTACACTTTTTGTTTGCTTTACTATCTTACGCTTTACTTCCGTTGCACATATTATTTTGTTCACATAGGTTGCTCACCTAGATGCACATCTATAGAACATTATCTTATCTCGCTTAGCCTCACTAAAAAGAAAAGAAAAGAAAAATTGGTAGTCAACCTATTCACCCCCCCTCTAGTTGACCATAGTGCACTTTCACCAGGGGGACCAAGTGTTACAATGGCAGCACCAAGCCATAGGATTGGTTGAGTGACTATGTCACAGCCGTGCACATTGCAGGCGGCAACCGGAGATGGGTTGTGCGGTATGTTCCGCAGATGCTAGAGGGTCCAGCTCGGACTTGGCGCAACAACCTGCCCAAGGACAGTATCAATTGCTGGTTGGACTTCTCGGAGGCCTTCATCAGCAACTTCACCAGCACATACAAGAGGCCGAATAGGTCGCAACAATTGTCCGCTTGCAAGCAGCGGGAAGATGAGACTGACCGCGAGTATCTTACTCGGTGGAGCACCTTGAGGAACACCTGTGAAGGTGTGAATGAGGCCCAGGCCATTACATGGTTTGCGCAGGGCTGCAGGCATGGCAGCATGCTGTGGCAGAAGCTGCAGCGCGAGATGCCGAGTACTCTTGCTGAGACCATCAAGATCGCGGACATGTATGCACTCGGCGACCCAACTCAGCCTCTGATGGACTCTCCTGAGCCGAGAAGGAACTACAACAGCAACAACGCAATGATTTCCGCAACAAGCGGAGAGGTGACCGGATTGATACTCGGTATGATCCCGAGGAGGTGAATGCTGTGACTACGGCTGCTGGGAGTAGCCAAAGGCAAAAAAACTGCTGGAACCCAGTACGGACAAAACCAGAATCAGGGCCAAGGCATCAAGAAGCCATACAGTGCTCCCCAGCAGGGTAGCGGCAACCCGGATCCAGCTCCAAACTTTGTCTTTGGAAGCATGAGGGATGGGCCTTGCAGCTTCCATACTCGGCATCCGGCCAGGACAGCCAACCACACTACTCGGCAGTGCAACTGGTGGGAACAGATCAAGAATGAGGGACTGCCCCCTCCTCCTCCTCTGCCAGCTGCGAATGCCAATGTGCAGTCGGCTTGGGCACCTTCTCCCAGGCCTGCAGCTTTCCCGAGAAGAGAGAATGTCAACCATGTGGCTTTAGGAGCCAACCGCTACTTCAACAACGACGGCTACCGCAACTACAACAACAACGACCGCAACCGCAACTTCTACACCCTCAACAACAACAGGAACAACAACAACAACAACAACAACAACAACAACAACAACAACAACAACAACAACAACAACAACAACAACAACAACAACAACAACAACAACAACAACAACAACAACAACAACAACAACAACAACAACAACAACAACAACAACAACAACAACAACAACAACAACAACAACAACAACAACAACAACAACAACAACAACAACAACAACAACAACAACAACAACAACAACAACAACAACAACAACAACAACAACAACAACAACAACAACAACAACAACAACAACAACAACAACAACAACAACAACAACAACAACAACAACAACAACAACAACAACAACAACAACAACAACAACAACAACAACAACAACAACAACAACAACAACAACAACAACAACAACAACAACAACAACAACAACAACAACAACAACAACAACAACAACAACAACAACAACAACAACAACAACAACAACAACAACAACAACAACAACAACAACAACAACAACAACAACAACAACAACAACAATCAAGGTAACAACAACAACGGCAACAATGGCGGTGGAGACCGCAACCAGTACCAGGAACACCACGAGAGCTACATGATCTTCACCTCCGAGCCCGCCGACAAGCAGTCTCTGCACAGGCGCGCGATGGAGGTCAATGCTGTGATTCCTGCTGTGCCCCACTACCTGCACTGGTGCAACCAAGAGATCACATGGTCCAGAGCTGATCATCCTAGGGTGATGCCCAACCCGGGTAGCTATGCTTTGGTGGTGGATCCCACCTTCTTGGGTACCCAGAAGAATGTCAGGTTCAGCAAGGTCCTGATTGACAATGGCAGCAGCATCAACATTGTGTACAGGGACACACTTGAGAAGCTCGGGATGGCCGAGAACATGTTGCTACCCAGCAGGACCACTTTCCATGGCATTGTGCCGGGAGTTTCTTGCTCTCCAATCGGCCGCGTCTGGATAGACGTCCTATTCGGCACCAGGGAGAACTGCCGCACTGAGAGCATGGCATTCGAGGTGGTTGACCACCAGAGCCCATACCATGCCCTAGTCGGTAGGCCTGCTCTCAGCAAGTTCATGGCTTCAACCCATGCTGCATACTTGAAGATGAAGATCCCTGGTCCCAATGGAGTGATCACCATCTCGGGTGATTACAAGAGGTCTATGGCGTGTGCCTCTGCTGGTTCCCAGCTGGCGGAGTCTATGGTCATTGCTGCCGAGAAGAAGAAGATGTATGAGGTGGTGGCGATGGCGCAAGCAGCCGAGTTCCCAGTACGGGACTGCGTTCCAGGCGTCCCAGGAGACAAAGAAGGTCCAAGTTGATCATGAGTTCCCGGACCGCGTTGCCATCATTGGCGCCGGGTTGGGAGAGAAATAGGAAAGCGAGCTCATCCACTTCCTTCGTGAGAATCGGGATGTCTTTGCCTGGTCCAATGAGGATTTGCCGGGTGTCCCGAGGGAGTTGGTTGAGCACTCTCTACATGTGCGGCATGATGCCAAGCCAGTGAAGCAGGCGATGCGCCGCTTTGGTGATGAGAGGAGGAAAGCTATCGGTGATCAGATCACCAAGTTGCTGATAAGCAACTTTGTCATGGAGGTTTTGCATCCGGACTGGCTAGCCAACCCAGTTATGGTTGAGAAGAAGAAGGAGGACCCCAAGGCGGATACCGCATGGCGCATGTGCATGGACTACACCGACCTGAACAAGGCCTGCCCAAAGGATCCCTTTCCGCTACACCGCATAGATCAGGTGGTCGATTCCACTTCTGGTTGTGAGCTTTTGTCTTTCATAGATGCCTACTCTGGTTTTCATCAGATAGCTCTCAACCCTGCTGATCAAATAAAGACTGCCTTTATTACCCCGTACGGGGCTTATTACTATCGTGTCATGTGCTTTGGATTGCGGAATGCTGGGGCTACCTATCAGAGATGCATGCAGAATTGCTTGCATGATCAAATTGGCAAAAATGTGCAGGTGTACGTAGATGACATTGTCATCAAAACGAATAAAACACATACTCTGCTTAGTGACATTGAGGAAACATTTGCCAACTTGCGCAAGTACAAGATGAAGCTGAACCCGACTAAATGCACCTTTGGCGTCCCGGCTGGCGAGCTACTCGCTTTCTTGGTATCCAGTCGGGGCATTGAGGCCAATCCTTCAAAGATAAAAGCTATAGAGAGCATGTCTTTGCCAAGATCCCTGAAGGATGTGCAAAAGTTCACTGGTTGCTTGGCTTCTCTGAGCCGTTTCTTGGGCAGAATGGGCGAGAAGGCCTTGCCTCTGTATCAATTGATGAAGAAGAGCGACAAGTTTGTCTGGACACCGCAAGCTGATGTGGCATTCAAGGAGCTGAAAGCCATGCTGGGTAGCGCTCCCATCTTGGCTAGTCCGCTAGCCAAAGAGCCAATGTTGTTGTACATTGCTGCGACTAACCGAGTGGTCAGTGTTGTGATTGTGCTGGAGAGAGAAGAGGAAGGCAAGAATGTGCAGCGGCCAGTATACTATCTCCGTGAGGTGTTGTCCAGCTCCAAGCAGAACTACCCACATTACCAGAAGATGACTTACGGCGTGTACCTGGGCGCCAAGAAGCTGAAGCACTATTTCCAAGAGCATCCCATCACTGTGGTGAGCTCGGCTCCCATCTCGGACATCATGGGCAACGAGGCAAGTGGCAGAGTAGCCAAGTGGGCGATTGAGCTGGCCGCGTACGCTCCTGCGTATGCGAGAAGAGAAGCCATCAAGTCACAGATCCTAGCAGATTTTCTGGTGGATTGGGCTGAGGTGCAATATGAGCCTCCTACTCCGGTAGCCAACTACTGGAAGATGCATTTTGATGGCTCCAAAGTGAAGGAAGGCCTGGGTGCTGGCGTGGTGCTCACGTCACCCAAGAGAGATCAACTCAAGTATGTGTTGCAGATCCACTTCAAGGCATCCAACAATGTAGCGGAGTACGAGGCCGTGGTACACGGCTTGAAGGTAGCGAAGGAGGTTGGCGCGCAGCGCATCGTATGCTATGGCGGCTCGGATCTGGTTGTGCAGCAAGTTTCAGGCACTTGGGATGCTCTGGATGCCAACATGGCTTCATATCGGTTTCTGGTGCAAACCATGACTGGTTTCTTTGAAGGGTGCGAGTTCAAGCACATACACCGAGCAGAGAATGAGGCAGCTGATGAGCTGTCCAAGTTGGGGTCTTCTCGGCAGTACATCCCGGCTGGGATTGCCTTGGAGCATTTGAGAAAGCCATCCCCCAACTCGGAATCCATATTCGTTCCTTCTCTGCCCGGCGAGGAAGCTGTTCCCATGGAGATTGACTGGGAGGTTGCAAAAGAGAACCCGGGGACTGGCACCTGCAACCCAGAGACTGTCCCTTCTTACTCGGGGACTGCCCCTCCTAACTCGGGGACTGTTGCATTCATTGAGGGGGTCCTTGCTGAGTGCTCGGGGACTCGGGGACTCGTCCCCAACTCAGAAGAAGAAGAGGTGGTGGCTGATCCAATGGAAGTGGACGAACCAGTGTTTCCCATCCGGGGGACACCGAGTTGGGCTCAGCCCATATTATCCTTTCTAAAGGACGGCACCTTGCCGAGTGATGAGGTTACCTCGAGACAAATCCAGATAAGATCCAAGGGCTATACAATCTTCAGAGATGTGCTGCATAAAAGAAGTCATACTGGTGTGCTGCAGCGCTGTGTAGAGCCAGAAGAAGGAGAAGAAATTCTGGTGGAGATACACCAAGGAGAATGCGGGCATCACGCCTCTTCTCGGGCTCTCAACAAGTCTTTTCGGCATGGCTTCTTTTGGCTCACTGCTTTGAAGCAAGCTGAAGATATTGTGAGAAAGTGCAATGGCTGCCAAAGATTTGCAAGTAAGATTCATATGCCAGCTTCCGAGTTGAAGACCATTCCCATTACTTGGCCATTTTCTGTTTGGTGCTTGGATATGGTGGGTCCTTTCAAGCCGGCTAGAGGCAACATGACTCACATCTTGGTCATGGTTGACAAGTTCACAAAGTGGATTGAGGTGAATCCTATTCGGAAGTGTGATGGAGCCACCGTTGTGAGTTTTTTGAAGGATGTGATCCTGAGATATGGCTACCCGCACAGCATTATCACGGATAATGGCACAAACTTTGCTGAGGGTGTGTTCGCGAGGTTCTGCAGAGATAAGCATATCCGGTTAGATGTTGCATCTGTTGCGCATCCCGCCTCCAATGGGCAAGTTGAAAGAGCAAATGGCATGGTGCTATCAGGCATAAAGCCAAGGCTGATTGAGCCGTTGCTGAAAACACCTGGGTGTTGGCTAGACGAGTTGCCAGCGGTGTTGTGGAGAATAAGGACTATCCCTAACCGGTCAACCGGCTACACGCCATTCTTCCTGGTTTATGGAGCTGAGGCCGTGTTGCCCGCTGACCTAGAGCATGACTCGCCCCGTGTAACGCTCTTGTCGTGGGATAACCACGGCAGATGTTACCAGGGGTAACTGATCTTGGGGCAAGTCGACACAGGCGTTTGGGAGAGGGTTTAGCTCAAGGGAAAACATGGTGCAATTTGATCTGATAGCCGGCAATCGAAGTCGCCGGATCTCTATTCTCGATATGATAATTCGATTAGGGTTTACACTGGATGCTCGATATCACGCGATATTGCTAGGGTTCTTAGATCTCTGCCTAAAACTATACATGGGGGTCGGTTTATAAAGCACCCGTACCCCCTAGCTTATTCGGCAAGACACATCTCGGATCCTACCCGGACACGGCGCACTAACCATAACTTTCCTTTACAGTAACCCATAATCCGGGTCATTGGGTCCACAGGCTTGGGCCTCCACAAGCTTCTTTATTCTTAGCCGAATCCTGCACATCGTCCTTCGGGCCGGGTTATTCCTCGGAGCTTGGCATACCGGGTTAGCATCCCCCTGTCAGTAGTCCCCAGAATAGCCTGGGCTTCAGGGATCTCCTTGAAGCGCATGCTATTCCCTGCAAAGATATCGATCATACGGGCATATGAAGACCGGGTTAAGATGTTTTGATATTCAGCTAGGCCTTGCTCCTTGGTGGCCATATAATAACCCAAGTTTTCCCTCCAAACACCTTGGTTCAAACTTCTGGGTCCAAACCATAATAACAATACCAAGATCCTATGCTCGTTAACCAATCCTGTCATCACGGGACGAATCCCCTCCTTCCTTTTATCCGGATGCTTTGCTCAATACTTGGCGCACATCTCGCAGAAACTTTAGATAAATAGCCGTTTACCCCCATAATTCTCGGCTTCCACTCACCAAACCGAGCTCATCCATTTGCACTATAAAAAAGCCCCTTAGGAGTGACCCGAACCCTAACGGCTCATTTCCTCCACTCCATTCCTTTCTCCCTCTGAGCTCTCCTTCTCCCTGAGCGCCACCACGGAAATTCCGCGCTCGTCACCGGAACCCATCGCCCGGAGGCTGCGCTCCGCCACCATTCGCCCCGCGCCGCCGCCAAGATCCGCCGGCGAATCCTTATCCGGCCCACCAAGAATCGCGAAGTGACACCAGGCTTGCGCCATCTGCCTCCGCAAGGCTTCCTTCAGATCTTCTCCGGTAAACCTTTTGCACCCATTAATTTTCCCTCGCAACCTTTGATTTCTTCCTCAGATTAGATCCAGATCGGCCCGCCTCGGATTTCTTGACTAGGCCGAATTAGATACCCATAGTCTCTTCTAGCTCGCACAAAGGACGAAGCGCATGCTCCAATCCGCTCCCCTACTACCCACAATCATTATTCTTGCCACAAATCCAAAGATAAAACTTCCAATCTAGGCTCAAACTACCCAAATTTTCCGCCTTCGCATCAATCACCCGGCTAGACCATTCCTTTTCAGTTCCTTTTATTCACGTCTGGAACTTAAGCCGCCGTCCATTGTACTCAAAATGCTTCTTCATCATTTAGATCCCATAAATTTCACCACAATGCCTGATACCCGGAAACTTTCAAACTTTGCTGTGCAGGCTAACACCCGGATCTCCCGTAACTTTTCATACCTCAATATTATCCGGCTTATACTTAGCCGACTCGCAACTTTCATGTCTTAATTTCCTTCTTACTTTGTACCCTGCAGGTCAGCCACATGGCTCCCAAGAAACAGGGGAAGACCCCAACCAAGGCCAAGGCCACCAACACCATTTCCGCCAACTGGGCGCGGTCTATGGTCACAAAGGCCAAGTTGGAGGAGCTGGTGGAACTGGGAATTCTTCCTCCTCAGGAAAATATCCAATGGAGGGTACCGGGTAAGGAGACCCGGCCCACCCCTACAAAAGATGAGGTAATTTGTTTCGTGGAACATGTGACCCGGGGTTTTCGACCACCGGGTCACCCTTTTTTCCGTGACGTCCTCAGCCACTACGGCCTTCGTGTCTTCGATATCGGACCCAATTATGTGCTAAATATTTCCCATTTTATTGTCCTTTCCGAATCTTACTTGTGCACCCCGCCAAGTCTAGCCCTTTTTACCGAGCTTTTTCAATGCAAGCCATGCCGCGAAAGCGGTGATGGGGCGCTTCTTACTTGCGGCGGGGTTTCGATCCAGCGCCGCAAAAACTCTCTAATGCCACCCCTCACCCTTAATTCCCATGTCAAGCATTGGCAGCTTTCTTACTTCTACTGTCAAGACACTTCCCCACCCGGCCAAAAGAAACTGCCGGGTTATTCGGAGGGTCTTCTCGACATCTCTGATAAGTTTAGTGCCTCTGCCCCTAACTCGGATAGAGAGGCAATTCAACCCTTGCTAGCCAAAATTGCTACTCTTACAGCCCAGGGTCTCATCGGGCTCAACCTAGTAAAGACCTGGGTCGATTTCAGGATTCAGCCCAATTCCATCCGCACAAAGTTGATGTGCGAGTATTCAGGAGAACCTTCCGATCCTCTCCGATACTCCGATAACATCTTCGCACCTGGCGACACTCATAAAACCATCAAAGGTTTTTTGACGGAAAAGCTTGAGGTAATCCGGAACATATCCGGGTTAGAGCCCTTCACGCTTGAAAACCCCGCCCCTGAGGTAAAAGTCCGACCCTGACGCCCTTATTTTCATTCTTTCCACCTAATACAGTTGATAACCTGTGCATTAACACCTTTCAGGCTGATGACGACTTTTGGAAAATCAACGCCTCCCCTAGCTCCGAAAGTCCAGAGGAGCAAGAGGCTGTTCACTCGGATGAAGGTACTCTTTGAATTTTATTTGATTCCTTTGAACTCGTCATAACCCCTTCATTTTCAACCATAACTTTGATGATATTCAGAACAAGAGGATGATGAGGAAGAAGACTCGGATGGCAAAGTAGAATCTGCCAGCGACGAGGATGAACCGGAACCGGCAACCAAAGTCGGATCCAAAAGAAAAGCTCAAGAGGCCACTTCCAAGGTTTCATATCCCCTCCTCGCATTCAATTCACATCACCTTAATGATATACCTGAGTTATCTTGACATTATTCCACTGGCCATTCTTGAAGGAGTCGCCCATGATCAAGCGTAGGTCAACTCGAAATAACCCGGGTGACGACGTCATCAACCCGGGTATTTCTTCGACTCCCACTCGGCGGGCTGGTAATTATTCTATCTTTTCTCGACCGGCACATTCCCCTTGAACTATTCTTATATGACATCTAACCTGACAATTTTCAGCCTCTCCCGAGTCTGATGACGGGTTTCCTTGTGACTTCGCGGTGAACACCGGGTAAGATCCCCTTCCAGATGCTCTTCCACACTTCATCACCCTTTCCTGACCGCGTATTTAACTGCTTCTTGATAACATTTACAGGGCCACGGTCGTCGTTAGCGACCAAGAGGGCATGGAAGACGAGGGCCCGGGTCAGGGGAGCCCGGCCGATAAGTCTACCGCCGTGTCTGGCGGTGAAAAACAAACATCACCGATTAAACCGGACGCCCAAGAAACCGAGTATCCAATTGCTTCCCATGCGAGCAAGAAGAAGAAAGCCACAACCTTGGGTGCCGAAGGAGTGTCGGATTCCAATGCACAAATGACCCGGGTTCCGCCTCCCTCTAAGAAGAAAACCTCTTCTCGGAATTCCCAAGGCCCCGGGTCTTCTGATACGGGTAAAGATTCTTTTGATCAATTGATGAACACGCTCCTCACCATGAAGGCTTCAGAGGGCGATATTTTAGAGCGCCTGGCTGCAGAGCACCAGGTAAAAGCGCTTGTCATCTCATATTGCATATCTAGTCCCCAAGTTCCGAGTATGACTTGCAAAAGTTATGCTTGGTACTTCACGCCGTATTTATCTTACCATAACATCCAACTGATGCTTGCCTTCCTTTCTACTTACAGGCACAGATAACTCGGTCTGATGAAACTTTACTGAAGACCGAACAACGTCTTCTTGCCGAGATAAAACGACGGGAAATCCTTGAGGATGACATGGAAACTTTGAAGAAGGATGTTTCCAAATATAAGAAGAAGTGCCTCACCGCTCGGACCGACTTGAAGAATTTATCGGATCAAGTCACCGATACTTACCAGATCTTACTTAGTAAGTTTTTGTCTGCCGACTAATTTCATGCTTCTTGTTATGCACCACTCCGGGTTACTGATACCTTCTTGCTTCTGTTTCAACTGCAGGTGCCAACCTTGCACCTCCAGAGGAAGATACTGTTGCCAAGGCTAGGACCCTGAAGACTGTGCTCCGGACTTTCTTTGCCGGCACAAAATTTACATTGGACGCCATACATTGGCCCACAGAAGCCTATCCGGGTGAAGAGAATCTCGTCCAAGCCTGCTCCACTGTGCCTGGCTGGATTGAACTCTGGAAGCGTTCGTCCTGCCGCATTGGAATAACCCGAGCATTGACCTTGGCCAAAGCCTACTTTCCGAAGCTTGACCCGGCGAAGATAATATCCGGGTTTCCCGAGTTCAAGGCGGATGGTGCCAAATTTACGCCTAAGGACTTCAAGGCCATTCAGTCAGCAGTGCGCCCCTCTGCTACCACTTTAGCCGATAGCTTGGACCTGAATACGCTAATGACTGCGTATGACGCCGATGGCAAAGTTATCACAGAGGAAGCACCCCCGCCCTTTGACCTCTTGGAGAAGTGGGCTGATCACTCGGCCAAAAAGAAGGAGGCAACTGCGAAGAGGGAGGCCGAGTTAAAATCAGGGCCATCCGCCTCTACACCGTCCGTCCTTCCACCTATCCGCCCTGGCGCGGTGAGTCCGGGTGGCTCTGCCAGGAAAGCTAAGCAGCAGGCCCAGGAGCAAGACCCGGAAGATCGCACTCAGGAGGCCGAATAGGGTAATGATGTCATAATACCTTAGTCACGTGGGGCCTTTTCATTTGAACTATTTATCCTGCCAATGGTGCGCCTGTGCACTTCTGATACCAATGCCATAACTTGTAATGTACTTCTATTCGGTGACATATTTTTGCGGCTTTCCCTGCCTTTTGATAATCGTGCTATTTTGTCTGTTCTTTTGAACTTGTTCTTGATACCCAGCTTTCTTTTTAGCTCCCTTTGTAAGACTCGGTTTTTCCAAGACCAGGGGCTTTGATAAGTGAAATTTTCTTGAAGTCCCTAAGACTCGGATGGTAGGGCCGTTCGAACCTTGGTATCCAAGTAGTTTGTTTCTGTTTCGAAGTCCCCAGTCCCCATGACCCAAAGTACGAGCCATGGGGGCGTGGCCTTTCTCAGAGGACAAATTATTTTTTACCAAGTCAAAACCCTAAGGCCACCCCGTGTAAGTACTGAAGTTATGCTTGATAGTCATTGAGTTTCCGGCTATCAGCCTTGTACTCTGCATAAACTTGTGGTTTAGATGACCCTTTTGACTATCTTATACTATAAGCCGGCTTTCGCGTGGATACCATGTTGTTACATCTATACGAAAACAGGGTCAGGCAAGTCCCATTGGGCTTCATGGCTGATTGTAATCATAAGCGAACAAATCATGCCACTTTTAGTGCGAGTCACATCGAGCTTAAGTAAGAAAAGTTGGCTTCTTTGCCCAGTCATAAGATTGCAGCCGTACTCGTTTGCGAGTAATCGGCCCTTACAACTTATAGCTATCTATGCCGGGTCATTCGGGTTAGTGGATGGTTACCTGAGTAACCAACCCCCAAGACCTACATGCAATCGATGCTTTTGATGATATTGAATTATCGATGTCGCAGGGATACTACTTACTTGTAATCAGGATGTAATGATATAGGACTTGATAACCATCTCTTTATTGATACGAGAAATTTTTGGATCAGCAGGCCGCCTCATTAAAAACCTTCCAGTCCCCTTAGGTACCCTGGGTAGGAAAAGAGCGCGTCTGAAACCTGCTGCCCGTTACATTGTTTAGTTCTTCATAAGCACTGGTCCCGGTCTGGCTTGACCAATGCACATTCTCCATATGTTGGACCTTTTCCTGATGAGTACCGGGTTTGCTAGCCAACTCGGGTGGGGTGTTCCAATGACCTGGCTGGTTGTAAGCGGCCGTGTAGCTTCTTCCTTTACAGCGGGCCGCTTGGGGGAATCATCCTCGATTAAGGCCACCATTTTAGCATCTTGCGTTACCTTGGATTTTGTTCTTTCACCTTCAGTACTCGGCCTTTTTGATGTGGCTCTATCCTCCGGGTCTGCTTGAGACCGGTAATGCTTGAGTTCTTCTTTTCTACAGGCCTGCTCGGCCATTGCTGCATCTCCTTCGTCACATTCAGCTGCTATGTCTCGATTTCCATGTATGGTAATGGTCTTCTTGGGACCTGGGATTTTTAGCTGTAGATATACGTAACACGGCCTAGCCATGAATTTGGCATAAGCCGGCCTTCCAAATAGCGCGTGATAGGGGCTGCGCAATTTCACTACCTCAAAGGTGAGCCACTCAATTCGGTAGTTATCCTTTGACTCTCCGAAAGCTACCTCCAATGCGATTTTTCCCTCGGGGCATGCTGAATGACCCGGCACTATCCCATGAAAAACTGTTGAGCTTTTTTGCAGTTGAGATTCCTTGAGACCCATGCGTAGGAAGGTTTCCCAATACAGTATATTGATGCTGCTTCCACCATCCATTAAAACCTTCTTCAGTTCATACCCATTAACTTGCGGTGCGACTACTAGTGCCAAGACTCCTGGGTGTTCCACTCTTTCCGGGTGATCCCTTCTGCTCCATGTTACCTCCTGTTCTGACCATCTCAAGTATCTCAGGACGGCTAACGAAACTGAGTTGACCGCTTGCTTCAGTATCTTTTTGTCCTTGTTAGAGCCTCCTGTGGTATGCACATGATATTGACCCAATTGTTTGGGGTTGGCCTGGAAGCCTCCTGCCCCCCCTTGGTTATTACTTTGATTTCCAGCTGCCGGGTTACCAGCTGGGGGTGGGCCGTTGCCCGGGTTTGCCCCTGGACCCGGTCCTCCTCCCCGCCCTGCACCTCGCATAGCTCTGTGCACTTCCTCATTTTTCCATCTTTGTAAATCGGCGCACTGTTCTAGGGAGTGGTTAGCTGGCCTGCCATTCCTGCTGTGCTTCGGACATGCCATCCTGAATATGTCCCAATTGTTACCCGGCCTTGGTGGACCTTGATAGTTTCCTCCATTGTGGTTACCTCCGTTGAAATTTCCTTCTGCTCTTGGCCTCGAAGACCCGGCTTCTGTGTTGGCGACAAACTCGGAGCCTCCTTCGAAAGGGCGCTTGTTCTGGCTATTTCCATTGTTACCTGATGCTGTTCCGTTGCCGGTTCTTCCATTACCGCTTGTGTTTTCTTTTGCCTTCTTGTCATCAGCTTCTTCTTCTGTAGTATCCGTCGCAGCGTGTTTGTTGCACGCATCCATCAATTCTCCCATTGTGACTTCCGACGCATTTCGACTGGACTTCATGCGAGTTAACTTTTGCACTAAAGGTATATACTTGCATGTTTTTGCCATGGCCTGTAGTGCATCCTTGGGCTGGATATCCGTGGATGAGTGAAGTATCTCCATAACCCGGCGCACCCAACTGCGCGCCGATTCTCCCTTCTTCTGGACGCATCGCTCTAGATCATCAATAGTGAATAATTTCCTGCAGGTCCCGTGAAAGTGTTTGATAAACGCGGTCTTCAATTCCTCCCAAGACTTGATCGATCCCTCTGGTAGATTGGTGAACCACAATTTTGCTGCTCCTTCCGACATCATCAGATACATGAACTTGGCTTGGAGGTTCTCGGACGCGTTGCGAATTGACATTGCCATCTCGTAACTGCTTAGCCATGTTTCGGGATCCATGGTTGGCTCATAATTCACTACTTTCCCTGGCTCTTTGAATTTTTCCGGGTAAGGTTCAGCTCTAATATTGTCCGAGAGACACTTGGGTCCCGCAAGAACGGTTGAAGCCGGCCTTGCTCTAGAAACGTGTGATGCCGCGGGGGGCGCGGCTGGGCGCGGTGCTGCGGGAGGTCCATGCGCTGCAGACCCGGCCGCGGCCCTCCGAGCCCTAGAACTGTCCACGACGGCCTGTGCTGCTGATGCTGCCTGAGCGCGGGGAGGAGGCGGCATTTGCTGCTGCTCTTCCCTCCGCCGCGCTGAACTTGTTTGCATATTCCCTTGCTGCTGGCTGACGTATGGCGTCCCGTGCATACCGCTTCTGTGATCCGGGTAATTGGCTTGCTGTGCCACCGCAGTGTGCAACAGCTCAATGGCTTGCCGAGTCTTCTCTGCATGGGGCGACTCTCCCACTGGGATTTGATTCAATGCGAGTGTCGCTGCATATACGTTGTCCATAGGATTGTTGTAGTGGCCGGCTGGTGTGCGGAATCGTGATGGTGGCGGCGGCAGTAGATCGTTGCCGGTTGTGACTCTAGTTTGTGGTGGGGGTTGGGGTAACCCGGTCGGTTCATTCGCAGGATGTGTCGCTGCTATCATCTGTTGGGGTGCGGTTCCTTGGTTCACCACTGGTATCGGCTGATCCTGAGGTGTAACGAATAAATTAGCCGGATTAATGACCCCGCCCGTTGCTGGTAACCTGGTGTGATGCCTTTGATGTATCCTGGACGTTTCCTCTCGAAGCCGGGTTTCCAACGCATCTAGCTCGCGCCGTCGTGTGGCCATCCCCTGTCTATCTGCTTCCACTTGCCTTCTTTGCTGTTCCAATGCACGACGAGCCACATCCAGATCTCTGACACGCTCCGCCGCGTTTTCTGGGGTGATAACTGTGGCGAGGACTGTAGGATCCAAAATCAAATTATTATCGAACAGGGCCGGGTGACGTGGATTCGAGGGACCCGCCCCTGGTGTCCGGTTTGCTTGAAACCCGAACATGTTGGCGTGTTGCTCCTCATCTGCTGCGCGACTGGTGACCGATGCCGACTCTCCATCAACCCGGGTCAAGACCGGGTCTCCGTTAACCGCGCCCTGTTGCTGAGCCACTGCCTGAGCCGCCCCGACTGATGCCGTGGTTGTGTTTCCTTGGTTGGCCGCGGGGGCCGCATAGACTGCAACTCGGCGTACGATATCCGGTGTAAATTCAGGCTGTTCCTCCTCACCGTTCTCCTCATACCGGTTTTCCAGTAGATCCAGGATAGACCCGGTATCATCTTCTCCTTGGGCCCGGTCGCGTGGGGTCCATGCCGGCTCCTCCGGCTGTTCCCACTCCGGGATGGGTTCTTCTGCCGGATATGTCGTTCCAGTCGATTCTTCATCATCTGATCGGATAGACGTGGTTTTTCCTGGCATAGAATCAGATCCAACGTTGTCAGGGACCGAATTGGAAGCACATACCATACCGATGAAGACGCTGATCCGGCCGATTGTCACGACGGATCCGGTTTCGAGGTGATCCGACTCCGGCCCCCAGCCGGAATCGTCCACCACCTTTTCTCCTTCGTGGTCGATGTAGATTTCGCCGATGACAAGATTCTCCATGCCCTTCCGAGCTTCTCCCGTGATGTAAACACCTTTGGACGCAGGCCCCACGGTGGGCGCCAACTGTCGTGGGATAACCACGGCAGATGTTACCAGGGGTAACTGATCTTGGGGCAAGTCGACACAGGCGTTTGGGAGAGGGTTTAGCTCAAGGGAAAACATGGTGCAATTTGATCTGATAGCCGGCAATCGAAGTCGCCGGATCTCTATTCTCGATATGATAATTCGATTAGGGTTTACACTGGATGCTCGATATCACGCGATATTGCTAGGGTTCTTAGATCTCTGCCTAAAACTATACCTGGGGGTCGGTTTATAAAGCACCCGTACCCCCTAGCTTATTCGGCAAGACACATCTCGGATCCTACCCGGACACGGCGCACTAACCATAACTTTCCTTTACAGTAACCCATAATCCGGGTCATTGGGTCCACAGGCTTGGGCCTCCACAAGCTTCTTTATTCTTAGCCGAATCCTGCACATCGTCCTTCGGGCCGGGTTATTCCTCGGAGCTTGGCATACCGGGTTAGCATCCCCCTGTCAGCTCTACACGGAGGCAGAGGCTAGAGAAGCTCGAGAAAATGACGTTGACCTGCTGGAAGAAGCAAGAGAGCTAACTCTGTCACGTTCAGCTGTTTATCAGCAAAACATGAGGCGTTATCATAGCCGGAAAGTGAACCCAAGGGTTTTCCGAGAAGGAGACATGGTGCTTAGGCTCGTGCAACGCACGGCCGGGATGCACAAGCTTTCCCTTCCGTGGGAAGGGCCTTTCATTGTGAGCAAGGCCTTGCACAATGATGCCTACTATCCAATTGACGCACAGCCACCCCAAAAGAACAGGTCGGATAGAGCTGGAGAGGAATCGAAGCGCCCTTGGAATGTAGCTCTACTCTGACGTTTTCACTCATGAGCAAACTGTGTATGTATCTCCTTATCCAAGTTAAACTCCTATTCGGCAATCTGAAATTGAACTCGGGGACTGCTCTCGTCCAAGTTGTTCCTTGTGTTTACTCTGTTTTACTTTGTCTATTCGGTTGAACCACTTAGAATTTCAAAAGCATACAAAGTAGTGTGTTTAAACTCACCGGACACTCTGCGACTCTGCTGCTGTCCGCAACCTAGCTTCATGGCAAGCCAGAGAACAAGCCAAAGGGTCAATGAACACATGAAAAATTGCAAAGGAAAGGAAGCGTGTGGCAACCGAATAGAGTGTATTTTACTGTTTTTTCTTTTCGGCTAAGTGGTGGGTAGCGTTACTATGATTTTTCTAAGTGGCTAAGTATTTGAAACTCCAACTTTGAACTCTTGTGACTCGACTACCAAAAAAGCAACAAGTTGCAGGTAAGAGCTTAGATAAAAAGGAAGAGCGGATAAAAAAAATGCAACTCGGGGACTTGCATATTAACGCAACCCGGCATGGAGCCAGAGTTGCTAAGAACTTCAACTAAGATAAAATTGAGTAGCAACAAAAGACTTAATAGTTTGATACATTTGCACCCGGCATCCCGGGGATCTGATAAAAGTTCCAGAGAATAAGTGTTTTTAGGAATTCACTAGTTGGAGGTAGCAGTGTTGTCCGCAGCTTTGTCATCAGCTCCAGCCTTCTCGACATCAGCATCACCCTTGGCGCTTTCGGCATCCGCTTCAGTGTTGGCGTTGGCGGCTGGCTCTGAGGTTTCCGTGGCGACGGAGATAGGATCCGTGGCCGAGGTTGATGTAGCAGATTGGAAGCTGGGCATCGGGAAGCTGCTGGTTGCGCCCAACTCGGGGGCCGCTTGCTGGATCACCATCTCGGTGGTGATGGTGGTCTCCTCGGCGTGGGTTTGCGGCTTCTCGACGTCGGCGTCAACCTTGGCTTTCCCCTTCCCCTTCCCGGACCCTCCCTTGGCGGCATCCTCTTCGAACATGCTCAGGTCATCCGACTCGGTGTCCTCATCTTCATCGTCGTCCTCTTCCTCAGCTGCAGTATCTGGCTCGGGTAGGCCGTCGATGTAGGTGGCGGTGTCCACGTATGAGGCTACCTTGTAGGTTGCTGCCTTCCGGCGAGCAATGCAGTCGGGATCCTTGGTCCACTTGGAGTCTTGGCGCATCTCAAGGATCCGGGCGAGGTTAAGGTTCTCATACCAGCTGCAAATAAAATGGAGCAACTCATCCGCTCCTGCCCGAGCTGCCGAAGCGCGCCACTTCTTCAACTCGGCCTTCACACCGTCCAGCTTCTCGGCGAGAGCGCTGAAGCTGTCTGGCGCGGATTGATCCGGCCAGAACAGATGATGAAGTTTGTACGCGGTGGACACCATGGTAGTGCCCAGGCCCTTGAGTTGGCGAAGCTGGGTCTTGATGCTCAGGAGGTTGTCATTTACGCTGGACTTGGTGTTGATGGGCATCCCGGATGTGGCTCGGATCTGCTGTGCCTTCTCAAGAGCAGGAGTGCTTGCGGCGCGAAGATCAGGGAAGATATCTTAAAGAGAAACCAGTAAGAATTGGGAAGAGAGGCAGAGAGGAGAGAAAGCCAGATAGAAAGAAGGAAGGAGAGGAGAAACAGCCAGATGCAGAGAAGAGAAGACTTACTTTTGAGATCAACAAGCAGCGCATCCAACTTTATCTTCCAGTCATCCTCATCAGCAATGTGCCTATCCTCGATGCGGCGTGCGTCGGAGATCTGGAGGACGAGCTGATCGTTGTGTTTCTTCAACACCGAGATCTCCATCTCAAGTGCCTTCTCCTTGCCTTGGCAGCTACCTTGACCCTGTCCTTCTCGGCAGCCTGTTCGAGAACATCCTCCAGAGCTGATTTCAACTTCACTTGCATCTCTTTGAACTCGGCGCGCTCGGCGTCGCGTTCCTCCTTGAGCTCCGCATCTCGGGCGGCCAGCTGCTGCTGCACCTCGGCAGGCATCAAGCAGTTGAGATGCTGCTCCCGGAATTTCTTGTATTCTTCTGCAGAGAGAACAGCAGGGTTAGCAGAGTAACCAAGTAAAGAAAGATGCAATGGCAGAGTAGCTGGCAACTCACCTTCCAGTTGCTGGATCTTGCTTTCAGCAGAGGAAGAGAAGGCGTGGCAGTGTTCATGCTGCTCCTTCAGCTCTTTGAATTTGCCTGCAGAGTAAACAGAGTTAGAGCAAAAGGCAAACACGAGCGTAAACACAAAACGCACAAACCGAATAGCTGAAATCTTACTCTCTATCTCAGAAAGTTGGAGAGCACGGTCCAGTGCCGTCTGCTCCATTGCTGCATCATCTTTGCGTTCGGCTTCAAGAGTCGCGATGCGGTTCTTGGCCACGCTGTGGTTCCAGAGCAGCCGGCGGAATATGTTGGTCCTCTTCAGGAGGCTATTCTGTGGAAGAGAAAAAAAAAAGTTAGAATTTTTTTGAAGATTTGGCCCGACAAGATGGCAACTCGGCTGAGTACCCGTCTACTCGGCCCGAATCTCGGGGACTGGGGAATAGCTAAGAGGAAAAGAAGAGAAGAAGAAAAGAAAAACTGCAACTTGGAAAAGCAAGAAAAAGCAAGGAAAGCAAGAAAAACTTACGGCATATGTTTGCTCCACGTCCTCGGCGGCCTTGCAGAGGCAGAACAGCTTCCCGGCTAGCGTGCAGGTGACGGAGGCGATGGTCATTGGAACAGAGCCAATGTCGGCTTTGTTCCAGTCGACGCGGTAGTGGTCTACAGCGCCCAAGGTGCTGCCGTTCCACTTCTCGATGCCGTGAGCGTCGCTCTCCCAGACCTTGTCCACGAAGCCTACCCGATCCAGGACCGCGGTTAGCCCTTCTGACTGGATGTCGTCCTCACCGGCTTCGCGCGAGTGGAAATCAATAGGTTTCTTGGCTTTGGACTGGGCAGCCACAGCCTTGGCCTAGCCTTCCTTCAGGGCGGAAAGCCGCTTCTCGCCTTTGGCCAGGGAGATGCTGTGCTGCCGGGACACCTCCATCAGGTATGATGGCCAGCTGCCTTGTACATGGGCAGCACCTCCAGCACTCGACCCTTCACCTGGGCCAGCAGATCCAGCAGCAGCGCCAATGGTGAGTTGCGTGCTCTTGGGTTCCTTGGGTGGCGGCATCAGGTCCCCGTGCTGCGCAACCTTGCGCGGTGGGTTCTTCCGAACTACTGTAGCTTCAGTCTTGGCGGCCTTCTTGAGAGCAGCGTCCGCCCGAGAAGCGGACGGAGGCGCTTGGCGTGAAGTGGGTGGAGGCATAAGCTGAGAAGCAGTCTTGGTTGCGTTCTGTTTTGGTGGAGGGATTGGTGCGGTTGGTGGAGTAGCCTGCTGGGTAGGCGGCACAAGGGGACGGCTACCTTGCGCAGCGTCTGGCTGCGCTTGGCTCTGGAGCACGGGCTCCACCACGGTCTTCTCAACCCGCTGCTCGCCAGCGGGATCAGGTCTGGTGTCAACATGTTCTTCTACCCGCGGCCTGGCCGCGGGGTCTTCTTGAGCTGCAGCTTGTTCTTCCTGATGCTCGGTGTTGTCATCTGGCCGCTCAAGGGCGGCACGGTCTTGGTTCTCGGCTTCTTGATCAACATTCTCCCCAGCTGAGGTAGCTGGGGGAGAGGGAGGCGTCTCGTTGTGAGCAGCATCATGCGCACTCTGGTACGCGTAGGTTTCCTGCTCGATGTTCTGGTCATCTTGATCACCAGCGCCCGTGTTCTCGGCGCCGGTGTCTTCTTCTTCCAGCTTCACCGGAGAGGGTGCACGCGCCCTAGCCCGCGGTGCTGGCTCGTCTTCATCCTCGGAGAGCTCGAGAGCTTCTCGAGGTCCATGATGGGTTTCCTCTTGGTACGAGTGGGGGCCGCGGCAGAATCAGCATCCAGAGGATCGCTAGAAGAAGGAGGCAATTCAGGAAAAGAGACTTAGAGCAGAACAGCGAGAAGCAGTAGCGAGTTGGTGTTCGGATGGAGAAACTTACCCTTTGCGGGAGGGGGTTGCCTTCTGTTGGTGGTGACCTTCTTGCCACCCGTCTTCTTCGTCTTCTTGGCAGCAGGTTCTTGGGCACTGCTGCCCGCCCTCTTCCGGCTCGTGGGAGCAGCCACAGATAGAGGCTGGACATCGATGGGCTCCTCGTCCTCCTCATGCTCGGGATCCTCTGCAGAGAAGAGAAAAGGGATTCAGAAACAGAAAAGGAAATCAGAGCGCGCTACTCGTGATCAGAAAGGTGAACTTGGTCACCTTCGTCATCCTCGGACCAATCCCGGATAGACGCGTCGACTCGGTGCTTACCAGGCTGAGTGGCATGTGGGATGCAGAGAGTGTCCTGAGTGTCATAGGCCTTCTCGTCATCTTCTTCTCGGTCATCGTGCCAGTTGCCTTCGAAGACTTCAACGTCTTCTTCTCCCTAGCGATCGATGTGCTGGAAAGGCAAACAAATGGCACAGTGAGCTGAGTTCTCGGCTATGGGGTCCTACTCTGAGCAACATGCAAACACAAAGCATATTTGGCTAAGTATTTCTACCCGACAAGGCATGCAAACATAAAGCATATAAAGCCAAAGGAGTATTCTGTGATGTCCTACTCGGAACGGCATGCAAACACAAAGCATATTCAGCTAAGGATTTCTATTTGGCATGGCATGCAAACACAAAGCATATAAAGCCAACAAGTTACTTATGATGTTCTACTTGGTGCAGCATGCAAACACTAAGCATACAAAGCTGAGAAGCCATCTACTCGGTATCAACGTGCAGAAGTAAAGCACAGAATACTAACCTTTCCAATACGCTTGGTGCGGCTATACGGTTCGAAGCCATAAAGCCAATTGTCATTCAGCGTGGTGTGCATGATGGATCTGGCCCATACAGTCACCTCGGCCTTGGAGAGCTCGAAAGTTGTGGTCCTTGTGCAGTCACGGGCTCCTCCCATGTAGCACATCTTGTGCGAGCGGCGCTGGAGCGGGAGTACCCGACGTGAGATCCAGCATGCAATTGGATCATCATGGAGAAGCCCCTCCTCGCGCAACTCGGTCAGGCGTCGCTCGACCTGGATGACGTCCTCGATGGTGGTCTTCGGGTGGTATCCCCAATTCTGCTGAGTTGGCAGGGCGTTCTTGAACTTGGGAAGGCCTATCCGGTCCTGGATCGGCTTCCCTTCTTCAGTGGCTACGTTCTTCACGTAGAGGAAGCTGCGCTGCCACTTGCGCACAGATTCCAATCCCTTAGCTCGTGGATGGCTACCCGTGGAGCGCTGCAGCATCATAGCGCATCCCGTCTGGGTCATGGCGCGGGCGCCATCGGTCTTTCCCGGGTTGGGGATACTCTGTTTGCGGAAAAAGAAGTACCGCGCCCAGGTGTGGATAGTTGGGTACACACCCAGAAAGGCCTCACACACCACGGCGTGGGTGGAGAGCATGATGAGAGAATTGGGTGGAAGATGGTGTGGCTGAAGGCCAAAATGATTGAGAAATTTGGCGAAGAAATCGGAAATCGGAAGGCCGAAGCCGCGCTTGAAGTGCGCAAGGAAAACGACATACTCATCCTTCTCAGGTTTGGGTACGATCTCCGTACCTGGATGGCGGCATGTCACGCCGGGAGGCACGCGGCGCGTGTTCACGAGCCATTGACAATCCTCCGCGGTGACCTCAGAGCCTTCCCAGCCGGCGCGGGCAGCGGCATCGTCGTCTCCGTGGGCAGCCATGGCAACGGAGATGCGCGGGAGAGATTGGAGGCGGAGGCGCTAGTGGGAGATGCGAATCGGAGTTTGGAGGCTCAGGGATCTCTCTCTGTCTCTTCGGCGGCGCGTGGAGTAGCGGCGCGGCAAGCGGTTGCGGTGGCGGTGCGCTCGACGGCGGCGGAGAGACGAAGGGGCAGGAGATTGGAGTGAGCAGGAAAGAGAAGAAGAAGGCGTCGAGGGGGTATTTATCTCTCCCCTCGAGTTGCCGTTACCAGCGGAATATTCGCGGATTGATCGTGCACAGAGATCGTGCGGCGTGGGTTGCGCACCGGTTAGAAACGCACACAGCGCATATCGCGCGCGTAACGGGCGCAGTTAATCCCATGTCGAGATCATGGGGGATTTAGTGCGGTTGAAGTGACTTAACAGGGCCCGAGGTGCAGTTATTGGCGCGTGGCCTGCAGTATCCCAGGCACCGAGGCGTCAGGGGTACGGGGGTGTGACACGTGCCCTGTAGCGATACGGAGAAGGTAATTCGCTCTGATTCAGCGGGAGTGAGTTCGAAATTTCTCTAAGACATTTTGCTCGGCATCAGAGAAGAAAGACGGTGCTACTCGGAGAAGTAGAGATTCAAGCAAAAGTTAAGGGCTACATGGAGGGGCTACTCGGCCTCTTACAGTACGAAGACAAGATTTGTTTTTAAGCTGGCAGGGCCCAGTGAACAAGTTCGCAGGACTCTACCAGCTTCGGGGACTAATGTCGGGGGGTTACCCCCGAGTAGGGGTAAGGCAAGTGCTAAAGGCAAGGTCAAAAGGGCTGTTTGACTAAGTAAGCTGGCTACCTGGTACTTGCTACCCGGTAGGCTGCTATCCAGTCGTACCAACCAATGGCTAGAAGGAAGAATCAAGGAAGTTATGTTCCTCCGAGTAGAGGAGTTGGTCCGAGTAGAAGGATTGGTTTCCTTCGGGCCAGAAGTCAATGGAGCCGTTCTGACAAAGGATCCCGAGTATCCTGCGTCCGTACGGCGTGCGGTTCAACTTACGGAGCGCGTGATTATCCGCGCTACGGTGTGGCTACAGTGCGGTAGGCGCATGTCTAGTCCTGTCACTGACAGAGGGGACATGACAGGGCTAGGGTCCTACCCTATCTCACTGACAAGGGTGGACAGGTCCCATCTCCGAACGTCACGACGACTTACGGTGCACGCGTCAGCGGGAACCCGGAGGCGTGCTCTGTTCTGCAGTGCTCCTGTCCAATCAGCTGTACCTTTTAGTCTTATTCTATCCGGCTGGGCACCAGTATATAAGGTGCCCTGCCCCCTCCTGTGCGAGGGTCGACACTCTGGATTGCTTCACTTCACACAGAGAGAACTAGAGAGAAGAGTGGCTACTCGGCTGAAGGCCTGTACTGTATTGTGGCTACTCGGTAAACACCCATATAAAGAGAGAGGCAGGAGTAGGGGTGTTACCTCCACACGAGGGCCCTGAACCTGGGTAAGATCTTGTTGTTTGTAGTGCTTGTGACTTCCCACACGCGGCTACTCGCCGTGTGATCCCTCCCCGAGCACCTCCAGCGTCCATCGGCCCCAACATTAGCCATCCCATGGCATCTGCCGTGATACCACAACGACAATGTTCTTTTCGAGAGGAATCGGCGCATCCCCCGGCAAGACCAGTCTGTCATCTTCGTCCATGAGCTTGTTCAATTCTTTGACCAGCAAATCCTTTTCCTTGGGGATACGTTCCAACTCATCCATCTAGGAGAAGACCTCGAAGCTGTATAGGTCCCTCCTCCTCCTTATGTCGTGCGATGCCACCTCGACAGCACTGGTCATGAACCAGCTAGCCATTCTTGATGACCTCAATGACGTGATGGACAACGAGGACTGACGGCACTAGGGTGCCCCTGTGCTCCGACCTTTCGCGGTCTCGTGGATGGATCCCGCCGCTCTCCTCCGAGGTGGCCAGACTGGACCCTCGCTGGGCTTCATCAAGCTCCTGCTCGGCATGCGTCAGTATAGCGACATGGTGGAGTGGTGTGCTCCGGACCGTGTCACTTGTATTTTGATCACCCTATCGGGATCTTTTGTTTTCTTCTTCTTGTAGGGTTCCTACGGTAAGAACAACCAGGGGAACAAGATCTAATCTACATGATGCATGGAATATGTAAAAACAAGTTCTAGAAGAACTAACCCTCAAAAAATAAAATTGTTACGTGATCGAATATCGTGAACGATGTAGACGAACACTTTTCGGTCTCAAGATCGCGAAGATGAGCGCTGCAATCCAGCAGTGCTTCCGCACTCGGTCACACCTACGGCTCCCTCGATCCAACGGGCAGCAGAAGTAGTAGATCCACCGAAATATCTAAGAGCATGACGGTGTGTGTATGGTGGAGAAAACTATTTGGCAATGGCTTCACCTAGCGGAGACCAAGAGGTGGAGCAGCGAGAGGAGAGAGATATGGGCTCAAGTCTGTACGGAGAGGAAGCTCCCACCTTCTCCGTATGGGGTGCGGCAGCCCGTATGGGGTGTGCCAGCCCCAAGGGGTGCCCCCACCTCTCCCCTTTTCATGTGAGTGGAGCTTCCGCTCATGCTCCTATTCAATGGGTGGACTCTCCACTCAAAAAAAACCAAATGTTTTCCTCATTGAATGAATAAAACATTTTTTATTTTTTATTTTTATATTTATCAAATATATTAATTGACCAAAGTTAACACTTACCCCATTGAACTATTTCGATATTCCGTGAAGCAATTCTCTTGCTTTCCAAAGTTTTTCTGATATTCCGTATCTACTCAAAAGCGTCGACAAACCTTAAGTATGTCACCCTACAGTTCGTGAATGATGTAGACATGATCAAGACACCTCTCTGATCGATGGTCAACAGCGATACTTGTAGATCCGTAATAATTCATACACATTCAATGATGAATGTTGTAAACGCGTGAACCATAAACATCATAACCAGTGGGTTTTTTCTCATGTTACTTTACTTGTCTGAGATTCGATCACTCGTATCAATTATACCTAGTTCGATCTCGTTACCTACAATTACTCCTTACTTGTTTCGTGATATGAAATCCTTGTGATCTAGTCATGTGCTTACAAGCGGTGTCGATGTGATATCACCGAGAGGGCCAGAGTATCTCTCACCATCATTTGGATGGACAAATCTCAATTTTGATCCACGAGGCTCAACTAATACTTTCAGAGTACCCAACGGCACCTTTATAGTCACCATGTTTGATGTCATCAAAGCACTCTTCCGGTGTTAGTGATTGACATGATCTCATGTTATAAGTATTAAGGTTATTAAGTATGTGTTTGATATAACAATGTAAAATTAATGACTTAAATGCATTGTTATACTAACTCCTAATGACGTGATCATGTTATTAACAATATCCAATGTGCGTAATCAGGATACCTTAATCATCAGTTAATCAATGATTTAGTTAAACGAGAGGCGTTGTTAGCAACTCTTGCTTGTTTATTAGATACACATGTATTAACATTTTCGGTTAATACAATTATAGCATGAGAAATAAATATTTATCATAAATATTAAATAAGATAATAACAATTTTATTATTACCTCTCGGACATATTCATTTCACTTCTTTTTATTGTTTGGCTGTGTGCATCCGTAATGTCTTTAGAACATTTCGTTGTTGTAGAGTTTAGGTGCAATTGGTATCTTCGCGGTATTAATATATTCCTTTTACCAAAAAAGAAAATGTTCCGCATGGACAGAGGAGGGGGAGCGTGCTCAATTTTCCTCTGCATTTTCTGTTTTCCTTCTGACATTACACAGCTACGAGCCTACGACATATTATAATCAGACATAGCTATCCAATGCATTTGCTAGTTGTACTATGCATGGCATATAAATGAGCTATATGCACCATAGATCCTGCAACTTGTCCAACGATGTAAATTAGTCCCATAAGTTAAAAAATTGGGTAGCATAGTCCTACAACTTGTATTAGAGAGCAAATAGGTCCTAAGTCGTTCTGTGGTGAACACGTGTCATTATAATTTTTGTAAAAACAACCCTCTATATTTTGTATTTGTCACGAGCGGCCATAGTATTCTTTTATACATGGCCCCACCTGTCAGTAGCGGTAGGAGAAATCAAAACTAAATGTGTGCCGTCCGCCATAGTATTCCTTTATACATGGCCCCACCTGTGAGTAGCGGTTGGAGAAATCAAAACTAAGGGCGTGTTCGGTAACGCCCTGGCTTCCAGCTTCTCGTCGGAGCACCTCGGAGCAGCACCGAACACACCAACTCCGTGGAGCGAGATCCGCGAAGCTGGACAATTCGCACGTACAAATTTCGGCACAGCCCTTTTGCCGATCCGTGGAGCAGTAAAACGCGGAGCAGCCTCAAATTACGGCGAAATGCCACCGCCTAGTGAAAAGAAAACGCTTGGCTGTTTCTTCTTTCTCCTCGAGAGGCCCCAGCCCCGTCCCCAAAACGAATCGAGCCGCCGCCCCCAACCGACTACAGCCGCCGCACCCGCCGTCGCCCCCGCCTCCGCCCCCAACCGACTCCGGACGCCATCGGCAGATCCATCTCGTTCGTCGCCGGAGCTTCCTCCTCTCCCCCGATTCGTTCGCCGCAGAAGCTTCCTCCTGTCCCTTGACTCGCCCGCCTCCCGTTTACTTCTCTGATTCTCCCACCTCCAGAACGAGGAGCTCTGGTCTGGCTGGTCTAGCCGCCACCATCCCCGTCTCCTCCGGCCTTCAGGTGAGCTCTCGTCCGGCCGCGCGGCCGCGACCATCCCCGTTTGTCGTTGCCTCCAGATACGACGCTGGAAAAAAAAACCTGCCCAGCGTGCTCTCTATAACGAACCACGCTGGAAGTCCATATTCGGAGCAGGCCAAATTTCAGAAATTGGGCTTTCGGCCCAGTTAATGTTCGGAGCAGCGCCGAACGTTTTGCGCTCCATTCCAGACGCAAAAATCGCTAGGAGAAGCTGGATCCAAGGAGTTTGGGAAGCCAGGGCGTTGCCGAACACGCCCTAAATGTGTGCCTTCCTGAGAGCCGAGACTCGAGCACGGGACGTGGAGGAGCTGCCGCGCACGATCACACCATTAGTCCACGAACTTATTTTTGTTCAAACTTGTAGCACTCTAGCTAAATATACAATACGTTCAGGTCTAACTTTTTTATATTTTTATCCATACATTTTTATATTAATATTTTCATGGCCATCTGTTTTAGTGGAAAAATATGTGTGCACTAGAAATAAATATTTTATACAATTAGTTCCAAAACGGAAGTGTGACATTGGACTTCCGAAAATATGTTTTCTATAAATCCGATCCATGTCAAGCGGCGGCGATGGCGGCGAGTAATTAACTTGCCACGACATAGTGCAACATCACCTACCGCCACGATGGAGAATTGGTGTTTGGACATATAGTATCAGATTGTTTTCTACCACTCGGATAGAAACTACAGATAGACCCCTGATACGGGAAAAAAACTGCCAAATAAGATCTTCAAATGTATCGTGTATCTAAAATTACTACTCCCTCCGATTCATATTAATGGTCGCTAAATTGAATGTATCTAGCACTAAAATATGTCTAGATACATCCGATTTAGCGCCCATTAATATGGATCGGAGGGAGTATTGATAAAATATATTGTTATTAGGATTATACTGTTAACAAAAAATATCCATAACTCCAAGCATTCGGAAAAGCAAATATATAGAAAGTCCTACATCAGCCGGTATATATACAAGCCAGGCAAATAATATTTTCTAAATTGCGTATTCGTTGAAATATTAAATAAAGTATTCTAATTTTTTTAGTTCCATAAAAATTCAAAATAAAATATATAGCAAGCAAGGCCATGTCTGGAGTCATTTAAATTACTGGTTTTACGATTAATATTTGTATTAATTTCACACATCCAGTGAAAAATAATATACAAATACATCAAGATTAAATGTAACCGTGTGCACGTGTCGGAAATTTTATATTAAAGTAGCTTTCTACAGTTGTACACGAATTGTTTCTGGCTCCAATGGCAAGGTTGAAAAAATAATTATATGAGACCTGGTCTACAAATTTAGCCCGTGGACCAACTTCAGCAATTGACACGTGGCCAGAAAGCAGTTTAGATCTGAAAATAGATAACCGGATTTTGTTTTTTCTCTACTTTTTAGCCACGTGTCAATTGCTGAAGTTGGTCCACGGGCCTAAATTTGTAGACCAGGTCTCATATAATTATTTTTCGAAGGTTGTGCGCTGCAGCTTCCCCAGGTCGCGTGATCGCTTCCCAGGAAGCCACACATTTAATTTTGATTTCTGCTACCGCTACTGACGGGTGGGGCCATGTATAAAACAATACTATAGCTTGTTTTTACAAAAATTACAACGACACGTGTTCCCCACGGAATGACTTAGGGCCTATTTGCTCTCCAATACAATTGGTAGGACCGTGCTACCCCATTTTGCAACTTATGGGACTAATCTGCTTATGCTAGACAAGTTGTGGGATCTGTGATGCATATAGCTCCATATAAGTCGACTCCATAAGCGAAAAAGGCGTCATGTTTTCTTGTTTGTAAGATGAACTGGTAGACTAAGTTTTTTTTTCTTTCTCCAGAGCACTTTATCTGATATTCAGAGCTCTACATTAAGTATCAGTATGACTCAACTAGCTACGCTGTCTCACAGCGGTTTGACATTATTGGCCGTCCGATCGAGCTAATGGATGCTCCTGATCTTTCCTTCCTCCCGCGGCTCGCGTCCGCAGTTTTTCGCACGATCCGTTCGGCCAACATAGTCGGGCCTCTGCTCTGCAGAACGACCTGGGCGTCATTTGGTGAACTGGGCCGACGATGGTTACTGGGCTGCTTTTGATGGGCTAGGTTTCAGATGTGCCCTGCCTCGGAAGGCATGTAGGCAACGCGCCGCCGCCACCATTGCTGTGCAATTTGATGGCGCATAATGCAAAAGGTCTGGCCCCGCTGCTATCCGTTTCCTTGTTTTCGGCCGTCCGATCGAGCTAATGGATGCTCCTGATCTTTCCTTCCTCCCGCGGCTCGCGTCCGCAGTTTTTCGCACGATCCGTTCGGCCAACATAGTCGGGCCTCTGCTCTGCAGAATGACCTGGGCGTCATTTGGTGAACTGGGCCGACGATGGTTACTGGGCTGCTTTTGATGGGCTAGGTTTCAGATGTGCCCTGCCTCGGAAGGCATGTAGGCAACGCGCCGCCGCCACCATTGCTGTGCAATTTGATGGCGCATAATGCAAAAGGTCTGGCCCCGCTGCTATCCGTTTCCTTGTTTTCGGCCGTCCGATCGAGCTAATGGATGCTCCTGATCTTTCCTTCCTCCCGCGGCTCGCGTCCGCAGTTTTTCGCACGATCCGTTCGGCCAACATAGTCGGGCCTCTGCTCTGCAGAACGACCTGGGCGTCATTTGGTGAACTGGGCCGACGATGGTTACTGGGCTGCTTTTGATGGGCTAGGTTTCAGATGTGCCCTGCCTCGGAAGGCATGTAGGCAACGCGCCGCCGCCACCATTGCTGTGCAATTTGATGGCGCATAATGCAAAAGGTCTGGCCCCGCTGCTATCCGTTTCCTTGTTTTCTGGGTGTAATGGGCGCCGTTTCTTGCCTGCTCGCCTCCTCCCCCTACTCCATGAGGCTATTTATGCTCTTCTCTATGCCATCGTCAGTCCAATTGCTTCCTGCGGCAGCCATGTCTGCTGCTAGATTTTCTTTCCGTGCCTGCATACACTAGGGTCTAATTTTTGTGATTATTTTGGTGATTATCCTTAGATCATGGTGGAAACACAACGAGCAAGATGGCTATGGGGACGGTGGGCAATCCGGAGGAGGCAGCGGATGCATTTTGATGGTGCATGCTTGGCAGATCACATCAAACTGGTACATCTAGATGTAGCTTTTCACTTTGACCTCTGAGCCCTCTGTAACTCTGCCTCTCTCTCTCTGGTTCATCCTGTGATGGGTTTCTATAACTTCTACGGTGGCCAGTGGGCTTAATAATTCCTCTCAGTCCCCTTTGATCACCAAACTCATTTATTTGGAATTGTTGATGCTACTACAAGGTATACAAGATGGAGTTTATCCTTCTAATTTGTTCCCTTATGCTGTTGATTTCTGATTGTTGCAGAGTCATAAATTATCTCTTTTGATTGTTGCAACTTGCAAGGTAAAATTGGTATGGTGCAAGTAGAGAGGGGTTGGAATAATATGGAAGGATACAAGTACGTACTTTCAGATGTGATGATGTACTCGTGACAGCCTAATAGGCTATTCCTTTATAGTTCATATAGTATCTCTGAAGATAAATGTGTTTTGTTACCTGCAGATGCAAGGTTGATGTTTGATCTTTGAAGGACATATCTGTTATCCAAGGAGCACATGAATTACGAGAGTTGAGATTCAGGCCATACTCACATTTTGTTGCTTTGTTCATATCGGTAAAGATAAATGTACTTTGTAGTTTTGATTACTAAAATGCACTTCTTAGGATGCTTCTTCAATCGTATTATAAACATGTCTGTGTTGATAGTTATAGAAATAATCTAACTTCTTTGTTCTGCACTGTGATAAGACTGGAGGGCCTATTTGAGAGAAAGGTTGGGGTGTATGAGAATTAAGTATGCCACGATTCCTACCGTCATGTTGGACAATGGAAACAACCCAGTTTTATCATTGGATTGTTGAGGTTATCATGTCCACTTTTTTCCCTCTCCACTTGAAATTAGAATTCAGTGGCAACCGAGGGAGAGAAGAAGCAGCAGGCGCTGAGCACACCTAGCTTATCTACACTAACTGCTCTAACATATGATTTTGCATTTGCTCGAAAATTTAAAATTGAGAAGTTAATTATTTTATTTACTGTTCGAATTAGCCTGCCCTCTTGTAAATTCAAGAATTAGTAATCAAGGACTACTTCCCTTGGCTTGATACACATCCTCTATATATGGTTCTCACCACATGTCTGATATGTGCCTACTTATTTGTGGTCCATGCTTATTTCTTAGTATTGTACATACATTATTCCTAGAGGACCTTTCTATGATGGTACATTAATTCTTTCTGTGACTGCCATTGCACAAAGTTGGTCGGATGTCATTCAAAGGCGGCATTGCACAGTCAAATCTGGACTGTGCCATCTGTTGTTTGAGCCATTACACTTATATATGTACTATTAACAACTCATTAAGATGGGCGGGCGCGGCGATGCGCGTCTTTATGGTCTAGTAGTCTTTATAATGCCCTTTACTATGTCTGTTTTCTAGCTGGTGGAGTTCGTTCTAGGGAGTTGAAGATCGGGGGGCCAAAGCTATCCGGCAAAGACGTCTGAAGAGAAACTCTAAGTTCAAATTATTATTATTAGCTCGTGGATGCAGATTTATTTGCTCCTTTTCCGTTTATTTCTACTCCATCTAGTAATGATGGCATCTACTAGATGGCGTGATCTTTGTCAGTTGTGTCTGAGCTAGCGATCAGTGAGTGCGGGATAGATGCTGCCAACTTTTTTTTTGGGGGGTTACAACTCAGACATGATCATCACCACGATCTTGATGTGAGATATATACTAATTGCACTAGTATTGGTGTCGCCTTGGTAACAAGAGAATTTTTGGGGAAAAGTTTTTGTACTTCCCAGTTTTTTTTTTTTTTTTGAAGCGGGGCAAAAGCTTTGCCTTTTATATTGATATAGGAGAAGAAAAACAAGCACGGCCGAAGCCAAAGTAAAAAATGTCACATAGAAAACTAAGAAACAATCTCTCCAAGAAATTTATACCCCGTCAGCATCCAATTTTTTCCCTCGTCCTTGATCTTCTGGAAGAGGGTCGAGGGAGTTGAGGCAGTGTTGTTGAAGACACGTGCATTTCTTTCCTTCCAAATTAACGTTAGACATACAGGAGAGCTTTAAGCCGCCGCCGCCGCCGCCTCCGCCTCCTTCATATGACGGTTCCCCCTCCTCCGGACAGCCCCGCCAGCGTCAGGAGGGGTGGGGAACCCGATCCATGGATGGGGTTTTTCATTAAATTAGTGATTTCAGTAAATTAGGGTTTTAGCCGCCGTTTTTTGATTTGGCCTTCGTGTCAATGGAGATGGCACCATCTACAATAAGTGATCTTCGACTCCTCTTTTGACGACAAGATCTCCATCCCGGCGTTTACGGTGATGTTAAAAGATTAAATTTGTCTAGGTATGGTTCTTCATACCTTACGTCAACATATCAGTTTTGGATCTTTTCTCTTGGTTGCCGCGAGGAGCATTGTTGTCGCAATATTTGTCCCGACTGTTATGTCTTCGACGATGGTGATTCTTGCGTGCTATGTTAGTTGACTATTTTGATGGCTGCTTGCGTGCTCGTAGCCTTGGCATAATGGTATTACGGCTCAAAATTAAAATTATGGGAGAACCTTCTTTGGTATTTATAGCTTTGTGGTTTGACATTTATGTCATTGTTCAATGGCTGCTTTTAAAAAACAAAAGTACAATATTATGTTCCGGGAGAAAAAAAGGGTACAAAGATCTCGAATATTTGCTTGTCTCTTTTAAACTTTATTTTGTAATTGATGTAGTCAGCTCATGTATCTCTACCATGTATTATTTGCTACAATAAATATACATATACCATGTATTATTTGCTACAATAAATATATGTGGTTTTAATTGTCAAAAAAACGTTAGACAGACAGACCAAGTTAGTACTTTAGATAGGATTATATATGCTTGCCGCCATTACTTTCCAGCTAACGGGGGAATCAATCAAGTGAACATTCCTTAACCAAAAGCGACAAGTGGTACGTTGTCACTGGAATCCCATGACATTCTACGTGCTGTGCATTAGGCCGCCCCAAGATGCCAATTGGACGGGACTAATCCTAATCCTAAATCACTCCACAGCCCACACAGGGCGCCGTGCAACCCAACACTCCCTGCCTGCAGTCGTGCGTGCTCTATAGTGCCAATAATTGATCAAGACATGCACGCCATGCATGCATGAACCGTCCTTTATGCTACAACACGAGCCGGAATTGTCCTATCCGTTGTCGGATCTGCCGTCAGTCTCCACATCTTTGCAATAAGTTTCTTCAGACTAAAATGTGCCCCGGCACCGAGATTAGTTTCAGAAAAAGTGAAGCTTCGCAGACAACATATCATGCATACAAACAACGTACACGTCGGTCGGCAGATGTAAACTTTATAAGCAGCATGATCTATATACATACATACTCTTGAGACATCCTGGCTAGCTGGGAGTGAAGCAAGGAGCCTCTTCTTCTTCCTAGATATATCCTGTTACTATGCCAGTGGCCTCCGCCTGATCTGCGCTCTCAGCGGCCGCGACACTGGAGCTGCATGCTCGGTAAGTATGCATATGCATCATCGCTTCTGCGTTGGCACGGATGTAGTTTACCTGCATTGTTATTTTGAATTTACATATGGATCAGTTCCAAAAACTTTGGACTCTGCATAGCTACTGAAAGTTCTTTTCACCTTACTAGCTATCCTTATAGAGCATCATTTTGAGTCTGCCTAGCAGCGGCCATGTATAATGATCCACATCACTAGAATTAGGTGAATCAAGCTCTGCCACACTAAAAGAACTACAGATATTAAAAAGAACACTTTCCTGGCTCATTCAGAAAAAGGAATTTTAACTCCCACATGAACAAAGAAACTCTACCAGGGACAAACAAAGGCAATGTCCTTCAGCTCAACTTAAAGCAGAATACTTCCACCTGACTCTACACAGATCATTTCTCTGCTTAGATTGATCTAAATAGAAGAGAAAAACCCTAGCCAATGCTAGACAATCCAATCGTATAGAAGCTAAGGAATGGTTGAATTTAAATAGGCGTGCAAAAAGAAGTTGTACCATGTGGAGAGATGTACGAGAGAAAAATAAAACATGCATATTACTCTTGTCCATTTTTGCCCAAACCATTCATGAATGGTATCAAATACTCCCTCCGTTCCATATTAGATGAATTTGAAATGGGTGTATCTAGACATATTTAAGTGCTAGATACATCCATTTCAAAGTCATCTAATACGGAACGGAGGGAGTATATGCTTATTACCTTTCAACTCATATATATACTTTCAAAAGTTTAATGGTGCAAAAAATTATATCACGAACCATGGAAAAATTGTGGAGCATCATGCATGGTACAAATGCATGGTTACCAAATTGAATGGACAAAAAAAGACAACATAAACTGCTGCCTAGCGAAGGTGCTTTTTCTTTTATAATCTTTTTGTGTACGACGACACATTTTCTTTCTAAAGTGACCATATTTCATCAACTGATTTGTGGCACCAAATTTACTTTTTGTGATTCATAGAATTTATTTCTTTTACACATACGAATTTGAGTATAATGCTAGAAAATGCATGGTATACGAGCATACATAATCTTAATTGAGTGATCACTGTAGGCAGGAGCGATGGCTAGAGGGCTCCAGGACCTCGAAAATCTGTTGCCGGTGCAGATACTTTTACTCTGTAGCCTTGGACTACAATTCATCCTCTTCCTCTGTGCCGGGGTCCGTAGGAAGGAAACTTTCGGCGGCGTGCCAGTGCGGGTATTATTCCTCTGGCTAGCATACAATTTCGGTGGCACCTTAGCTACATACACCCTCGCCCGCCTCTCCTTCTTTAGCGCCGCAGGAAGCCACCCGCTTGTGGCATTATGGGCACCGTTCCTGCTGCTGCACCTCGCTGGACCGGACAACATCTCTGCCTACGCACTGCAAGACAACCAACTTTCACTTCGCAGCCTGCAAACATTTATTTCCCAGATCGCCGGAGGAGGCTATTTCCTTTACACATATAGAGACAGCAGCAGGGGTTTCCTTGGGCTTGCGTCCCGGTTGATGTTCGGTGTGGCTGCTGTCAAGTACGGAGAGAGGTGGCTCGCACTGCAGAAAGGCAACCTCGGCAGCATCCGTGACTCCCTAAAGAAGACGAAAACACCTGGGATGTATAGGCATGTTCACCGACAAGATGTAAAGTTCGAGATAGAGGCTGGTTTGGAAAGATTGGATGAGGAATCCAGTGTGCGACGAGCTCACTCGTTGTTCCACATTTGCAAGTGTGGGATGGTTGATTCTTCCGAAGACAAACCTGGCAGGGAGAATTACATTAGTAAAATGGAGCATCTCGAATATTGGACAATTGTAGAGATCGAACTCTCGTTGATGTATGACATCTTGTACACCAAAGCTGCTGTGATCCACACCTGGCACGGCTACACCATCCGTGCCATCTCGCCACTCGCCATTTTAACCTCGCTTCTGCTGTTCCATTTCAGTGGAGAAGACAGGCAGCATAGAGAAGAAATTGACATTGCTATGACATACATTCTGTTTGGCAGTGCTTTGTTCATGGAGTGGAGTTCCCTGCTGAACGCGCTTGGCTCATCCTGGATGTTTGCCACCCTAAGTACCACCAGAAACCCATGGCTCAGATACGAATTTCTGTGTAGTGGGCGATGGGATCGGCTTCGTCGTGTAGTTATATGTCTCAACTCTCTTATCACTTGTGGAGGTAGCAGGACCGGAGTAAGGAGGTGGTCCGGCAACATGGGACAGTACAACATGATGCACTTTTGCACTCGCCCTGATGCTCTCCTCACCCATCCTCTGCTCGGCAGGTTGGCCGAGCTGGTGGGACTAGGGGAGTGGTGGAACAGGAAGCATTTCTCCGGGGCCATTAACATATCTGACCATGCCTCAACAGTCAAGGAGTGTATCAATAACCACATTCACGATCATCTGTACATGAAGAGGGGGTTAAACACGCTGGGAATGATTACAGATCGCTGGGGCATGGCAGCACTAGTACGCCGTAACCTGCAAGAGAAATTTAAAGGGACCCTTGGCAATGAGTTTCAGGAGGGCATCATCATCTGGCACATCGGCACGGATTTTTTCCTCTCCAAGTGCAAGAGTAGTGCCAATGCAGATGATCGTCTTGTGAATGCGATAAAGGCGCTGTCTGATTACATGATGTTTCTTCTTGTTGAGCGCCCCTACATGCTGCCAGGCATCGCCCAAAACAAGTTGTACGAACGGACCTGCAAAGCTCTGGAGGGCGTGAGCCATCAACCAACAGGTATTTGTGCTATGCTCAAGAGTTTGTTCCGCTGGCATGATGGCCCAGCTGCAGCCTATACTTCTAGGGCCACAGACAGTAAGGCACGTGCCGAAAATTTGTACAAGTATTTTGTCGCCCAAAAGTTCAGTTACGAGACTGTTCGACTCACTTATTCAGCTACGGTTGCCGAGGAACTGCTGCTATGTGAGAAGGAACATGGCACTACTGAGTCGTTGAATCTTGTGCTTGAGGTGTGGACGGACATGCTCGTCTATGCAGGCAACAAAGGCAGCAGGGAGTCACATGCAAAGAAGCTCAGCAGTGGCGGCGAGTTGACAACCATCATGTGGCTAATGCTGGAACACTTCCACCAGGCTTCACTTGAGGTCGACGAGAAGCAAGCTTCTGCCGAGGAGGCATAAAGCAAGGAGGAATATCATGATAATAGTTATAGAGTATAAAGCCAATCCCCTGTTTTCATTACTTGAAGCTAGCCATATTAATTGGATTGTATTGTATGTCGTTACTCGTTAGGCCTTTTGAATAGAAAGGTATGGTGCATTTTATTGACTAGTACATCCGTTGGGCATAGAGCACATGTCTGGGAATGTACTCACGAAACCTAATTTGCCTGCTTCCAAGCTTAGTAGTACCTACAGAATACGAAATCACGAGCTGGTCCGCAAGATGCCAACGCAGTAAGCACATGCATGATTCCTCACCTCTTAATTTGTGGTTACCATTCTTGTCTGTCCTTTCTTTTGGCAACTTGTAGAATGTAGTTAGTTTGTATGGAGTTTTTGTCTTATGTCACGCATCTAGTTTTTCAGCTTTGCATACCAGCAAAACAGCAGCTCACGCAGGAGCTCAGATAGACATCAAAGTTTTAATTAGTGGGATAAGACATGTAGCATCAGTTCTTCCAGCAGCTATGAAACGCTATAGAGCAGCTATAGCAGAGCTAAGCCTCGTTTAGCGGTTTTGCTAAGATCATAAAAATAATTACACATCATATATCACATATACTACGTGCACACAACAAAGTGCATACTTGTTCACATGAAAGTTGAAGGCATAGTTCACATGGAAGCACACTTGCACACAACAAAGTGCAATGACAAAATGCAAACACTCAAACAGACAACAATCGCTGGATGAAGGGGCTTGGCAGGATCTCCTCGCCTGAACAGATGGAGCAGTTTTACAGGTTGTGGCTGCGTCTACAGGACACTACCCTGTCGACGGTGTCTGACATCATCCGGTGGAGATTGACAGGGGACGGGTGTTACAGTGCCAAGACGGCATATGAGTTCCAATTCCTAACTTGGATTCCACAGCCTCTGCTGAACCAGGTTTGGAAGATCAAAGCTGAACCTAAGGTTAAGTTCCACTGCTGGCTTGCGCTGCAGAAAAGAGTGTGGACCAGGGACAGGCTCATGGCCCGTGGGATCACAGACGCTGATGTTTGCCCCTTCTGTGATCAAGCTGGGGAATCTGCCGAGCATATATTCCTGAGTTGCCCCTTTGCCAAGGAGACCTGGTATCTTCTTTCCAGGAACTTCACAGATACAGTGACAGTGAGGGCTGCTGCTTCGAATTTTCTCTCTTGGTGGCCCAGAGTCGTCGCTCTTAACAAAACCAAGCAGAAAAGAGAGGGGGCTTCCGTTTCGGTTTACTTAATGTGGAACCTGTGGAAGGAGAGGAACAGGCGCATTTTTGAAGGCAAGAGTAATGGGGCAAGTGTTGTAGTAGAATTAGCTAGTGAAGAGTATAGGTTGTTTAAGCTGGCAAGTGCTTTCTCAGGTTAATCGTGTAGGCTTTGGCTTTGAGGCCTGTTTTGAGTGCTATGTATCCGTTGTAGCTCGTGTTTCCCTCTTCTAATATGAATGGGCAGTGCTCCTGCCGTTAAAACGTCAAAAACAGACATGCAATCAATCTCAATCGGCAGAGTGCAAGTAAGACTTATCAGGGCGAGGGCGAGTCGGAGCGGAGGAGGGCGGTGCAGCCGGCAAGCCGAGGTGACTGCCGGGGACGAAGGCGAGCCGGAGCGGAGGTGGCCGCCGGGACGAGGAAGAGGCGGAGCGGAGAGAGCGAGCCGAAGCGGGACGCGCGGCTAGCTTGACCGGCACGAGCCAGAGCAGCCGTCGCCGTTCCCTTCAGCCGCCGCCGTTGCCATCGGTCTTATCTCCTCTGGTGTGAGGGAATGGGATTGGGGGAAGAAGAGAGGAGCTGGGTGCTTTTGGGCTAAGTTGGAGAATTTGGGTACGTTTGGGCTGCGGCCCGCGGGAGACAAATTTGTTTCTTTTTCCCGCTTTTTTTTTTTGAAATTTTCCCATATATAAATAAAAAGCAACCATGCCCGCCTCATTAAAAACCCTACAGTCCACTTAGGTACCCTGTAGGGAAAAGAGTGCGTAAGAAAACTTGGCGCCGACAAGATTACATAGTTTCCTCAAAGAGGTTTACATCAGATGCTAAGGGCTCATTAAGAAAATCGGGAGGTTCTTCAATCCAACAGGCTGAATTGGGACTCTCCGCTTTGCTAGCTAAAATATGGGCCACTCTATTGCTATCCCTAGGACAGTGGGAAAAATTAACATATGTAAAATTGCGTACTAAAAAAGTACACTCCTCGAAGATGGCTGCAGCAGCTCCGATAGAATTTCCCCATCCAACATGATGTTGATCACCTCCAAACAATCTCCACTCACCTCAATTCTGTTGCAACCAATCTGGCCCGCA
This sequence comes from Alopecurus myosuroides, assembly GCA_028641055.1. NCBI lineage: Eukaryota > Viridiplantae > Streptophyta > Magnoliopsida > Poales > Poaceae > Alopecurus > Alopecurus myosuroides. Next base: position 334,422,601 of record CM054062.1, read on the forward strand.
AGGATTAAACCGTCCCTCAAAGCACAAGCTTCCGCACTAGTAACTGAAAGTAAAGTATGGGCACCTAGAGGGGGGGTGAATAGGTGCTACGGCAAATTTTAATTTTTCTCAAATTTAGGCTTGACAAAAAAGGTAAATTCTCTAGATAGTGCAACTAGTGGTGAATTTACCTATATGACAAGACAAGCAATCAAAGTAACAAGTACAAGTAAGTAAAGAGAGGGAGGAACGAGGTAACCGATGGAAGCACACGGAGACACGATGTATTTCCGAGTTCCTCCTTTTTAGGGGAGTACGTCTCGTTGGAGGGGTGTGAGCTCGCCACAAAGGCCTACTCAACGCCACTAAGGCTTCACCCTATTCTCCGATGAACTTCGCCACAAAGGCCTAGTTCACCTTCCACTATAGAACCCCTTTTAGGCGGGGATCAAATCCTTTACAAACACCTTGGGGCACACACCCACAACTTAATTGGGGGCTCCCAACAACTCTTGAATCACCAACAAGAAACAAGATGCCTAGGTTCTCCACAAGAGGAAACCCTAGGCAAGATCCCTCTAGCTAGAGAGGGGGAAATGAAGAACGGGTCGGTGAAGATGTAGATCGGGGCCTTCTCCTTCAATCCTCCAAAGATCTTCAAGATTGGGTGGAGGGATTGGGAGTTATGAGGGATTTGGTGAGTTCTTAAATGCTCATCAATGCTAAGGGGAAGAACTAGATCTTGAGGAAGAAGAGGAGGGCTATTTATAGTCCCTCCTCACAACTAGTCGTTGTGCAGGAAAAAAGGTACCGGAATATCCGGTCCAAGTTTGGACCGGAATATCCGGTCAGATTGCTCCACGCAGATCTGCAGTGCTGGACCGGATTATCCGGTTGATCTGAAATAATCCGGTACAAATAATCCGGTAGATGCCAGTACGCAAATCTTCTAGTCCTTAGCCATTTTTCCACTTCTTCAACTGCAACCGGAATATCCGGTATAGATATGAAATATCCGGTACAAATAATCCGGTTGACTCCAGTAGCTCAAAACTTCCAGTCCTTAGCAGTTTTTCGCAGCAACCGGAATATCCGGTCCGGGATGAATAATCCGGACCAAATAATCCGGTTGACTCCAGTAGCTCAAAACTTCCAGTCCTTAGCAATTTTTCGCAGCAACCGGAATATCCGGTCCGGGATGAATAATCCGGACCAAATAATCCGGTTGACTCCAGTATGCGAAATTCTCAGTCCTTAGCCATTTTTGAGCTCCTTTCTCAGCAACCGGAATATCCGGTCCAGGATGAATAATCCGGTCCGAATAATCCGGTTGAGTTCTGTCCCAAAAACCTCAGGCCAAACTTCACCGACTTTTCAGTGCTCGATGCCGATGTTAAGTATAACACCTGCACACTAAACACCTCGATAAATAATGTACTTAGTATTGTTAACTAACACACAAAACACTGGGAAAACGAAATGCACTTTCAATCTCCCCCTTTTTGGTGTTAGATGACAATACTAAGATTTGCAATAAACCTTGACAGTAATCATGCTTGAAACAAGATGGAAATCTCTCCCCCTATCTCTATGCATATCTTTTGTTTGCCTCAAACGCAAATGGATGCAATGATGTATAGGGAGAAATTTTCAACAAGTAGCAAGCATGACAAAGAGACAACATCCCAATATGTTGAGTGTAAAGAAGTATATACCTTGTGCGAGAATGAGAGAATGATATATCCAAGAATAACCAAGCACAACCATAGATAATCTCCTCAACATATACGATAGATAACCAACACACCATAAATAGATAACCATGATAATATCCAGATAACCAATAGTCACACACATAATAGCACACAAAGTTTTAAACGACAATAAACGACAAGTTCACAAGCACGACAAATGAAGATAAAATGGACACAAGCTCTCAAAGGAAGGATAAAAGCAAATGCTTGTGCCCGAACCCATGCAAATCCCGTAGTCTATAATAGCTACTTCTCCCCCTTTGGCATCGAGACACCAAAAAGGAGGAAAATAGCTAAACTAACGCCCCAGACACGGTCTAAGCATCCGACTCGTCTCCAGACTCCTGCTCATCATCAGACTCCTCCTCATCAGCAGCAGCATCATGAGCTCGGGAAGCAGTCTCCTGAGTAGACCTGAGAGCCGCCTCAATGCTCTCCCAAGGAGTGAAATCCTCAGCAGACCAAGCAGAGTAGGACTTAGCAGCAATAGGAGCAGGAACATCACCAGTGCCACCACGCTGAGAGCTAGCCAAGTCAGTGTCCCTGCGATACGCCCTGTACTGTTCCTTGTGAATGTCCACCTTCATGCAGAGCACGTTGCGCTGAAACCAGGAGAGCTTCCTGACGTGGCGCAAGGTGGTGACATCAGCCACAGGCGCCCTGGGAGCAGACTGAGAGCCAGAAGGACCACCCATAGAGGAACCACCCTCAAATGGAGCACTCTGAGAAGCAGCCGCAGTCTTCAGCTTCCTCTTGACATACAGCTTCCTGACCTTGTGCTCAACCATGGGTAGCTCGGTGTACTCCTTCCTCATCTCATACTTGATAAGCATCATGATATAGGGAGCATAGGGAATGGTGTAGCCACCAATCATAGCAGCATAGAGCTCGTGAAAGATGATGTCCATCACATCCACAGTATAGGAGACATCCGGGTCCTCTTCCTCCATACACTCCTTAGCCAGAATCTGAAGGTTGCACAGAGGAGTGGTGAGGGCATCGTTGTTACCTCCACTCGGCACAAGGAAAGCTCTGAAGATACGCACCAGCTGATCATAAAGTGGAAGAAGCCCCTCAAGACCCCCAACAGTGAAACCAGGGGCATATAGCTCAGCCATGGACACCTCCCTCCTCGGCCTATCAACCTCATGGACGCGGCGACCAAGAGGAGGGTGCTCGCTGTAAGAGTAGCCAAGACGCCGAGCAAGCCTCTCAAAAGATGCCTCACAAGGTGTGTCCTCAGACATCCACTTGAGACGGGTCACAATATCACCAGTGGAGAACACGAGGGTGGACATAAACTGCATCACAAGCTGCGTGTTGTAGTTGCACTGGGTCTCCATGAGCTTCACCAGACCGAAACGCTCAACAATACTGGCTGCATCAGCAAACTCCTCCTTGGCCTTGAGAGCGGCATGGTCAAATGGATGCATAGGGCGGCACGGATAGCGGTAGTCACAATAGATGTCAGCATAAATATAGGACTGCTCCAGATTCCAGAAACGAGGATCAATATTTCCAACCCTCGGAGAAAGATAGGCATCCTGCTTTCTGAGCTCATTGAACTCCTGAGTAGGAATGTCGGTCTTATAGTTGAGCCGAGGTTTCCTCTTGTTACGGGTAGAAACTAGCTTCTTGCGCTTCGGAACGCTCCGATCGTGGTCACCATCTGTGAAACAAGATAGTATAGGAAAAGCACAAGATGAGTACACTAGTGTCATACAACGGATACAATCATACATAGAAACGATAGAGGAGATTACAGGAAACAATCGAGGTAGAAATCTGGGAAAGATCAATTTGGGGCTGCCCTTAAAACAGTACTGGACATAGCCGGATATTCCGGTTCAAAACTGAACCGGATATTCCGGTTCAGTCGTGGACCGGATATTCCGGTAAGTTGCGGAACAGCACAAAATCAACCTAGATCTCAGATTTCCACATGGATTGCAAACAAGTAATCTAGTCTATGGTTTCTAGCATGTATGGGGGGTCCTCTTTGGAACGAAATCTACCAAGCAAGCCAACAAAACGCAAATCCATGGAAGGTAAGGTTATAGCACCAAGATTCAAGAGATTTGAACATTACCGGGATCCATGGAGAGAAAAGCTTGGGTAGAATCGTTCCAAATCACGAGGAGAACAAGATCCGGGCCAAGGCTCCAAGATCTCGCGGAGGAAACGGCCCGGGAAGCCAAGAATCACGGCAGCGGCGATTTGGTGGAGAGGAGCGGACGGGAAAAGGGCAAGAACTGCCCCTCCCGTCGGGCTCCAGGCTTTATGGATTTCGCCGAACCGGATATTCCGGTTCAAGTTTGAACCGGATATTCCGGTACAGCCGGATATTCCGGTTCAAAACTGAACCGGAAATTCCGACTGCCTCCTGATTCGAAATTTCCTCGTTTTCAACGGACGACACTAGTGCTTAGAAAGAAAGGCTTTTTGAGAGAAAGGCTTAGGATAGATTTACCAAACTGAGACTAGTACTTATCCCTCTCAAGAGCAAGAAGCAACCAACTAAAATACCAATTGAGTGGGATTTTCCTAGGAAGAAACACTTAGCCGGGAAAAACACACGAAATGCAATGAAATGACAAGTAGAAAAACCCAACTAAGATCCAACTCTTCAAAATGAAGAGGTTGGTGGCCGAAGCCACCATGTAAGAGTTCTTGGTATGCAACCGCGAAGATATATCTTCGGGGCATTGCCAAAACTCAACATTGAAGCTCACAATTCAACATTAGAAAAAGAGAGATCACAATGAATTTTTGCTATGGGCATAATGGGGGGAGGAAGAACCCAATGTGTTAGGATAGCACTCCCCCTATGTCCATGCCTACATCTAAGCTCGAACACGTTTCATCTATAGGGGTGTGCGCAAGATAGTCAAGCCAAACTCCTTGAATCAATCACATTTAGCTCATTCCTCAAGAACATGAACCTTGCATCATCAAGTGGCTTCGTGAAAATATCCGCAAGATTGTCCTTGGTGGGCACATAACCGAGTGCAATGTCTCCTCTCGCCACGTGATCACGGATGAAGTGGTGGCGAATCTCAATGTGCTTCGTCCTTGTGTGTTGCACCGGATTGTATGCAATCTTGATAGCACTTTCATTGTCACATAGAAGAGGTACTTTGTCCAAATGAACTCCATATTCCTTGAGAGTTTGCCTCATCCATAGCAATTGGGTGCATGCACTTGCGGCGGCAACATATTCGGCTTCGGCGGTGGAGAGAGAGATGCAATTTTGTTTCTTCGAGGACCAACTTACAAGGGACCTACCAAGAAATTGGCAAGCCCCCGAAGTTGACTTCCTATCATCTTGATCACCCGCCCAATCGGAATCCGTATATCCATTGAGAGAAAATTGTGCCCCCTTTGGGTACCACAAACCAAATCTTGAGGTATGAACCAAATAACGAAAGATCCTATGAACCGCCATTAGATGGCAATCCTTAGGAGCCGCTTGATACCTTGCACACACACCTACACTCAAAACAATATCGGGCCTAGATGCACAAAGATAGAGCAAAGAACCAATCATAGAACGATAAAGCTTTTGGTCCACATCCTTACTCCCTTTTGGATTACGAGAGAGATGACACTTGACTTGCATAGGAGATGTCTTGATCTTAGCATCTTGGAAGTTGAACCTCTTGAGCATATCTTGGGTGTACTTGGCTTGAGAAATGAAGGTCCCACGAGCCAATTGCTTGATCTCAAAGCCAAGGAAGAATTTAAGCTCACCCATCATAGACATCTCGAACCTGTCAGTCATAAGCTTAGAGAACTCATTATTGAAAGCTTGGTTAGTTGAGCCAAAGATGATATCGTCCACATAGAGTTGGCATATGAAAAGCTCTCCCTTTACTCTCTTGGTGAAGAGAGTGGGGTCGATCTTCCCAACTTCGAAACCACGATCATCTAACAACTCCCTAAGGTGCTCATATCAAGCACGAGGTGCTTGTTTGAGACCATAGAGAGCCTTGTCAAGTTTGTAAACGTGGTTAGGAAAGTTGAGATTCTCGAACCCCGGAGGTTGCTTAACATATACCTCCTCTTTTAGTGGACCATTCAAGAAAGCACTTTTCACATCCATTTGTTGCAACTTGAAATTATGTGAGGATGCATAAGCAAGGAGGATACGGATGGACTCAAGGCGAGCCACGGGCGCATAAGTCTCATCAAAGTCAATGCCTTCAACTTGGGTGTAACCTTGAGCGACCAATCTTGCCTTGCTTCTAATGACAATGCCATTCTCATCTTGCTTGTTCTTGAATATCCACTTGGTGCCAATAACATTGTGGCAATCCTTGGGTTTCTCAACCAATCTCCAAACCTTGTTGCGCTCAAAGTTATTGAGCTCATCATGCATAGCTTCAACCCAATCGGAGTCCTCAAGAGCTTCATACACTTTCTTAGGCTCCACCATAGAGATATGAGCTTGATGCTCACAAAAATGAGCTAATTGCCTTCTAGTGGATCTTCTAGCTTGAACATCCTCCAAGACCTTGTCATCTTGGGCATCAATTTGCTTCAAAGCTCTTCTTATCCTTTTGATGCGACAGGCTTCGATCTCCTCATTATTGCGAGGAGGAATCACTTGATCATCTTGATCATTTGGGTCCCCATCTTGACCAACATGGCCTTGATCATCAACATTGTCATCAACAATATCTTCAACACTAGCTTTATCTTGAGAAGAGGATGGCGAGGATGAATGATCTTGGCCTTGATCTTGACTCGCATTAGTGAGAGGAGTGGGTACGACTTGCGGAGTCACTTGATCAATGAGAGGAGGGTCTTGAATATGTTCTCGGTTAGGTGAAGTAGTTGGCTCCTTGGCTTGATCTTCAAATGTAGAGGAGGGCTCCACTTGGGTAGAGCATAGTCCTTCTCGAGTCGCCATAAGGTGTCCCTCGATGGGGCGGAAGAATCCCACACCCATCCTTCCTATGGCTTCTTGAGGCATTTCAACATCTACATTTGAAACATGAAATTGCGCCACTTGGGAGCCGTCATTTTCCTCGAACACCACACTACAAGATTCTATGACAATCCGTGAGGCTTTGTCATAGACTCTATAAGTGTGGGATTCGGCACCGTAACCAACAAAAATACCCTCAATGGTTTTGGATTGAAATTTCGACAACCTAATACCCTTGATCAAATAAAAGCACTTACAACCGAATACACGGAAGTAGGATACGTTGGGCTTGTTGCCGGTGAGGATCTCATATGGGGTCTTGCTCAAGCCTTTGCGGATGTAGAGGCGGTTGGAGGAGTGGCATGCGGTGGATACGGCCTCGGCCCATAAATATTGGGGAGAAGAGTACTCCGCCAACATGGTCCTTGCCATATCCAAGAGAGTGCGATTCTTCCTTTCGGCAACACCATTTTGTTGAGGAGTGTAAGTGGCGGAGTATTGATGACGAATGCCTTCTTCACTAAGAAATTCATTCAATGTATAGTTCTTGAACTCCGACCCATTATCACTCCTAATAGCCATGATTTGCACATTGTGTTGACGTTGCACTTCGTTGGAGAAGTCGATGATGGTTTGTTGGGTCTCACTCTTGCACTTGAAGAAATAAACCCAAGTGTATCTTGAATAATCATCGACAATCACCAAGCAATACTTCTTGCCGCCAAGACTTGCCTCGGGCACGGCACCAAAGAGATCAACATGAAGAAGCTCCAAGATCCTCTTTGATGAGATAATAGTCTTGGCCTTGTGCACAATGTCATGCATCTTCCCTTCAACACACGACCTACAAACGCGATCCTTTGCAAAGGAAACATTTTCTTTTAGTCCAACAATAAGGCCACTTTTGTGAAGACTTTGCAAAGTTCTCATGTTGACATGGGATAGCCGGCGATGCCATAACCATCCCAAGTCCGCCTTCCCGAAAAGACACATTGCTTGAGTGTTGGTTGACTTCGAAAAGTCTACCACATACAACTCATTTTCAACATGTCCCACGTGAGCGGCGTCAAGAGTCTTGCTCCTCAAAAGGACCACAATATCACCATCAAAGAAGACGGATAACCCCATCTTACTAAGAGAGCAGACGGAAAGTAAATTGTAACCAAGGGATTCGACAAGCATGACGTTCACGATAGTGATATCGGGAGCCACCACAACCTTGCCATACCCGGATACCTTAGACTTGGACGAGTCCCCATAAGTGACGGTTGCTTGGATGTCATTTGGTCGCAACTCCGTCACTAGTTCTTTGCTTCCGGTCATATGATTAGTGCATCCACTATCAAGAATCCATTTAGTCCCACCGGAAGCATAGTCCTGCAAGAGATCATTGACTAGAGTTAGGACCCGAGTTGGGTCCCTTCATGTTAGCAACAAGGGTCTTTGGAACCCATATAGTGTAGTCAATAAAACCCTCAATAGGACCAACATATTTAGCTTGCACAACACCATAACAATCAACATATAAGAAATGGTGAGGGTTGTTAGTTCCCGCGGAGGAGCTACGAGTAGTGTTGTCTCTCATGACAATACCACCCGAAGCACCATGTTTGTTCTTCTTCTTGTTCCTTTTCTTGGCTACATAGCCAAGACCTTGCTTGCCCACTTGTTGCCTTGGAGCACTCACTTGTGGTCTAGAAACGACCGCATTAGTGCTTGAGGCAACTACTTGTGGGGTGGCAAGCACCACCTTTTCAACTTGAGTGCTTTTGCCCTTGAGCCTTGCTAGCTCATCCTTCAACCTAGCATTTTCTTCAATAATATTTGCATGATCACAAGAAGAAGTAGAAGTGCTAGGATGGTTAGATTGAGTAAGTTGAGTTTGAAGTTGTTCATGCAACTCTTTGAGGGATGAGTGTTGGCTTTCCAAAGCTTTGTGAGCAATGGTTAGCTTTTCAAACTCCTCGGTTAGTTTACCATGACCAACCCCAAACTCTACTTTATCCTTTTTAGCCTTTTTATATTTAGCAATTGCAAGATCACGTTCCTTAATGATTTTAGAGACAAGTTCATTATGAGTAGTTTCAATAGTTTCAAGTTCATCCTCTAGAGAAACTCTACCATCATGCTCTTCTTCAAGAGTCATTGAGAGAGATGCAATTTCATCTGCATCCCTTCTCTCAATCTCACCTTTCTTCTCAAGGGCCTCTTGGGCCTCTCCCAATTGCCTCATGAGATGCTCAAAGTACTTCTTGGTCTCCCCTTGCATGTTAGACATAAAACGGTCCAAGGAGGCTCTTTCCTCTTCTTCTCTAAGACAAGCAATATGTTCTAGTTCACTAGGGGTCTTAGAGTTAGGAGAAGATGATACCTACGTGGCCTTAGCCATGAAGCACTTGGCATCGCGTTGAGGAAGATTTTCATTGGGGGATTCAAAGAGAGATGACGAAGATGGAGTGGAAGCAATAGCTAGAGCGGCCACTTCACTTGTTGTTTCTTCTTCTTCATCACTCCCGGAATCATACTCCTCTTGAGTCAAGAGCACAAACTTGGTAGGAGTCTTCTTGTTGAAAGGTTTCTTCTTGAAATGAGGTTTCTTGTATTCAACCTTGGACTTCTCCTTGCGGATGAGCTTGCCGCTATGGTTTTCTCTATTCTCATATGGGCATTCCGCAATGAAGTGGTACTTGTCTTGGCAATTGAAGCAAGATCTCACTTTTTGAGCCCCATCATTACCATAACGAGACTTGGTCTTCTCCTCAACAAACTTCTTGCCTTTTGGGGGATTCTTCCAAAACTTTTGCACGGTGAGAGCTATTAGATCCTTTAGGACGGGATCATATTCTTGTTCCTTCAATGGAGGCAATGCTTCTTCACCATCTTCATCATTCTCAACTTCTCTTGCCAACACCTTGGCCTTCAAAGCAACGGAAGCTCCTTGATGCATCCCAATGGCCCTAGCACGGTTGTCAAGAGCATTCTTGGTTTGCACTTTGTAGGAGCTCAACTCTTGCATGACTTGGGTAGAGGTCATGGTGGAGAAATCATGTCTCCCTTGAATGCTCTTCATATCCGTGCCCTCGAAGGGCATCACGGCAATTATGAACTTCCTCTTGATCCAAGCATCATCAATATGTGTTGCACCCGCATTAGAGAAAGCGGTGGCAAGAGATTTGAGCCTCCGATACATGTCAACGTGATCTTCTCCATCACGCATGAAGAATCCTTCGGCCTCATTGGTCAAGGTGTCATAGCGATTTCTTTGCATGCTTTCATTCCCAACAAACATGACGACAAGGGCATCCCATGTCTCTTTGGCGGTGGAGAAGTGTTGAAGATGCGGCATGTGATTGGGGCCCACGGCTTGATGAAGGATGGACAAAGCGGTGTAATTGAGTTGGCAATCTACAACCTCTCTTCTTGTGAGATTCTTGGGATCATATGGCTTGTATCCATCACGAGTGATTCTCCAAAGATCTATACAAGAAGAGTTCAAGTGAGTCTCCATGTAGTATTGCCATTCACGAAAAGAATATGCATCAATTTTAGGTGGATCTCCCCTAGGAATTATATGAGGAAAAGGGATGGGAGGATCGGGAGAATATTGCCCTTCAACGGCATGGTATCCTTCCTTTCCACCCGCACCCTTCTTAGCGGATTGTTCGGCGGAAGCAGTTTTAAGTGGTTCACCATCAACCCCTTTCTTGGCACCCTCCGTTTCCGGAGGGGATGAGTCGGACACCTCCGGTCCTTTGTCTTTGAGGAATTGTGCCATGAATTGACGCAACTCATCAAACTTTGTGTCTATGGATGAGGTCAATGAAGCTCTCAGTTCATTGAGATCATCCATGGTCACATTGACATCGGACGGAGTGTCAAGCACATCATCTCCCATACTCAAACTCTTAGGCGGTTAAGCCCGATAGAAGAGCCGAGGCTCTGATACCAATTGAAAGTAAAGTATGGGCACCTAGAGGGGGGGGTGAATAGGTGCTACGGCAAATTTTAATTTTTCTCAAATTTAGGCTTGACAAGAAAGGTAAATTCTCTAGATAGTGCAACTAGTGGTGAATTTACCTATATGACAAGACAAGCAATCAAAGCAACAAGTACAAGTAAGTAAAGAGAGGGAGGAACGAGGTAACCGATGGAAGCACACGGAGACACGATGTATTTCCGAGTTCCTCCTTTTTAGGGGAGTACGTCTCGTTGGAGGGGTGTGAGCTCGCCACAAAGGCCTACTCAACGCCACTAGGGCTTCACCCTATTCTCCGATGAACTTCGCCACAAAGGCCTAGTTCACCTTCCACTATAGAACCCCTTTTAGGCGGGGATCAAATCCTTTACAAACACCTTGGGGCACACACCCACAACTTAATTGGGGGCTCCCAACAACTCTTGAATCACCAACAAGAAACAAGATGCCTAGGTTCTCCACAAGAGGAAACCCTAGGCAAGATCCCTCTAGCTAGAGAGGGGGAAATGAAGAACGGGTCGGTGAAGATGTAGATCGGGGCCTTCTCCTTCAATCCTCCAAAGATCTTCAAGATTGGGTGGAGGGATTGGGAGTTATGAGGGATTTGGTGAGTTCTTAAATGCTCATCAATGCTAAGGGGAAGAACTAGATCTTGAGGAAGAAGAGGAGGGCTATTTATAGTCCCTCCTCACAACTAGTCGTTGTGCAGGAAAAAAGGTACCGGAATATCCGGTCCAAGTTTGGACCGGAATATCCGGTCAGATTGCTCCACGCAGATCTGCAGTGCTGGACCGGATTATCCGGTTGGTCTGAAATAATCCGGTACAAATAATCCGGTAGATGCCAGTACGCAAATCTTCTAGTCCTTAGCCATTTTTCCACTTCTTCAACTGCAACCGGAATATCCGGTATAGATATGAAATATCCGGTACAAATAATCCGGTTGACTCCAGTAGCTCAAAACTTCCAGTCCTTAGCAGTTTTTCGCAGCAACCGGAATATCCGGTCCGGGATGAATAATCCGGACCAAATAATCCGGTTGACTCCAGTAGCTCAAAACTTCCAGTCCTTAGCAATTTTTCGCAGCAACCGGAATATCCGGTCCGGGATGAATAATCCGGACCAAATAATCCGGTTGACTCCAGTATGCGAAATTCTCAGTCCTTAGCCATTTTTGAGCTCCTTTCTCAGCAACCGGAATATCCGGTCCAGGATGAATAATCCGGTCCGAATAATCCGGTTGAGTTCTGTCCCAAAAACCTCAGGCCAAACTTCACCGACTTTTCAGTGCTCGATGCCGATGTTAAGTATAACACCTGCACACTAAACACCTCGATAAATAATGTACTTAGTATTGTTAACTAACACACAAAACACTGGGAAAACGAAATGCACTCAGTATAGTAAGCTGATCGAACCGTAAATATTCCATTTTCTGTATGATTCCAGGAAACGAAGTCTTCCATCAATCCGAAACATAGTGGAATTTGCAAAATACGGGTGATATCAACTGGGATAAAATTGTCACGAAGTTTCTGTAAATCCCAACATCTCTCCACCGTATCAATCAGGTCCGAAACAACAGTAAGAGTGGAACCCCTCCTTTCCGAAACCACTCTCCTTGATGGACTTTTTGGGATCCATGGATCATCCCAAATTTTTATGTTGTCTCCATTGCCCACTCTCCAGATACATCCCCTCTTGAATGTTTGAAGCCATGCCCAAATACTTTGACAAGTGAAAGATGACCCCTTTTTTAATTCTGCGTTCAAAAGATCACCCGAAGGAAAGTACTTTGCTTTTAAAACTCTGGCACATAAAGACTCAGGTTCACACAATAATCTCCAAGCTTGACGAGCCAGCATAGCAAGATTGAAACAATGAAGATCTCGGAACCCCATACCCCCTCTCTTTTTTGGGACACACATCTTCCACCACGCAAACCAGTGCATATGTTTCTGTCCTTCCTCATCTCCCCACCAGTATTGGGACATAGCATCTGTGATCCCTTTGATAACTAGTTTGGGGAGTTTGAACACTGACATAGCATATGTAGGAATAGCCTGAGCCACTGCTTTTAACAAAATCTCTTTACCGCCGTAAGACAGAAGTTTCTCTTTATAACCTCTCAGTATTTTTAGAATTCTGTCAATAATATGAATAAAACAATCCGACCTGTCAACCCCAACTTGAGTTGGCAAGCCCAAGTAGGTGTCCGTAATAGCCTCCGTCAAAATATTGAGCTCAATACATATAGCTTCACGCATATCCACTGAGGTGCACGGACTGAAAAAAATACTCGACTTTGCTTCGCTTACCAATTGTCCCAAAGATAAACAGTAATCATGTAGAATAGTACTTAATGTTCTTGCATTTTCCAAATCTTCTTTCAAAAGAATTAGGGAGTCGTCAGCAAAAAGGAGGTGGGAAACCGCGGGGGCATTGCGGCAAACCTTTACCCCCACCAAACTACCATTATCCTCTGCATGTTGTAAAAGACTAGTCAATCCCTCAGCACATAAGAGAAAAAGATATTGAGACAGTGGATCTTCCTGCCTAAGCCCCCTGCTCAGAGAGAACATCTCAGTTTCATAGCCATTGAATCGGACATTGTATTTCACTGATCTCACACATGCCATCACAAGATTAATCCAGTCTTGATCGAAGCCCAATTTATCAAGAATTTTTTTCAGAAAATTCCACTCAACTCGATCGTATGCTTTATGCATATCTAGTTTAATAGCACACCATCCAACTTTGCCCGATCTTTTCTTCTTAATAGTATGATATGATTCATAGGCTACAAGGACATTGTCAGTAATAAGGCGACCAGGAACGAAGGCACTTTGTGTTGGTGAAATAATCTCCGGAAGAATTCCTTTCAATCTGGCTGCAATCACCTTAGAAATCACCTTATAAGTAACATTACATAAGCTTATTGGTCTGAATTGAGTTACCTTAGAGGGGCTATTGATTTTCGGAATAAGAACAATAGTGGTATCATTCCACCCCGGAGGAATAATTGCCGAATTAATAGCCGGAAGAATTTCATCCGTGAGTTCATCACCAAAGATACCCCAATATTTTTTGAAGAATATAGCATGTAGTCCATCGGGTCCTGGTGCTTTCAGTTTACCTATATTAAATAGAGATTTTCTGACCTCCTCTCTCGAACAAGGGCCAGTTAGCGTAGTATTCATTGCCATAGTAACTTTTCTTTTAACCTTGGCAATTACCTCTTCGTCTGGAACATCAACCTCCGAAGAAAATAGCCCCTGGAAGTAATTATTAATGTACCCTGGAAGCTCCTCCCCTTCGATCACTTGCCCATTATCATCCTCAAGATTTTTTATTAAATTTCGTTTCTTCCTTTCGGATGCAAACTTATGGAAAAAAACTCGTATTGCGATCCCCGTTCTGTAACCAATTAACTCGACTTCTCTGGATCCACTTAATTTCCTCCTTTTCCATAGCACTTTCAATCTCAAGCTGTAACGACTGTTGCTTATCCGAAGCATTATCAAACAAAGGACCGCTCAGTACATTGTTAAGATCTTTTTGCAGCGAACGGAGCGATCGACGTGGTTCCTTTAAAACCTGCATGTCCCATGCATGCAGAGCCTCATGTACATGGCCCAATTTTTGAGACACCGACTGGTACCCGGCCTCTTGGGCCTGCTGCCAGGCCGCATCCACAATCTCGTTCACAGATTGCTCAAGGAGCCACCTCGCCTCAATTTTTTTCCCTTTACCTGAAGGAGGAATCTAGACATTGGATAAATATTCCGTATCCACTATAATTGGTCGATGGTCAGATTTATAGAAGTCCTCGTGGATAACACCCGAATATTGAAATTTATTTATCCACTCCTGATTCGCTACTGTCCTGTCAAGTCTTTCCCTAATCCTTCCCCTTCTCCATGTGAAAATATCCCCATGGTATCCAAGGTCAGTAAGATCACAGTCAACAAGAGCATCTATGAATCCCTGCATGCTTCTTTGAGATCTTAAAATACCTCCTTCTCTTTCCGAATTTGCCAATATTTCATTGAAATCCCCATAGAGCACCCAAGGTAGATTGAACATCCCATGCAGGTTTCGGATGTAATCCCACGTCAGGTATTTTCTAGCACCGCTTGGTTCCCCATATAAGCCCTTGATACACCAAGCTTCATTAGTTCCTTCATCAATACGAATATCAAAAAAATTAGTATGCACAGTATATGAAGTGACATTTAAAGAATTGTTCCAAAATAAAATAAGACCCCCACTTCGACCATCACTCTCAGATAGGATCATCTTATCGAAATTAAGTCTTCTCCTGAGGTTTTCTGCCTTTTGCTTCGAAAGATGAGTTTCAGAAAGGAAGAGGACATCCGATTTAACTCGCTCTTGTACACCCAAGAGCGATCTTACTGCCGTGATTTTCTAGAGACCACGGCAGTTTGATCCACAAAGTTTCATTGCGACCGGACAGGTTCCTCTCGGGAACCCGTCGGTCCGAGTGATGGGGAGACAGCTCTGTCCATCTTTGCTTTTTTTGACCTATTAGAACCTTGTGAATTGGATTTAAACAGCCCCTCTTCTATATCGTCCGTATCCATAGTAGTCCTATTTTCTTTATCCTGCTGAAATTCTCCCACTTCCTTCTCATATGTCAGCCTCTTCCTCGCTGAGTTATCATCATCTTTTTCCATCATTTCACTGTCCATTGGTTTCAGAGGGCTAGTAGTTGTATCCTCGAGAAGATCATCCCTAGTTCCCTCTGTCTGATTAACAGGGACCATAGCATTGTGTCGCCAACTCGTATACACCCCATCTGTGGGGGCTTGAAAATTTCCACGACCCGATTGATCCCTTCCACGTCCTCTATTGAATCCACCACTGCCTCCTCTTGATTCACTCCATCCCGAGACCGTTTTCCCATACCAAGTATCCCAGTCTGCTTTAAGAAAATCACCCCATATTAGCTTAGAAACATCATGCTCACCTGTTCCACACTCCAGGTGTGTGTGTCCAAAACAGCCACATGTTGCGCAAAATTTAGGAATCTTTTCATATTTGATTTGAAAAGCCTCCCTTTGGCCTGCACGAGATAAGGAGACAATCCGAGGGAGGGTTTTGCGAACATCCAATTTGACTCTTACCCTCACAAAATTTCCCACGCCATCTACTGTTGTCTGGACTTTCAAAACAGTGCCAACTTTCTTTTCAACCAGATTTTTAATAATACTTTGGTCACAGTAGCCAATAGGGAGCTTATGGATTTGGAGCCACACCTCGATATGGTTCAGATCAATGGATTCAACCGGAGCTAGGCCATCATAGTCTTCAATGATTACCGCATTCTGTCTAAAGTGCCAGGGACCCCCTTCTTTCACTTTGATCCAATTACCTAGATAGAAACATTGAATAGTAAATAAGTTTGGTTCCATACATGTGAAGATCACCTCCTTCGCCGGACTCCAAGCTATCCTCATGTGTTGTTCGAAGGCTTGGGAACTGAAAGCATTACTAGTATGCACTCTCGCTAGCGCAAGCCACTTCATCCCTTGCAACGGATTCTCAAGTACATCTTCAAGAACCAAGTCATCAAGTTCCTCTTCCTCTATTCCAAGACGCAATAGAAGCTCATCTATACGTTCAGGTCCACGATCAATTGGTCCATCAGTTCTGCTAGATCCACTCGACGTTGCCATGATCTCTCGATGAACCGGTCACACGCAATATGGTATCTGGTGCAGACAGTAGATCGCGATCGTGATGTCGAAAGATGGAACCGATGAGAGATCCAGGAGCTCGCCGCGATGAGAGCCAGTACCCGACCTTATGAAGCGAGCAGAACGGGTGATCAGCCTCCCCAACCCTAGCAGGGACCGGAGTAGAGCTCCACTCCGGATCGGATCCAGTGGGAGGAAGAAAACCCTAGGTGTTTCGCCGGAGCGCCTAGGTAGGTTAGATATCCTTCAAGAGTATAGTACCTCTTTAGCACTAAAAGAGTCTAATATTTAGGAAGTGTTAAAATTAGGGGGAAAACTACTCTCCATTTCCATATTAGTTGACTCTCAAAATGGATGTATCTAGTACTAAAATGGATGTATCTCTCAGCCGGTTGTCTCCGTTTTTCGCGTTCACCGTTGCCCTCTTCTCGCATTATTCTCTTCCTCACCTCTCGTTGTCGTCATCTTCGAAGAACCAACAACTCGTGTCGCCGGCCAGCAGCAGTCACAGCTCCCACTTCCTCTTATGTCCATCCATGCATGTTCGCGCAGTCGCGTCGTCCTCAAATCTCCAGCGGCAAGCCACTGTCCCAGTTTTTTTTTAGCAACAAACACTGGATTTTATTATTGGAGAATAGACGGTATGTTAACAAATTCCGGTGGTTGCACCAGCCAGATATGACGGCCAAAGCCTAAACCTACAGATCCCTTAGCTAGATCATGCGCCTCCCAGTTTTTTGAAGGAGGCAGCTGGTTGCTGCTTCGATTCATTAAGATAGGGGCTGGGCAAATGCCGGTAAAAACAGAGTTTAGGGGAAGTTACAGGGATCAAAGAAGATTACTATGGATGTATGTACAAAGGAAATAGAAAGACATCAGCCTCCTGGGGGCCACGACTTAGCAAGGATCCCAGCCGAGCGCTAGTCCTTCAGCTCCTCTAAGATCTTGTCAGCAAGCTGATTAGGGCGGCAAGCTTTGTTGTCAAAGGTGCGCTTGTTCCTCTCCTTCCATAGCCTCCACTAAGTGAGCAGCGCAATGGAGCACCACCGCAATCGGAGACGCGAGGGAGCGGAGGCCGAAGAATTGATCCACCAATCTTTGAGAGTGTCGACGGTGGGGAAGATGTCAACAGGCAGGTCAGTGCGGGTGAGGACAATCTGCCGCACCTGAGAGCTGTAAGTATAGGAGGCAAACAGATGGAGTCCAGTTTCCGGTTGCGAGTTGTAGAGTCTACACAGAGGGTTATGGGGGAGCCCTCGCTTAGCCAGATTGTCGTTAGTTAGGGCACGGTGTTGCAGAATAATCCACGCATGAAGCTTGCACTTAGGGGTTGCCTTGATTCCCCAGATGTCAGCAAGAACATGCGACCCAACACTGGCCAAGAAGAGGAATTGGTAAGCGGAGGCCGCCAAGTATTTCCCATTGCTGGTCCACCTCCAGGAGATATCATCAGGCTGTTCGTCGAACACGAAGACACCTCGACGAGCAAGGAGATGCCAGAGAAGAAGGTACTCCACCAGGACAACGCGACCAGGGCCTGGCTTAATCCAGGAAATCCATGCTCTGTTGGGGAGAGCTTCTCTGACCGAGCAGTTTTTCATCCTTGAGTGCTTGAAGAGGCGCGGGAACTGCTGGCAGAGAGGAATTCCGCGCACCCAATGTGATTTCCAGAAGGAGGTATCTTTGCCACTATGGATTGTAATGCTGGTGGAGGCTCTAAAGGCTGAACGGGCCACATCATCGATAAACGTTGGGAGACCATGCCAAGGCCTGGAGGTGTACGTGGCATCTTGCCAAAGCCACCGAATGCGGAGAGCAATGCTCTGGTACCCAAGGTTTGGGATACCCAGCCCTCCAAGATCTTTTGGTCTGCACACCGCAGACCAGTTCACATGGCACTTTCCTCCAGTGGTGGTGTCACTGGACGCCCAGAGAAAAGCACGCCGCAGCTTGTCGAGTTGCTTAAGGAGCCACTTCGGATGAATTAGAGCAATGAACTAATAGGCCGGGAGGGCACAGAGGATGGTAGTAACCAGGTTCAGACGCCCCGCAAAGGAGATCCACTTAGCTTTCCAGCAAGCAAGGCATTTCATGAACGTGTCTATAATTTGCTGAAAATCAACTCTCTTCAAACGTCGGTTAGAAAGAGGCTGCCCGAGGTATGTACAAGGAAATGCAGTAAACTTGCAACTCAAGTCAGAGGCAGTGAGGTTTAGGTCTTCAGGTCGACAGCATATTGGCAAGATGCTACTTTTTTAAGATTTGGCTTTAGGCCCGAAGCAGCTCCAAAAAGACTGAGAATGGCGATGGTGGCCTGCATCTCTTGGAGCTCGGGGTTGAAGAAAATCATGACATCATCAGCGAACATAGAGGCCCTAAACCTCAAGTGGTGATCTCCAATGGGTCCCAAAACAGCGTGTCTCTCAGCAGCAGCGAAAAGGTGAGCCAAGCAGTCCATGACTAGCACAAAGAGCAGGGGAGAGAGGGGTTCGCCTTGACGAAGCCCGCGACGGTGGAGAATAGGCTCCGAGGGGTCCTCATTGACGATAATTCTTGTCGAGCTGGTGGCCAAGAGAGCAATGATCCAATCAGTCCACCTGGCACTAAACCCTCTATGAAGGAGGAGCTTGATGAGGAACTCCCAGGAAACAGAGTCAAATGCTTTTGAGATGTCCAATTTGAGCAAAAGGGCCGGGGTTTTCTTTTTCTTGAGAGCTCTAACTGTTCCTTGCACAAAGATGAAGTTGTCGTGAATGGAACGACCTTTAATGAATGCATTCTGGCAGTTTGCAATCAAGTTAGGCATATGAGGCTGCAGTCGGCTGGCAAGGATCTTTGTGAAAATTTTGGCAAAACTGTGAACTAGACTGATAGGGCGAAACTCCGAAGGCTTGGAGGCACCTTGCACTTTAGGGATTAGGATAATCAGGGCCGTATTTAGCAGATTGAGACCTTGCTGGCTGCTTTGCTCAAGCAGACAAATCTCCTTCATGATGTCGACCTTGATAATGTCCCAACAGAGTCGATAGAAGAGGCCTGTAAACCCATCCGGGCCCGGATCTTTCTCCGAGTGGAGGTCAAGAATGGCAGCCTTGACCTCATTGGCCTCAATCCTGTCATGTAGCATCGAGAGATTGACAGCCGGGAAGGAGAGGGCATCAAGATTGATGGACTGTTCGCTTGCAAAGTATGTGCCAATAAGATGGTTGAAGTGGCTCCCAACAGCTTGGACCTTGTCCCTTTGATCCTCTAGGAGGACTCCATCAATCTCCAGGTAGGGGATAGAATTCTTCCGCCGTCTAGCGGAGGCCTTCATATGGAAGAATTTGGAGTTGCAATCTCCCTCTTTAAGCCAAAGGAAATGAGATCTCTGTCGCCAACGACATCTGTCAATGGCCGCAAGACCCAGACACCAGACTTTAAGCGGCTTACGGAATTGGTGCTCAGCCACGGATAGCTGCCGCATGTCTCTAGCTTGGTCAAGTCGAAAGATGTGATCGTTTACAATTGTTGTCCTCAGCCTAATGTCATTTACCAGCCTAGAGTTCCAAGCTTGCAGGTGCTTGGCTGTGTGAACCAATTTCAGGTGTAAGTTGACGAAGGCATACGAATGAGTTGGTGCAGCCACCCAGGCAGACTGAACCTCTTCCAAAAAGCCCGGGGTACGTGCCCAGAATGTCTCAAACCTGAACCGACGATGCGGGACAAAGTGGGCATCACAGGAGAGAATCAGGGGACATTGATCAGAGGCTCCCGAGGAAGCAGCTTGGAGGAGGGCTCTGGAGAACAAATCATGCCATTCTTGATTGAAAAGAGCTCGGTCAAGGCGACATAGGGTTGCGTTGAGCTGTCCATTCCCCCAGGTATACCTTCTCCCATGCAGATAAAGATCTTTCAGTTCGAGCTCATCAATGAAGTGCCGGAAGGCAGTCATAAGGCCTATATTCAGATTGGAGTTGTTCTTATCAGAAGCCTCAGCGATCAAGTTGAAATCACCAGCGATAATCAGAGGGAGGTGCAGGGATTAGACAGCCGTCTTCAGAGCAGAGAGGAACTGGATTTTTTCTTGCGTGCCTTGAGGGCCATATACGTTACAGATGTACCATGATTTTCCAGATTGTCTACAAGTGCAGGAGGCCATAATGAAGTTCTGCAAGGAGGTGATCTCAACAATTTGGAACTCACAGTCATCCCAAGCAAGGATCAGCCCTCCACTTGCACCGACTGAAGGCACATCAAGGAAGTTGGAGAATTTTGATCCACAAGACTGGGCAACCAACTGCGGGGAGACACACTGAACTTTTGATTCTTGAAAACAGACAATTGAGACATGATGATCTCTAACAAAGGAACAGACAGCAGGCTGACGAACTGAGGAGTTCAGTCCCCTAACATTCCAGACTAAAATGCGGACACGATCCATTAAACTAAAGCGACAGGCAGAACCACATCACACTCGCGAGGCTCAGGCATTGAGCTCACCCGTGGCCACCGCAGGGCGCAGTGAAGCCGAGGAGGCCAGCTCGGAGAGCGCCGAGATCTCGTCTAGAGAGAGGGGGCCAGCCACAACATCCACGAACATCTGTTGCAGCTTCATGGCGTCAGCCTTATCATCGGAATCCAATCCAAGCCGGCGGCAGATCAGCTTCTAGGCTTGAGCGAGAGCCGAACCCCCCTTTCCGGCCGCCTTGAGGCCGGCGATGCGCGCGCTCGTGCGGGAAGGGGCGCCCGGCGGTTATCACCGACGATCACGGGTAGGGCCCCCCAGTGGGAGAAGGGGCGGTGCGCGGACCAGGCCAGGGGTGACCTGCTCCCTAACAGAGGCTAGGAAAGCAGAGAGCTGCTCAGCAGGGGTCTTGGGCGGGCTGGCGGGCCTTGATGGAGGGATGATAACCCGGTAGGCCAACTCCAAGGTGTAATTAGGCCCAAAGGACGCTGCGCAAGATCCGGCTAAGGATAAAAGAACTTCTAGAAGGCCCAGGATTGTAGGCCTCGTAACCCGGATTGTGGGTTACGGTAAGGAAAGTTAGGGTTGTATATGCAGTGTCCGGGTAGGATTCAGGGTGCGCCTTGGAGGGCAAGTCAGGGGGTTCGGGTGCTTTATAAACCGGCCCCTAAGTTAGGTTAAGAGAGATCCAAGAGTTCTAGCAATATCGCTTGATATCGAGCATCCAGTGTAACACGAGGGTTGAATTAATATATCGAGATCGGAGACTCGGCGACTTGATTGCCGGCTACCAGATCGAGTTCCATCATGTTTTCCTCTGAGCTAAACCCTCTCCCAAACGCCTGTGTCGTCTTGCCCCAAGATCAGTTACCCCCGGTAACGTCTGCCGTGATTATCCCACGACAGGCCTAGGAGGAGTGGGCCGGGCAACAGCCCCAGACGGCCCGAGAGCGGAAGCAGGTGGAGCAGCCTCCACTTGGGACGCCACTAGCGGCCCATCGGAAGGCCTATCTTGCACTACGGGCGGGAAGTTTCCACCTCCCAAGTCCACGGTCAGCACTAGGCCCGTTGGCCCCACATCTCGAACAGGAAAGCTTTCCTGCTGGGGCGGGGGGTTGCTCTGCATGGCGCTCGGAGCGATCACCAGGGAGGAAAGCACGTCGATCAACGCAGCAGAGGAGGGAGGCACCTCGGGAGCCGGAACAGGGCGCCTCGAGTCCCCTGCCGATAGTGCAGCCGCGAGCAGATCGGACGGATGTGGAGCAACCGCAACATCCAAGCGAGGTAGGGAGCGAGATCTCCGCAGCCCAGACCCCGGCGCGGCCACAGCAGGCGGCACCGCCGAGTCTACCTGAACCGGGGCGAAGGAGTAGGCATGCTGGCGCGGGCGACGCGCCCCGGCCTGGCCCAGGCGAGAGAACACCGAGCCGTTCGACGAAGGCGGCTGGGACACACACCGCGGTGCAGCCTCGCCGTCAACAAGGCCCCTTGCCCAGTCGTAGCGCCGAGCCGGAGGGTGTCCATCACCGCGGACACCGCCACCAGGGAGAGATTCACCTACGTACACTAGGGAGTCGAGGTATACCGTCGCCGTGAAGCGCGTCATCGGTGGTGGCGGGTATGTGGGGTTGGCGAGCGGGTTGTCGTCGATGATTTCGTCGAAACCAGCAGGAAGGACCGGCTCGAAGGGAGCGCCGGTGGCGGTGATGAGCTCGGGGAGGTCGATCTGAACGACTCTGTGGATGGTGTCGGGATCAAGGACCCAAGCGTAGACAACAAAGTAGGAGAGATCAGACTTATCGGTGGAGGACACTGTGACGCCCCTAAATCGGGCACTATGCAGATTTCAGCATTCCCGCCAAAATCCACATAATAACCGATTCCAGTTTGCCACTTGTGATAATCATTACAATAGTTCACGAATATTCCACAATTACAACAGACACAGATAGATACAAGATGACTCAAACGAGCCAGGGTTACAACTGATACAATACAAAGATCCAAAATAACAGCGGAAGAAACAACATATCGTCCGTCTACGGACAAGATCCAAATTGGACTAAGAGTCCTGAAGATAACCGAGAGCGTCCAATCCCTGCCCAGGCCAAGCCGGAGGGATTCCCAAGCTAACGTCGTCAGACTTCAAACCTGTTGACTGCAATATTGAATATGCAGCCACGAAAGAGATTCGTGGGTCAGTACGGTTAAGTACTGGCAAGTGGATAAACCATACTCACAAGATACCGGCGTAGCCAGTCATCACAAGATTCAAATACTTTGGGATCAACGGAAAGGAAGGGGGGTTATTGCAAATAAGCGACAGCAGGCTGCACTAACCAACTACAGAGAGATACTACAACTTCCGACTAACAGAAAGAAGATAAGATCGAGTATTGTAACCAACTGAAAGATAACTTCAAACAAACCCATCCTGGATCTCGCCCCTTTATCCAAAGAAGCAATCCGAGGATAACTCACACAGTTGGATTAGTGATGGTTCAGATTATTGTGTCAATAAGCCTATTACTAGTCAAGTTGTTAATCATTGGGTGAAAGGTTCTTAATCATTAGGTTTAAGTTGTCCTGAGTACTTGTTAGCCAGTACTTTCACCAAGTAATCCATAACCGCGGAAAAAACGGCTTCTCGAGAAGATTATCCCTGCAGGGTTGCACCAATTTAGCCGTACACGCAAGAATAACCCGCTAGATGGGGAGCTAACCCACCAAGCGAGGTACTCTACACAACTCAACTCTACTTCGCATCAAGCCCAAAGCACCTTAGGCGCACGGCTAATCGAGCCCAGAAGAAAATGGACCCTCATAGCACTCTAAGAACGTGTCCTCCTATATGCCGACTACGAAAGTTCCACCCGGGATCCAAGGGCTCGCAAGATCATGCATGCAGCAAATGGAAAGCCCGAACTAAATGAGGCGATTTGGACGAGATGCGAATCGAGTCAAATTGAGGGGGCGCCCATACTCGCTTCCCACATGCGGGTAGTGCGCTCATCATGGATCAGTAGACAAGACCCTTTTCCTATTAGGGTCGACACTAGCAGGCCTCAAAACCACAAGGGCCTCCTGCCGGTGCCTTATCATCAAATTATTATTAATAGCAACATTAGCATGATTGATTGATTAAACATCGAGCCCCCAGAACATAATGGAATAGTAACAGAAAGTAACGGGTAACAGACTCGAGCAAAACAACCTAAGCATGCTAGTAAGACACGGGCAACAAACAATGGTTATAGGTATGGGGGTGAGGCAATATCAAGGTTAAGGGATTCATGTGATGGGTTCGTAACAGAAACAACTACTACTAGGGCTAGCAGAACAGAACAACGGAAAGTATCGGTAACAAGTGATGAAAGGCAGCCATATGGCAGCAAGTGAGTATACTTGCCTGAGATCCCGCAAGGTAGCAGAACTTGTCGTTGCTCACATCATCTCAACGTCCTATCCGGGAAGAAGCAACGAACCTCGAACAAACACCGGATGCAACAATTACTACTACGGCAAAAGATCCAGCATGATCTAGATATGGATGCATGACAGGTTTAAAGATGCATCAAGGTAAACTAGTTGACAAGATAAACAAATTTAAATGGACCCATATGCAATTTGAGTTGCATATGAACAGCCCATGAATTATGGTTAGATGATTTGTTTTCCAACTAATCAACAGGTGAGGGTGGATTAGCATGATGCATGGATGAGGAAAACAACAAAATAACAACAATAGAACCAATTTAAATAAGGTTTAACAAGTTTGGAAATTATTTATTAAGTTTAGGAAAGTTTGGTTACTTAAACATGTCACACAAGCAATTGTTGTTTTCATCAAATTAAAGTGTTCAAAACAAATAACAAAATTTATATTTGAAAAGAACATCAAATTTTAGTTGGATTACATGTTTCAAATATTGAAATTGGAATTAGGATAATTTAATTATGAATTAAACAATATTAAACAAGTTTTAAATGAATTTAAAACAAGTTTGAATTTAATTGAAGTTTTATTTGTTCAAAACATAATTTCAAACTCACATTTTAAAAGTTCACACTTTGATGGTTTGAAAACATATTTTGCATGTTCAAAATTATTTTATTTTGAGCAAGTTATGATTTTATCAAATTTAAATGAATTAAACAAGCATTAAATTATTTAGGCAATTTAAATTATTCAAACCATGAAACAAAATTTATATTTGAAAAGGTTATTCAAAATGGTATGGAAAACATATTTGGTTTGTTGAATTTGGAATTTTTATGAACAAGTTATGAATTTTGCAAATTTAAGTGAATTTGACAAGTTTTCAAATATTGCACCAATTTAAAATATTCAAAACAGTAAACAAATTTTATATTTGGATAGAACATTTAATTTGGGACAGAAAACATATTTAAAAAGTCAAAATTGGAGTTACAATGATTTTCTTATGCAATTTACAAGATATAGTTCAAATCTGCCATTTTTTTTTAATGAACCAGGGACTTGGAAATAAATTTCAGGGGTTTAGAATTAATTTACAAGGGCCTAGTTGTGAATTTGTGAAGTTGCTGTGACCAAATCATTGCAAAATAAAAGGTGGGTTTTATTTGTGTGGGAGGGGGATCGAACCAGGGATCTACTAGGAAGAAGATCAGAGATAGAGCCACTGGGCTAGGCTCAGATTTTTGATTGAATACAAACCAGGAGGTATAAGGAGCAGACAAACAGGGACCTGCAGGTACAAAATTTACAAGAACAAAAAAAGACTGCGCCTTGCCCAGGACTTGATCCTGGGTCTTCACAGCTATAGATCGAGCATCAAACCACTGGGACGCTGCTATGTGTGCGCTACAGAACGAGGCTCGCTGTAAAAGAAGGATCAGCGCGATCGAAACCTGACCAAACTGAAGAAGTGTTCCTGCCAACTACAGGGACAGACAGATGCGTACTGGATCGATATCTCCATGAACTGCATAGGGACGGGAATGAATCCGGCGGGCGCTGTAGAAGACATACGCGACCTAGGGTGCTGGATGGTTACGTGCAGAAGGTGTGGAAGCGATCGGTACAGAGGAAGGCGAGGGAGGGGAAGAACAGATCGCACCTGCCACTGCTGCTGTCGCGGTACAGCCGCGGGGGGGAACTTGCCGGCGACGGCGCGGCATCCACAGGGATCCTCAGCAGCGGGCGAGGAGACGAGGAGCTTCAGGGGAACTCCACGTTTCCATTCCCGTCACCAACTGCTCCTCGAGGTGGATGTGGTGACCGGAGCTAGGGGAGGAAGGTGGTGGTCTCGGTGGTTGCGGGTCTGCAGAATTTCAGACAGAGGGAGATCGGGGGGGAAGGAAGGAGGACGGCGGCGCAGGAGGAAGGGGACCTAGGGTTCCTGAGAGCAGAGGGGGGGAAGGGGATACTTAAGGAGGGGGATGCCATGGTACGGCAGAGAATCGGGTAGGGGTGGGGATGATCGAGTGGCAGAGAGGGTGTTCATACAGAGGAGGGTGACGACAAAAGAGAGAAGGGGGTATTGGTCTAGAAGATAGGTGGGCTGGTTCTTCTCCTTGGGATTTTCCTTTTGATTGATTTTTTTGTAAAAAGAAATAAAAGGGAGAGAGAGAAAGGATAGGGGTTTTTCTTTGATGGACTATTTGTTTTAATTTTCAAATCACAACTTAAGGCAAGGTTAACATTATGCTTCACAAGATTGAAAGTTTTAATGTGATTCAAAATTGTTTAGTTGAATTTTTCAATTAGGGGGTGAGGGTGGTTATTTGATAATTAAAGTTTAGTAATTTGCAAAACAATAATTAAAAACAAGTTTAGTTATTGATTTCAAGATTGGTAATGTTAGTTTGATTTTCAAGGGGTTAGTTGAATTTCAAATAATGTTTTGATTTGGGAGTTTTGGAAATAAATAAATTCTATTTAATAAGCTTAAGAAATTTTACAAGCATTATTTACTTTACTTTGTTTGCAAAGATTCTTTTAACTTGTGAACCCATACTGAAAAAGGATAAGTAGGTTTGAGTTGCTTTGAAATTTTGAATTGCCATTAGGGTTTTTAAACAAAAGGGGGAAATTTTTTTAGTAACAGGCAAGTTGATTAAAACAAGATTCAACCAGTGAAAAACAATTGAGTGGTTTAGTTTGGAATTTTGAAATTGGAAATTTTGAGCAAGGTGTGGAAGTTTAAATTGTTTTGTTTTTGAATTTTGATTTGTTTTGAAAGAAACAGAATGCAATGCTCATGGGATGCATATTATGCAAGCAAAAGTAACAAACAATTTCCTATTAGGGTAACACCCCAGGTGTTACAGACGACACCACTAACAAGGGATTGCGCCCTCGCAATCCACCTGCTAACCCGGGAGGGGAAGAAGTTCGACTATCGATTCTTCGTGCTTCCAGTTGATCTCCTCGACACCACTAACAAGGGATTCTTGCTCGGAGTGACGACGATGTTCTTCCACCAGGAACCTTCCGATGATCGAAACTATTAGGTTAAAGGCTCAGAAAACGTCCACCCACGTAGGATCCTAACACTTGAAAGATAGACAAGGGGGAGAATCCAAAACAAATGAGATGGGAGGGGAAATAGAATAGAGATAAGGAGAAAACAAGAACCCTATTGAGATGTTTTTCCAAAATAGTTTAGCAGAAATAGTTCTTGACACTCTAGAAACAACGACCGCTAGCGAGGTTATCCTACAGGCTTTGCGGACCCGTTGCTTCGATAACCATTCGTATCGAAACAATATCGGGAATCGGAACCAAGGCTCTGATACCATTTGTGATGCCCCTAAATCGGGCACTATGCAGATTTCAGCATTCCCGCCAAAATCCACATAATAACCGATTCCAGTTTGCCACTTGTGATAATCATTACAATAGTTCACGAATATTCCACAATTGCAACAGACACAGATAGATACAAGATGACTCAAACGAGCCAGGGTTACAACTGATACAATACAAAGATCCAAAATAACAGCGGAAGAAACAACATATCGTCCGTCTACGGACAAGATCCAAATTGGACTAAGAGTCCTGAAGATAACCGAGAGCGTCCAATCCCTGCCCAGGCCAAGCCGGAGGGATTCCCAAGCTAACGTCGTCAGACTTCAAACCTGTTGACTGCAATATTGAATATGCAGCCACGAAAGAGATTCGTGGGTCAGTACGGTTAAGTACTGGCAATTGGATAAACCATACTCACAAGATACCGGCGTAGCCAGTCATCACAAGATTCAAATACTTTGGGATCAACGGAAAGGAAGGGGGGTTATTGCAAATAAGCGACAGCAGGCTGCACTAACCAACTACAGAGAGATACTACAACTTCCGACTAACAGAAAGAAGATAAGATCGAGTATTGTAACCAACTGAAAGATAACTTCAAACAAACCCATCCTGGATCTCGCCCCTTTATCCAAAGAAGCAATCCGAGGATAACTCACACAGTTGGATTAGTGATGGTTCAGATTATTGTGTCAATAAGCCTATTACTAGTCAAGTTGTTAATCATTGGGTGAAAGGTTCTTAATCATTAGGTTTAAGTTGTCCTGAGTACTTGTTAGCCAGTACTTTCACCAAGTAATCCATAACCGCGGAAAACACGGCTTCTCGAGAAGATTATCCCTACAGGGTTGCACCAATTTAGCCGTACACGCAAGAATAACCCGCCAGATGGGGAGCTAACCCACCAAGCGAGGTACTCTACACAACTCAACTCTACTTCGCATCAAGCCCAAAGCACCTTAGGCGCACGGCTAATCGAGCCCAGAAGAAAATGGACCCTCATAGCACTCTAAGAACGTGTCCTCCTATATGCCGACTAAGAAAGTTCCACCCGGGATCCAAGGGCTCGCAAGATCATGCATGCAGCAAATGGAAAGCCCGAACTAAATGAGGCGATTTGGACGAGATGTGAATCGAGTAAAATTGAGGGGGGCGCCCATACTCGCTTCCCACATGCGGGTAGTGCGCTCATCATGGATCAGTAGACAAGACCCTTTTCCTATTAGGGTCGACACTAGCAGGCCTCAAAACCACAAGGGCCTCCTGCCGGTGCCATATCATCAAATTATTATTAATAGCAACATTAGCATGATTGATTGATTAAACATCGAGCCCCCAGAACATAATGGAATAGTAACAGAAAGTAACGGGTAACAGACTCGAGCAAAACAACCTAAGCATGCTAGTAAGACACGGGCAACAAACAATGGTTATAGGTATGGGGGTGAGGCAATATCAAGGTTAAGGGATTCATGTGATGGGTTCGTAACAGAAACAACTACTACTAGGGCTAGCAGAACAGAACAACGGAAAGTATCGGTAACAAGTGATGAAAGGCAGCCATATGGCAGCAAGTGAGTATACTTGCCTGAGATCCCGCAAGGTAGCAGAACTTGTCGTTGCTCACATCATCTCAACGTCCTATCCGGGAAGAAGCAACGAACCTCGAACAAACACCGGATGCAACAATTACTACTACGGCAAAAGATCCAGCATGATCTAGATATGGATGCATGACAGGTTTAAAGATGCATCAAGGTAAACTAGTTGACAAGATAAACAAATTTAAATGGACCCATATGCAATTTGAGTTGCATATGAACAGCCCATGAATTATGGTTAGATGATTTGTTTTCCAACTAATCAGCAGGTGAGGGTGGATTAGCATGATGCATGGATGAGGAAAACAACAAAATAACAACAATAGAACCAATTGAAATAAGGTTTAACAAGTTTGGAAATTATTTATTAAGTTTAGGAAAGTTTGGTTACTTAAACATGTCACACAACCAATTGTTGTTTTCATCAAATTAAAGTGTTCAAAACAAATAACAAAATTTATATTTGAAAAGAACATCAAATTTTAGTTGGATTACATGTTTCAAATATTGAAATTGGAATTAGGATAATTTAATTATGAATTAAACAATATTAAACAAGTTTTAAATGAATTTAAAACAAGTTTGAATTTAATTGAAGTTTTATTTGTTCAAAACATAATTTGAAACTCACATTTGAAAAGTTCACACTTTGATGGTTTGAAAACATATTTTGCATGTTCAAAATTATTTTATTTTGAGCAAGTTATGATTTTATCAAATTTAAATGAATTAAACAAGCATTGAATTATTTAGGCAATTTAAATTATTCAAACCATGAAACAAAATTTATATTTGAAAAGGTTATTCAAAATGGTATGGAAAACATATTTGGTTTGTTGAATTTGGAATTTTTATGAACAAGTTATGAATTTTGCAAATTTAAGTGAATTTGACAAGTTTTCAAATATTGCACCAATTTAAAATATTCAAAACAGTAAACAAATTTTATATTTGGATAGAACATTTAATTTGGGACAGAAAACATATTTAAAAAGTCAAAATTGGAGTTACAATGATTTTCTTATGCAATTTACAAGATATAGTTCAAATTTGCCATTTTTTTTTAATGAACCAGGGACTTGGAAATAAATTTCAGGGGTTTAGAATTAATTTACAAGGGCCTAGTTGTGAATTTGTGAAGTTGCTGTGACCAAATCATTGCAAAATAAAAGGTGGGTTTTATTTGTGTGGGAGGGGGATCGAACCAGGGATCTACTAGGAAGAAGATCAGAGATAGAGCCACTGGGCTAGGCTCAGATTTTTGATTGAATACAAACCAGGAGGTATAAGGAGCAGACAAACAGGGACCTGCAGGTACAAAATTTACAAGAACAAAAAAAAGACTGCGCCTTGCCCAGGACTTGATCCTGGGTCTTCACAGCTATAGATCGAGCATCAAACCACTGGGACGCTGCTATGTGTGCGCTACAGAACGAGGCTCGCTGTAAAAGAAGGATCAGCGCGATCGGAACCTGACCAAACTGAAGAAGTGTTCCTGCCAACTACAGGGACAGACAGATGCGTACTGGATCGATATCTCCATGAACTGCATAGGGACGGGAATGAATCCGGCGGGCGCTGTAGAAGACATACGCGACCTAGGGTGCTGGATGGTTACGTGCAGAAGGTGTGGAAGCGATCGGTACAGAGGAAGGCGAGGGAGGGGAAGAACAGATCGCACCTGCCACTGCTGCTATCGCGGTACAGCCGCGGGGGGGAACTTGCCGGCGACGGCGCGGCGTCCACAGGGATCCTCAGCAGCGGGCGAGGAGACGAGGAGCTTCAGGGGAACTCCACGTTTCCATTCCCGTCACCAACTGCTCCTCGAGGTGGATGTGGTGACCGGAGCTAGGGGAGGAAGGTGGTGGTCTCGGTGGTTGCGGGTCTGCAGAATTTCAGACAGAGGGAGATCGGGGGGGGGAAGGAAGGAGGACGGCGGCGCAGGAGGAAGGGGACCTAGGGTTCCTGAGAGCAGAGGGGGGGAAGGGGATACTTAAGGAGGGGGATGCCATGGTACGGCAGAGAATCGGGTAGGGGTGGGGATGATCGAGTGGCAGAGAGGGGGTTCGTACAGAGGAGGGTGACGACAGAAGAGAGAAGGGGGTATTGGGCTAGAAGATAGGTGGGCTGGTTCTTCTCCTTGGGATTTTCCTTTTGATTGATTTTTTTGTAAAAAGAAATAAAAGGGAGAGAGAGAAAGGATAGGGGTTTTTCTTTGATGGACTATTTGTTTTAATTTTCAAATCACAACTTAAGGCAAGGTTAGCATTATGCTTCACAAGATTGAAAGTTTTAATGTGATTCAAAATTGTTTAGTTGAATTTTTCAATTAGGGGGTGAGGGTGGTTATTTGATAATTAAAGTTTAGTAATTTGCAAAACAATAATTAAAAACAAGTTTAGTTATTGATTTCAAGATTGGTAATGTTAGTTTGATTTTCAAGGGGTTAGTTGAATTTCAAATAATGTTTTGATTTGGGAGTTTTGGAAATAAATAAATTCTATTTAATAAGCTTAAGAAATTTTACAAGCATTATTTACTTTACTTTGTTTGCAAAGATTCTTTTAACTTGTGAACCCATACTGAAAAAGGATAAGTAGGTTTGAGTTGCTTTGAAATTTTGAATTGCCATTAGGGTTTTTAAACAAAAGGGGGAAATTTTTTTAGTAACAGGCAAGTTGATTAAAACAAGATTCAACTAGTGAAAAACAATTGAGTGGTTTAGTTTGGAATTTTGAAATTGGAAATTTTGAGCAAGGTGTGGAAGTTTAAATTGTTTTTTTTTTTTGAATTTTGATTTGTTTTGAAAGAAACAGAATGCAATGCTCATGGGATGCATATGATGCAAGCAAAAGTAACAAACAATTTCCTATTAGGGTAACACCCCAGGTGTTACAGACACCGCGACGGTGTGGAAATGGCAGGAGGGGAGTGCCTTGCGGGCAGTGTCAACATTGGAGGATTGCGGCGGGACGCCCTCGATGAAGACACTGACCCGATAGCGTGGGGTCACCGACTGCGTCATGAACAGCCTGGTCCAGGGGCGGATATGCAGCGACTCGCTCCAGTGAGGGACAACGGCGTGGCCAACCAGCAGGTCCCGCCAGGCAGGCTCGCCACACCGGACGAGGAATGTGTCGCCGTTGTAGAGGCTGGCGCTGAGGGCGGAGTGAGGGATCTCCAGGAACTCGTCTAGCAGCACCCCCACGCACTTTCTCCGGCCACCAAGCCGCACGATCACCCACGACGATGACAGTGACCGTCGTCTCGCCCAGGCGGAGCTCATCATTGATGCGCTCGGAGTTCAGCTCAATGGTGCAGAAACCCTCCTCCGCACGGCGCATGGCAGCGCTAGGGGCATAGGGGTGAGCCACGGGGAGGGAGGAAATGTCCATGCCAGCAGCTAAAACATCGGCCATGGAACGGTCACTCGGGGGTGGCGGAAGAGGGGAGCGTGGCAGTGATGGCAAGGTCCCTTCCGGGAACGAAAGTTTGGACTGAACCGGCAGGCGAGCAGGGGCGAGGAGGCGGGGCGCAGGTGGGAAGCTCGTGGATTGGGTGGAGGGAGGCAGAAAAGTGAGTCGTGAGTGCACTGGTAGCTTGGAGGTTGGCTTCTCTTTTATAAGCGGGGAATGAGCGCTAGGCGGAGGTGGGATGGAGTGGGGAAGAAGGGAATGGATCTTTGAAGGCGAGAGAATGGCGTGCTGGGGGAGATCTCCCGCCTTGCATTTCCTTGCGATATGGCCGGCCTGAAAGCAATGCAAGAAGCGAATCGGAGCAGTGTAGCCGGAGACTTTATGCCGATGGGACAAGCAACGGTAACACAAGCCATTGAGGTCCATTAAATGGAGCTCAATGCCCGTGGAGGCCAGGGCGGTCAGGCGGCGACCCATGTGCCGGGAAATCTGGCGAGTTTTCTTGCTCTGCACCGTGACCCATCCCATCTCCGGCACAACCGACAATGCGGGCAGAGAGGACATCTCCCTGACCAGGCAGATGGGGGAGGCTGGCCGGGGAACCAGGGAGGCAGAGGCCATACCGCTATGGACGACCTCGGCGAAAGACTACTCGAGCGCCCTACCTCTAGGGGGAGAGATGGGAGAGCCATCAAAGTCAGAGCAATCAGCAGAGAGGCAAAGGCGCTCTGCGCTGGCGCCTGGGGGAGGGGCACAGACCGGCCCGGAGGTCCCTGGGGTGGGGGCAGGGGCGGAGGCGAGGGCGGCCATAGGCACGGCGGAGGCGGCGACCGAGGTGGCCACCGGGGGGAGGGAGAGGGGTGCGGAAACCTAACTTTGGGCTGCTAGTGCGCCTCCCAGATTGCTTCTCTGCTCGACCTGTACGTGATCATCTGTCCTCTTTTTTATCTCCATTTCAGCTATGTCCTGAACAACACATGTACAGTCTGAAGCAACCAGGGCTTGGCTAATGCCAATATCTTTTGTCAGGGTCAGCGTCTCCCTGCACGCCAGCGCCTCTAGAATTCATGGATCTGTTTGGCCTGCTAACAACCAGTGCTGAGGCACCCAAGTACTTCCCATTTTCAATAATCCCGTTGGACACCCGCCGTCATCGAGGGACATGACATCGGCGACTCCCATCGCGTCTCCGAGCCACCCGCCGTCGTCCACCAGCGGTGATCGCTGGCACGCTAGTTACTCCTCTCGCGTGGCACGGCCCCCTTCGCGGGCCTTGGGCGTGTTGGAGTGGGATGGCAGAGCTAGGGTTTCGCTCCTGCATGCAGATGGCCACGAGATTGAGAGTTGCACGGGTGTTTTCCTCGCCAGAATTCACGTCGGTGCTACCATCCGCTTCGCCGAATCTGTGGCCAGGGTTGGTCCACGTATCCACACGACAGTCCCATGTACCGGACGGGAGTTGTCACGTTTCGCTCGTCCTTGCGCACGGATGCGGGCGGTGGGGCCCAGTTCCCCGTGTCCACGCATGGCATCAATGGCGGGCCCTCTGGTCCCAGCTGCCAGCACGAACGAGATATACCCGACCCCGGTGATGAAGCGCTCGAGGAGAGATTCATTCGGCTACCTAGTCTTATCCGTTCAAACCCTAGACGCTGCGGGGTCGTCTTTGTCAAATCCAGATCTAGCCCACGCCCCACTGCTCCTCGTGTAATTGATCCTTGCGAGTGGAGAGGAGTGATCACAGGGGACAGCAGGTCCTTCGCCCAGGTGTTGTGCGGCCCCATGGAGCGCAGATCTGGCCGGGGTGGTGGCGGATATGGCGGCGGTTATGGAGGGGGCTATGGAGGACTGAGGAGGTCCCCTCCGCGGAACTCCTATCGCCAAGCTCCTTACGGCGGAAGATCCAGAGGGGATGGGGATTTTCATCGGCGGGAAGAAAAACTACGCCATGAAGAGGAGCTGCGCAGAGAGGCTCGTCACGCCGCCGTGATGATGAAAGGCGCAGATCTGAAGATTGAAGAAGAGAGGAGGATGAGAACCGACACCATGAAGATCTACGGCGCCTGGAAGAAGATCAGCGTCAAGCAAGCAATACACGTGATCTTGAAAGAGCGGCTAGGTATCTGGCGTTACAGGAACATCGACGCAGAGAAGCGCAGGTGGGAGGTGGCCGTGATCGTTGGAATCATCGCCAGGAGATGACAGGGGCGGGCTTGGCCTCTGCTTCCATGGCGGCGACAACATCAGCGGCGTCCATGCCAGTGGGTGAGATTCCTTCCTCCTCCCCTCTTCAAGTGCGGATGAATCTGTTGCAGAATCCCCTTGTGGTTAGTACCTCTATGCAGTCCAATACCGTGCCAGTGAGCACAAATATTCCAGCCAGATTCCAGAGTACAAATCCTTCTCCACTGATAAGAGAGACTGCACTTGCTTCTGGCCAAAATATAGTTCAAGCAGGGTCCTCTGCAGCTTTGCTAACAACTACTGGTCATGAGAATAATTTGGAGAACTTGATTGTTGAGGACAATACAGGAGCAACAGGTGTCAGGTGCAGCTGCTGCGGAGGAGAACACGCTTTCTTGCTCTGTCAGGTAAGGGACCCATGGGAGTATGTTGCTCCGTACTTTGGTAGTTCTGATTTTGATCAAGGGTTTCACTCTGTGCCTGTGGTGGAGAGTGGGGTGAGGCCACAAGAAGTGTTACATCATGCTATGATTAAAGTGCTTACTAGCGAAGCTACTGGGAGAGAGCTAGAACATGAGTTTCATGTGTGGGCAGAATCTATGAAAATAAACTGGAGATTCTATGCTAAGGCAGTGTCAGAGTCTGAATTTCAGATGAGATTTCCTAATGCAAAGTGTTTAGAGGAACTGTCTCATTTTGGGGGGTTCTTCATGAAAACCAAACCTGGAGTGGTGGTTGAAATATAAAAATGGGCTGGAGAGATAATGCCAATTGCCACACTTGATGAAGCCTGGTTCAGAATCAAGGGCATTCCCATGAAGTATAGAAGCAGGGGCACAACCTTCTATGTGGCAGGGCTGGTTGGTAAGCCACTTACTCTAGACAAAAATATTGTGAGAAATTTTAGTTATGTCAGGGTGAAGATTGGATGTACGGATGTCTCTCTGGTACCAAATGTTAGGGAAGCTGAGATGAAGGGTGCCTTCTATGAAGTGTAGTATACTAGAGAGGTTTTTGAACCCTCTGTTGATCCTGCCCAACACTATAGGCAACCTTCTGAGAGAGCCAATGAGATACATGACAATGCAGAAGCAGTTCTGGGAGCTAATACCAATGGTGCTCAGGGGACAGGCGCATGTGACAATGCTGCCAATAATGCAGGTGTATGAGGGACTCTGGGATGCACAGATAGGCACCTAGGCAATTCTATCAGTGCTGATCCTCTTGGAGGAGCTGTTGGAGGGGCAAATAAGGGTAAATCAATAGCATCTTCAGTATTTGAGACAGGGCAATCTTCAAGCACTAGTAGCCAATCTTTTGGTGCTAGATTAAACCAGGTTTTTTATGGTGATGTTTCAAGGAATGTGCACAATACAGGACCTGGAGGCAGATTTAGGCAGAATGCTAGTGTTCTGTATGAGGTCCAACAACAGGTTGTGCAGGATCTTGCTCAAGAAGAGATTCCAACAGCCGGAGGGGGAGGAAATGCAGATGGAGATGTTGATATGGAAGTGGATCCAGCTATTGATGGAGAGCAAGATTTACAAATGGATGGACCAGGTTTCAAGGCTTTTATGCAGAAGTTAGTGGCATCAGGTAGTGACAAGACTGACAACCACAAGAGAAAATACCATCACCTGCTTGATCCTATCAATGAACAGGAGGAACAAGCATAGAATGACCAAGAGGAAGAGGAAGGGGATGAAGATGCCAATGAGAATAGCCAGGACTCTTTTGGCTCCTCTACTGAATCTAATGCTTCCACTGATGTGCCCTTCCTTCCTAGAGGGCCAGTTGTCTTTGCTCTTCCTACTCCTGGCGCCACTTCTGGGCGTGCTGAAGTTATTCTGTTAGATGGCTCACAACCTGAAGTGAATTCTACTCAGGAAATGGAGGTAGGAGAGGAGGATGAGCAGAAGGGAACTGGTGCAAATGAAGATGTGGAGGAGAAGATTTCTCAGCCAATTAGGCAGAGCTCAAGGCTGAGGGGGAGGCATAATACTCAGGTGAGAGTAGAGGATATGGCCAGGTCCCAGACTTCTATCAGAAATCTTCAAGGTACTAATCTGAGTCTCTCAAATTCCTTTTTTGTCTTGGATAATGATGATATTATGCATAGAGCTTTAGAGTTTGGTGTGGATCCCACCTCTTTTACTCTTGAAAAAATCGATAAGTTGAAACATCTTGAGATTGCTAGACATAACTTAGTGAATAAGCAAATAGGTGATGCTATGAAAGAGCAAGGTAGAGATAATGAAGTCCTGCTTTTAGGATGTGTGACGCCCCGAGATCGGGCACTATGCAAATTTCAGCATTTCCGCCAAAATCCACATAATAACCGATTTCAGGTTGCCACTTGTGATAACATTACAACAGTTCACGAATAATCCACAACAACAACAGAGGAGGTATATACAAGACGACTCAAACGAGTCAAGGATACAACTGATACAATACAAAGATCCAAATAACAGCGAAAGAAACAACATAGTGTCCGACTACGGACAAGATACAAATTGGACTAAGAGTCCTGAAGATAACCGATGGCGTCCAATCCCTGCCCAGGCCAAGCCGGAGGGATTCCCAAGCTAACATCGTCAGACTTCAAACCTGTTGACTGCAATGTGGAATATACAGCCACGAAAGGGATTCGTGGGTCAGTACGGTTAAGTACTAGCAAGTGGATAAACCATACCCACAAGATACCAGCGTAACCAATCATCACAAGATACAAATACTTTGGGTACAACGGAAAGGAAGGGATTATTGCAAAGAAGTGGCAGCTGGCTGCACTAACTAACTACAGAGACGCGCTACAACATCCGGCTAAAAGAAAGGGATAAGATAGCGTATCAGAACCAACTACAACTACTCACCAAACAATACCCATCCAATGTTACCCCCTACTAAGGAAGCAACCCAAGGAAACTCACACGGTTGATTAGGGTGACATTCATTTTTATGGTGGAGGTAATCTATATTACTAGTCAAGTTATCATCGTTAAGTGTAAGTTGTCTGAGTACTTGTTAGCCAGCACTTTCACCAAGTCATCCATAACCGCGGACAACACGGCTTCTCGAGAAGATTTAACCCTGCAGGGAGGCACCAATTTGGCCGTACACGTAAGAATGACCCGCCAGGCGGGGAGCAAACCCACCAAGCGAGGCACTCAACACAACCCAACTCTTCTTCACATCAAGCCCAAAGAACCCCGTGCAATTGAGCGCACGGCTAATCAAGCCCCACGAAGAAAAGGGGACCCTCATAGCACTCTAAGAACGTGTCTCCCTAAATGCCGACTACAAAAGTTCCACCCTGGCGCCAAGGGTTCGCACCTGCATATGCATGCGGCAAATGGAAAACCCGAACTAAATGAGGCGATTTGGACGAGATGCGAATCGAATCAGAATTGCGGGAGGCGCCCATACTCGCTTCCCACATGCGGTTAGTGCGCTCATCATGGATCAATGGACAAGACCCTTTTCCTAATTAGGGTCGACACTAGCAGGCCTCAAAACCACGCCGGGCCTCCTGCCGGTGCCTTATCATCAAATTATTATTACCCAAAACATTAACATGTTGTTGATTGAATTGAAACCCAACTATCAAACTAAACAGGTGGTAAGACAGACAACGAGACTTGAGCGCAAACAACACTAAGCATGCAACTACGACACAAGGCCAACAGGTAAACAAACAACAGTTAATAGGAAATGGAAGGAAGGCTATATCATGGTTGCAAGGTAAACATATGATAGGATCGAGACACAAGCATCAAATCATAAGGCTAGCACAAGGAAAACGGAAAGAATCGGTAACAAGTGATGAAAGGCAGCCATAGGTAGCAAGTGAGTATACTTGCCTGAGATCCGGCAAGTAGAGGTACATCCGAAGAACTTGTCGTTGCTCACATCATCTCAACGTCCTATCCGGGAAGAAGCAACGAACTAGAACAAACACCGGATGCAATAATTACTTCTACGGCAAAAGATCCAGCATGATCAAGATATGGATGCATGACAAGTTTAAGGATGCATCAAAGATAAACTAGTTGACATGGTAAACATATTTAAATGGGACCATATGCAATCTGGATTGCAT
This sequence comes from Alopecurus myosuroides, assembly GCA_028641055.1. Lineage (NCBI taxonomy): Eukaryota > Viridiplantae > Streptophyta > Magnoliopsida > Poales > Poaceae > Alopecurus > Alopecurus myosuroides. The sequence goes on from CM054062.1 coordinate 334,461,506, forward strand.
ATGGAAAATCCCATGAATTAATGTTGAATTAAATGATCTACAAATAACTATCATGTGAAAGTTTATTAGAATGATGCATGGATGATGAAAACAATAAGAAAACAACAATAGCTTCAATTTGAAATGTTGTTTACCAAGTTTAGAATTTTATTTATTAAGTTATGAAATTTGGCTTCTTAAATGAGTTACACAAGCATTTGTTGTTTTTACCCATTTTAATTGTTCAAAATAGATAAAAAAATTCATATTTGGAAAGAACACCAAATTTTAGATGGAATACATATTTCATTTGTTGAAAATGGGTTTAAAATGAGCAAGTTATTAATTTGACAATTTTAAATGCATTAATTAAGAAACAGTTGTTTTCAGCAATTTAATTTATTCAAAACAGAAAACAAAGTTTATATTTGGAAAGCTTATTCAATTTTGCATGGAAAACATATTTTACATGTTGGAATTGGGTTTGAATTGCCCAAGTTATGAATTTTGCAATTTAAAAGGTTTAATTAAAGCATTGAATTATTGCACCACTTTTAATTAGGAAAAACAGTAAACAAATTGTATTGAAAAGGTTGAAAACATGTATAAAATGTTTCAATGAACAATTTGAGCTATTAAACATAATTTTTGGGTTATTATTGAATTTATTATGCAATTTTTCATAAGCATTCTTATTCTGCCCTCTTTAGTAAACAGAGGGAAACATGTTCAAATTTAATTCAATTGTGACCAAATAAAATACCAATGTGTAGAGTTTGTTCAGACAAATTTTTAGAGCCCAAGTTTGCTCAAATTGGATGAACCAAACTCAAGTTATGAAATTCCAAAGTTTCAACTTTTAATTGCCTTTTCAGTATTTAATTATTTAGTGCAAAAATTACTACATAAACATGTTGCAATTTTGTTACTAATGGAAAGAGCACAAGATTTTGAATCCACAGAAACTTGAATCGTTGAATTTGGAGCAAAATTCAATTTGTTATTGATTTTACAATTAATGAAACAGATCTGTGTTTCTGAAATTCGAGAAATAAAAAGAAAAGGAGGCAAAAAGGGGGTGGTTTTGCTGCGGGAGGGGGGATTCGAACCCGGACTGCTGGGCGTGCGCGCACGGTGTGCAAACCACTACGCTGCTTGCTCGGTTTTGTTTGGAGTAGGCTGCGTGGCCTTTTGAGGTAACATGCGCGGGTGGAGGACGGATGCAGTTAACTGCAAGCGAACGGGGAAGACGACGGCGATCGACCGCCGGGCTGCTGCGGCCTGTGCCGCGCACGGCGCTCGCCCGCGGGGCATAGAGGAGGAGAGGGGAGAGAGGGGAGAGAGGAGAGGGCGAGGGGAAGAGGCGCTCACCGAGGCCTGTCGAGGCGCAGCGACAGGAAGCGATGGCGGTGATGGTACAGACGGCGGCGACCGGTGCTTGGCGGCGGCGACTCGGCGCTTCCCGGCCCTCGTCGAGGATGCGAGGAGGGAGAGGACGCCGAGGGCTCTCCATTCCCGCGGTCACCTTGGCCGGAAGGGGGCCGTAGCGACGGCGCCATGGCCTCAAGCTCACGGCCATGGTGGTGTCGTTGGTGGGAGAGAAAAAAATAAAGGAAGCAGAGAAGAGGAGGAAGGGGCGGCGCAAGGAGGAAGAGGAAGGAGGAGGATTAGGGTTTGGGAAAGAGGGGGAAGGGGAGCTATAAGGGAGGAGGGAGCAGGTGGGAGGTGGGGGCCATGGAGGTGACAGCGACCTCCCCCTCCTGTCTGTCCGTACGAGGAAGAAGGGGGGGTTGGGCTGGATCGTGGGGGTGTGGTGGGCTGGATATTGGGCCTGGTTGCCTCCCCCTTTGGGTGTTGTTTTATTTTTATTTTTTTCCTGTTTACATTTTTTTTGTAGGAAAGAATGAGAGAGAGAGGAAAAGAATAAAGTGTTAGGGTTCTATTCTTTATGAACTAATTTTTATTGAATCACAAAACAGTGAGGTCAATGGTTTGTGAACTTTATTTTCAAAAAAATTTCAAATTGCCAATTGCTTTGAGTTTGTCATTGGAATTTCAAATAGGGTTTTAATGAAAGGGGATTTTATTAACCAAGCAAATTTTAATTCCAATTCAAATTCTTAATGAAAACAATTTGAGTTGATAACAAAGGTGCTTTGTTTGAGAAGTTAAAATTGGTTTGAATTTTTAGGTTGGTTTGAAAACAAGTGCAATGCATATGATGCATGATGCTATGCGATGAAAAAGAAAACAACAAGCAACTTTCTATTCGGGAAAAACCCAGGGTGTTACAGGATGGAAGGATAATGATATAGATCTAGAAGGATTTACTCCTGTTTTGACTAGGAGTGCTAGAAGAAAACTGAAAATTGCTTCTAAAGGGAAAGTGAGAGGAATACAATTGAAATCAAGTGTGTCATCGGGGAGGGTAGGTACCAATCACCCTTTGTGTGATGTGCTTACTAGTCCCAGGATTAGAAGACAAAAATCCTAAATATTTATGATAGGAGCAACCTGGAATTGCAGAAGCATTGGGAAGAAGGGAATGGGTGACTGCCTTCAGGATTTTCTCAGACAAAATGATGTGGATTTTGTTGGCCTGCAAGAGACTATGAAAAAGGACATTTCACCAGCTTTCTTCAGGAAAATTGACCCTTTGTGTCAATTCTCCTGGAGCTGGCTCCCTTCTACTGTTAAAGCAGGAGGTATACTGGGTGGTGTGAAAAAGGAAAGGTTTGATATTAAGGCAGTCTCTCTAGGAAAATTTCATGTGAGGATTGTAGTAAATGACATTAAAATGCAGACTGACTGGTGTTGGGTTACTGTGTATGGTGCTGGACATGAAAATGAAAAAAGCGAGTTCCTCTCTGAACTGGCTAACATCTGCTCTGACCAAACCATGCCTCTGTTGGTTGGAGGTGATTTTAACTTGTTAAGGTTTGCTGCTGATAAAAACAAGCCAATTAGGTCTATGAGGTGGGTTGATTTATTTAATCAACTAATTCATTCTCATGAGATGAGAGAGATTGATGTGTCAGGAGGGCAGTACACCTGGTCTAACAATCAAGATGTTCCTACTTTGGAAAAACTTGATAGATTTCTCATGAGCAAGAGCTGGGAATTGTTGTTTCCTTTGGCCGCAGTACACAAAATCACTAGGAAAATGTCTAATCATAACCCCTTGATTTTGGATACTTTGGATGGTGCTATAAATGGGAGGGGAGACTTCAGGTTTGAGAAGAACTGGATTAAAGAAGTGGATTTCTTAGCTAGAGTGGATAGAACTTGGAGAAAGCCAGTTAGGGAAAGTTCAAGTCTGGAGAAAATTCAATTAAAGCTCAATAACATCAAAAATGCCTTGAAAGGGTGGGGAGCTAATATCAGAGGGGGGAGTAAGAAAAATAAAAAGAATCTCTCTGCAGAGCTTGCTGAGTTGGAGCTCCTAGAGGAAAGTGGACCACTTTCCTGTGAACAGATAATTAGAAAAGGGCAAGTTCAGAAAGCACTCATGAAGATTTTTGAAGATGAGGAAGCCTACTGGCAACAAAGATTCAGTGAAACTGGCTCTTGAAAGGTGATAGAAATACTGGGTTTTTCCATAGAATTGCCAATGGGAGAAGAAGAAAAAAGACGATGTTCTCTCTGAATGATGGCTCAGATGTTATTCAAGGGACCCCTGACTTGTTGGCTCATGCTACAAGTTTTTATAGAGACCTTTTTGGCCCTGACATTTCTGTTGGCTTTAACTTGAGACCTGGGGTGTGGACACAGGAAGAAACTCTTTCAGAAGAAGACACACTCCTTCTGGAAGCTCCTTTCACCTTAGAAGAAATCCAGGAGACTGTGAATTCAATGGAAAGGAATAAAGCTGCAGGACCAGATGGGATTCCTGTTGAATTCTATCAGGCCTATTGGCCTATGATAAAGAGTGATATGTTGGATCTTTTTTAATGATTTCTTCCAACATAAAATTAGTCTTGCAAGAATCAACTATGGGATCATTACCTTGATTCCCAAGAGTGATGATCCTGACTATATCAAGAAATACAGACCTATCTGCTTGCTTCAGGTGATATTCAAAATCATCACAAAGGTGCTGACAAACAGAATAGAACCTTTCATGGGAAAGTTGATCAACAAGTGCCAGACTGCTTTTATCAAGGGCAGAAACATTACTGATGGTGTTGAATTACTGCAGGAGGTGCTTAAGGAATCTAAATTCAGAAGGAAACAGGGTGTAATTTTGAAGATTGACTCTGAGAAAGCATATAATAAGGTGAATTGGACCTTTCTGTTGGAAACATGTAAACAGAAAGGCTTCAGTGAGAGATGGGTGGGCTGGCTTAATAATGTCATTACCCAGGGGACTCTAAGTGTTAAAGTGAATGACTCCTTGGGCCCTTACTTTGGGAGTTTTAAAGGTGTCAAGCAGGGGGGTCCTCTCTCCCCTTTTCTGTTTAATGCTGCTGCTGAAAATTTAGCTAAGATGGTGCCTAGAGCTTAGGATGCAGGCCTGATCACTGGATTAGCTGATCACTTGATGGATAAAGGGATTGCTATCGTACAGTATGTTGATGATACCATTCTTCTGATCCAAGATGACCTGGAAGGGGCTAGAAATTTAAAACTACTCCTATACATATTTGAGAGTATGTCGGGCCTCAAGATAAATTTTGAAAAAAGTGAGGTGTTGATGGTTCTGGATGATGGAGATAAACACAGTGTGCAGAGATGTTCAACTGTCAGATGGGAGCTTGGCCTATTCAATATCTTGGAGTTCCTGTTAATGTTAGGAGAAACTCTGTGAAGGAGATGAAATTCCTAAGTGAACAATTGAAAAACATGATGGATGGCTGGATGGGAGGGGCCCTGTCTATTGGGGGCAGGGTCATCAGAATTGATATTTGCCTTCCTTCAGTCACAACTTATCATATGCCTATGTTCCTTTTACATAAAACTACTCTGGAGGAAATAGATAAGCCCAGGAGAGCTTTCCTATGGCAGAGCTCTTCCAGTAAAAAAATATATCATTTGGTGAAGTGGAAGATGGTTTGTAGGCCTAAGGTAAAAGGTGGTCTTGGACTGAAAGATCTCTCCAGGTTTAACATCAGCCTCATGTGCAAGCGGTGGTGGAAGTTAGAAGCAGGAGATGGCCCTTGGCAGAGATTCATGAGAGGTAAGTACCTTGGTGATGGGGGCATTTACAATATCAAGCATAGGGCAATGGACTCGGCGTTTTGGTCAGATCTTATGCACATAAGGGGATTGTATTTCCTTGGTCGAAACATGGTAATTGGCAATGGAAAAAAGAACAAACTTTTGGGGAGATGCCTAGTGTGGTTCCATTCCTCTAAAAGTGACATTCCCAAATCTTTTTGAGATTTTCCAGGATCAAACAGTCACTGTAGCTCAGATGGCTGCTAGAAGATGGGTTGTTACAAAATAAGTTAGCAGGTGTTGCTTTAAATGACTCAGATGATAGTCCCAGGTGGAAATGGTCAAAGAATGGGATTTTCTCAGTCAAAACAATGTACACTCACCTTTCCAGTAATGGAGTGGACAGATCATTCAAACATCTTTGGAAAGCAAAAATCCCATACAAAATCAAGATTTGGCTCTGACTGATTTGGCACAATGCAATCTCTACTAAAGATAACATGAGGATGAAAAAGTGGCAGGGGAGCACCATTTGCCAGTTCTGCAGAGAAGAGGAGTCTATCCTTCATCTGTTCTTTCGTTGCGATGCAGCTAAATATGTGTGGTCAGTGGTTGGGACAGCTTTGGGCGCTGGTGATCGACCATGCTCCTTTCACCAATTTTTTTGGTGGATTCCACAACATCTCTCAGCGAGTAGGAACATTCAAATTATTGGGATAGCGGCGGTGTGCTTGGCAATCTGGAAGCTCAGAAATCGAACTTGTTTTGAAAAGAAACTAATAAAAACACCTTTTGAACTAATTAGCTATGCATGTGTCTTTTTGACCTATTGGGCAGGTCTTCATCCCGCTCACGAGCAGGCTGACATCAGGGGAGGAGCTGAAATGCTCATTCGTACTGCGCGTGCAATGGACCCGTCTCCTAATCCCCATGCCCCTGGGGCGGTGTTGAAAATCGAAGATTCACAGAATGCAGATACGGAGGCTGTAGATCAGGAGAACATTATCTAGGAGGGGCGCCTTTCTCTCGCGTTGGGTTCTTCGCTTTGGCTGTTTATGTCAACCTTGTTGTGGGTTCCCTGGTAGCTGTCGGTTTCTGCCTTTCGTCGACGTGTTGGGGCTCTTCTGGAAACCTGTTAGGCGCTAAGACTTGTGGGTTGGTTGTTAGAAACTCCCGTTCTGTGCTGTGCTTTTGTTCAGACTGTTGGCTTGAGTTTAGGGTCGTTCTTTTCTGTTTCCTGGACTCCAGTTTGTTGTAATAACTCGTGAATGGCGCTCCGTTATTTCAATAATAATGGAGCACGGGCCCTCTTCTGGGGGTATCGTATGTAAAAAAAAAAGTACTTCCCATTTCCATCTCTGAAGATTGCTGCTGCTGCTCCCTGCGTGTCCGATCGATTGACTGCACCATCCACATTACCTTTCGCCATCCCAACCGGCGGTGGTATCCACTTCTTTCCTCTCATTGTTAGTCTGCCAAGTCGAGTAGAAATCTTCCGATCCTTGAGTAGGCCCAGGTCGCGAAGATAGTTGGTGATGAAGCCATGCGTCGACAAAGGACTTTGGAATATTTCCTCATGGATTGCCTTTCTTCTCGCCGTCCAAATTGCTCAGATGGTCACCAAAAGCTTCACAAAATCCTCGTGTGCCAAACTATCAAGTATAGTGAAAAGGCAACTTTTCGCATCAGGGCTTGTACAATTCTGTGCATGCTCGAGAATCTCCTCATCAGCCAATACCCACACACAACGTGCCATGTTACAGTACATCAAGCTATGTCGCCAATTATCGAATGATGACCCACATATTCTGCATGCCGATTCCGTCGCCATATGTTTATGATGTAAAACTTCAGTAGTTGAAAGAATTTGCCTACCCAGCCTCCATGCAAAGGATCGTACTTTGGAAGGCACTTTAGCACGCCATAGCTTCTTATAGCTGCCTTCACCACCCACCCACCCCCCCCCCCCCCCCCCCCCCCCCCCCCCCCAATCTGAAGTCTCTGATCTGTGATCTATCCAGGCTTCTCTTCTCCTTTTTGTGTTTACTATCATACGATAAGACGACCTCACCTAGAAAACTCCTGACTTCTCAAATGCCAAGCCAACAAGTCAGAAATTGTTATGGTACTTATAGGTATCGATTGATTGCTTCCGAGTCCATGGGACGAAAAACTGTATTCAACTTAGCAATATTCCAACAAGCCGAATTCTGATCGATTAACTCATTCTCCTTGACTGGATCATCTCGGTTTGGTGTGGTGATTGGCCTCAAAGCACCGTCCCAGCTGCTAGGCCCCATCGGCCTCCACCTCTCTGGCCATCGCCGCCGGGTTCCCCTAGTCATCGCTTCTAGCGAGCAGCAGCCGAGCCTCGCTCGTGGTCGATCCTACATGGGCGTTGCCCAACGAGAGGGACCTCTCCTTCAATTTTCTAAATGTGAGCGATCAACCCATTTCTGTGTATACACTACATTTTGGCCTCATTTTTCTAAATCCAAAACTATTTTCTAAATGCGAAGCATTATCTAAAATGAACAATTTCGAATCTGAATGATTCTAAAAAGTGAACAATTTTCAAATATGAACGATTTTTAAATCTGAACAATTTTCAAAAAATAAATAAATTTTTAAAATGAACAATATTCAAATATGAACGATTTTGAAATCTGAACAAATTTCAAATATAATATATAAAAATGAAATTTTTTGAATCTGAATGATTCTTAATAGTGAACAATTTTCAAATCTGAACGATTTTCATTTTTTTAATGAACAGATTTCAAAACTGAACAAATTTTAAATGTGAACATTTTTTATTCAAACCTTTTTTTTAGTTAGAACAGATTGCAAAACGAGTATTTTCGAATAAAAGGAAAATAAAACCAAAAACAAATAAATAAAACGGAAAAAACAGAAAATAAAGTAAAAACAGAAATAAAAAATAATATGGAAAAAACGAGACAATAAAAACCTAAAAAGGTCAAGCTAGACACGAATGGTCTTATAGCCTAGTGGTTGCCTCGTACACGGGCGATCTAGACACGAATGGTATGAGGATCGAATCCCCTTCCCACCTCTTTCCCACGTATTTTCTGTGTCTAATTCACGTTAAATGGGCCGGCCCGTTTGCTAATTTGTACATGGGCGAGGTGGTACTCTGGCTCGCAATAAGCGATATATAGGGCTGGCAATCCCTGCTAGGGCCGGTCCTAGGGGGATGGGAGAGGCAGTTGCCCCGGGCCTGTACACTAGGCCCAATACATATATGGCATGCTGATACATGCATTTAATATCATCATTTATACAACTCATATTATCATGTTAGAATGTTATTGGCATTGTTATATCATTGTTTTTGCATGTTTTAGATGATTTATGGGCCTTTCATACAAAGTCCCTGTTTTCGGTATTTAATCTCTGCGAGGCAGAAAACCTCCTTTTTCTTGTTTTTAATGTTTCAGGAGCTACAGAGACCCGAATAGAAAAAGGGAAATTTCACAGCTGGGTTTTCATCGTGAGAATAACAGAGGAAATAAGATTGAAGGAAGAAGAGCCATGAGGCCCAAAAGAGGGGGGCCCACGCGGCCAAGGGATCTGGACGCGTGGAACCCACTAACTTGAGCCTCACGCACTTTCTCGCTGGGGGCTTTTTAACACGCCTTCGTCTCGCCCGAAAACCTACGTCCTAATTTTCCCAAGTGTATCCGAGGCCGCGACAGAGGCGAAACTTCTGATTCCCTCCGAGGGGGGGTCAGATCCTGCTGCTCCGGAGCTCCGGAGAAGGGGGAAATCATCATCATCATCACATCTCCTCCTTGGCGTGGGAGGAGGCCTCTCTATCCTCACCATCACCAATACCAGCACCATCTCCATAATCAACTTCGTGATCGATTCCGCCCCCCTCGTAATTTGAGAGTTGCTATACCCTAGATACTTTCTTTGTGCTCCTATTCATGTTTGTGATTGAGTACTTTTCATTATTTGGAGGTGAAGTTATATTTTCAGATTGTGTTGTACCACTTATGCCACTGAATATTATCATGTTTGCACATTGTGTGTAGTTCCCGTATGTTCCTGAGGGCATATGATTAATTGGCAATGATTTATGTTTAACATATGTTGGAATTTTGTCTAGTATTTATCTTTTTATGTAATTCTATGATGGTATTGTGCGACTGCACACCACTTCACCTATATGGGCTCATAGGAGAACACCGTACGTAGTGTAATGGAGTGAGGGAGACTTGGGAGGACATGTAAACCTGAGACCGAGTCATGAAGTTAGTTTATGGGGTATTAGTATCGGGAACCTTAGAGTGTAATGCTATGGTGGGACTTTATGTCTTAATAATTCTTGTGAAGTCATTTACTTACCTAATAATGGCTTCGTCCAAAGAAGATTAAAACTTGAAAAGATATTCAACGTGTTATTTTAGAAATCTCTATGCCATGTAAAATCCATGCCACCCTCGGGAACATTTTCCACATATAAGACACACATTACTTGAGCTTGTCCTCTTACCACATAGAGGATTGGGATTTTCTCTCTTTCAGAGTTTTTAACTTTCACTATTTATTTTTAACATTTTTATTCTCTTTGAAACTATACAACCAAAAATCTCAAAAACACTTGCATGTTTCACTGTTTTATTTATCATTCTTGCTAACCAATACCTTCAGCTGCTCGTGGGTTCGACAACCTTTTCTGATCGAAAGGTACTATACTTGATCTCCTGCACTTGGGAGTCATCACATGCCAAAGAAAAGCAAATATATACATATATAATAATAATAATAAAAGCATAAGGGTTTCCGCCAAAATTTTCATCCAACACGAATTTACCGATTTGCCCCTATTTCCAACAGAAATTACACGCACTGCCACCGCCACTTATATAAACGGTCCCTAGGAAAAGTCATAGAACGAGGACTGAGGAGCGACCTCAGGAGCGCGCCGGCGGCTGGATCTCACCATGCGGCCACGGTTTTCTCTACCTAGGGCGTCGTCAGCGGTTAGCTCCTCTTCCACGCGCGCGACCAAGTGCACCCCAAATGCCGCCACCGAGGTGCTCTACTCGAAGAATCGAGCGTGGGGCGAGGAGGTGGACCGAGTGTAAGGTAGTGAGTGCTCGGATGTGAGGCCCTATTCCCCTCGGGAATTGCAGGGGCTACGCATGGGGAGGCAGGCGGCGGGCTAGGTAGTGGGGCTGGCGGGGCCTTACCGGGGCGTGCTTCTAGGACCGGATGACCGCTGTCGGAAGGTGCCCAAGCGCCCCTGGGTTACCTCGCTGTCGGCCGGTCCCCGTGGTCATGTCGCGGCCCGCGCCTGGAAAGGAGCCGGTCGTTGGTTACATGAGGGCCACCGAGGCGAGACATCCGTCATTGCCATGTCTGCAAGTCAAGCGAGATGAGGGGTCGTGGAGCACACAGATCTGATACGAGTACTAGACGGTGTAGACGCAGGAGGTTCGTCTTGGTCCCGATGTGCTCTACATGTAACAATGATATGTCAACTTGATGCGTGCAACGGAGGAGCTCCGAAGAAGTATGAACATCGTTATCTAAGTAGAGGGCGTACGGGGAAGACGCGCGGGATTTGTGGATCGGAGCCGGGATCTACGTTGATTCAAATTGATGAGCCACTGGAGAGTGGGTCCCACCTGCATGGCGCGAGGCCCAAAAAGCCCTGGGCCTATTTCGTTGATTGCTTCGAACGTCTGTGGTCCGGCTTGGAGTCAAGATCAAAGAAGTCCGCGTCTAGGGCTGCTTCGTCTACGTGTTTTCGTCCTTCGAAGCTGCCGCCTGCGACATCTCCTGCGCCCGTTGCTCCCAACTCCGCCGCCCTTTCTTCTCCGACTCCGGGGCGGACGTACGCCGCGGCCCTCACCGAATCGCGCATGGCGGACGCACAACGAGGTGGTGGCGCTCCGGGGGCGCGGCAACCAGCGCTTGCGCAGGCTGGGCAGGCTTGGGAGAGGTAGGGGCGCTGGGCGAGGCATACCTGTCAGGCGGCCGCCGTCTTTCGCTCCTGCGCCGCTGCCACACGTGCCGCCAGTGGTGCAACCACCGCGCACGGTTGCTACTGGCCATGCTGCTGTGGCTACGCGGCAAGGGGCGGCTGGGCCGAGTGGTGGTGCGGCTGCACCGGCAGTGGCCACTGTCGCGGCGACGGTTTTTGAACCGGCTGGTGGCGTGGCGCCGGCTCCTGTTCCGGTTGGGGCTGGATTTGTTGTTTGCCCGGGGGCGGGTGCCGGTGCAAAGAAAAGGAAGAGCAAGAAGAAGAAGGTGGCGCCTGTTACAGCCGAGGGATCATTGACAGCTGGGGATGTGGCATTGCCGGTGCTTCCGGTTGAGCAGCGGTTGCATAACACCGCTGAACCCGGGGGCACTGATGTTGCTACGGCCCAGGTAGTCAAGAAAACACGATGCTGGAAGTGTGACGTCGACTCTCATACCACTAGAGATTGCCCGGTGGAGCATTATTGCTATATCTGTGACAACAACAAACATCCGCTTAAGAAGTGCCCAACACTAAAGCTCCCGAAACCAACGGTATCTACTGCAAGGATTGGCAGCAAACATACTATGTTCTCGCAGTTCCCTGACAATTTGTTCAAGGAGTTGGGGGAGGCGTCTGAGGGGCCTGTTGCGTTGGTTACTGTTTAGGGCACTGCAGCTACAGCCAAACAGGTGGAGTTAACAGTTGCACGCATGTGTCCGGTCCCGAGGTGGAAGTGGGAGGCTATACCCAGTGGTGAAAATGTGTTCAAGCTGGCGTTCCCTTCTTTGGCTGAGCTGGATAGGTTTGACGACATGGACTTGGTATTCCATCCCAGTCCACGAGGTTGCTTTTTAGCAAGTGGAAGCATGAGGAGATTGAGCCAATTCTTGAGCTGTATCAGACATGGGTTCATGTGGAGGGTGTGCCACATTCTTTGAGACACTTTCTAGGCATATGGGCAGTCGGTTCTCTGATTGCTATCACATTAGATGTGGATATTTTGGATCTACGTCGCAGGGGTATCATTAGGATCCGGATGGCTCTTTCTGATGATGACGTGTTTCATAAGACGGATGAGGTTGGACCGTTCACGAGCACTGATGGGGTTTTGTGGCTAAAGGGGTATGCTTTCAACTTTAGGCCGGAGCCAGAGGATTTCGTACCTGAGCCAGACTTTCTTCCGTTTATTTGGGATCATAAGTTGCACTCCGAGTCCATGTCTGGAGAGGCTAATGGAGAGGGTCCGAATGATGCTGGTGCTAGGGTCATTGAGGATACTGACGGTCCCACTAGTATGGTCGTTGATCAGCCCACGGCTAATGAGGGGGGTCATGTCCGTGCTATGGCCGTGGAGATTCTACGTGACTACGCCTTAACACCCATCAACATGTCAACGCCTCATGGAAAGGAATTGGCTGCACGGGTGGTTTCTTCAGATGTGGCTGTCGACTTGTTCTCTGCCGGTGTTTCATCTCCAGGGATATTCAGCGGAGTGCCACGACTTGAGGACGGCGGGGTCTCGTCATCTCTTCTTACACCTACAGTGGTTCTACGTGGGTCGCGAGACTGTGGTGGGCTGGACGACGCACAGCCGCTGGGCGACATGCAGCTGCTAGGCGACACGCAGGTGGTCGCTGCTGCTAGTTGGCCGAGCAGCGCGCAGTTGTTGGCGCAGGTGACCGCAGCCTCCAGTGAGCCGAGCGGCGCACCAGCACTGCTCGCCTGTGCGGCTTTGGAGGCGACGGACGACGATCGAGCTGGGCCGAGCGGCGAATATCTTACTGCCGCCCGCGCGCCAGTGACTGAAGATGGCGAGCCTTCCGGGGTAATGGGCGGTGCTAGGTCGGACTTGCGCGAGGCACAGCTATCCGCTGCTCAGGGGGCTTCCACGGCTAGTTCGACGACAGAAGGGACGGCGGAGCTGGCCCGCTCTCCTTCCTCTTCGCCGACGACGGTGGCTTCACGCGCTTTCGAGGGTGACTTCGACGGTGAGTCTTCCGGAGGCAGCGGACCGGCAGCACTACCGTCTCCACGTGTGGAGAACTTGGAGCCTTCTTTGGTAGTTCCGGTGGCCGGGGGGACATCCACTTCGACCTTGTCTCCCTCCGCCGCTGCTTTCAGACCACTCGTGGCATCTACGTCCACGAAGGAGCTGAGGCGGAGTGCGCGCCACATGGTGGCGAAGGACGGATCTTCTGCGACGGACGGGGACGCGTTGTCCAAGGCCATGCGCGGGAAGGCGGACTTATATGCTACTCCACCCAAAAGGTACGACAGTGATGCAAAAATCATTTCTTTCTTTTTCAGATACCGTTATTTCATCTAGATTAGACAATGTTGGTGTAAGATTAGGAAGAAATGTTGCTGAGATCACGTTGTAGGCCAATGTGTTGAAGCATATGGAATATGACCGGTTAACGGTTAAACCATGTGCTACTACCAAGGTGGACATACCCCATATGGATGATGATTTAGCAAATGCCTCTTCGGATGGACAACTTTTAACACATCTTGTGGGGGAGGTGGCCGAGGTGGATATGGATGAGGACGGGCTCGGATCACTAGTTGATCTGTTTGCATCCGGCCGGAAATCCAAATCCACCAAGCAGAAGAGGAAGTTTTCGCCGTGAGATTCAGTGAGACCGCCAAAGAACCCAATTGTTTCCCGATGAATGGCTTATTCACTAATAGCATAGGTCTTGGTGACTTGGCTAAATATTTGAACATTGCTCAATACATCAGGGATCATAAATTGGAGTTCGTGGCTATCTCCGAATCAGGGAGGAGGGACTTTCCAGTGAGTGTTCTAAACCGCTTGTCTGGGGGTCTTGACTTCACTTGGCACTTTATTCCTCCACGTGGTCGATCGGGGGGGCATTTTACTAGACGTTAAATCAGATTCCATAGATGTGTTAGCTAGGTCGGATGTTGATTTTCATATAAAATTGCATCTCCGGAACCGCGCTGACAACTTCGTATGGAGTTTGGTAGCTGTGTATGGTGCTGCCCAGGAAGAGTTTAAGGAGGCTTTTCTTCGCGAGTTGGTAAACCTGGCTAATGTTAATCCACATCCAATTGTAATTGGTGGTGATTTCAATATGCTAAGGTTTCCACATGAGAAGAGTCGTGGACGGTTTGATGGTCACTGGCCTTTCTTGTTCAATGATGTAATTGATAGCTTGGATTTGAGAGAGGTTTACATGACTGGTCGACAGTTCACGTGGGCAAACAATCTTCCGGAGTCTACTTACGAAAAGCTAGACCGTGTGCTGATGAGTACCGATTGGGAAGATAAATTCCCATTGGTAACGGTGCGTGCTCTTGAGCATATTGAGGCTTTGTCGGATCATGCTCCCCTCCTCCTCTCAACTGGAACAACAAAACTACATCCTCAACCGCAGTTTAAGTTTGAACTGGGCTGGTTATTACGGGATGGTTTTGATGAGCTAGTTAAGAGAGTGTGGAGCACACCGGTCGTCGATGATAATCCAATCCGGAGATGGAATAATAAAATGTGCAATGTGCGTAAATATCTCCGTGGATGGGCTAGACATACGACTGGGATGCTCAAAAAAGAGACAGAGCGTCTTTGTTCCATTATTGATGAGTTGGATCGGATCGCTGAGATGAGGTTGCTATCGATGCAAGAGATTAAACTTAAAAGTCAATCAAATGCAAAAGTAGCACAAATGTTGCGTGAAGAGGAACTCAAATGGTATCAGAGATCTAAGGCTGAATTCATTCTGGAGGGAGACTCGAATACTCGTTATTTTCATAATGTCGCCAATGGCAGACATAGGAAAAAACTAATTCACTCTCTCCATCAGGATGAAGGTATGATAGAGGGACAAGAGTGTCTTAAGGACTATATAACGAAGTTTTATAATGGTCTGTTTGGGGCTCCTGAAATAAGTAATATTACTATGGACGAGACCCGAACGGATGATATTCCCCAAGTCTCCAATGAGGAAAATGCTTTTCTTACTGCTCCTTTCTCGGAAGAGGAGATTAAAAAGGCGATTTTTCAAATGGAACATAATAAGGCACCAGGCCCAGATGGTTGTCCCGCAGAGTTTTACCAACATTTTTGGGAGTTCATTAAGGATGACCTCATCGAGATGTTTGGTTGCTTGCAGCGTGGACACATAGATCTGTACCGTCTTAATTTTGGGGAAATCGTTTTGTTACCTAAGGTTTTGGAGGCGGAAAGGATACAACAGTATAGACCGATCTGCCTTCTAAACGTTAGATTCAAAATATTTACAAAAGTTGCAACCATGAGGTTGAATTCGGTGGCAGATCATGTGGTAAAACCTACACAGACTGCATTTATGCAGTGTAGGAACATACTGGAGGGGGTCGTGATCTTGCACGAAACTGTACATGAGATGCATTCGAAAAAACTGAATGGGGTAATTCTTAAAATAGACTTTGAAAAGGCCTACGATAAGGTGAACTGGGAGTTTCTCCAACAAACTCTGAGAATGAAAGGATTCTCAGAAGAGTGGTGTACTCTAGTTCGCAGTTTCGTGGAGGGAGGTAGTGTAGCTATCAAAGTCAATGACGATGTTGCCCGCTACTTCCAGACCAAGAAAGGCTTAAGGCAAGGTGATCCTCTATCGCCCATATTGTTCAATATTATGGCAGACATGTTAGCGATCATGATTGACAGAGCTAAGGAAAATGGTCAAATTGAGGGAGTAATTCCACACCTTGTTGATGGGGAATTATCTATTCTTCAGTATGCAGACGATACGATTCTTTTTATGGAACATGATTTGGAGAAAGCGAAAAACTTGAAACTAATCCTTTCAGTGTTCGAGCAATTATCCGGATTAAAAATTAATTTCCATAAAAGTGAATTGTTCTGCTTTGGCGCGGCCTAGGATGCTGTTGCACAGTACACCGAGCTTTTCGGATGTGAGCAAGGTCAATTTCCTATTCAGTATTTGGGTATACCAATACATTACAGGAGGTTGACTAATGCAGAATGGAGCCACGTGGAAGAACGTTTGCAGAAGAGATTAGCTAGTTGGAAAGGGAAATTGTTGTCACTCGGTGGAAGACTGGTACTCATTAACTCGGTACTATCTAATATGGTACTGTATATGATATCATTCTTCCAGTTACCTAAAGGAGTCTTGGAAAAACTGGATTATTTCCGATCAAGATTTTTTTGGCAGGGCGACAGCGAGAAAAAGAAATATCGATTGGCCAGATGGGATGTAGTTTGTCGCCCAAAAGATCAGGGGGGGCTAGGAATTCATGACCTTCAAGTCAAGAACTCCGCCCTACTTGGTAAATGGATGTTCAAACTATTAACTGATGATGGCGTTTGGCAAACCCTCCTTAAACGAAAATACATAGGTTCGAAAGCAGTCTCACAGGTTATATGGAAACCTGGTGAGTCACACTTTTGGGCTGGACTCATGGCGAATAAAAACTTATTTTTTCGCTATGGGGTATTTAAGATTAAGGATGGATCGCAAATACGGTTCTGGGAGGACAAATGGTTAGGTAATACCACCCTTCGAGAACAGTATCCAGCATTATACGCTATAGCGCGACATAAGAATAATACGCTGGCTACATTCATGCAAATGTCACCTCCTAATGTTACGTTCAGACAAGATTTAATCGGGTCACGACTTGCTTCTTGGCAAATCCCGGTTAATAGGCTAACTATGCTTAATCTAGTACCAGGCACCGATGAATTTCGTTGGAAGCTCACTAAGAACGGAATGTTCTCGGTGGATTCCATGTATAGAGTTATGATCCAATCGGATATGCCAGCCGATATTTTAAAAAATGTATGGCGTTTGAAGGTGCCGCTAAAAATTAAGTTATTTGCATGGTACCTTCGGAAAGGGGTCATACTTACTAAGGATAATCTTGTCAAACGTAATTGGCATGAGAGTTCTAAGTGTGTTTCTTGTTCTCACGATGAGACGATTAAACACTTATTCTTTGATTGCTCTTTTGCGAATATATTCGGTAACTGGTTGAATGGAGTAGATAAACGATTCAAGACTATTATTAGGGTAGGAACGCTTGCCGTTATTTTGTCGCTCTGGCTTTGTAGAAATGACAAGATTTTCATCGATAAAAATTTCTCTCGTATGCAGGTTCTATTCAGTTGCACAGGTATTCTCCGTTCGTGGTTCACATTACAGCGGGGGGAGTTTCGCGACCTTTTTATAGAGGCGTGTGCACGGCTGGAGCAGGTGGCGAGGGATATTTTTATCCCACATGGATGGCCGCTTGATCTACGGATAGCTGCTCCATAGCATCGACAGTCTACGTCCACGGGATTTGCTTAGACTTGCCGTATTTTACTTTCAGTTCCGGATTTCGGCTGTGTGCATTGTGATGATGCAGAGGCCGGGTGTAATATTTAATTTTTAAGTAATAAAAGCCCTTTATCAAAAAAAAAGTAGTCAGTACAATCTCTCCTCCATTGATTCTGGAGACAACCTCCACGTCCTTCCCATGTGCCTCTAGGCCTCTTGTGCTTGGAGATTTTGCCTCCGCCTTTCCCACATAGTGCAGAAATTTTCGTCATGATCGATGCCTCCCAGTCAATCTGCCTCTATTTCTGCCTCAGACAACCGTGAATGTTCGTCTGCTCATGTTCCCATTACCGGTGGATTTTATTTTAATCACAAAATGATCAATTAATTAATATGACACGCGAGGAAGAGAAAATTTTGTCCCGTTTAATGTTCAGCTATCGGAATTGTGTGAGTTTGATGGGAGAGATGGTATTATCTGTTTGTATTTGTGATTTTTTTTCTTCACCCATGATCTGAAAATTAAAATTAGCTGCTATGACTTGCTGACTTCTAATGAGATAGCACCACAAACTCTGGTTTATATCTGGAATCACTAGAAGTCGGTCATAATCAAAGTACTATATTATCTTCCCCACATCTATGGTCCAGAATTAAATGACTATGCAGCTATATACTGGAGATGTTTGCACCGAATAGTTCCGGTGGAGAAAAGACGGTGATGATGACCGGCGTGTGGTGCTTCAAAAGTGACTTGGGGCTTACATTCCACACATGAAAAAATCCAAGCGGTTCAAAGCAAACTGCAAAATAATTCACTGAACAACCTTCCAACATCCGTGACGCTACGCTTTTATCGTCAAAAATTCGGCCGTTTATCAGTATAAGTAAATTTGGATCACACCAAAATAATAACAACAGAATTTCGGAACGGAAGTATGTACTGCCGAGGTTAACTTTACACATACCCAAGTTGAGAGAGAATCTAAAACTTACATATATAGTATTATTTTACAGCTAAGATGGGAATCAAGTGGGACCCAAGTAAACATTCCTTAACCGAAAGCAACAAGTCACACGTTGTCACAGGAATCCCACGGCATTCTACACAAGATGCCGATTGGATGGACAAAACCTTCATCATTCCAACCAACACAAGGCGCCATGCAATCCTCCATCCAACACCCTGCCATTATGGAGTGGAGCTCAAGTGTCAATAATTGTTGAACCACATTGCTCGCATAAGTACGCCCCGACAATTGTGTGTACTTCCAAAGGGCTTCCTCGTCACCAGTAATCAAATTGATACTTTAGTTAAGTAATAACCACGCTTATACTATAAGACAAGCCGGACATGTCCTATCCCATGTCGTACACAGCGAGCATCTGCTGTAAACACTAATCACAGCTAGCCTTCCCATCTTTGCAAGAAGTTTCTGCAGTTGGAGAGTCGGATAAGTTTCTGACGAAGCGAAGTTTCGAAGATTGACACGTCGGTTGGTGTGTGTGTGTTGTAAACTTTGAAAGTTGGCATGGAGCACGTTCTATATATATTAACATGCACTCCTTCAGACATCCTCTAGCTGGAAGTGAAGCTAGGGGCCTCTTTCTTCCTAGCACTCTGCCAGTTGCCTCCATCTCATACTTCAGATCGCACTGATTTTTGATCTGCTCTATCAGCGGCAACACTCCCGGTAGGTATGTCAGCACCATCACTTATGTGTTACATCGTGCGCGGATGTAGTTTACCTGCATTATGGTTAGCCATACATATACATATTTTTGTCCTCGAAAAGCAACCTCCAGCTGAACTAAAAACAGAATAGTTCCACTTCCACCTGACTACTCCACAGATCATTTCACTGCTAGATCATATCACAAATCATGCAACGTACTCTTGTCCTTTTTTTTTGACTAAACTATTCCTAGCATTGAAACATATACTCCTACTTTTTATCCTTGGGAATTCATATATATAAATTGTGGAGCATGATGGTATGGTACCAATGCATGGTTGCCCACTTAAGGCATTGGAAAATACTACTTGATGAGATCTTCACAAAAAAGATAAAACAGACTGATTTGTGGCACGAAATTTATTTTGTGTGATTCATAGAATCATTAGTTTGGCAAATATGAACTTGTGTACTGCTAGAAAATGTATTACCAGTGTATATAGGCATAAACTTAATTGAGAGTGACCATTGTAGGAAGAGTGATCGATGGCTAGAGAGCTCCAGGACCCCAGAAATCTCGTGCCTGTGCAGATATTGGTACTCTTTAGCCTCGGACTACAAGTGCTCCTCTTGCTCTGCGCCGGGGCCCGTCGGAAGGAAACCTCCAGCAGCGTGCGGCTGCGGATATGGGTGCTCTGGCTAGCATACAACCTCGGCGACGGCTTGGCTACATTTACCCTCTCTCGCCTTGCTTTCTTTAGCGTGGCGGGTAGCCACCCGCTTATGCCGTTATGGGCTCCGTTCCTGCTTCTGCACCTCGCCGGACCAGACAACATTGCCGCCTACGCGCTGCAAGACAGCCAACTCTCACTTCGCAGCTTGTACACATTTTTCGCCCGGATCATCGCAGGAGTTTATTTTCTTTACACGTACAGGAACAGCAGCGGGGATTTCATCGGGCTTGCCTCCCGATTAGTGTCGGCTGTGGCTGTTGTCAAGTACTGGGAGAGATGGCTGGCACTGAAGAGAGGCAACCTCGGCAGCATCCGCGACTCCCTAAAGCAAAAGAAACCGCCACCTGCCATTCATGTTCACCCACATGATGTGAAGTTTCAGGAGGGCTCCCAAAGATTGGACGAGGAATCCAGTTTGCGACGAGCTCACTCGCTGTTCCACATTTGCAAGTGTGGTATGGTTGATTCGTCCCAGGAAAAATCTGGCCGAGAGAATTACATTGAGAAAATGAAGCACTCTGAATACTGGACAATTGCGGAGATGCAGCTCTCCTTGATGTATGACATGTTGTACACCAAAGCGGCTGTGATCCACACCTGGCACGGCTACATCATCCGTGTCATCTCGCCACTTGCCATTTCAGCCTCGCTGCTTCTGTTCCATTTCAGTGGAGAAGATGTGCGGCATAGAGAAGACGTTGACACCGCTATGACATATGTTCTGCTTGGAAGCGCTCTGTTCATGGAGCTGACTTCCCTGCTGAACGCGCTGGGCTCATCATGGATGCTTGCCACCAGAAGCCCATGGCTCAGATACCATTTCCTGTGCAGTGGGCGATGGGATCGGCTTCGTCGTCTGGTTATATCTCTCAACTCTCTTGTC
This sequence comes from Alopecurus myosuroides, assembly GCA_028641055.1. Classification (NCBI taxonomy): domain Eukaryota; kingdom Viridiplantae; phylum Streptophyta; class Magnoliopsida; order Poales; family Poaceae; genus Alopecurus; species Alopecurus myosuroides. The sequence goes on from CM054062.1 coordinate 334,482,226, forward strand.
ACATGTGGAAGAGGTAGCAGGTCCGGTGCAAGGAGGTGGTCTGGCAACATGGGACAGTACAACATGCTGCACTTCTGCACTCGCCCTGATGATCTCCTCACCCATCCTCTGCTCGGCCGGTTGGCCGAGCTGGTGGGATTTGGAGAGTGGTGGAACAAAAAGCATTTCTCCGGGGCCACTAATATCTCGGACCATGGCCCAACAATCAAGGTTTGTATCAATACACAAATTCACGAGCATCTATACAGGGAGTGGGGCTTAAGCACGCTGGGACTGATTACACATCAATGGGGCATGGCAACACTAGTACGCCATGAGCTGCTGGTAGACATGTTTGAAGAAACCCTTGGCAAAGAGTTTCAGGAGGGCATCATCATCTGGCACATCGGCACGGATTTTTTCCTCTCCAACTGCAAGAGCACAGCCGATCATGAGGACCTCGTGAACGCGGTCAAGGCGCTGTCAAACTACATGATGTTTCTTCTTGTTGAACGCCCCTACATGCTGCCAGGCATCGCCCAGAACAGGTTGTACGAACGGACATGTGAAGCTCTTGTTGAACGCCCCTACATGCGGCATCAACCAAGAAGTTTATGTGCTACGCTCAAGAGTTTGTTCCGCTGGCGCGATGGCCCGGCTGCAAGCTATACTTCCAGGGCCACCCACACAAAAAATCGTGCAGAAAAATTGTACCAGTATTTCTTAAATCAAAAGATCAGCTACGATACTGTTCGACTCACTTATTCATCTAGGGTTGCCAACGAGCTGCTGATATATGAGTACAACCATGACACTACCAAGTCGCTGAATGTTGTGCTTGAGGTATGGACGGACATGCTCGTCTATGCAGGCAACAGAGGCAGCAGGGAGTCGCATGCGAAGAAGCTCAGCAGTGGCGGCGAGTTAACAACCATCATGTGGCTAATGGTGGAACACTTCCACCAGGCTTCGCTGATCGAGGTGGACGACAAGAAAACTTCTCACGAGGGGGCATCAAGCAAGGAGGAATATCTCGACGATAATTATACAGTATAAAGCCAATCGCTAGCTTGTTTTCATTACTTGAAGCTAGCTAGCTATATTAATTGGATTGTATCTTGTTACACCTTTTGAATATATATATATAGAAGAGGTCCGGTGCATTTTATTGACAAGTACATCCGTTTGGCATAGGGCACGCATGTGTGGAACTGTACTCAGAAACCAGGTCGACAAAAAGTAACATTTCACAGCAACAACAAAACTATCCTCATACTACAAGGGATGGAGATATTGATTTGGGATGCACCCAAGTAGGGTATTAAAACAGTTTTGAGTTGGACCATAAATACCAGCTAATCATATGTACTAACGTGGTGGGAGGGTTGGCAAGGCTACTTCTTACCGATTTCTATGGTTTCAAAATGAAACAGGCCTACGCATAACCATATATAAAGGTAATATTCATATGAGAATCAATCAGGGTGACCTACAGTTTCAGGTCAGGACCCTAGACACTCCAACCGAAACAAATACCGGGAAGTAAATAAATATAGGATATCATATTAGCAATGGCACTCCTTAATTTAAGTTCAATATCGATCAATGAAAGTATCTAAGATCAACCAAAAATTCAGATCATTCTTATGGCAGCGTTGTAGTATTTGACAAACATACATATTTGCGCAATCTTTGTTGTTATGAATCATCTCTCAGAAACAGGTACAAAAGATGTTACTTGATACCTCTTCATAAGGGTCATCAAGAATGCCATCATACAGCAGGAATCAAGGCACTGAAGATAAGGTAAGAAGGTTCCAGCAAATATCACTAGCAGCATTTGATACGGTTCACCCTGAAATTCAGATTTAAATTGCAAGGTTAGTGAACATTGTGAAAAGAAACATAAACGAAAAATGTTCACCAACTGTGTCTCGTTGCAACCTGGCCATCTTCTACAAGACAGATTTCATTTAATAACTTATTAAAAATATGGTTCACGACATGGACAGTAAATATACTACTCTAACTGAAATTTCAAAAAAACAATTGCATGCTCTCTAATCTCAGACAGTATGGTTCAGCTCATTTCTGAGCTCCACACATTATTCGGAAAAGCATACAAATAGATTTTCATTCACAAATCGAGCATCGTGTCAGCCTTTTCCTAGCATGAATGGGTGCTCAGGCATAACTCTTACTGTGTAACTAATCTGCATCGCTTTACTGAACATATATGATGGGTCTATTATTTCTAGTTATCACGATCAAGGCTCTGAACCTAATGGCATTGACATGATAAGGAGGTGCATAAGATTCCTTAACGTACAAATCCTCTTCTGACGATGATCTCTATTACTGTTGTTTCTTGTTTTAAACTGATGGATACATTATGCTACCATGATTTAATTTATTACAGGGTGTCATCATGTTACCGCAAAATCCAGATTTCCATCTAGGCATGTAAATCTGATAAAGCCAAGATAAACCTCTAAAACCATAAAAAGCAACAGAACTAAAACTGACTGATTCACTTCCCCTGCCGGATATTTATTTTTTCTCATCCACACATAAGCAACCAAACACAGCCCAGGAATACCTACATGCCCTCAAGCGCAAGGTAATACCTTATTCATTTGAAGATGTCTGAGTATAATTCGAGGGTTTATCATTTTCCAACAGTTGTAGGCATGTCAGACTTACAAAAAAATCTATGGCATATATTCATCACACATGTTAGGAGGTACCTAACAAATTAATCACATAACTGGAGACATCTTAGATCGGAGCAAAGGTAAACACATGTTTGCTCCAGAATCCCAAAAGCCGTCTAGCACAGCTCCATGCACAACTTGATACGGATGATCTAGGTAATTAAATCAGCTAGGAGTGAAACCAAATTCACAGTGGATAGATACACTAGGCACTACACATACATACATAGACAATGCACAGAATATAACATCAAATCTGAAAGCATATAGACATGCACGTATCATTTTCCACATGGACTAGTCTCTGAACCTTCAATTGATAGCAACAGCAGGGTGATTTCATACAACTGGAGCAACCGAATTTTGCACACCATGTGACTACTTAGGTTTCAGGACTGTGTGCATCCAACCTGTGTGCATCTATATCTAGGTAATAAATCTAGATAACCGTAGTCGTTCCATAAACCAAATTCTTCAGAAAGAAACCGGGGTCGGGGGTCCTCACCTGCGGGCTGATGGAGGCGAGATCGCCATGGAAGAGGTCGCCATTGAGGCTGTTCACTGAGTCGCCTGGTGCAGCAGTAGCGTGCCGCCTTCTCCTGATTCGTTTCCGTCGGTGGAGAACAAGGACGTCGACCTAGAGCTGCAGCAGCTAGGCGGACCCAGGCCTCCACCAGTGCGTCCTGGCAGCCGACGTGCGGCAGCCACCGCGGACGACGCGAGCGGACGAGATCGACGGAGCCGCGTTCGTGGGCTAATGCACGGACGCGCGCGCCGGCGACCAGGTCCTGCCGCGCCGCCGGTTGATCTTCTCGCGAGAGTGGAAGGGGACGGAGATAACGGCGACCTAGGTACTGCGCCTCCAAATCGGCGTCGTGTGTAGCGGCTCTGTCGATATACGTGGTGTGCCCTCCTCGGCTCTGAGGCCGTCCATGGTGGGGTCGGGGACGGCCTGGAGCAGCGGCCTGGCCGGAGCATTGGACGAGGGTGGCCAGCAAGAGGAGTTGCGGCGGCGCGGGATGGGATAAAGGGAATGCGAGGGTTTCGGGAGTGGGAGAAAAGGGGATATTTGATGATGTCCCCTTTGTTGGTCGATCTTGCCTCACAGGCCCTTTTGATGACATGTGGGGTTTAAGTGACCCGGGTTATCATCAAATCTTCCGTTGGAGATGCTTTTAGTCTCAAAATAAAAAAAAGACATAATGTCATTTTCTCCGACCAATAAGGATCCAAGAAATCCCATGGATCAAGCTAGCCCAGACAGCCGAGCCACTCATCTCGGCCATCCAATTCATTTGGAGAAGCACATCAAACACACACGTACAGTACGCACGCACCGCGACGGCAGGGATATGAGCGGCTCGGTTGTCTGGGCTAGCTTGATACATGGGGATTTTTTGGATCCTTATTGGCCGAAGAAAATGACATTGTGTCTTTTTTTATTTTGAGACTAAAAGCATCTCCAGCAGTCGCGCCATCGCGCCGCGCTGGAAACGGTTTATCAAGCGCCGTTTGGCGCGTACAAAAAATTTCGCGCGTGTGCGCAGCTTTCAGCCGCTGCATTATCGAGCGCGCGGCTACGACAGAAATCAGACGCGCCAAAATAGAGCGCGCGCGCTGGGTGACGAAGGGATGGACCCTATGCCTGTCGGATGAGCCTACCCGGTGTCAGGCCCACGGCGCAAGCTCCAAAGGAAGCGTCAAGAATTACTCTAGAAGGCCCACTTGGAGCCCACCCCCAAAGCCTTACGGGTTAAGATAGTAAACTTGTAACCGACATAGGGTTAGAGTTTGAATCCTCCCCGGGTATGGTTTGAGACCTGGCCGCCTATATAAGGCCAGGAGAATCACCGAGAGAGGACAAAGCAATACCGGCACCACCAAGCCTTGAGATCGAGATCATACTCTCGACTTGAGCAACCCCCCATTGTAACCGATCTACTCGTTAATACAGATCGACAGAGGCAAGAATAAGGGTTTTACCTCTACGAGGGCACCGAACCTGGGTATATCGTGTCCCCTGTCTAGCCGACGATTGTCACCAGCGCCTACACGTTCTCCTAATCGAAACCCTATGGGTTCACCCGAGGGATTTGTTGAGATGCAGATTCGACAATTGGCGCCGTCTGTGGAACGACGGGCGCTGGATCTCCGGCATCTTCGGCTTCATCGACGACCAACTCACGTTGGAAACCTTCGACTTCGACTCCGACCAACCCAATTCGGATCGGATCTGTCGTAGTCACCCCTCACTCGCCGGAATCACGACCGGAATTCAGCAATTTGGAGAAAAGCGTCACCTTGACGTTCGGGAGCTTCAAGTTCTACACCAACAAAGATGGGATCCTTCACTTTCCTGAGGAATCGGGATCTGAGTCAATTTCCAGCCCAGGAGCTGTCGATTCACGACCCTACTTGGCGAAAAGTGGCGAGTTCATCCGCCTCAACACCAGCAATTTTCATACCCTCTCTACAGAGGAACCCTCTCGGGTCAGGAAGGCCTTTCGAGTTACGCCTAGGACTCACAAGCCACGTCTGGCTCAGGTCTGCATGGCAGGATCGGAACAGACACCCGCAGAAACTGAACAAAGCGCAAGGGAACGCGCCGAGATCAAAGAAGGCTATCCGCACAAGCAAACCACCTGCGGCCGGAGTCCCACCATCTAGTGAGAGCGGCCACTGCTATCAAAGAAGCTCGGGAAGATCTGGCCGTACGAAAAAGATTGGCAGACGAGTCGAGCCAATGCCGAGCGGAGCTATCCCTAATGCCTTCCGTCGGGAACCGCCCCCAGAAGAAGGGACGCGCCTCAAGAACCGCGACCATGGACGGCGAGTCCTTGAGCGGAATCAGCAAATCACTCATGCGCGTGGACAAATACGGAAACATCCATCCGCAAACTCCCGCAGCCGCGGTGCTAGCCGCAGCCACCTACATGCAAATAAATCAACCAGGGGAAAACGACCCCCGCGCGGAACAATATAAGCAAGTGGGAGAAAGGACTAGGCATGGCATCCGCAAAACTCGCCTCCTACGATCGCAGGAAAGCAGCCGCACAAAAGGATAAAGAAGCACCCCGTGGACATAGGGGCACATCACCGGCCAAGGAAAAATCACCCTGTCGGGCACGAGGAAAAGAAGCTCGACGACGAGGAGATAGCCCGAGTGGCAGCGATAGCAGCCCGAGGGGTCGAGGCCGTAGCCGCAGCCCGCGAAGAGGTCGAGACCGCAGTCCACGGAGGGATAGAGATCGCAGCCCGCGAAAAGATCGAGACAGAAGCCACTCGTGACATCGCAGCAAGGAACCAAGAGGAGACGTCAATCGCGACAAACCCGGATACAACAAGCGATCGGACATCGCCCATCGCAAGGTTGATAAAGGTCGGGCGGCCAGAAACCGTGCGCGCTCCCCATCTACATCCTCCTACGACGAAGTCTAAGGAGCCTTATGCTTTGCTCGTAGCATCCACGAGGCGCCGCTACCCAAAAGATTTAAGCTATCCACAGAAGTACAGAAATACGATCGTTCACAAGAGCCTTCGGCCTGGTTGTCAGATTACCTCACGGCAGTAAAATGCCAACGTGGGAACAAAAACACAGCTATATAGTACCTCAACCTACACCTAGTCGGTGCTGCCCGCAGCTGGCTCGAAGGAAGGCTGAGGGCATGTTACAGATCTTGGGATGACCTAAACCTCGATTTCTGCAAAAACTTCCAGGCAACATACAAAAGACCGGCGACCAACGAGGAGCTACGAGCTTGCAAGCAGAAAAGTGGCAAGTCTACTCGCGAATATATTCAGCGATGGACCACACTCAGGAACACAGCGGGAAATACATCAGAAGAATTCGTGGTTGAAGCATTTGCAAAGGGAGCACGGCGAACCTCTTTCAGGGAAGAACTGGGACGACTCGCGCCCAAAACCAATGGAGAATTGATGACCATAGCCGACAGATGGGCAAACGGCAAAGACGCGGTGTGCAACAAGAAATATTTATCTCCGGCACACGATGACGATCGCCATAGTCGAAAGAAAAGAAGAAAGAATTACGACCCCGATGATCGAGAAGAATTTGTGGCAGCAGAGTTCACAAAAAATCGCGACAACGGATATCGCGGAAAACGCGAGTGGAAGCCAAAGCAGGAAGACAAAACCCCCGAGGAGGACCTCGACGGTTACTGCACGCTACATCTATTCACACATAAGCGTACCGGCAAAACTAAGGCAACACACCTTCTCAAGGACTGCCGAAAGTTCATTGATATCCATGAGGCCCTCTTGAAGAAAAATAGAGCAGCAATTAACCAGGGTTACCCGCAGCTTCCTGGAGGAGGAGCTCAAGGATTTCAATAGCCGCAAGCCCTGCCCCCAGCAGGAAACCAAAACGCGGTGCTAGCTACGCTACCAGCGCCACCCGCCCCAAATCAAGGAGCAAATGGATACCCGAACCCAGCGGGACTCTTAGGCATGATACATAAGGTCTGTCCATCGCGCAGGGCTCAGAAGACAAACACACGACAATTATGCATGGTTGTCCAAACCCCACCTACGAGAACCGAGTACCTGAAGATGGCGGAACAACCAATAAATTTCTCCAAGGAAGACCACCCTCCGAGAGTCTATCGACCAGGACACGCCGCACTAGTCATACAGGCGCAAATTGGCAATTATGAGATGGCTCGCGTGTTCATGGACGGAGGCAGCGGCATCAACATCATCTACGCAGACATGCTCTGTCGTATGAACAAGAATTTGGATGGACTCGCGGAATCAGAGACATCCTTCAACGGGATAGTTCCAGGAAAGCAGTCTGTCCACTCAGAACAATCAACCTAGAGGTGGTGCTAGGCAACCGAAGTAATTACAGGCGAGAATTTCTTGATTTCGAAGTCGTCGATTGGCCCTCACAGTACCACGCCATTCTTGGTCGAACGGCATTCGCCAGATTCATGGCAGTAACGCACTACGCATACTTGAAGCTCAAGTTGCCTGGAGAATATGGCACAATCACCATCGACGGGGATTTCCAAAATCCAATAAATGCGACATCGAATTCAACAAGATCTCCCAATCTTTCGGGATGCAGGAAGAACTAGAGGAGATATCAAAAACTACGGATCACTCCATGATGCCTCTCACCAAGAAGAACGCTCAAGAGCTCGAGTTCAACACAAATAGCGGTACCCGCAAGCATCAAGTACACCCGACGGATTCTACGAAGACGGCGATGGTGTCCACCACCCTCTCGCCAGCATAGGAAGGCGCGCTCGTCGAGCTCCTCCGTGAGTACTGGGAAATTTTCGCCTGACAGCCTTCAGATATGCCAGGGATACCCAGGGAGTTCGCCGAGCACTCACTCGAAGTCTTCAAAGACGCCAAGCCTATCAAGCAGACTAGCCGAAGGTTCTCAGTGCCTCAAGGATCGATCAGATCGTGGATTCTACAGCAGGTTGCCAACGCCTCTCTTTCTTGGATGCCTACTCACGTTATAATCAGATCATGATGAAGAAGGAGGACGAGGAGAAGACAGCGTTTATAACACCCCACGGTGTTTACTGCTACACGACAATGCCCTTCGGGCTGAAGAACGCGGGCGCAACGTATCAGCGCTGCATGCAAAAATGCCTCGCCAAGCTCATTGGTAAGAACGTACAAGTGTACGTTGACGACATCGTCATCAAGACTCGAGTGGAAGATACACTCCTCGACGATATCAGAGAAACATTCGACGCGTTGAACGCATACCGAATCAAGCTTTTTAAACCTGACCAAGTGTGTCTTTGGCGTCCCCGCGGGACAACTTCTCGGGTACTTGGTCTCCGCTCGAGGGATTGAAGCTAACCCGGAGAAAATCCAAGCAATCCTGACAATGAAGGAGCCAACCAATCTCCGTGGTGTGCAGCAGCTCGCGGGACGACTAGCCGCCCTAAGCAGATTCATTGCGAGGCTAGGCGAGCAAGCGTTACCTTTCTACAAGTTATTGAAGAAAATGGATAAGTTCGAATGGACACCCGAAGCACAGACAACATTCGCAGACCTCAAGCGAGCATTGGAGAGCAGGCGCGTCCTAGCAACACCGCAAGAACGGGAGCCACTGTTCCTATATCTAGCCGTGACAAATCAAGTCATCAGCACAACGATCATGGTCGAGCGGCCGGAGGACGGAAAGGCGTTTGGCATCCAGAGGCCAATTTATTACATCAGCGAGGTGCTTTCGCCCTGCAAACAGAGATATCCCCATTACCAGAAGCTCGTGTACGGTGTGGTGCTCACAGCCCGAAAGCTCAAACACTACTTCCAGGAACACACCGTCGCGGTGGTAAACGACGCATCACTGGGTACTATCATGAATAACCTAATGGCATCCGGAAGAATTGCGAAGTGGAGTATTGAGATCGGCGCCTGGGACATTATATATGCAGGTCGCAAATCTATCAAATCACAAGTGCTCGTGGAGTTCCTAAGCGAGTGGACAGAACAACAAACGCCAGGGCCTCCAGAGTATACAAGCAACTGGATAATGTATTTCGATGGATCAAAGAGAAACGAAGGAGCCGGAGCTGGAGTAGTCCTGATATCCCCGAGAGGTGACAAGTTACAATACGTCCTGCGATTGGACCTTCCACCCGACGACCCGGCGTCAAATAATGACGCAGAGTATGAGGGCCTCCTACATGGCATGAAGATGGCGATTGCCTGTGGAGCAACCCGACTAATGATCTATGGAGATTCAAACCTCATAGTGCAGCAGACAATGAAAGAGTGCGACGCCATTGCAGAAAACATGGTTGCCTATCGAGATATGTACAATCTACTCGAAGGAAGTTTCCAATGGTGCGAACTAAAGCACATTGCAAGATCCAGCAACGAAGAAGCGGATAAATTGGCGAACATGGGTTCTACAAACACACCCATACCGCCTGGAATATACTTCGAAAGGATGATCAAGCGCTCAGTCAAAGTCAAAAAATCAGCAGAAGCACCCGCGACATTGGAGACAGAGGTCAGCCCGCAAACTGCTATGATTGAGTTCACCTACAACATCTCAAGACAAGTTTTTATGGTCGAACCAGGATGGACGCAAAAATATCTCGACTACTTGTCCAACAAACAGCTCCCAACAGATATTTGCGAGGCTAGACAGATAGTGCGACGCAGCAAAGCTTTTCGAGTACTCAACGGAGAACTATACAAGCAAAGCATATCAGGAATATTACAAAGATGCATAGCGCCCGAGGACGGCAAGGAATTACTACGAGATATACACCAAGGAGATTGCGGACACCATGCTATCTGGAAGGCAATCATGGGTAAAGCTTTTCGCGCAGGGTTCTACTGGCTTACAGCAGTCAGGGACACAAAGGACCTAGTCGACAAATGCAACGCATGTCAAAGATTTGCACCCAAGCCGCACGCCCCTGCCACTGAGCTTCACATGATCCCAATCGCCTGACCCTTTGCGCAATGGGGGCTAGACATGGTAGGACCACTAAAAAAATCAACACCAGGAGGTTACACGCACTTACTAGTTGCAGTCGATAAATTTACAAAGTGGATTGAGGCCATGCTAGTCACCTCGGCTAGCGCTCAATGCTCTGTCAAATTCCTCGACTCCATCGTGTGTAGATTTGGGATACCACACAACATCATCACCGACAATGGAAGCAATTTTACAGCAAAGGAAACAGAGCAATTCTGCAAGGAAAAGGGCATCACCCTCAGTTTCGCCTCTGTGGCTCACCCGCAAACCAATGGTCAAGTCGAGCGATCCAACGGATTGGTCTCGGCTGGAATAAAGAAACGACTACTAGATCGACTGCACCCAGCGGCAGGACATTGGGCAGAGGAGTTACCATCCGTACTATGGAGCCTCCGCACAACCCCGAATTGATCAACAAAATACACGCCATTTTTCATGGTATACGGAGCTGAAGCAGTCCTTCCCGAAGATGTCAAATTCAGCGCCCCACGAGTCGTCGCTTACAGCAAAGAAACCTCTAACAAGGCACTCGTGGAAGACGTGGATGCACTCGCCGAGATACGCGACATTGCACTCGCAAGATCTGCGTTATATCAACAGTCGCTACGCAACTACCACAGCCGCCGTATACGCCACAGAGCCTTCGTAGTCGGAGATTTGGTGCTACGACTCAAACAGAAGGAAGGACACAAGCTCGAGCCACCGTGGGAAGGACCCTTCATAATACACGAAGTTATCCCTGGTGGCGCCTATCGACTGAAGAACCCTGAGACCGGTGGCATCTACTCCAATCCATGGAATATTGCGCACCTCCGCAAATTTTATCCTTAGATTATTCTACTCGACAAAATAAGGCTATACTAGCCATGTTGTAGCTCGAAGACAATACATGGCTTCTCAGTCATATTAATAATATACATGGTTTCTCAACCATAGTTTCTCAAGTCATTGATTTTTACACGCTAAAACAGGTATACACCCCAAACACACAGGGGCTACGCCTAACTTAGCATCATTTACAAATATAAGAGTACAAACAAGGTTGGCACCTTATAAAATTTGAAGACAACTATACATAATTAACAGGATACAAACATCCTACAATTACATATGGCGACGAGCAGTTTCTTCGGCCAAGACCCGATTAACCTCATCAGAGGTCAGTCGAATAATCTCTTCTGCAGCAGGTCGAACGACTGTATAATGAGATGTCATATCGACTGGAGCATTTGGGAGCTTGGCAACAGAGTTGAAATTAATCTCGGGATGCCACAATCGAACAAACGAGAGTGCTACTAACGACCCGCAGATCAACTGTTGACGGACGCACTCTCGAATCTCGCCTACTTAACCAAAAGTTCTGAGTAGCTGGCTCAAATCTTCTGGGCCCCTTTCCAAGGGACAAAAAGCGCCATTCAAAGATATCAAGGCCTCGTGGCAGCGATCAACGAGTATCTTCGCCTGGCTCACACGATACTTCAAAGTAGCCAGCACAAAGCCTCGACTGCGATCGGACCAAAAGTTATTTGCATGGGGTTTTGAACTACCGGCTTCATGAACAATATGGTTTTCTACCCAATGCTTTTCACACCGATCATCAGGCTGAACAACTGCAAAGAAAACTACATAGTCAAAGGAAGGAAAAAAGACACGGAGTGTTAGGGGGCTGAGTTACTTACAGAGCAAATCCTTGGCAACAGCAGCCAATTCATCCATCACAAACTGCTCACGTTTAATCGCAAGTTTCTGTTTGGACTTGGCTACATCAGCCACCCCACGCAAAGCTTTTAGCTTGCGCTCACCATCCGCGACCCGGTCACGGAGACCGGCAAAAGTACCGACAGCAGCAACAAGAGGATCAGCTTGAGCAGCAGATCCACTCGATGACTCCGCGACAACGCCTATTACCTGGAAGAAGATAAGAAAAGTTAAGGAATAATTCAAGACGCTCCACTCGAGAAATAAAACCACCTATTCGACAGGTGCTCAGGGGCTACTCCCATCGGGAGGAACTCATGACAATCAATTATAGGAAGCATCTCAGATATCAAAAGAACATTTCGATTAAAGAGAGAATACGGGAATACATCGCAAAGTTCATTACATCAGAAACACAAGCTACGAAAAAACTATCCTAAGGAACCGCAGAAGTGCTGCCACTTGCGGCAAACTGTCCCCTGCGACTAGCACGGGCGATCAAATCAGATAACTTCCGGGCAAGGACTCCAGCCGGATCACCAAAAGGACGAAGCGCTACCTTTCTACCCGTAGTAGCGTCGACGGGGAGGTTCGAGTACGCCTCGTCCAAGCCTGCGACTCCGTGCGCCAGTGCACACTGGATGGCAGTCTTCGCCCCGGACTCCGACTGAGCAACCGAGTAGGTCTGAAGGAGATCGTCCTCCAGGAAAACCTTCAGGATACCATCCAGCGTAGGCGGAACTACAACATTGTCCAGAAGACGCCCGTGGAGTTGCGTCAACACCCGAGTAGCATCGCCAATCAGGGAGCAAATCCTGCTAGCATGCTTTCGAAGCTGAGCGCAGGAATCAGTCAAGGCATCCACTCGTTGAACCCCGGGAAGCTCCGGTGCAACGCCAAGAAGATCTGCAGAAAGAAACGTTAAAATCCAAAGAACTTACCAGCCAGTTGAGAAACAACAAAGGATAAGTGCGACTTACCCGCAAAACGCTGGGCCAGAGGGCGAAGGAAGTCAACGAGATCGTTGTCCTGCTTGGTGCCAGTTTCCTCCAACTTCTTCAGGGCGTCCTGGGCATCCGCAAGCTTTCCCTCGAGACCAGTCGACTGCTGGCGAGAGGACTCAAGTTCCTTTCGAGCAGCTTCCAACTGAGCCTCCAGGGCACTTACCCGACTGACAGCGTCCGTCTTCTCACCCTTCAGCACTTCGGCTTGAGCTACACAGCGAAAAATTTAAACACAAAGGAATTCGCACAAGCGAAAAGATTGGATAGAAGGAGTAAATAAACTTACCTCGAAGAAGCTCGTTTTCCCAGACGAGTCGATCGCGATCTGCTCGAAGGGTCACGCAATCTTTCTCAGCCGAAATAACACGATGGCCAATGGCTGCAAGGGAGTCAAGAAGAGACTGCAGAAACATGAAGATGAAAGAGTCAAGAGAGAAGAAGATTGAGCCTATACACGACTGCAAACAATCGAGTATAGCCTCGGGGGCTCCTCCCATCGGGAGCACTGTCGTGCACCCGATAAAATGAAGAGAAGAAAAAAGCTTAAGTTCTTGAGCCTGTAGCCAATCACAAGCGATTAACTACAGGATCGGGGGCTACTCCCATCGGGAGCACTGCCGTGCACCCGATAAAAATCCTAGACGAATAAAATACAAGAGGCAAAGGAAAATGGCAAAATTTACCTAGCCCTGGGCAATGCAGAGAGGATCAGCCGAGCTACCCGGCAGTTCTTTCGAAGTCGAGGTCCCAACTGCAAAGCTAGGGATCCTATATTTCGTAGCCACAACTGTGGGGGCTGGACTCGGCGAATTCTGGACTGTCCCGGCAGTTGGGGTCCCACCCGCAGCAGCAGCTTCTTTCCTTTTCTCGAGAGGAAGAGAAGAGGCGAACCGGCCGGGGCTGATGGATTGGAGCCTGTCATGAAGGAAAACAACAAGTGTCAGAAGAAACAAAAAGGAAACGTTCGACTAGAACGAAAAAGCAAAAACTTACTCATCGTGTTCGTCGTCCAGCATATCCGCGTTCCAAGCGGTTTGGATTGTCGGCTTGGGAGCAGGAGGAGCGCGCAAACTCAGCGGGGTCGCGTGAAGAGGCTCCTCATCAGACGCTCCACCCAGGGAGTTGTCCTTAGAAGTAGCTTCGTCTCCTCCCGCCCGGCGGCACTTGCGGTGGCGAAGATCGCTACTCGATTCCTCCACATCATCCGAAGAATCGTGGTCGGAGCTCGAGCTAGCATCCGCAACACTGGTGTCAGCAGTGACATCCAGGTTACTCGCCAACAGATCAGAAACCTCTTCGCCAGAAACTGGTGGGTAGCAAGTTGCTACTGCCAAACTCTACAAGGAGAAAAAGCTCAATCGAAGGATTCGCAAAACGAAGAAAAAATTGGAGATAGAAAGAGAATTTAACTTACATCGGATGGAGGAGGATTTGAGGCTGCAAAGGCTGTGATTGGACAATCGGCGAAAGACTCGCCTACCTTCAGCTTCGTCATGGCCGCAATCTTCTTCTCAAACTCGGCATTCGATAATTCTTCGCGGCTCACTCGGCTGGGGTCTTCGGTTCCTTGGTACTCCCACATGATAGAGGGCCTCGCCTGCAGGGGTTGGATCCTGCGCTTAAGGAACACACTCGCAAGATGCAAGCCATTCAGCGCAACCCCTGCAGTCTGGTCACGGAGCGCTGCAACCTTGGCGAGTAGCGGGGCAACGATCCGGCTCTCTTCGACTGAGAGCTTGTGTGCCCAGGACTTTCGCCGCTTCAGAATAGCGAACGGATGGAATTCGTTAATTCCACCCGCGCTGTTGTCAACAACATAAAACCACCTCCTCCTCCACACTTGCGCGAAGTCGATGAGTTGCATGTTGAAGTAGAGGGTGTTGGACTTCGCCTGGATTCCGAAGCCGCTAGTGCGCAGCGTCTCCCTAAGCTCGGTTTCCACCCGCGATTTCTCGCGGAGAGACCGCACCTTGAACAGAGCCTTCCAAAGGCCCCAGTGCGGGCGAATACCGAGAAAGCACTCGCAAACCACGATGAAGCACGAGATGTGCTGCACCGCGTTCGGAGGCAGGTCATGGAGCTGTATGCCATAGACATACAGCAATGCCACGAAGAAGGGGTGAAGGGGGAGAGAAAGCCTGCGCGAGACGTGATCCGCAAAGATCACGCGCTCGTTCGCGCGGGGATTGGGTACCTCTTCCTTTTTGCCGAGGCGAACTCGTTTCTCGGCGTCGGCAGGCAGCAATCCCTCCTTTTGCATCTCCTTGATGCTCTTCTGCGTGGTGTTGGCGGAGCGCCAGTCGCCAGAGCGCGGAGCAGGAACCACAGGGGCATCCTCGGGCACTTGCGAGGAGGAAACAGCGGCGCTTTGTTTCTTGCCTCCCGCCATGAGCGCTGGCTCGAGCTTGAAGACTGAGAAGGGGCGCGAGGAAGACGAAGGCTAGGAAGGTGAAAGTTGGAGACGAATGACGGGAAATTTTCACTTTTCACCCAAGGGCCGTAGTTATACACGGTGTCATCTAATCGTGGCCGTTCATCAAGCGACGTGGCGCTCATCACGGCAGCCACGCGTGAAGCCTAAACGAAACGGCGGTGAACGATGTTTCGTGCCACGATCTTAACAGGAGATCGTGCGCAATTACTGCGCGCAGTTCGCGTAAAAACCGGGAACGACATCTCGTTTACGGTCAAAAAGCTGACAAGGTGGGCCAGCGCTTCTGCTCTCGCTCCGTCACGTCCCATCAGGAGGATAAAGTGCGTTGTGACGTCATAGCACACATCATCAAGCTCCGAATTTCTTCGGATAAAAGCCTCAAACACGAAATAAACTTCGTATGAGTAAATCAAGACGCGAAAATTCCTTCGCATAAAGCCTCAAAACACGAAATAAACTTCGTATGAGCAAGTCAAGACGTGAAAATTCTTTCGCATAAAGCTCCAAACACGAAATAACTTCGTATGGACAAACTGTGACGCAAAAATTCTCTCGCATGAAAGCTCCAAACACGAAATAACTTCGTATGGACAAACTGTGACGCGAAAATTCTCTCGCATGAAAACCCCAGATACGAAATTTCTTTTCGAATGGGCATAACAAGATTTCCAAGCACGAAAACTCTTTTGTATGGAAGGAAGATTACAAAGAAAAATCAAGGGAGAAAATTTTCAATCGAAATATCTCTAGACAAAAACCTGCGAGTGCGTAGCTCCTACCACTCGATTATGCGATGTACACACATCAATCTCCCGGATTGTTCAGTCGACTAGGCACATCCGGACGCCGTATTTCTTTTGAATACGAAGGTAAGACCCAAAAGATCTCTCTTGAGGGCCTGGAATCGCACTCAAGCTGCGTCCTCCGGTAAAATTCCGTGTCAACAACACGAAGAAAAATCCTAGCGGACGCGCCGGGTACCCAATTAGGTTAAGTTTGACTCGGTAAGACCTCTACGGCCAAGTCGCAATGATCACCTCACCGGATTAGAGTCGGAGGTCTTGAATCTGTGTAGGCCAGAACTGTTTTTGCCCTAGATGCAATTAATTGGTCCTGAGCTTTCGGGAGAGTCAAGCAACTAAGCCACATCCTTCTGCGAAAACAGCCGAATACACGTGCACTCTATTTTCTCGATACTCGAGTACAAGAAAAACATCGCATACAGGATACACATCCTCTTCAAGCGATCAAGACCACCAGTCGAAAGGAAATCAAGATAAGTTCTGAGCGTCCACCCGACGGATTCTCAGTCGAGTAAACGCTCGGGGGCTACTGACGAAGGGATGGACCCTAGGCCTGTTGGATGAGCCTACCCGGTGTCAGGCCCACGGCCCAATCTCCAAAGGAAGCGTCAAGGATTACTCTAGAAGGCCCACTTGGAGCCTACCCGCAAAGCCTTGCGGGTTAAGATAGGAAACTTGTAACCTACATAGGGTTAGAGTTCGAATCCTCCCCGGGTATGGTTTGAGACCTGGCCGCCTATATAAGGTCAGGAGAACCACCGAGAGAGGACAAAGCAATACCGGC
Source organism: Alopecurus myosuroides (assembly GCA_028641055.1). Lineage (NCBI taxonomy): Eukaryota > Viridiplantae > Streptophyta > Magnoliopsida > Poales > Poaceae > Alopecurus > Alopecurus myosuroides. The sequence goes on from CM054062.1 coordinate 334,499,122, forward strand.
ACCACCAAGACTTGAGATCAAGATCATACTCTCGACTTGAGCAACCCCCCATTGTAACCGATCTACTCGTTAATACAGATTGACAGAGGCAGGAGTAAGGGTTTTACCTCTATGAGGGCCCCGAACGTGGGTATATCGTGTCCCCTGTCTAGCCGACGATTGTCACCAACGCCTACAAGTTCTCCTAATCGAAACCCTATGGGTTCACCCGAGGGATTTGTTGAGATGCAGATTCGACACTGGGCAAACCAAAACCCAACTACTCTATTGCACAAACTATATCAAACACACATCAAAAAAACAAAAAAAAAGTTTAAATAATTATTATTACAACACAAGAAAGTTTTTCATAAAAATAAAAATAATAGTTCACATATTACAACAAATTATTCATCAAATAGTTCATCAAGAACAGAACTAGCCATTTTGTTGTCCATACCAATTTCACCACTCCTCCATGACGTCTTCTTAAAGATTATCATGAACATCGTCATTTCGAATGGAATGGTATGATGCAATGAAGCGGGCAACTCTCTCTTCTCTCCTTCTCACTCTCACCGGTTGTCCCATCAAATCATAGACAGAGTAGTTCACATCTTGTCCATGCTCGTTCTCGATGATCATGTTATGCATGATCACACAAGCGGTCATGATGTACCAAAGGATCTCTTGATCCCAAAATCTAGCCGGACCACTCACAATAGCAAATTGGGATTGCAAAATCCCAAATGCTCTCTCCACATCCTTCCTAGCAGCCGCTTGTGCAGCATGAAAAGAGGATTGTTTTTTACCTCTCGGATTAGGCACCGGCTTGACGAAGGTTTGCCACCTTGGATAGATGCCATCCGCAAGGAAGTAGGGGTAGTTGTGAGTGTACGCATTTGCTTCAAACTCGACAGTTGGCAATTCACAGTTAGCAATTCAGTTCATCAAAGGTGACCGGTGAAGCACATTGGTGTCATTGCAAGATCCAGGCATTCCAAAGAAGGTATGCCAAATCAAAGTCTCATAATCTATCAATGCCTCAAGGATGATAGTGCAATCCTTTTTCATCCCCTTGAACTATCCATGCCATGCCGTTGGGCAATTCTTTCAAGCCCAATGCATGCAATCAGTAGAGGCAATCATACTTGGAAACCCCCGAGCTTTGTTGAACTCCAACAATCTCGCTACGTCTTGAGCGTTGGGGGTCACAAGTACTCCGGACCAAATATTTCCACAATGGCTACCATGAAGCGGTTGACACACATGATAGCTTTACTCTCACCCATTGCCAAGTGATCGTCCACTAGTGTAACATCTCTGGTTTTTGGAAAGTGCAAAAACCACAAAAGTTTGAAACTTTTTGTTTTCATGTTATGCAAGCCAACAAAACTCAATAAAAATTAAAACACAAAGCATTATAACATATTAATCCAATGTTATTGGAAATGGAAATCTAAATTACCTCTATTCCATAAACCCTAAACCTTATTTCAAATACAATTTTCCTTATTCAATAATTACTATCTGTCTTTAGCAAACCCTATCTTCTAAATGTTTTCCAATAAATTATTTTTATATGAAAATGAATCACACTTTGGGAAACAACATTTTTAATAATGGTAACTCTCTGAAATTTTATTTAGCAACAATAATGTTAATTTGTTATTTTCCATTTTAAAATAGCATTAGGTTTCTATTAGTAAACCCCTCATATCTTAAAAATATGCAATATAAAATGAGGTGAAATGACTTTCATAAATAGTATTTGACATGTTTAATGTCTCTGAAATTTTATTTAATCAAAAACCTTATTTTATTATTTTCTAATTTAAATTAACATTAAGTAGCTATTAGCAATCTAATCATATTTTGAAATAAAATTATTTTAAGTGTGTTGAAACAGCACACAAATGTTTTAATTTGAAGAAGAAGGATTTTACAAACTTATAGAATTTTGTTTGGGGTCAATTGGATGTATTAATCAAAACAGAGTAGAAAAGAAAAAAGAGCAGCATAGCCAGCCCATCCCCCTCGGCCCCTAACTGCCGCACGGTGCAGCCCACGGAGGCCCACGTCCCAGAAGAAACGCAGTAGCCCGCCCCAGTTTTTCTCTCTGCGACTGACATGTGGGTCCCGCTGTGACGTCACTGATGGCGTCATCATCTTCATCAACGCAGAGAAACGGCAATGGCCGTTTCGGCCATGAATTTTCGCCGAGTAATTTTTCGCGTTTAAGTCCATTAAACTCTCACCTCCCCGGCTCCCTCTCGTGTCCCTCTCCATTTCCCCTCCCGCTAAACCCCTTTTCTAGCCCCCAAGCTCCCGTAATAGCTCTCCGGAGTTCATATCCATCCGCCGCTGTTTTGCTCGATTCCATCAAGGTGAGGACGTCCCTAAGTCCGAGACTGCTCCCGCGTGGTTTCCCTTGTTCCTGATCATCCCCTAATTCCTTGTTTGGATTTTTTTGCGCAAGGGTTTCGCCGTGCCGTGCTCGACAGGAGGTTACCGACGCTGCCACCACCTCCGTCCGCTCCGCGCCGTCGACTCTGGAAGTGAGCGAGGTCACCGTGGCAACCATCTGCTTCGTGGTGTCGAGGCGCATGTTCCAGTACTCGCACCGTTCGTGGAGAACCTCTGAAATGCCGCCGCCGTGAAGATTCCGACGACAACACCGTCGTGACCCCATTCTTCGGCGACTCCCAGACGGCCCGAGGTAACCCTAGCCATCCACCGCAGGATCCCAATCGGACGTCGCATGTTTATTCACTTATTCGAACCGGTATCAACCAAAAAGAATTAGCCGCGTGGCATGCCTTGTCAGCGCGCCCAATTAGCAGCTGCGTCAACAAGCCCAGCCAATAGGAAGTCGCCATGTGGCCCAGCCTTTATTTGAAATTTCTTCCGGTAGAATTAATCTGTCAATTTTGCAGAAAAGCCCCTACAACTTCAAATCATCATAACTTTTTAACCACTTGGCCAAATTTGAGAAACTTGGACTTTTTGAAATCCCCAGAATGTGTAGAATATTTTAGAACTGTTCAAATACAAATTTGTCAAAATTAAATTGGTTCAAAATTAAATATGCTTGTTTGATGAATTTTTCCATATTTCAAATTCTACAAATCCAAAATTTGCAAATAAAATATATTTGGAAACCTTAGGATGTGTACTTTCATACCCTTTGTCCCAAAATAATTAAGTTGTCTATTTGAGTATTTTTTTACATAGAATTATTTCTATAAATAATTAGAAAATGATTTCTAAGTCAAAGTTGATCCTTTTGGTAGCCTTGAACCAAAGACACCATAGCCCAACCATTTTGGACACTATTGGACCATGGCCATGTGTTTTTGACCAAAAACCCAACATAGTGAAACATCCATTTTCACCATGTCTTAGAAATTGTTTCCCATCATCTATTTTATGATGTTATGGCTATATGAAGCCAAGACCAAGTCCCTAAAATGACCAAGTAGTGAACCCTAACTACTAGTACCATAGTTTTCCATCTACTTCTCCAACTCCCCCATTCTTGCTTCAAGAATTCACCAAGTCAGCAAAATGAAGATCAAGACTCAAGCACAAGAAGGAAAACTTCATTATCAACTTGGTGGAAACATGAAGAGGTACAAGGAAGATCATACAGGAATTATTTTGAAGAAAAGACTTAGACTCCACAACTAGAAGCAACTCAAGGAAGTACAAGTGTATCAAGAAAATCAAGGAGAAGACATCTTCCTCTCTCTCTTTCTATCCTTTCTATTTCTTTCTTTTCAAATTGACTTAGTGGTATTGTGCCCCTCCAACCTTGGACCAACTAGTGAGAAAACCATGAAGAATCCACCAAGACAAAGAGAATAATCCATCCAAGGAACAAGACTACAATAGAAGGATGAAGATGATCTTCAAGAAGACAATCATGTGAAGACCTGGAACAATTCATACAAGTTGAAGAATAACAAGTGGTTTTTGTCCAACCCTTGGCCCAAATGGAAATCCCAATACTTTACCTTGTTATCTCTATTGATATGAAGTTAGTTGAACCTAGAACTACCTTAACCCAATATGGAAAGACTAAACCTAGATCACTGAAATGTTTTGATGAAAACAACTAAATGTTAGACTTTAGTAGGTGTTACTTTAGTTGAAATAGTGAGATCGCCTTGGTGAACTGATACGTCTCCAACGTATCTATAATTTCTGATGCTCCATGATAATATTATGCCAATTGCTGCATGTTTTCTCCCTTCTTTATAGCATTTTTACACGTTTTCCGGGACTAACCTATTAACAAGATGCCAAGTGCCAGTTCCCTGTTTTCTGCTGTTTTTGATTTCAGAGAAGTTGTTCTGGAAATATTCTCGGAATTGGACCCCACAAAACCCAAAGTGCCTATTTTCCCCGGAAGCATCCAGAAGACCAAAGAAGAGTCGAAGACGGACACCAGGGGGCCCACACCATAGGGTGGCGCCCCCTGGCCGCGCCAGCTATGGGTGTGGGCCCCCTGGAGCTCCACCGCCTTTGCCCTTTCGCCTATTTAATCCCCACGGATAGAAAACCCTAAACACATGATCAAATATCCCCGAAAAGTTCCGCAGCTGCCGTCACCGTCAACCCTAGATCAGGGGGGTTCTGAAGCTGTCTCCGGCACCCTGCCGGAGAGGAAATCATCACCGGAGGCTTCTACATCACCATGCGTGCCTCCGGAGTGATGCGTGAGTGGTTCATCCTTGGACTACGGGAGCTGTACCTAGATGGTTGTCTTCTCCTCATATGCCTCCATGTTTAGATCTCGTGAGCTGCCTATCATGATCGAGATTGATCTTATGTAATTCTTTATGCTGTGATTGCTAGGATCCGATAAATATTGAACTTATGCCAAGTTGATTATAGTCTTAATTGCATATGTTATTTGTGATCTTGCATGCTTTCCGGTGCTAGTGGTTGCTCTGTCCAAGTAGTTGCTAGTGACTCCAAGAGGGAGTATTTATGCTAGATAGTGGGTTCTTGCCTCCTTTTCGTTTGTGCTCGAGTGACAGAAACGTGACGGGGGAGGATGTGTTGTTGCCACTGGGGAGAAAACAACGGTGTGAGTGACCGCGTGTACGATCATTGCTTACTTTACACACATTGTTTAATGTAGTTATCTGTTGCTTGCAACTTAATACCTAAGGGGGTTTGGATGATAACCCGAGGGTGAATTATTAGTCATAGATGTAGTTGGATTACGGTCTATGTATATTGTTGTAATGCCCGCAGTAAATATCATAGTAGTCTTCATGTCATGATGTGCACAATGGTGCAACCTTTATTTGTCAATTGCCCTGCTGTAATTTGTTCACCCATCATGCTATATTTTATGGAGAGATACCACTAGTGAACCTATGAACCCCGGTCCATTTTCTTACACTGTTAAACAAACCACAACTATTTCCTGCTTTCTTTACTTAATGCAAGCATACATCATTTTCCACACTATACGTCTAATCTTTGTTTTCAGCAAGACCGGTGAGATTGACGACCTCACTGTACCGTTGGGGCAAAGTATTTTGGTTGTGTTGTGTGCAGGTTCCACGCTGTTGCTGACACCGGTGAAGCGCCAACACCACCGTCAGTGGCATCAACCTTCCGAAGGTCCTCTTTCTCCTACTGGATTGATAACCTTGGTTCCTAACTAAGGGGAAATACCTACTGTTGTGCTCATCACACCCTCCTCTTGGGGTCTCCCAACAAACGTGCACTACTAGGAAAAGGCCTTTCTGTGGCGCACCAAAATGGGATTCTGTGGCGCACCTAGGGGCCAGAGGGGTGCGCCACAGAATTCACGCCACAGAATTTTTTTCTGTGGCGCACCGAGGCCGTGCGCCACAGAAATGTCAATTCTGTGGCGCACCTCAGCCGTGCGCCACAGAAATTTGCAATTCTGTGGCGCACCAAGGGGGGGTGCGCCACAGAATTTTTTTTTGAATTTCAAAAAAAAAAGGCGGCCAGATCTGGCCGCGGGAAATTTTCGAAATTTCGAAATTTCGCCGGATTTCGTCGGATGCTCGCCGGAGTTGGTCGGTGGAGGATGGGGGTCACCGGAGTTGGTGGCGAGGAGAAGGAGAAGCTCGCCGGAGGTGGTGGTGGTGGTGGTGGTGGAGGAGGAGGAGGAGGAGGAGGAGGAGGAGGAGTAGGAGGAGGAGGAGGAGGAGGAGAGGTGGTGGTGGAGGAGGAGGAGGAGGAGCTCGCCGGAGGTGGTGGTGGTGGTGGAGGAGGAGGAGGAGGAGGAGGAGCTCGCCGGAGGTGGTGGAGGAGGAGGAGGAGGGTGGTGGTGGTGGTGGTGGAGGAGGAGGAGCTCGCCGGAGGTGGTGGAGGAGGAGGAGGAGGGTGGTGGTGGTGGTGGAGGAGGAGGGGTGGTGGTGGTGGTGGTGGAGGAGGAGGAGGAGGAGGAGGAGAGGTGGTGGTGGTGGTGGTGGTGGTGGTGGTGGTGGTGATGGAGGAGGAGAGGAGAGGAGAGGAGAGATAGAAGATGAGAAGTGGAGGAGAAGTGGAGGAGAGAAGTGAAGAAGTGGAGGGGAGAGGGAAGAAGAGGAAGAAATTTCGAATTCTGCCTCAAAATTCTGTGGCGCACCCCCCCTTGGTGCGCCACAGAATTTTTTTTTTATTTTTTTTTATTTTCTAGTCAAAATCTTAAAATGGCCGTAACTTTTGTTCCTTTTGGAATTTGGCGATTCTAAAAAAAGCTCACAGGCCGAAGGCTAGTGAGGTTGGGTTCCTTTTTCTCTCTAGTTTTTTTTAATATCTTGATCATTTTTTTTCGACATCGTATGCAAAAGTTATGGCCATTTTACTTTTTTTATAAAACTTTTGCTCAGAAAGTCGAAATTCATATTTCAAAATATGATTAAAAAGTAGACATTAAACTCTCCGTGCATCTATAAGGGATTTATTTTTTGATGCTTTTTAGACCTCCAACTCTTCCGTCAAAAACTAGAAAAGGCGTTCCCGGGGGGGGGGTGGAGTTGGTGCGTGAGGGCATAATTCTTTCGGATGGGAATTCTGTGGCGCACCTGGCAGTGGTGCGCCACAGAAATGTCATATTTCTGTGGCGCACTAACTACCATGCGCCACAGAAAGGGAGTGTGACAATCATTGGTGTGGCCCCCAGCTAATTTCTGTGGCGCACCCCCATCCCGTGCGCCACAGAATTCCTCTTTTCTGTGGCGCACCACGGTCCCGTGCGCCACAGAATGTCTCTTTTCTGTGGCGCATGCCCACCCGTGCGCCACAGAAATATATTTCTGTGGCGCACCAAGAAGCCATGCGCCACAGAATCTGTTCCATAGAAAGGCACTTCTCTACTAGTGGTGTGTGTATCACGAGCATCAAGGATATTTTCTGGCGCCGTTGCCGGGGAGAAGGAAGTCTTCTGGCAAGGGGAGTCTCTCACTCTCAACCTATTTATTTTGTTTATTGTCTTGTTTTTATTTTTGTCTTGATTTTATTCTCTATATCAAAAACACAAAAGAATAGTTTATTTTATAGCTGTTATTTATTTGCTTGCCGTTATTTTACTAAATAGAGTTCCTCTGAGAATACTAAGTTGTGTGAATTCACTAGCACAAACAACAATGATTTTATTTGCACACCTATTGCTCCACCTGCTCCTACTGCTCCTTTCTATGAAATTAAACCTGCTTTATTAAATCTTGTTATGAAAGAGCAATTTTCTGGTGTTAGTACTGATGCTGCTGCTGCCCACCTTAATAATTTTGTTGAACTATGTGAGATGAAAAAATATAAAGATGTGGATGGGGATATTATTAAACTGAAATTATTCCCTTTCTCTTTGAGAGGAAGAGCTAAAGAATGGTTGCTATCTTTGCCTAGAAATAGTATTGATTCATGGACTAAGTGTAAAGATGCTTTCATTGGAAAATATTATCTTCATGCTAAGATTATATCCCTGAGAAGTGACATAATGAATTTTAAACAATTTGATAATGAACATGTTGCTAAAGCTTGGGAAAGAATGAAAACTATGGTGAAGGATTGTCCCACTCATGGACTGACTACTTTGATGATTATACAAACCTTTTATGCATGACTGAATTTCTCCTCAAGGAACCTATTGGATTCAGCCACTGGAGGTACCTTTATGTCCATCACTTTGGGCAATGCAACAAAGCTTCTTGATGATATGATGATAAATTATTCAGAGTGGCACACTGAGAGAGCTCCACAAGGTAAGAAGGTAAATTCTGTTGAGGAAATCTCCTCTTTGAGTGAAAGGCTTGATGCTATTATGTCTATGCTTGTTAATGGTAAAGCTCAAGTTGATCCAAGTAATGTTCCTTTAGCCTCTTTGGTTACACAAGAAGAGCATGTTGATGTGAACTTTATTAGAAATAAAAAATTTAACAACAATGCTTATAGAAATAATTTTTGTGGAAACAATTATAAGCCCTATCCTCCTAATAGTGGTAGTGGTTATTCTTATGGTAGATCTGGAATGCCTAGTGAGGAAAGGATTGTAGAAGTTGAGAAAGCAACTAAGAACTTTATGCAAATCCAATATGAACAAAATAAGTTGTTTACGAAAACTATGGAAGAGCAATCTGCTGTGTTGAGAACTATTAGGCAACAAATTGGGAATTTAAATAGAGAAATCTCTGGTTTGCAAGGTAAGATTTCAAGTGCTGAGGTAAGATTTCAAGTGCTCTGGTTCCTTTTTCTCTCTAGTTTTTTTTAATATCTTGATCATTTTTTTTCGACATCGTATGCAAAAGTTATGGCCATTTTACTTTTTTTATAAAACTTTTGCTCAGAAAGTCGAAATTCATATTTCAAAATATGATTAAAAAGTAGACATTAAACTCTCCGTGCATCTATAAGGGATTTATTTTTTGATGCTTTTTAGACCTCCAACTCTTCCGTCAAAAACTAGAAAAGGCGTTCCCGGGGGGGGGGGGGGGTGGAGTTGGTGCGTGAGGGCATAATTCTTTCGGATGGGAATTCTGTGGCGCACCTGGCAGTGGTGCGCCACAGAAATGTCATATTTCTGTGGCGCACTAACTACCATGCGCCACAGAAAGGGAGTGTGACAATCATTGGTGTGGCCCCCAGCTAATTTCTGTGGCGCACCCCCATCCCGTGCGCCACAGAATTCCTCTTTTCTGTGGCGCACCACGGTCCCGTGCGCCACAGAATGTCTCTTTTCTGTGGCGCATGCCCACCCGTGCGCCACAGAAATATATTTCTGTGGCGCACCAAGAAGCCATGCGCCACAGAATCTGTTCCATAGAAAGGCACTTCTCTACTAGTGGTGTGTGTATCACGAGCATCAAGGATATTTTCTGGCGCCGTTGCCGGGGAGAAGGAAGTCTTCTGGCAAGGGGAGTCTCTCACTCTCAACCTATTTATTTTGTTTATTGTCTTGTTTTTATTTTTGTCTTGATTTTATTCTCTATATCAAAAACACAAAAGAATAGTTTATTTTATAGCTGTTATTTATTTGCTTGCCGTTATTTTACTAAATAGAGTTCCTCTGAGAATACTAAGTTGTGTGAATTCACTAGCACAAACAACAATGATTTTATTTGCACACCTATTGCTCCACCTGCTCCTACTGCTCCTTTCTATGAAATTAAACCTGCTTTATTAAATCTTGTTATGAAAGAGCAATTTTCTGGTGTTAGTACTGATGCTGCTGCTGCCCACCTTAATAATTTTGTTGAACTATGTGAGATGAAAAAATATAAAGATGTGGATGGGGATATTATTAAACTGAAATTATTCCCTTTCTCTTTGAGAGGAAGAGCTAAAGAATGGTTGCTATCTTTGCCTAGAAATAGTATTGATTCATGGACTAAGTGTAAAGATGCTTTCATTGGAAAATATTATCTTCATGCTAAGATTATATCCCTGAGAAGTGACATAATGAATTTTAAACAATTTGATAATGAACATGTTGCTAAAGCTTGGGAAAGAATGAAAACTATGGTGAAGGATTGTCCCACTCATGGACTGACTACTTTGATGATTATACAAACCTTTTATGCATGACTGAATTTCTCCTCAAGGAACCTATTGGATTCAGCCACTGGAGGTACCTTTATGTCCATCACTTTGGGCAATGCAACAAAGCTTCTTGATGATATGATGATAAATTATTCAGAGTGGCACACTGAGAGAGCTCCACAAGGTAAGAAGGTAAATTCTGTTGAGGAAATCTCCTCTTTGAGTGAAAGGCTTGATGCTATTATGTCTATGCTTGTTAATGGTAAAGCTCAAGTTGATCCAAGTAATGTTCCTTTAGCCTCTTTGGTTACACAAGAAGAGCATGTTGATGTGAACTTTATTAGAAATAAAAAATTTAACAACAATGCTTATAGAAATAATTTTTGTGGAAACAATTATAAGCCCTATCCTCCTAATAGTGGTAGTGGTTATTCTTATGGTAGATCTGGAATGCCTAGTGAGGAAAGGATTGTAGAAGTTGAGAAAGCAACTAAGAACTTTATGCAAATCCAATATGAACAAAATAAGTTGTTTACGAAAACTATGGAAGAGCAATCTGCTGTGTTGAGAACTATTAGGCAACAAATTGGGAATTTAAATAGAGAAATCTCTGGTTTGCAAGGTAAGATTTCAAGTGCTGAGGTAAGATTTCAAGTGCTCTGGTTCCTTTTTCTCTCTAGTTTTTTTTAATATCTTGATCATTTTTTTTCGACATCGTATGCAAAAGTTATGGCCATTTTACTTTTTTTATAAAACTTTTGCTCAGAAAGTCGAAATTCATATTTCAAAATATGATTAAAAAGTAGACATTAAACTCTCCGTGCATCTATAAGGGATTTATTTTTTGATGCTTTTTAGACCTCCAACTCTTCCGTCAAAAACTAGAAAAGGCGTTCCCGGGGGGGGGGGGGGGTGGAGTTGGTGCGTGAGGGCATAATTCTTTCGGATGGGAATTCTGTGGCGCACCTGGCAGTGGTGCGCCACAGAAATGTCATATTTCTGTGGCGCACTAACTACCATGCGCCACAGAAAGGGAGTGTGACAATCATTGGTGTGGCCCCCAGCTAATTTCTGTGGCGCACCCCCATCCCGTGCGCCACAGAATTCCTCTTTTCTGTGGCGCACCACGGTCCCGTGCGCCACAGAATGTCTCTTTTCTGTGGCGCATGCCCACCCGTGCGCCACAGAAATATATTTCTGTGGCGCACCAAGAAGCCATGCGCCACAGAATCTGTTCCATAGAAAGGCACTTCTCTACTAGTGGTGTGTGTATCACGAGCATCAAGGATATTTTCTGGCGCCGTTGCCGGGGAGAAGGAAGTCTTCTGGCAAGGGGAGTCTCTCACTCTCAACCTATTTATTTTGTTTATTGTCTTGTTTTTATTTTTGTCTTGATTTTATTCTCTATATCAAAAACACAAAAGAATAGTTTATTTTATAGCTGTTATTTATTTGCTTGCCGTTATTTTACTAAATAGAGTTCCTCTGAGAATACTAAGTTGTGTGAATTCACTAGCACAAACAACAATGATTTTATTTGCACACCTATTGCTCCACCTGCTCCTACTGCTCCTTTCTATGAAATTAAACCTGCTTTATTAAATCTTGTTATGAAAGAGCAATTTTCTGGTGTTAGTACTGATGCTGCTGCTGCCCACCTTAATAATTTTGTTGAACTATGTGAGATGAAAAAATATAAAGATGTGGATGGGGATATTATTAAACTGAAATTATTCCCTTTCTCTTTGAGAGGAAGAGCTAAAGAATGGTTGCTATCTTTGCCTAGAAATAGTATTGATTCATGGACTAAGTGTAAAGATGCTTTCATTGGAAAATATTATCTTCATGCTAAGATTATATCCCTGAGAAGTGACATAATGAATTTTAAACAATTTGATAATGAACATGTTGCTAAAGCTTGGGAAAGAATGAAAACTATGGTGAAGGATTGTCCCACTCATGGACTGACTACTTTGATGATTATACAAACCTTTTATGCATGACTGAATTTCTCCTCAAGGAACCTATTGGATTCAGCCACTGGAGGTACCTTTATGTCCATCACTTTGGGCAATGCAACAAAGCTTCTTGATGATATGATGATAAATTATTCAGAGTGGCACACTGAGAGAGCTCCACAAGGTAAGAAGGTAAATTCTGTTGAGGAAATCTCCTCTTTGAGTGAAAGGCTTGATGCTATTATGTCTATGCTTGTTAATGGTAAAGCTCAAGTTGATCCAAGTAATGTTCCTTTAGCCTCTTTGGTTACACAAGAAGAGCATGTTGATGTGAACTTTATTAGAAATAAAAAATTTAACAACAATGCTTATAGAAATAATTTTTGTGGAAACAATTATAAGCCCTATCCTCCTAATAGTGGTAGTGGTTATTCTTATGGTAGATCTGGAATGCCTAGTGAGGAAAGGATTGTAGAAGTTGAGAAAGCAACTAAGAACTTTATGCAAATCCAATATGAACAAAATAAGTTGTTTACGAAAACTATGGAAGAGCAATCTGCTGTGTTGAGAACTATTAGGCAACAAATTGGGAATTTAAATAGAGAAATCTCTGGTTTGCAAGGTAAGATTTCAAGTGCTGAGGTAAGATTTCAAGTGCTCTGGTTCCTTTTTCTCTCTAGTTTTTTTTAATATCTTGATCATTTTTTTTCGACATCGTATGCAAAAGTTATGGCCATTTTACTTTTTTTATAAAACTTTTGCTCAGAAAGTCGAAATTCATATTTCAAAATATGATTAAAAAGTAGACATTAAACTCTCCGTGCATCTATAAGGGATTTATTTTTTGATGCTTTTTAGACCTCCAACTCTTCCGTCAAAAACTAGAAAAGGCGTTCCCGGGGGGGGGGGGGGTGGAGTTGGTGCGTGAGGGCATAATTCTTTCGGATGGGAATTCTGTGGCGCACCTGGCAGTGGTGCGCCACAGAAATGTCATATTTCTGTGGCGCACTAACTACCATGCGCCACAGAAAGGGAGTGTGACAATCATTGGTGTGGCCCCCAGCTAATTTCTGTGGCGCACCCCCATCCCGTGCGCCACAGAATTCCTCTTTTCTGTGGCGCACCACGGTCCCGTGCGCCACAGAATGTCTCTTTTCTGTGGCGCATGCCCACCCGTGCGCCACAGAAATATATTTCTGTGGCGCACCAAGAAGCCATGCGCCACAGAATCTGTTCCATAGAAAGGCACTTCTCTACTAGTGGTGTGTGTATCACGAGCATCAAGGATATTTTCTGGCGCCGTTGCCGGGGAGAAGGAAGTCTTCTGGCAAGGGGAGTCTCTCACTCTCAACCTATTTATTTTGTTTATTGTCTTGTTTTTATTTTTGTCTTGATTTTATTCTCTATATCAAAAACACAAAAGAATAGTTTATTTTATAGCTGTTATTTATTTGCTTGCCGTTATTTTACTAAATAGAGTTCCTCTGAGAATACTAAGTTGTGTGAATTCACTAGCACAAACAACAATGATTTTATTTGCACACCTATTGCTCCACCTGCTCCTACTGCTCCTTTCTATGAAATTAAACCTGCTTTATTAAATCTTGTTATGAAAGAGCAATTTTCTGGTGTTAGTACTGATGCTGCTGCTGCCCACCTTAATAATTTTGTTGAACTATGTGAGATGAAAAAATATAAAGATGTGGATGGGGATATTATTAAACTGAAATTATTCCCTTTCTCTTTGAGAGGAAGAGCTAAAGAATGGTTGCTATCTTTGCCTAGAAATAGTATTGATTCATGGACTAAGTGTAAAGATGCTTTCATTGGAAAATATTATCTTCATGCTAAGATTATATCCCTGAGAAGTGACATAATGAATTTTAAACAATTTGATAATGAACATGTTGCTAAAGCTTGGGAAAGAATGAAAACTATGGTGAAGGATTGTCCCACTCATGGACTGACTACTTTGATGATTATACAAACCTTTTATGCATGACTGAATTTCTCCTCAAGGAACCTATTGGATTCAGCCACTGGAGGTACCTTTATGTCCATCACTTTGGGCAATGCAACAAAGCTTCTTGATGATATGATGATAAATTATTCAGAGTGGCACACTGAGAGAGCTCCACAAGGTAAGAAGGTAAATTCTGTTGAGGAAATCTCCTCTTTGAGTGAAAGGCTTGATGCTATTATGTCTATGCTTGTTAATGGTAAAGCTCAAGTTGATCCAAGTAATGTTCCTTTAGCCTCTTTGGTTACACAAGAAGAGCATGTTGATGTGAACTTTATTAGAAATAAAAAATTTAACAACAATGCTTATAGAAATAATTTTTGTGGAAACAATTATAAGCCCTATCCTCCTAATAGTGGTAGTGGTTATTCTTATGGTAGATCTGGAATGCCTAGTGAGGAAAGGATTGTAGAAGTTGAGAAAGCAACTAAGAACTTTATGCAAATCCAATATGAACAAAATAAGTTGTTTACGAAAACTATGGAAGAGCAATCTGCTGTGTTGAGAACTATTAGGCAACAAATTGGGAATTTAAATAGAGAAATCTCTGGTTTGCAAGGTAAGATTTCAAGTGCTGAGGTAAGATTTCAAGTGCTCTGGTTCCTTTTTCTCTCTAGTTTTTTTTAATATCTTGATCATTTTTTTTCGACATCGTATGCAAAAGTTATGGCCATTTTACTTTTTTTATAAAACTTTTGCTCAGAAAGTCGAAATTCATATTTCAAAATATGATTAAAAAGTAGACATTAAACTCTCCGTGCATCTATAAGGGATTTATTTTTTGATGCTTTTTAGACCTCCAACTCTTCCGTCAAAAACTAGAAAAGGCGTTCCCGGGGGGGGGGGGGGGTGGAGTTGGTGCGTGAGGGCATAATTCTTTCGGATGGGAATTCTGTGGCGCACCTGGCAGTGGTGCGCCACAGAAATGTCATATTTCTGTGGCGCACTAACTACCATGCGCCACAGAAAGGGAGTGTGACAATCATTGGTGTGGCCCCCAGCTAATTTCTGTGGCGCACCCCCATCCCGTGCGCCACAGAATTCCTCTTTTCTGTGGCGCACCACGGTCCCGTGCGCCACAGAATGTCTCTTTTCTGTGGCGCATGCCCACCCGTGCGCCACAGAAATATATTTCTGTGGCGCACCAAGAAGCCATGCGCCACAGAATCTGTTCCATAGAAAGGCACTTCTCTACTAGTGGTGTGTGTATCACGAGCATCAAGGATATTTTCTGGCGCCGTTGCCGGGGAGAAGGAAGTCTTCTGGCAAGGGGAGTCTCTCACTCTCAACCTATTTATTTTGTTTATTGTCTTGTTTTTATTTTTGTCTTGATTTTATTCTCTATATCAAAAACACAAAAGAATAGTTTATTTTATAGCTGTTATTTATTTGCTTGCCGTTATTTTACTAAATAGAGTTCCTCTGAGAATACTAAGTTGTGTGAATTCACTAGCACAAACAACAATGATTTTATTTGCACACCTATTGCTCCACCTGCTCCTACTGCTCCTTTCTATGAAATTAAACCTGCTTTATTAAATCTTGTTATGAAAGAGCAATTTTCTGGTGTTAGTACTGATGCTGCTGCTGCCCACCTTAATAATTTTGTTGAACTATGTGAGATGAAAAAATATAAAGATGTGGATGGGGATATTATTAAACTGAAATTATTCCCTTTCTCTTTGAGAGGAAGAGCTAAAGAATGGTTGCTATCTTTGCCTAGAAATAGTATTGATTCATGGACTAAGTGTAAAGATGCTTTCATTGGAAAATATTATCTTCATGCTAAGATTATATCCCTGAGAAGTGACATAATGAATTTTAAACAATTTGATAATGAACATGTTGCTAAAGCTTGGGAAAGAATGAAAACTATGGTGAAGGATTGTCCCACTCATGGACTGACTACTTTGATGATTATACAAACCTTTTATGCATGACTGAATTTCTCCTCAAGGAACCTATTGGATTCAGCCACTGGAGGTACCTTTATGTCCATCACTTTGGGCAATGCAACAAAGCTTCTTGATGATATGATGATAAATTATTCAGAGTGGCACACTGAGAGAGCTCCACAAGGTAAGAAGGTAAATTCTGTTGAGGAAATCTCCTCTTTGAGTGAAAGGCTTGATGCTATTATGTCTATGCTTGTTAATGGTAAAGCTCAAGTTGATCCAAGTAATGTTCCTTTAGCCTCTTTGGTTACACAAGAAGAGCATGTTGATGTGAACTTTATTAGAAATAAAAAATTTAACAACAATGCTTATAGAAATAATTTTTGTGGAAACAATTATAAGCCCTATCCTCCTAATAGTGGTAGTGGTTATTCTTATGGTAGATCTGGAATGCCTAGTGAGGAAAGGATTGTAGAAGTTGAGAAAGCAACTAAGAACTTTATGCAAATCCAATATGAACAAAATAAGTTGTTTACGAAAACTATGGAAGAGCAATCTGCTGTGTTGAGAACTATTAGGCAACAAATTGGGAATTTAAATAGAGAAATCTCTGGTTTGCAAGGTAAGATTTCAAGTGCTGAGGTAAGATTTCAAGTGCTCTGGTTCCTTTTTCTCTCTAGTTTTTTTTAATATCTTGATCATTTTTTTTCGACATCGTATGCAAAAGTTATGGCCATTTTACTTTTTTTATAAAACTTTTGCTCAGAAAGTCGAAATTCATATTTCAAAATATGATTAAAAAGTAGACATTAAACTCTCCGTGCATCTATAAGGGATTTATTTTTTGATGCTTTTTAGACCTCCAACTCTTCCGTCAAAAACTAGAAAAGGCGTTCCCGGGGGGGGGGGGGTGGAGTTGGTGCGTGAGGGCATAATTCTTTCGGATGGGAATTCTGTGGCGCACCTGGCAGTGGTGCGCCACAGAAATGTCATATTTCTGTGGCGCACTAACTACCATGCGCCACAGAAAGGGAGTGTGACAATCATTGGTGTGGCCCCCAGCTAATTTCTGTGGCGCACCCCCATCCCGTGCGCCACAGAATTCCTCTTTTCTGTGGCGCACCACGGTCCCGTGCGCCACAGAATGTCTCTTTTCTGTGGCGCATGCCCACCCGTGCGCCACAGAAATATATTTCTGTGGCGCACCAAGAAGCCATGCGCCACAGAATCTGTTCCATAGAAAGGCACTTCTCTACTAGTGGTGTGTGTATCACGAGCATCAAGGATATTTTCTGGCGCCGTTGCCGGGGAGAAGGAAGTCTTCTGGCAAGGGGAGTCTCTCACTCTCAACCTATTTATTTTGTTTATTGTCTTGTTTTTATTTTTGTCTTGATTTTATTCTCTATATCAAAAACACAAAAGAATAGTTTATTTTATAGCTGTTATTTATTTGCTTGCCGTTATTTTACTAAATAGAGTTCCTCTGAGAATACTAAGTTGTGTGAATTCACTAGCACAAACAACAATGATTTTATTTGCACACCTATTGCTCCACCTGCTCCTACTGCTCCTTTCTATGAAATTAAACCTGCTTTATTAAATCTTGTTATGAAAGAGCAATTTTCTGGTGTTAGTACTGATGCTGCTGCTGCCCACCTTAATAATTTTGTTGAACTATGTGAGATGAAAAAATATAAAGATGTGGATGGGGATATTATTAAACTGAAATTATTCCCTTTCTCTTTGAGAGGAAGAGCTAAAGAATGGTTGCTATCTTTGCCTAGAAATAGTATTGATTCATGGACTAAGTGTAAAGATGCTTTCATTGGAAAATATTATCTTCATGCTAAGATTATATCCCTGAGAAGTGACATAATGAATTTTAAACAATTTGATAATGAACATGTTGCTAAAGCTTGGGAAAGAATGAAAACTATGGTGAAGGATTGTCCCACTCATGGACTGACTACTTTGATGATTATACAAACCTTTTATGCATGACTGAATTTCTCCTCAAGGAACCTATTGGATTCAGCCACTGGAGGTACCTTTATGTCCATCACTTTGGGCAATGCAACAAAGCTTCTTGATGATATGATGATAAATTATTCAGAGTGGCACACTGAGAGAGCTCCACAAGGTAAGAAGGTAAATTCTGTTGAGGAAATCTCCTCTTTGAGTGAAAGGCTTGATGCTATTATGTCTATGCTTGTTAATGGTAAAGCTCAAGTTGATCCAAGTAATGTTCCTTTAGCCTCTTTGGTTACACAAGAAGAGCATGTTGATGTGAACTTTATTAGAAATAAAAAATTTAACAACAATGCTTATAGAAATAATTTTTGTGGAAACAATTATAAGCCCTATCCTCCTAATAGTGGTAGTGGTTATTCTTATGGTAGATCTGGAATGCCTAGTGAGGAAAGGATTGTAGAAGTTGAGAAAGCAACTAAGAACTTTATGCAAATCCAATATGAACAAAATAAGTTGTTTACGAAAACTATGGAAGAGCAATCTGCTGTGTTGAGAACTATTAGGCAACAAATTGGGAATTTAAATAGAGAAATCTCTGGTTTGCAAGGTAAGATTTCAAGTGCTGAGGTAAGATTTCAAGTGCTCTGGTTCCTTTTTCTCTCTAGTTTTTTTTAATATCTTGATCATTTTTTTTCGACATCGTATGCAAAAGTTATGGCCATTTTACTTTTTTTATAAAACTTTTGCTCAGAAAGTCGAAATTCATATTTCAAAATATGATTAAAAAGTAGACATTAAACTCTCCGTGCATCTATAAGGGATTTATTTTTTGATGCTTTTTAGACCTCCAACTCTTCCGTCAAAAACTAGAAAAGGCGTTCCCGGGGGGGGGGGGGTGGAGTTGGTGCGTGAGGGCATAATTCTTTCGGATGGGAATTCTGTGGCGCACCTGGCAGTGGTGCGCCACAGAAATGTCATATTTCTGTGGCGCACTAACTACCATGCGCCACAGAAAGGGAGTGTGACAATCATTGGTGTGGCCCCCAGCTAATTTCTGTGGCGCACCCCCATCCCGTGCGCCACAGAATTCCTCTTTTCTGTGGCGCACCACGGTCCCGTGCGCCACAGAATGTCTCTTTTCTGTGGCGCATGCCCACCCGTGCGCCACAGAAATATATTTCTGTGGCGCACCAAGAAGCCATGCGCCACAGAATCTGTTCCATAGAAAGGCACTTCTCTACTAGTGGTGTGTGTATCACGAGCATCAAGGATATTTTCTGGCGCCGTTGCCGGGGAGAAGGAAGTCTTCTGGCAAGGGGAGTCTCTCACTCTCAACCTATTTATTTTGTTTATTGTCTTGTTTTTATTTTTGTCTTGATTTTATTCTCTATATCAAAAACACAAAAGAATAGTTTATTTTATAGCTGTTATTTATTTGCTTGCCGTTATTTTACTAAATAGAGTTCCTCTGAGAATACTAAGTTGTGTGAATTCACTAGCACAAACAACAATGATTTTATTTGCACACCTATTGCTCCACCTGCTCCTACTGCTCCTTTCTATGAAATTAAACCTGCTTTATTAAATCTTGTTATGAAAGAGCAATTTTCTGGTGTTAGTACTGATGCTGCTGCTGCCCACCTTAATAATTTTGTTGAACTATGTGAGATGAAAAAATATAAAGATGTGGATGGGGATATTATTAAACTGAAATTATTCCCTTTCTCTTTGAGAGGAAGAGCTAAAGAATGGTTGCTATCTTTGCCTAGAAATAGTATTGATTCATGGACTAAGTGTAAAGATGCTTTCATTGGAAAATATTATCTTCATGCTAAGATTATATCCCTGAGAAGTGACATAATGAATTTTAAACAATTTGATAATGAACATGTTGCTAAAGCTTGGGAAAGAATGAAAACTATGGTGAAGGATTGTCCCACTCATGGACTGACTACTTTGATGATTATACAAACCTTTTATGCATGACTGAATTTCTCCTCAAGGAACCTATTGGATTCAGCCACTGGAGGTACCTTTATGTCCATCACTTTGGGCAATGCAACAAAGCTTCTTGATGATATGATGATAAATTATTCAGAGTGGCACACTGAGAGAGCTCCACAAGGTAAGAAGGTAAATTCTGTTGAGGAAATCTCCTCTTTGAGTGAAAGGCTTGATGCTATTATGTCTATGCTTGTTAATGGTAAAGCTCAAGTTGATCCAAGTAATGTTCCTTTAGCCTCTTTGGTTACACAAGAAGAGCATGTTGATGTGAACTTTATTAGAAATAAAAAATTTAACAACAATGCTTATAGAAATAATTTTTGTGGAAACAATTATAAGCCCTATCCTCCTAATAGTGGTAGTGGTTATTCTTATGGTAGATCTGGAATGCCTAGTGAGGAAAGGATTGTAGAAGTTGAGAAAGCAACTAAGAACTTTATGCAAATCCAATATGAACAAAATAAGTTGTTTACGAAAACTATGGAAGAGCAATCTGCTGTGTTGAGAACTATTAGGCAACAAATTGGGAATTTAAATAGAGAAATCTCTGGTTTGCAAGGTAAGATTTCAAGTGCTGAGGTAAGATTTCAAGTGCTCTGGTTCCTTTTTCTCTCTAGTTTTTTTTAATATCTTGATCATTTTTTTTCGACATCGTATGCAAAAGTTATGGCCATTTTACTTTTTTTATAAAACTTTTGCTCAGAAAGTCGAAATTCATATTTCAAAATATGATTAAAAAGTAGACATTAAACTCTCCGTGCATCTATAAGGGATTTATTTTTTGATGCTTTTTAGACCTCCAACTCTTCCGTCAAAAACTAGAAAAGGCGTTCCCGGGGGGGGGGGGGTGGAGTTGGTGCGTGAGGGCATAATTCTTTCGGATGGGAATTCTGTGGCGCACCTGGCAGTGGTGCGCCACAGAAATGTCATATTTCTGTGGCGCACTAACTACCATGCGCCACAGAAAGGGAGTGTGACAATCATTGGTGTGGCCCCCAGCTAATTTCTGTGGCGCACCCCCATCCCGTGCGCCACAGAATTCCTCTTTTCTGTGGCGCACCACGGTCCCGTGCGCCACAGAATGTCTCTTTTCTGTGGCGCATGCCCACCCGTGCGCCACAGAAATATATTTCTGTGGCGCACCAAGAAGCCATGCGCCACAGAATCTGTTCCATAGAAAGGCACTTCTCTACTAGTGGTGTGTGTATCACGAGCATCAAGGATATTTTCTGGCGCCGTTGCCGGGGAGAAGGAAGTCTTCTGGCAAGGGGAGTCTCTCACTCTCAACCTATTTATTTTGTTTATTGTCTTGTTTTTATTTTTGTCTTGATTTTATTCTCTATATCAAAAACACAAAAGAATAGTTTATTTTATAGCTGTTATTTATTTGCTTGCCGTTATTTTACTAAATAGAGTTCCTCTGAGAATACTAAGTTGTGTGAATTCACTAGCACAAACAACAATGATTTTATTTGCACACCTATTGCTCCACCTGCTCCTACTGCTCCTTTCTATGAAATTAAACCTGCTTTATTAAATCTTGTTATGAAAGAGCAATTTTCTGGTGTTAGTACTGATGCTGCTGCTGCCCACCTTAATAATTTTGTTGAACTATGTGAGATGAAAAAATATAAAGATGTGGATGGGGATATTATTAAACTGAAATTATTCCCTTTCTCTTTGAGAGGAAGAGCTAAAGAATGGTTGCTATCTTTGCCTAGAAATAGTATTGATTCATGGACTAAGTGTAAAGATGCTTTCATTGGAAAATATTATCTTCATGCTAAGATTATATCCCTGAGAAGTGACATAATGAATTTTAAACAATTTGATAATGAACATGTTGCTAAAGCTTGGGAAAGAATGAAAACTATGGTGAAGGATTGTCCCACTCATGGACTGACTACTTTGATGATTATACAAACCTTTTATGCATGACTGAATTTCTCCTCAAGGAACCTATTGGATTCAGCCACTGGAGGTACCTTTATGTCCATCACTTTGGGCAATGCAACAAAGCTTCTTGATGATATGATGATAAATTATTCAGAGTGGCACACTGAGAGAGCTCCACAAGGTAAGAAGGTAAATTCTGTTGAGGAAATCTCCTCTTTGAGTGAAAGGCTTGATGCTATTATGTCTATGCTTGTTAATGGTAAAGCTCAAGTTGATCCAAGTAATGTTCCTTTAGCCTCTTTGGTTACACAAGAAGAGCATGTTGATGTGAACTTTATTAGAAATAAAAAATTTAACAACAATGCTTATAGAAATAATTTTTGTGGAAACAATTATAAGCCCTATCCTCCTAATAGTGGTAGTGGTTATTCTTATGGTAGATCTGGAATGCCTAGTGAGGAAAGGATTGTAGAAGTTGAGAAAGCAACTAAGAACTTTATGCAAATCCAATATGAACAAAATAAGTTGTTTACGAAAACTATGGAAGAGCAATCTGCTGTGTTGAGAACTATTAGGCAACAAATTGGGAATTTAAATAGAGAAATCTCTGGTTTGCAAGGTAAGATTTCAAGTGCTGAGGTAAGATTTCAAGTGCTCTGGTTCCTTTTTCTCTCTAGTTTTTTTTAATATCTTGATCATTTTTTTTCGACATCGTATGCAAAAGTTATGGCCATTTTACTTTTTTTATAAAACTTTTGCTCAGAAAGTCGAAATTCATATTTCAAAATATGATTAAAAAGTAGACATTAAACTCTCCGTGCATCTATAAGGGATTTATTTTTTGATGCTTTTTAGACCTCCAACTCTTCCGTCAAAAACTAGAAAAGGCGTTCCCGGGGGGGGGGGGTGGAGTTGGTGCGTGAGGGCATAATTCTTTCGGATGGGAATTCTGTGGCGCACCTGGCAGTGGTGCGCCACAGAAATGTCATATTTCTGTGGCGCACTAACTACCATGCGCCACAGAAAGGGAGTGTGACAATCATTGGTGTGGCCCCCAGCTAATTTCTGTGGCGCACCCCCATCCCGTGCGCCACAGAATTCCTCTTTTCTGTGGCGCACCACGGTCCCGTGCGCCACAGAATGTCTCTTTTCTGTGGCGCATGCCCACCCGTGCGCCACAGAAATATATTTCTGTGGCGCACCAAGAAGCCATGCGCCACAGAATCTGTTCCATAGAAAGGCACTTCTCTACTAGTGGTGTGTGTATCACGAGCATCAAGGATATTTTCTGGCGCCGTTGCCGGGGAGAAGGAAGTCTTCTGGCAAGGGGAGTCTCTCACTCTCAACCTATTTATTTTGTTTATTGTCTTGTTTTTATTTTTGTCTTGATTTTATTCTCTATATCAAAAACACAAAAGAATAGTTTATTTTATAGCTGTTATTTATTTGCTTGCCGTTATTTTACTAAATAGAGTTCCTCTGAGAATACTAAGTTGTGTGAATTCACTAGCACAAACAACAATGATTTTATTTGCACACCTATTGCTCCACCTGCTCCTACTGCTCCTTTCTATGAAATTAAACCTGCTTTATTAAATCTTGTTATGAAAGAGCAATTTTCTGGTGTTAGTACTGATGCTGCTGCTGCCCACCTTAATAATTTTGTTGAACTATGTGAGATGAAAAAATATAAAGATGTGGATGGGGATATTATTAAACTGAAATTATTCCCTTTCTCTTTGAGAGGAAGAGCTAAAGAATGGTTGCTATCTTTGCCTAGAAATAGTATTGATTCATGGACTAAGTGTAAAGATGCTTTCATTGGAAAATATTATCTTCATGCTAAGATTATATCCCTGAGAAGTGACATAATGAATTTTAAACAATTTGATAATGAACATGTTGCTAAAGCTTGGGAAAGAATGAAAACTATGGTGAAGGATTGTCCCACTCATGGACTGACTACTTTGATGATTATACAAACCTTTTATGCATGACTGAATTTCTCCTCAAGGAACCTATTGGATTCAGCCACTGGAGGTACCTTTATGTCCATCACTTTGGGCAATGCAACAAAGCTTCTTGATGATATGATGATAAATTATTCAGAGTGGCACACTGAGAGAGCTCCACAAGGTAAGAAGGTAAATTCTGTTGAGGAAATCTCCTCTTTGAGTGAAAGGCTTGATGCTATTATGTCTATGCTTGTTAATGGTAAAGCTCAAGTTGATCCAAGTAATGTTCCTTTAGCCTCTTTGGTTACACAAGAAGAGCATGTTGATGTGAACTTTATTAGAAATAAAAAATTTAACAACAATGCTTATAGAAATAATTTTTGTGGAAACAATTATAAGCCCTATCCTCCTAATAGTGGTAGTGGTTATTCTTATGGTAGATCTGGAATGCCTAGTGAGGAAAGGATTGTAGAAGTTGAGAAAGCAACTAAGAACTTTATGCAAATCCAATATGAACAAAATAAGTTGTTTACGAAAACTATGGAAGAGCAATCTGCTGTGTTGAGAACTATTAGGCAACAAATTGGGAATTTAAATAGAGAAATCTCTGGTTTGCAAGGTAAGATTTCAAGTGCTGAGGTAAGATTTCAAGTGCTCTGGTTCCTTTTTCTCTCTAGTTTTTTTTAATATCTTGATCATTTTTTTTCGACATCGTATGCAAAAGTTATGGCCATTTTACTTTTTTTATAAAACTTTTGCTCAGAAAGTCGAAATTCATATTTCAAAATATGATTAAAAAGTAGACATTAAACTCTCCGTGCATCTATAAGGGATTTATTTTTTGATGCTTTTTAGACCTCCAACTCTTCCGTCAAAAACTAGAAAAGGCGTTCCCGGGGGGGGGGGGGGGTGGAGTTGGTGCGTGAGGGCATAATTCTTTCGGATGGGAATTCTGTGGCGCACCTGGCAGTGGTGCGCCACAGAAATGTCATATTTCTGTGGCGCACTAACTACCATGCGCCACAGAAAGGGAGTGTGACAATCATTGGTGTGGCCCCCAGCTAATTTCTGTGGCGCACCCCCGTCCCGTGCGCCACAGAATTCCTCTTTTCTGTGGCGCACCACGGTCCCGTGCGCCACAGAATGTCTCTTTTCTGTGGCGCATGCCCACCCGTGCGCCACAGAAATATATTTCTGTGGCGCACCAAGAAGCCATGCGCCACAGAATCTGTTCCATAGAAAGGCACTTCTCTACTAGTGGTGTGTGTATCACGAGCATCAAGGATATTTTCTGGCGCCGTTGCCGGGGAGAAGGAAGTCTTCTGGCAAGGGGAGTCTCTCACTCTCAACCTATTTATTTTGTTTATTGTCTTGTTTTTATTTTTGTCTTGATTTTATTCTCTATATCAAAAACACAAAAGAATAGTTTATTTTATAGCTGTTATTTATTTGCTTGCCGTTATTTTACTAAATAGAGTTCCTCTGAGAATACTAAGTTGTGTGAATTCACTAGCACAAACAACAATGATTTTATTTGCACACCTATTGCTCCACCTGCTCCTACTGCTCCTTTCTATGAAATTAAACCTGCTTTATTAAATCTTGTTATGAAAGAGCAATTTTCTGGTGTTAGTACTGATGCTGCTGCTGCCCACCTTAATAATTTTGTTGAACTATGTGAGATGAAAAAATATAAAGATGTGGATGGGGATATTATTAAACTGAAATTATTCCCTTTCTCTTTGAGAGGAAGAGCTAAAGAATGGTTGCTATCTTTGCCTAGAAATAGTATTGATTCATGGACTAAGTGTAAAGATGCTTTCATTGGAAAATATTATCTTCATGCTAAGATTATATCCCTGAGAAGTGACATAATGAATTTTAAACAATTTGATAATGAACATGTTGCTAAAGCTTGGGAAAGAATGAAAACTATGGTGAAGGATTGTCCCACTCATGGACTGACTACTTTGATGATTATACAAACCTTTTATGCATGACTGAATTTCTCCTCAAGGAACCTATTGGATTCAGCCACTGGAGGTACCTTTATGTCCATCACTTTGGGCAATGCAACAAAGCTTCTTGATGATATGATGATAAATTATTCAGAGTGGCACACTGAGAGAGCTCCACAAGGTAAGAAGGTAAATTCTGTTGAGGAAATCTCCTCTTTGAGTGAAAGGCTTGATGCTATTATGTCTATGCTTGTTAATGGTAAAGCTCAAGTTGATCCAAGTAATGTTCCTTTAGCCTCTTTGGTTACACAAGAAGAGCATGTTGATGTGAACTTTATTAGAAATAAAAAATTTAACAACAATGCTTATAGAAATAATTTTTGTGGAAACAATTATAAGCCCTATCCTCCTAATAGTGGTAGTGGTTATTCTTATGGTAGATCTGGAATGCCTAGTGAGGAAAGGATTGTAGAAGTTGAGAAAGCAACTAAGAACTTTATGCAAATCCAATATGAACAAAATAAGTTGTTTACGAAAACTATGGAAGAGCAATCTGCTGTGTTGAGAACTATTAGGCAACAAATTGGGAATTTAAATAGAGAAATCTCTGGTTTGCAAGGTAAGATTTCAAGTGCTGAGGTAAGATTTCAAGTGCTCTGGTTCCTTTTTCTCTCTAGTTTTTTTTAATATCTTGATCATTTTTTTTCGACATCGTATGCAAAAGTTATGGCCATTTTACTTTTTTTATAAAACTTTTGCTCAGAAAGTCGAAATTCATATTTCAAAATATGATTAAAAAGTAGACATTAAACTCTCCGTGCATCTATAAGGGATTTATTTTTTGATGCTTTTTAGACCTCCAACTCTTCCGTCAAAAACTAGAAAAGGCGTTCCCGGGGGGGGGGGGGTGGAGTTGGTGCGTGAGGGCATAATTCTTTCGGATGGGAATTCTGTGGCGCACCTGGCAGTGGTGCGCCACAGAAATGTCATATTTCTGTGGCGCACTAACTACCATGCGCCACAGAAAGGGAGTGTGACAATCATTGGTGTGGCCCCCAGCTAATTTCTGTGGCGCACCCCCATCCCGTGCGCCACAGAATTCCTCTTTTCTGTGGCGCACCACGGTCCCGTGCGCCACAGAATGTCTCTTTTCTGTGGCGCATGCCCACCCGTGCGCCACAGAAATATATTTCTGTGGCGCACCAAGAAGCCATGCGCCACAGAATCTGTTCCATAGAAAGGCACTTCTCTACTAGTGGTGTGTGTATCACGAGCATCAAGGATATTTTCTGGCGCCGTTGCCGGGGAGAAGGAAGTCTTCTGGCAAGGGGAGTCTCTCACTCTCAACCTATTTATTTTGTTTATTGTCTTGTTTTTATTTTTGTCTTGATTTTATTCTCTATATCAAAAACACAAAAGAATAGTTTATTTTATAGCTGTTATTTATTTGCTTGCCGTTATTTTACTAAATAGAGTTCCTCTGAGAATACTAAGTTGTGTGAATTCACTAGCACAAACAACAATGATTTTATTTGCACACCTATTGCTCCACCTGCTCCTACTGCTCCTTTCTATGAAATTAAACCTGCTTTATTAAATCTTGTTATGAAAGAGCAATTTTCTGGTGTTAGTACTGATGCTGCTGCTGCCCACCTTAATAATTTTGTTGAACTATGTGAGATGAAAAAATATAAAGATGTGGATGGGGATATTATTAAACTGAAATTATTCCCTTTCTCTTTGAGAGGAAGAGCTAAAGAATGGTTGCTATCTTTGCCTAGAAATAGTATTGATTCATGGACTAAGTGTAAAGATGCTTTCATTGGAAAATATTATCTTCATGCTAAGATTATATCCCTGAGAAGTGACATAATGAATTTTAAACAATTTGATAATGAACATGTTGCTAAAGCTTGGGAAAGAATGAAAACTATGGTGAAGGATTGTCCCACTCATGGACTGACTACTTTGATGATTATACAAACCTTTTATGCATGACTGAATTTCTCCTCAAGGAACCTATTGGATTCAGCCACTGGAGGTACCTTTATGTCCATCACTTTGGGCAATGCAACAAAGCTTCTTGATGATATGATGATAAATTATTCAGAGTGGCACACTGAGAGAGCTCCACAAGGTAAGAAGGTAAATTCTGTTGAGGAAATCTCCTCTTTGAGTGAAAGGCTTGATGCTATTATGTCTATGCTTGTTAATGGTAAAGCTCAAGTTGATCCAAGTAATGTTCCTTTAGCCTCTTTGGTTACACAAGAAGAGCATGTTGATGTGAACTTTATTAGAAATAAAAAATTTAACAACAATGCTTATAGAAATAATTTTTGTGGAAACAATTATAAGCCCTATCCTCCTAATAGTGGTAGTGGTTATTCTTATGGTAGATCTGGAATGCCTAGTGAGGAAAGGATTGTAGAAGTTGAGAAAGCAACTAAGAACTTTATGCAAATCCAATATGAACAAAATAAGTTGTTTACGAAAACTATGGAAGAGCAATCTGCTGTGTTGAGAACTATTAGGCAACAAATTGGGAATTTAAATAGAGAAATCTCTGGTTTGCAAGGTAAGATTTCAAGTGCTGAGGTAAGATTTCAAGTGCTCTGGTTCCTTTTTCTCTCTAGTTTTTTTTAATATCTTGATCATTTTTTTTCGACATCGTATGCAAAAGTTATGGCCATTTTACTTTTTTTATAAAACTTTTGCTCAGAAAGTCGAAATTCATATTTCAAAATATGATTAAAAAGTAGACATTAAACTCTCCGTGCATCTATAAGGGATTTATTTTTTGATGCTTTTTAGACCTCCAACTCTTCCGTCAAAAACTAGAAAAGGCGTTCCCGGGGGGGGGGGGGGGGGGGTGGAGTTGGTGCGTGAGGGCATAATTCTTTCGGATGGGAATTCTGTGGCGCACCTGGCAGTGGTGCGCCACAGAAATGTCATATTTCTGTGGCGCACTAACTACCATGCGCCACAGAAAGGGAGTGTGACAATCATTGGTGTGGCCCCCAGCTAATTTCTGTGGCGCACCCCCATCCCGTGCGCCACAGAATTCCTCTTTTCTGTGGCGCACCACGGTCCCGTGCGCCACAGAATGTCTCTTTTCTGTGGCGCATGCCCACCCGTGCGCCACAGAAATATATTTCTGTGGCGCACCAAGAAGCCATGCGCCACAGAATCTGTTCCATAGAAAGGCACTTCTCTACTAGTGGTGTGTGTATCACGAGCATCAAGGATATTTTCTGGCGCCGTTGCCGGGGAGAAGGAAGTCTTCTGGCAAGGGGAGTCTCTCACTCTCAACCTATTTATTTTGTTTATTGTCTTGTTTTTATTTTTGTCTTGATTTTATTCTCTATATCAAAAACACAAAAGAATAGTTTATTTTATAGCTGTTATTTATTTGCTTGCCGTTATTTTACTAAATAGAGTTCCTCTGAGAATACTAAGTTGTGTGAATTCACTAGCACAAACAACAATGATTTTATTTGCACACCTATTGCTCCACCTGCTCCTACTGCTCCTTTCTATGAAATTAAACCTGCTTTATTAAATCTTGTTATGAAAGAGCAATTTTCTGGTGTTAGTACTGATGCTGCTGCTGCCCACCTTAATAATTTTGTTGAACTATGTGAGATGAAAAAATATAAAGATGTGGATGGGGATATTATTAAACTGAAATTATTCCCTTTCTCTTTGAGAGGAAGAGCTAAAGAATGGTTGCTATCTTTGCCTAGAAATAGTATTGATTCATGGACTAAGTGTAAAGATGCTTTCATTGGAAAATATTATCTTCATGCTAAGATTATATCCCTGAGAAGTGACATAATGAATTTTAAACAATTTGATAATGAACATGTTGCTAAAGCTTGGGAAAGAATGAAAACTATGGTGAAGGATTGTCCCACTCATGGACTGACTACTTTGATGATTATACAAACCTTTTATGCATGACTGAATTTCTCCTCAAGGAACCTATTGGATTCAGCCACTGGAGGTACCTTTATGTCCATCACTTTGGGCAATGCAACAAAGCTTCTTGATGATATGATGATAAATTATTCAGAGTGGCACACTGAGAGAGCTCCACAAGGTAAGAAGGTAAATTCTGTTGAGGAAATCTCCTCTTTGAGTGAAAGGCTTGATGCTATTATGTCTATGCTTGTTAATGGTAAAGCTCAAGTTGATCCAAGTAATGTTCCTTTAGCCTCTTTGGTTACACAAGAAGAGCATGTTGATGTGAACTTTATTAGAAATAAAAAATTTAACAACAATGCTTATAGAAATAATTTTTGTGGAAACAATTATAAGCCCTATCCTCCTAATAGTGGTAGTGGTTATTCTTATGGTAGATCTGGAATGCCTAGTGAGGAAAGGATTGTAGAAGTTGAGAAAGCAACTAAGAACTTTATGCAAATCCAATATGAACAAAATAAGTTGTTTACGAAAACTATGGAAGAGCAATCTGCTGTGTTGAGAACTATTAGGCAACAAATTGGGAATTTAAATAGAGAAATCTCTGGTTTGCAAGGTAAGATTTCAAGTGCTGAGGTAAGATTTCAAGTGCTCTGGTTCCTTTTTCTCTCTAGTTTTTTTTAATATCTTGATCATTTTTTTTCGACATCGTATGCAAAAGTTATGGCCATTTTACTTTTTTTATAAAACTTTTGCTCAGAAAGTCGAAATTCATATTTCAAAATATGATTAAAAAGTAGACATTAAACTCTCCGTGCATCTATAAGGGATTTATTTTTTGATGCTTTTTAGACCTCCAACTCTTCCGTCAAAAACTAGAAAAGGCGTTCCCGGGGGGGGGGGGGGGGGTGGAGTTGGTGCGTGAGGGCATAATTCTTTCGGATGGGAATTCTGTGGCGCACCTGGCAGTGGTGCGCCACAGAAATGTCATATTTCTGTGGCGCACTAACTACCATGCGCCACAGAAAGGGAGTGTGACAATCATTGGTGTGGCCCCCAGCTAATTTCTGTGGCGCACCCCCATCCCGTGCGCCACAGAATTCCTCTTTTCTGTGGCGCACCACGGTCCCGTGCGCCACAGAATGTCTCTTTTCTGTGGCGCATGCCCACCCGTGCGCCACAGAAATATATTTCTGTGGCGCACCAAGAAGCCATGCGCCACAGAATCTGTTCCATAGAAAGGCACTTCTCTACTAGTGGTGTGTGTATCACGAGCATCAAGGATATTTTCTGGCGCCGTTGCCGGGGAGAAGGAAGTCTTCTGGCAAGGGGAGTCTCTCACTCTCAACCTATTTATTTTGTTTATTGTCTTGTTTTTATTTTTGTCTTGATTTTATTCTCTATATCAAAAACACAAAAGAATAGTTTATTTTATAGCTGTTATTTATTTGCTTGCCGTTATTTTACTAAATAGAGTTCCTCTGAGAATACTAAGTTGTGTGAATTCACTAGCACAAACAACAATGATTTTATTTGCACACCTATTGCTCCACCTGCTCCTACTGCTCCTTTCTATGAAATTAAACCTGCTTTATTAAATCTTGTTATGAAAGAGCAATTTTCTGGTGTTAGTACTGATGCTGCTGCTGCCCACCTTAATAATTTTGTTGAACTATGTGAGATGAAAAAATATAAAGATGTGGATGGGGATATTATTAAACTGAAATTATTCCCTTTCTCTTTGAGAGGAAGAGCTAAAGAATGGTTGCTATCTTTGCCTAGAAATAGTATTGATTCATGGACTAAGTGTAAAGATGCTTTCATTGGAAAATATTATCTTCATGCTAAGATTATATCCCTGAGAAGTGACATAATGAATTTTAAACAATTTGATAATGAACATGTTGCTAAAGCTTGGGAAAGAATGAAAACTATGGTGAAGGATTGTCCCACTCATGGACTGACTACTTTGATGATTATACAAACCTTTTATGCATGACTGAATTTCTCCTCAAGGAACCTATTGGATTCAGCCACTGGAGGTACCTTTATGTCCATCACTTTGGGCAATGCAACAAAGCTTCTTGATGATATGATGATAAATTATTCAGAGTGGCACACTGAGAGAGCTCCACAAGGTAAGAAGGTAAATTCTGTTGAGGAAATCTCCTCTTTGAGTGAAAGGCTTGATGCTATTATGTCTATGCTTGTTAATGGTAAAGCTCAAGTTGATCCAAGTAATGTTCCTTTAGCCTCTTTGGTTACACAAGAAGAGCATGTTGATGTGAACTTTATTAGAAATAAAAAATTTAACAACAATGCTTATAGAAATAATTTTTGTGGAAACAATTATAAGCCCTATCCTCCTAATAGTGGTAGTGGTTATTCTTATGGTAGATCTGGAATGCCTAGTGAGGAAAGGATTGTAGAAGTTGAGAAAGCAACTAAGAACTTTATGCAAATCCAATATGAACAAAATAAGTTGTTTACGAAAACTATGGAAGAGCAATCTGCTGTGTTGAGAACTATTAGGCAACAAATTGGGAATTTAAATAGAGAAATCTCTGGTTTGCAAGGTAAGATTTCAAGTGCTGAGGTAAGATTTCAAGTGCTCTGGTTCCTTTTTCTCTCTAGTTTTTTTTAATATCTTGATCATTTTTTTTCGACATCGTATGCAAAAGTTATGGCCATTTTACTTTTTTTATAAAACTTTTGCTCAGAAAGTCGAAATTCATATTTCAAAATATGATTAAAAAGTAGACATTAAACTCTCCGTGCATCTATAAGGGATTTATTTTTTGATGCTTTTTAGACCTCCAACTCTTCCGTCAAAAACTAGAAAAGGCGTTCCCGGGGGGGGGGGGTGGAGTTGGTGCGTGAGGGCATAATTCTTTCGGATGGGAATTCTGTGGCGCACCTGGCAGTGGTGCGCCACAGAAATGTCATATTTCTGTGGCGCACTAACTACCATGCGCCACAGAAAGGGAGTGTGACAATCATTGGTGTGGCCCCCAGCTAATTTCTGTGGCGCACCCCCATCCCGTGCGCCACAGAATTCCTCTTTTCTGTGGCGCACCACGGTCCCGTGCGCCACAGAATGTCTCTTTTCTGTGGCGCATGCCCACCCGTGCGCCACAGAAATATATTTCTGTGGCGCACCAAGAAGCCATGCGCCACAGAATCTGTTCCATAGAAAGGCACTTCTCTACTAGTGGTGTGTGTATCACGAGCATCAAGGATATTTTCTGGCGCCGTTGCCGGGGAGAAGGAAGTCTTCTGGCAAGGGGAGTCTCTCACTCTCAACCTATTTATTTTGTTTATTGTCTTGTTTTTATTTTTGTCTTGATTTTATTCTCTATATCAAAAACACAAAAGAATAGTTTATTTTATAGCTGTTATTTATTTGCTTGCCGTTATTTTACTAAATAGAGTTCCTCTGAGAATACTAAGTTGTGTGAATTCACTAGCACAAACAACAATGATTTTATTTGCACACCTATTGCTCCACCTGCTCCTACTGCTCCTTTCTATGAAATTAAACCTGCTTTATTAAATCTTGTTATGAAAGAGCAATTTTCTGGTGTTAGTACTGATGCTGCTGCTGCCCACCTTAATAATTTTGTTGAACTATGTGAGATGAAAAAATATAAAGATGTGGATGGGGATATTATTAAACTGAAATTATTCCCTTTCTCTTTGAGAGGAAGAGCTAAAGAATGGTTGCTATCTTTGCCTAGAAATAGTATTGATTCATGGACTAAGTGTAAAGATGCTTTCATTGGAAAATATTATCTTCATGCTAAGATTATATCCCTGAGAAGTGACATAATGAATTTTAAACAATTTGATAATGAACATGTTGCTAAAGCTTGGGAAAGAATGAAAACTATGGTGAAGGATTGTCCCACTCATGGACTGACTACTTTGATGATTATACAAACCTTTTATGCATGACTGAATTTCTCCTCAAGGAACCTATTGGATTCAGCCACTGGAGGTACCTTTATGTCCATCACTTTGGGCAATGCAACAAAGCTTCTTGATGATATGATGATAAATTATTCAGAGTGGCACACTGAGAGAGCTCCACAAGGTAAGAAGGTAAATTCTGTTGAGGAAATCTCCTCTTTGAGTGAAAGGCTTGATGCTATTATGTCTATGCTTGTTAATGGTAAAGCTCAAGTTGATCCAAGTAATGTTCCTTTAGCCTCTTTGGTTACACAAGAAGAGCATGTTGATGTGAACTTTATTAGAAATAAAAAATTTAACAACAATGCTTATAGAAATAATTTTTGTGGAAACAATTATAAGCCCTATCCTCCTAATAGTGGTAGTGGTTATTCTTATGGTAGATCTGGAATGCCTAGTGAGGAAAGGATTGTAGAAGTTGAGAAAGCAACTAAGAACTTTATGCAAATCCAATATGAACAAAATAAGTTGTTTACGAAAACTATGGAAGAGCAATCTGCTGTGTTGAGAACTATTAGGCAACAAATTGGGAATTTAAATAGAGAAATCTCTGGTTTGCAAGGTAAGATTTCAAGTGCTGAGGTAAGATTTCAAGTGCTCTGGTTCCTTTTTCTCTCTAGTTTTTTTTAATATCTTGATCATTTTTTTTCGACATCGTATGCAAAAGTTATGGCCATTTTACTTTTTTTATAAAACTTTTGCTCAGAAAGTCGAAATTCATATTTCAAAATATGATTAAAAAGTAGACATTAAACTCTCCGTGCATCTATAAGGGATTTATTTTTTGATGCTTTTTAGACCTCCAACTCTTCCGTCAAAAACTAGAAAAGGCGTTCCCGGGGGGGGGGGGGTGGAGTTGGTGCGTGAGGGCATAATTCTTTCGGATGGGAATTCTGTGGCGCACCTGGCAGTGGTGCGCCACAGAAATGTCATATTTCTGTGGCGCACTAACTACCATGCGCCACAGAAAGGGAGTGTGACAATCATTGGTGTGGCCCCCAGCTAATTTCTGTGGCGCACCCCCATCCCGTGCGCCACAGAATTCCTCTTTTCTGTGGCGCACCACGGTCCCGTGCGCCACAGAATGTCTCTTTTCTGTGGCGCATGCCCACCCGTGCGCCACAGAAATATATTTCTGTGGCGCACCAAGAAGCCATGCGCCACAGAATCTGTTCCATAGAAAGGCACTTCTCTACTAGTGGTGTGTGTATCACGAGCATCAAGGATATTTTCTGGCGCCGTTGCCGGGGAGAAGGAAGTCTTCTGGCAAGGGGAGTCTCTCACTCTCAACCTATTTATTTTGTTTATTGTCTTGTTTTTATTTTTGTCTTGATTTTATTCTCTATATCAAAAACACAAAAGAATAGTTTATTTTATAGCTGTTATTTATTTGCTTGCCGTTATTTTACTAAATAGAGTTCCTCTGAGAATACTAAGTTGTGTGAATTCACTAGCACAAACAACAATGATTTTATTTGCACACCTATTGCTCCACCTGCTCCTACTGCTCCTTTCTATGAAATTAAACCTGCTTTA
Organism: Alopecurus myosuroides; assembly: GCA_028641055.1. Classification (NCBI taxonomy): domain Eukaryota; kingdom Viridiplantae; phylum Streptophyta; class Magnoliopsida; order Poales; family Poaceae; genus Alopecurus; species Alopecurus myosuroides. The sequence goes on from CM054062.1 coordinate 334,534,192, forward strand.
TTAAATCTTGTTATGAAAGAGCAATTTTCTGGTGTTAGTACTGATGCTGCTGCTGCCCACCTTAATAATTTTGTTGAACTATGTGAGATGAAAAAATATAAAGATGTGGATGGGGATATTATTAAACTGAAATTATTCCCTTTCTCTTTGAGAGGAAGAGCTAAAGAATGGTTGCTATCTTTGCCTAGAAATAGTATTGATTCATGGACTAAGTGTAAAGATGCTTTCATTGGAAAATATTATCTTCATGCTAAGATTATATCCCTGAGAAGTGACATAATGAATTTTAAACAATTTGATAATGAACATGTTGCTAAAGCTTGGGAAAGAATGAAAACTATGGTGAAGGATTGTCCCACTCATGGACTGACTACTTTGATGATTATACAAACCTTTTATGCATGACTGAATTTCTCCTCAAGGAACCTATTGGATTCAGCCACTGGAGGTACCTTTATGTCCATCACTTTGGGCAATGCAACAAAGCTTCTTGATGATATGATGATAAATTATTCAGAGTGGCACACTGAGAGAGCTCCACAAGGTAAGAAGGTAAATTCTGTTGAGGAAATCTCCTCTTTGAGTGAAAGGCTTGATGCTATTATGTCTATGCTTGTTAATGGTAAAGCTCAAGTTGATCCAAGTAATGTTCCTTTAGCCTCTTTGGTTACACAAGAAGAGCATGTTGATGTGAACTTTATTAGAAATAAAAAATTTAACAACAATGCTTATAGAAATAATTTTTGTGGAAACAATTATAAGCCCTATCCTCCTAATAGTGGTAGTGGTTATTCTTATGGTAGATCTGGAATGCCTAGTGAGGAAAGGATTGTAGAAGTTGAGAAAGCAACTAAGAACTTTATGCAAATCCAATATGAACAAAATAAGTTGTTTACGAAAACTATGGAAGAGCAATCTGCTGTGTTGAGAACTATTAGGCAACAAATTGGGAATTTAAATAGAGAAATCTCTGGTTTGCAAGGTAAGATTTCAAGTGCTGAGGTTAGTATCTCGGCCCTGTCAGAGGCACAATTTTCTTTGATCAATAAAATGGCTTCTAAAACTGAAACCATTGAAGATAATCCTTTTGCTGCAACTAATGTCATCCAAGTTCGAATTGATGATAATGTTAGGTGGATGGCTGAATTACGTGCTAGGTGGGAAAGAGAAGATGAATTAGCTAAAAAGAATAATATTGCTAGAGTTTGCACTATCACCACCACTAGTAAAACTGAAGCTCCAAGTGCTAGTAAACCTCCTACTATCAATGGTAAAGTAGTTGGTGTTAACAAAGTCCCCACCCTTCGGTGAAACGTGCTAAATTGCCTCAAATTGCTGGAACTGCTTCTGATAAAAGTGCTGAAATTTTTAGAGATGTGGGAGATAATGGTCCCATTACTTTTGATGATAGTAATTTTGATTTTGATGATTGCAATATCTATGAAGTTATTATGTTTCTACAAAAGCTTGCTAGAAGTCCCAATGCTAGTGCCATGAATATGGCCTTTACTAAACATATTACCAATGCTCTCATGAAAGTTAGGAAAGAAAAGTTGAAACTTGTGACATCTATCCCTAGGAAATTAGATGATGGTTGGGAGCCTATCATTAAGATAAAATTAAATGATTTTGATTGCAATTCTTTGTGTGATCTCGGTGCTAGTATCTTTGTTATGCCTCAAAAACTTTATGATAGGCTTGATCTACCACCGTTGGAACACTATTATTTGGATGTTCATCTTGGTGATAATGCTAAGAAGAAACCTCTTGGTAGAATTGATGATGTTCTTATTATGGTTAACAATAACCTTGTCCCTGTTGATTTTTGTTGTTATGGACATTGAATGCAATGCTTCTTGTCCTATTGTTTTGGGAAGACCTTTTCTTAGAACTGTTGGTGCTGTTATTGATATGAAAGAGGGGAGTATTAAATATCAATTCTTCCTCAAGACAGGTTTGGAACACTTTCCTAGAAAGAGGATGAAGTTACCTTTTAACTCTGTTATTAGAAAAAATTATAATGTTGATGCTTCTTCACTTGAAAATACTTGAGTTTGCTTTCTATGCCTAGCTGAAAGGCGTTAAAGAAAAGCGCTACCGGGAGACAACTCGTTTTATTTCTCAGTTTTCAACCTGTTTTTCTTTATTTTCTTTTGTTTTCTTTGCACCTGGGTGTTTTATATTTCCTTAGAAACACCGCCGTATCTTTTATTTTGAGTTATTGTTGAGCCAAGTCAATCCTCTAGTGGAAAGTTGAGACTATATTTCGGATTTCCGCGTAGGAAACAGATTTCTGCAGTCCACTGTTAATTACGTATAAAATCACAGAAAATTCAAAATGACCTGAGTTTTTTTGTGAGTAATCCTGGGATATATACGCAACCTTTCTTAGTTGACCACTTTTTATTTGAGCAACAGAAGATTTTCGAAAAAAAATCATCTTTACATGTTGTCCTGTTTTGACAGATTTCTGCCATTTATTGCATTTGCATCTTAATCTCTTTCTTTTGGTGTTCTTTTGAGTAAAAGAGTTTTAAAAGAAGTTGTGACAGTATAAAATATGTTTTTGAGTGTTATACTTGTGTTGAAACTGAACCATGTGAATTTATTATTTCGATTGCACTAACGTTGCTAATGAAGATTGTGAGAATTTTGGTGTGAAGGAAGTTTTCAAGGGTCAAGAGAAGAGGATGATATGATGTGATCAAGAAGAGTGAAAAGCCTAAGCTTGGGGATGCCCCGGTGGTACATCCCATAAAATTCCAAGAACACTCAAGCGTCTAAGCTTGGGGATTCCCAAGGCATCCCCTTCTTCATCAACAAATTATCAGGTCAGTTCTAGTGAAACTATATTTTTATTCGGTCGCATCTTATGTGCTTTACTTGGAGCGTCTTTTATTTTTGCTTTAAGTTTGTTTTTGTTTTTTCAATAAGCTTAGTTGGACCCCAGCATTATTTTATTGGAGAGTGACACACTCCGCTTTTTCAAAGGAATACTTTGTATTCTTAATCTTTGTCTGGCTGCTGCATTTATTTAGCTCCTGTTTTGCATGCATCTCTTATCAGAGTTGTTATTTTTAGTAGTGTTATGTGAGTACTCTCATGTTGGCTTGTTGTATCATAAAGTGTATTTTTTTGTTAAAGCATGTTTTGTATGGTGCTTTTTGGGAGAAAGAAACAACAACTTGAAGTAGAATTTATAACAGTGCTAGTAGAAGCTTGTATAGACTGTGGCTAGAATTTTTTTCATGCCATGCTAAATGTTATTCTAGTTTTAAAGCCTTGTGGTTATTGAGTAGCATGAATAGCATCAAGTAGATGAGCGTGTTTAATATGCCATTGAAAGATTCATGAGTTGTTCTTGTCATAGTAAAGCATAAATTTATGGTATTCTCTTTCGAATGTTTTATTTGGTTGACTTGGCGCATGCTCACACCATGTTTATGACTATTAACTAGTCACGAATAGCCTCCATGACCACTTAGTTTTTGAACTTTTGATACTTCTTATGCTTTAATTAATGATGTTTATGTCGCTATGCATGATTATGGCTCTTATGCTCTCTTGATTTGTCGCTCCCAGTCTTTTGCTAGCCTCCACATGTACTGAGTATGAGCTCTACTCGTGCATCCAACTCCCTTAAACCAAAGTTTTCCCATTGTGTACACCATACCTACCTATATGTTGTATTTAACTGCCACTCCAAGTAAATTGCTCATGTGCTACCTTTAAAACTTTCAAAATTGCTCCTGTTTTGTATTCTTGTTTTTGCTCATGAGGACGTCAATGGAGAATCTTTATCTCACTTATTGACTGGTTTTCACACCCTGGACTAGTGGCTTCATACGCTTATCCAAATGATAGAAGAGCTGGCAGCGGGGTGCCCAACCCCAAATTAATACAAACAAATTCTCTTCACTATTTTTGCCCCTGATTTATCAGTCAAAGCATAATTTTGTAAACAAAAGAGAAAGAGGGATGACCTTCTACCCAGATGCGTCCTTCATATGGGAGCCACTCTTGTGAATCCAGTTGGCTTGTGACGTACTGTATTTTCTGTTTACCATTCGTTGACATTAGCATACATCTCCCAAAATATAGACACTCCTCCATGGTATGTGATTGTTGGCAGGCACCCGAGGATTCGGTTAGCCATAGTTAGTGAAAGATGGATGGGAGGATTGTCAAACTTTTAATACCTCTGTTTAATAAAATAAAAAGCTCTAGCACATGAGTTAATCCATGCTTCCCTCCGCGAAGGGCCTTTCTTTGTGAAAGATGGATGGGAGGAGTGTCAAACTTTTAATACCTCTGTTTAATAAAAATAAAAAGCTCTAGCACATGAGTTAATCCCTGCTTCCCTCCGCGAAGGGCCTTTCTTTTAGTTTTATGTTGAGTCTCCATCTTCTAACGTTATGCACAGTTGAGAGAGCATTTTTTGCATTCTTAGTTCTATGTGCATTGTCCCATAAACATCAATAATTACTTCATGATGTGATATTATTTGTTCTTAAATTATTTGCTCTAGTCTTCCTCATGACCTTTGAAGGTGTCCTGGCATTTATGTTTTGTCCCACTCTTAAAGACTAGCGAAATACCACTTTGCCATGCTTTCTCTATACTTAAAACAAACGTTTATCTTTCTTTGCATTGTTATTCATGATCCTTTATTTGAGATACTCTTTGTGATGCAAAGTTATTACTTTGCTTTATTATAAAAGTTCTATTTATCATGTTTTTGTTTGAAGTTCTATGATCTCAGCGTGCATTTGCTTTTACATTAGATTGATCAAGATTATGTTAGTAGCATGTCACTTCAGAAATTATTGTGTTTTATCGTTTACCTACTCGAGGACGAGTAGGAACTAAGCTTGGATGCTTGATACGTCTCCAACGTATCTATAATTTCTGATGCTCCATGATAATATTATGCCAATTGCTACATGTTTTCTCTCTTCTTTATAGCATTTTTACACGTTTTCCGGGACTAACCTATTAACAAGATGCCAAGTGCCAGTCCCCTGTTTTCTGCTGTTTTTTATTTCAGAAAAGTTGTTCTGGAAATGTTCTCGGAATTGGACCCCACAAAGCCTGAAGTGCCTATATTCCCCGGAAGCATCCAGAAGACCAAAGAAGAGTTGAACACGAGCACCAGGGGGGCCACACCATAGGGTGGCGTCCCCTGGCCACGCCAGCTATGGGTGTGGGCCCCCCGGAGCTCCACCACCTTTGCCCTTTGGCCTATTTAACCCCCTAGATGGAAAACTCTAAACACCTGATCAAATATCCCTGAAAAGTTCCGCAGCCGCCGTCACCGTCAACCCTAGATCAGGGGGGTTCAGAAGCTGTCTCCGGCACCCTGTCGGAGAGGAAATCATCACCGGAGGCTTCTACATCACCATGCCTGCCTCCGGAGTGATGCGTGAGTAGTTCATCCTTGGACTACGGGTTCATAGTTGTAGCTAGATGGTTGTTTTCTCCTCATATGCCTCCATGTTTAGATCTCATGAGCTGCCTAGCATGATCGAGATTGATCTTATGTAATTCTTTATGCTATGTTTGTTGGGATCCGATGAATATTTAACTTATGCCAAGTTTATTATAGTCTTTATTGCATATGTTATTTGTGATCTTGCATGCTTTCCGTTGCTAGTGGTTGCTCTAGCCAAGTAGTTGCTAGTGACTCCAAGAGGGAGTATTTATGCTAGATAGTGGGTTCTTGCCTCCTTTTCGCCTGTGCTCGAGTGAAAGAAATGCGACGGGGGAGGATGTGTTGTTGACACTAGGGAGAAAACAACGGTGTGAGTGCCCGCGTGTACGATCATTGCTTACTTTACACACATTGTTTAATACATTTATCTGTTGCTTGCAACTTAATACCTAAGGGGGTTTGGATGATAACCTGAGGGTGGATTAGTAGTCATAGATGCAGTTGGATTACGGTCTATGTATATTGTTGTAATGCCCACACTAAATATCATTGTAGTCTTCATGTCATGATGTGCACTACGGTGCAACCTTTATTTGTCAATTGCCCAACTGTAATTTGTTCACCCAGCATGCTATCTCTTTATGGAGAGACACCACCAGCAAACCTATGAACCCCGGTCCATTTTATTACACTATTAAACAAACCACAACTATTTCCTGCTTTCTTTACTTACTGCAAGCATACATCATTTTCCATACTATACGTCTATCTTTGTTTTCAGCAAGACCGGTGAGATTGACAACCTCACTGTACCGTTGGGGCAAAGTATTTTGGTTGTGTTGTGTGCAGGTTCCACGTTGTTGCTGACACCGGTGAAGCGCCAGCACCACCGTCAGTGGCATCAACCTTCTAAAGGTCCTCTTTCTCCTACTGGATTGATAACCTTGGTTCCTAAATAAGGGCAAATACCTACCGCTCTGCTCATCACACCCTCCTCTTGGGGTCTCCCAACAAACGTGTGTGTATCACGAGCATCATGAACTCTTGGAACTTCCTTGACAAGTATGGTTATAATAAAGTTAGATCACATCAAACTCAAGCTAGTACATCCCAAGTAAACCCTTGGAAACCCCTTAACAAGTATGGAACCAAGAAAGAATAAATATTTTAAACTCAAACCTTGACCTTGTCCTAGCCAACTTGGTTAAACCCATTTTTGATATGTCAGTTGCTTTGTATGTTTTCTTCCCTTGTATGTTTGTTTGATAGTATGATGGTTTATTTTGTTATTGTGTTTTCAATGTATAGATTGTACGGAGAGCAACGATCTTTTGTGAAGAGAGTGTGATTTCTTCACCAACTTCAACAAGGCAAGTAACACGCCATTCACTACCCATTATTTTCTATATGCATCATTAGAGTTTTTCAGTAGTATGCATGATAGGAAATTTTACTAAGTTATATTATGCTATGCTATATCCTAATAGTGTGTAGTCATCCTTATACCTGGTTATTTTGAAACCTTGGTACTTAGTAGATGCTTAGCCTTGCTACAAAAATTGTTTTACTTGATGTTGTGGAAGAATTATAAGTATAAACTTCAATGAACCACTTGGGTGGATTTGGTTGTATGGTTGATAAGAGTTGAGTGTCTTCTCATGGGTAATACCTGAGTTGTTTACTTGAGGAATGCAACCCAGGAATAAAGTGATTATGATGTTCCCCAAGTTTAGATTTCTTTCAGTGCAGCCTTTAGTGATATGAGCTCTGTCTTGATCAACTAAGTTGAATGAAATCACCAGGCCTACAAGCAGATGTAGCATAATTATAGGTGGAACGGGTAAGCCAAACTGTGGTGGAATTTCTTCTGAAAGATCTCGTCTCAATATTCTCCTTTCCTTAATGCACTCAGTGTGTATAGGATGTTTGGGCTGATTTGAGTTTGAAGGTGAAAGTGCACAAACTCTGCAGAGTCAACAAACTAAGATCTTAGCAGTGTCCCCGGTTATGGACAACTATGAGTAGCTCGACAAGGATGGACAGAAGAATCACATCACCTTTTCGAATGTAAAACCTTGTAATCATAGGTAGGGACATCCCAGGGTTTTACCGAAAATGTCTCTTGGCATGCTGGGGTTTTACCGTGTATTCTCACACGGTCACTGGGGTTTTACCAGTGAATCCCAAACTTAGGAGAACAAAATCTTGATTTATAAAGAGATAGGAGAAAACTAGCTTTATGCAATACTTAGCCAAACCTCCACTCAACCAAATAAGCATGTAGTATTAGTCTTGCCATTTATATCCACCATAGTGTTTAATTGCCAATACATTAAATTGTATTGAACCCCCTTTGTGGCCGCATATTCCATCCTGCAGATGATTCTGAAGACGAGTGAGGATTTCGTTTAGGATCTCGAGACTATCGCCAACATGTTTTGCCCGTGGCACATGAAGATGATGGGCTCAATGTTGTACTATGTTTTCCGCTGTATTACTTTGTTTTCTGCTAGTCTTGTAAGACTATGCAAGTTGTAATATTATTTTGTAAAGACTGGATCATGCGATGTAATAGATTTTGATGCATTTGCATGATATTTCATCTTGTAATGTGGTTCTTGTAATTGATCCAGGGACTAGCACAATAACACAGATATTCTTACATTATTTAAATGTGGGAACACTACAAAATAGTATCAGAGCATTGTGTTGCCTATAGGATTCGAGACCCTAAGTTTGGAAAAGACCCTAGGTTTGAAAATTAACTATGGTCAAACTTTCTAGAAACAAAACAATCATCTTAATTCTTCTCATATCATCTCATCTATTATTCACCTTCAAAATTTCCTAGATGACCTACCTCTTCAATACCATCAAGACATGAATTTTGATGATCATACCAAGAAGTGCAAGAAGTATTTTCACCACATGAAGACCTACACTCAAGATTATTGAAGAACTTGAAGAAAAGCATAGACTTAACAACAATCAAGAACACCTCAAGACATGGAGAGAAGAATTTGAAGAAACTAAAGAAGATATAGATGAGACCACCAATCTAGTTACTTTGTTAGAACAACGTTAACGTGTTAGTATATTGATCATACAAATTGAGTGTGGTATGGCAATACTAGTTTGTTTTCTAAAACCTTGTTGTTTGATGTGATCAATGTTTGTTTTATGTTTGTGAGATGAGTTTCCATGATCTGTTGTGTTGGAATAGGAACCTCTTTTTAGCCATCTTTCTAACCTCTACTCATTCTTTCCCCTAAAACTCCAAAACAGATGCCTAGCCAGAATGCCAACAACCCTAAGAACTCAATAGCAATGCAGATGCTACTAGAAGCTCAAACTCAGCTGATACAATTGATGACCCAGAACCAAGCCAACAACACCAATATGGAGTTAACACCAGGAATGCAACAAGTGTTGGATATTCAATCACAGATAGTGAAGATGATTTCCCAAAACTTGGCCAATAGTGAAAACAATCATCCTTTGATAGCTAGAGATAACCAGGAGACAGAAGAAGAAATGTTTTCAACACTCAAAGCCTGCAAATCTTGTGGAGAGATAGGACACTATTCCAAAGATTGTCCTGATGAGTGGCCCCATGGTGAAGTAAAAAGCTTAACTGAAGGATACTTCACTCAAGTTACTTGTTTTCCGTGTGAAGGAACAACACATGTTCCAACACAATGTCCACTTCACCCCATGGTACAACAAGTTGGACAACAAGCCAAAGTGGGAATGCTTAGTGCAATCCAAGAGAACTTAGGAAAACTAGAAGTGCAGGGAAAACACAAGTTGGATACTATTTAGATGGACCATATCAAGATGAACACTGGAGCCAAGACTACCCCACATGCCCATTCATCCAAACACACCACCAAGAATTGTTATTATTGTGAAGAAGATGGATATTTATCTGGAAATTGTCCCAATAAGCAACCAAGACTTTCATCCATATAGTTGAGTATACTGGACAATAGTATGAATACATGATGGCCAATATAATGCCAATAAAAAGGAAGAAGGACCTAAGCAAAGTCACTTGTTTTAAGTGTAGAGATACAGGACATTATGCCAATGAATGCCCTGAGAAGAAAGTTCAGAACCCCAACTACTTCCACAAAGACACCAGCCAAGTGTTATGTTTCAAATGCATAAATAAATGACACTATGCCAAAGATTGTCCTGAAAGGAAGAAGAAAGGAAAGTAATGTTCCAGGGAGACCAATACTGTTGGGGAACATGCTAAACACCAAGAAGAAATCTTATGCAAAGTTTTACTTTAGAAACAAATGTTCCCTTGAAGATACTTCCAATGTAATGAAATATAATGAATGCTTGAGAAAATATGTTTCCATTTCAATAAATGGGATGACGTTGTGAAATCTTCCCAACTTGGTCTTTTGATTGACCCAAAGAGTGACCCCTCAGTGTCAAAGGTAGTTCAACATAATTCTGTTGGTTTGTAACTCTACCATGAGGGAAAGTTTTACTCAAACCATCTTAAGTAAAACCACACTACAAGCTATGTGAATGGACACATCTTATTGGAAGAGAGTCTTAACCCATAGAACCCTAATGGTTAAAAATATGGATTCAAGACCCAAAATACCAACAAGGAGTTGATGAATGTTATACAAGAATACTATGGATAATGAAGTATGACTCCTACTGAAGATATAGTAAAACTAGCAGCCAGTTAGACAAGAGTTTAGACTACCCACAAAAGTTTCTTTTAAGGGTGGTAGCCCACCCAGTTGTTCTGGAACCCAGTCACCCATACCTATCTTTCTTTCTAGCCTTCCCAAATCCCGGGACGAGATTTCTTTTAAGGGTGGTAGTCTGTAACATCCCTGATTTTTGGAAAGTGCAAAAATCACAAAAAAATGAAACTTTTTGTTTTCATGTTATGCAAGCCAACAAAACTCAATAAAAATTAAAACGCAAAGCATTATAAAATTTAATCCAATGTTATTGGAACTGGAAATCTAAATTACCTCTATTCCATAAACCCTAAACCTTATTTCAAATACGATTTTCCTTATTCAATAATTACTATCCGTCTTTAGCAAACCCTATCCTCTAAATGTTTTCCAATAAATTATTTTGATATGAAAATGAATCACACTTTGGGAAACAACATTTTTAATAATGGTAACTCTCTGAAATTTTATTTAGCAACAATGATGTTAATTTGTTATTTTCTGTTTTAAAATAGCATTAGGTTGCTATTAGTAAACCCCTCATATCTTAAAAATATACAATATAAAACAAGGTGAAATGACTTTCATAAATAGTATTTGACATGTTTAATGTCTCTGAAATTTTATTTAATAAAAACATCATTTATTATTTTCTAATTTAAATTAACATTAAGTAGCTATTAGTAATCTAATCATATTTTGAAAATAAAATTATTTTAAGTGTGTTGAAACATCACACAAATGTTTTAATATGAAGGAGAAGGATTTTACAAAATTATAGAATTTTGTTTGGGGTCAATTGGATGTATTAATCAAAAGTTATCAATGAAAGAATATAGAAAAAGAAAAGAAAAAAAACAGAGAAGAAAAGAAAAAAGAGCAGCACAGCCAGCTCGTCCCCCTCGGCCCCTAACTGCCGCACGGTGCAGCCCACAGAGGCCCACGTTCCAGAAGAAACGCAACAGCCCGCCCCAGCTTTTCTCTCTGCGTCTGACATGTGGGTCCCGCTGTGACATCACTGATGGCGTCATCATCGTCATCAACGCAGAGAAACGGCAATGGCCATTTCGTCCATGAATTTTCGCCGATTAATTTTTCGTGTTTAAGTCCATTAAACTCTCACCTCCCCGGCTCCCCTTAAAGCTCTCGTGTCCCTCTCCATTCCCCTCCCGATATGTCGGACCCCGGACCCCGAGATATACAAACTGTCATGTGCTCCTAGCAGTGGACCCACAAGGGCTTCAGGGTTACCAGCCCCGGCCGCAACAAACAACGGCAGGCAGACCGGATTCATCGGCACGTAGTCCGGATCCCCGGTCTACTACTCCTTGTGTCCATGCTAGTCATAACCAGATATGTATACCCAAGCATCCACGAGTCGGATGAAACTGAAGGAATGGGACCAGAGTTATACAGAGATGCTATGTGTCCAGAAAGTGCAACAACAATCGAGGGTTACTGGGGTTACCTCGCCCCAGGCCGGATATCTCCGGCAGGCGGGCTCGGTCATGGATCATCGGCTCCACAACCCCTCGACTGCGACAACTATGCAGGCATAGCCAAAACTGTATAACAACGGGCTCGAGACCAACAATCGATCAAAGCAGTACTCTAGACATGAAAGTTGTATTAAACAAGGCATACTAGAGTAGCTTACACACAGAGGTTACAAGACCAACATAGGTCCAGCAACCCAACATTACAACAAGCAGCGAAAGCAAATATGTTGCTATACAACAAGAGCAAAAGGACTAAGAGTCCGAAACATAAGCAACGTAGCCAAACCCATACTACAGATACCAGACTGCTGCCTGGGAACTCCTAACTACTCGTCGACATCGAGGTAGAACCCCTCTTCAGCTGCATCACCGAAGTCTGAAATAAAACAACAACGAGGCAAGGTTGAGTACAAAAGGTACTCAGCAAGACTTGGCTTTTAAGGTTCTTTGCATAAAGCCAACTTTGTTTTCCGAAGTTGAGGAAGAAAAGCACGTGTAATAGAGCATTTATAAAACAGAGGAGGAATCTACTCAAATACTGATATCATCATGTTATTTAGTCCACCAAGTACTTTCTCAACCCCATACTACCTTATGCTACAAGAATCACCCCTCTCGACGTAGTCGAGGAGGCATCCTTCATTCATTGCCAGCAAGTTTTAGTCATTCCGTTAGAGTTATCTATGACCCCGTGACTTTCACCAAGTTGTCCATAACCGTGGACACGGCTTTCCGAAAGATTTATCCCTGCAGGGTGGTACACTTTACCCACACGTATCGACCGACTCTTAACGCCACGCGGTAACGCTCCTCTCTAAGAGCGCGACAGAGTGTGGTCGACCACGGCCTTTACCTTGCTTAACCCTTTCCATGAGTCAACCCAAACAGGGCCACCCCGTCAACAGGGAGTTGGCCACCTCCTGACGGCACCTGTTCTGTGAGTCGGGACAAGATCCGTGTACGTCCATCACTGGTCCCGGTCACGCCCTAGTTTTCTCCAAAACGTTTTATGACACACCCGCAAATGGAAAACTCAAACTATGTGACCCATGGAAGTGATCAAACAAGTTAGTTAGCCGAGCGGGGTTCATTGGCCCGCGTGTGGCTGCACGCTCAGTCTTGGCTTCCGCGGCGAGACCTTAAATCCTAGGGTTGGCGAGTACGGAACGAATAACCACTACCCAAGTGGCCTCCCGTGCTAGCCTTAGTCAGTTTCATATGCTCAGTACTCACAAATATAACAACATACAAGATTATCGAAGTGATCCAAAACATCAACCGGATGTAGTAGATCAGAACACTAAGCATGGCTAAGCATAACACACAAGGCTCTACGATACTCAAACAACCCTAGTCATACTAGGAGGGTAAACAGGTATGAAGGTGACATGTGAGGGGGAGGGTCATGCAATGGATAGGTTAACTCTAACAGACTCAAAACCAATTTGAACCGAATGCATGAGTAAGAGGTTCAAAGACTCAAAACATGGGTAGCCATGAGGTGGTGCTTGCCTTGCTCGTCGAAAGTAGAGCTTGGGTTGTCGTAGAACGCCGGGTCGACCTCCGGATCTCGGTCTACCGATAGCGAGCAGCACCGGAAAGAAGGCAAACAATCAAAACTTGACGACCGTGCAATGCACAATATGTATGCATGAGTAAAACAATGCAATTGAAAAGAAGCTTAAGGGATAGAGCAGGAAGCTAGGGTTTCGCGTCGTGAACGACGAACACCGGAGGGGGAGAAAACCCTGAACTGGAGATTTGACCAAGCTAAGATGCTCAAATGACTTTGTAAACCTCATAGTTGGATTGCATTTGATTCACTGATCAAAATGGTATATTACACTTAATTTTCTATTTTTGTTGAATAAAAACTTTATTTTCAATATTTAATTGAATTAAAAGTTAGTTACAAAAGTGACCTCATTTTAAACTTGGTTGAACATGTATGAAAATGGTATGGATAACTAGCTCTCATTTTTCTGAACACATACATATTTTTTTCATGATTTTTGGAGCTATAGAATAAAAGTTATTGAATTTCCAAAATTATATTTATTTTCTGTTTTTCTATTCTCTGCGGGTCCCACTGCACAGTTCAAAAGAAGACAAGGATTGCCACTTGGCACGCCACGTGGGCAGGTGATGTCACGGTGACATCACCGTGACCTCACGGTGGCCGGCCGGTGGCCGGAAGCGAGCGCTGGCGGCGGAGGAGGGCATCCCGGGAAGCGCTGGATGGCTCCTCGGGTGCTCCTCGTCGCAGGGAACCTAACAGGGGCGGCGCCGCTAGCTAGGGACGATCGGCGGCGAGGAATCGACGACGGGCGGCGGCGGGGCTATCGGGTTCCGGTGGGGTTCGGGGATTCCGGTCGTTTGGAAGGAAACGGAGGGGGTGGGGAGGAGCGGGAGCTCACCACGGTCGCGTAGGGAAGCTCACACGAGCCGGAGAAGAGCTGGAACGGCGGCGTGGTGGAGATCGGCCCGGCGGCCGGAGAGGAAGAAGATGACGCGATTCGTCGCGTCTACTTCATCCCTGCGGTCCCGGGTACTCGAGGACGGAGAGGAGGCGACGGCGGTTCCAACGGGAGGCTCGGGGAGGTCTGGGAGGGAGAGCAGCGGCGGCAACGGCGGATCACCGGCGGCGGCCGGTTTCGGGCGGAAGAGAGACAGAGGAGGGGAGAGGAACTGCGAGAGAGAGAGGGTTCTGCGAGCTGAGCTCGATGGGGACGTCTCCTTGAGCTCTCGGGGCCTCCACGTCGACAGCGGGGAAGCAGGAGGTGGCGCGCGGCGGCGGCTGCCCTCCTGTCCGGCGACAGGAGGAAGACGACAGGATTTTTTTCGAAAAAACCCCCTGGAGAGAAAATTAGAATTGCAAAGAAGCCCCTGGAAATTTTAAAACATATCCAAAACAGAGATTTGAGGGCCTTTTTGTGAACCAAAAATTACACAAAAATAGTTGTTGGAAAGCTCTTCAAATTTGCCACCTTTCTAGCACAAAGTTGGATCATTTGGAAAAACTTTGCAGAACAACTTTGTTTGAAACCAGTTTAAGTGATTTTCTGGTAACTCTCTGATTAAACTTTAAAAGCAAAAATTTTGGTCCAAATTTCATGCATGCATGCCATGTACACAACACCTCTCTTTATTACACAAAAAGTAGGGCTGTTACACGATACACCCCTTTTCTAGCCCCCAAGCTCCCGTAATAGCTCACCGGAGTTCATATCCATCCGCCGCTGTTTTGCTCGATTCCGTCAAGGTGCGGACGTCCCTAAGTCCGAGACTGCTCCCGTGTGGTTTCCCTTGTTCCTGCTCATCCCCTAATTCCTTGTTTGGAATTTTTTGCGCAAGGTTTTCGCCGCACTGTGCTTGAGAGGAGGTCACTGACGCTTCCACCACCTCCGTCCGCTCCGCGCCGTCGATTCTGGAAGCGAGCGAGGTCACCGTGGCAACCATCTGCTTCGTGGTGTCTAGGCGCGTGTTCCAGTACCCGCAACGTACCCAGAGAACCTCAGAAACGCCGCCGTCGTGAAGATTCCGACGACAGCACCGCCGTGACCCCATTCTCCGGCGACTCCCCGGCAGCCCGAGGTAACCCTAGCCATCCACCGTAGGATCCCGATCGGACGTCGCCTGTTTATTCACTTATTCGAACCGGTATCTGATATCCCACAAGTATAGGGGATCGTATGTAGCGTTTTTGATAAGTAAGAGTGTCAAACCCAACGAGGAGCTAAAGGTAGGATAAATATTCTCTCAAGTTCAATCAACCACTCAGACAACTCTACACACACTAAACGTTTGCATTATCTAGGAAATAAAACTAGAGCAATAATACGGGTATGAGAGATAGCTTTGCAAGATAATAAATAAAAGAAAGTAAATGTTAGTGCTGCAGCAATAAAATATACTAAGTAACCAGAAACTAACAGTACCATGAGTGTGGAAAAGTGGTCGTTATTGTGGTGGCTTTGTCGAAGATTAATTAGTGAAGATATCGGGTTCATCGTCTTCGATGCAGTTTTCTATGTGGGAGAGGCAAAACTAACAAGCTCTCACTATCCAAAGGTTGCAAGTACTTATGGTTGGAACTCTATCAAACATCCGTAACTACTAGAAGATACATTAAGGTAAAAATACTCAACCATAGCCTTAAGTTAATGGTCCTCTTACTCCCATACCTGCAACTAACCGGTTTGAGTCCTTAGGTTTCTATCACTCCGGCAGAACTACGCCCCTTCCTTTGCACATACTACTAACCCTATGGTGTTGATCCAAGCGCGCACAAATATAATGGACACCAAAGGACAGTACCATATCAACATACAACTCTAATGAACCAAAGACATTCAACCAAGCAATCAAAAGACAAATAAACTACACAAACATGACATAGATCATAGGATAAATATTATAGCATCAAACACCATGTTTACATAGGACGGTACAGAGGTTTGTGGGAGGATGAACCGCTGAATAGACGGAGGAGATGATGATGGAGGTGTTGGTGAAGTTGGCATCATGGCGGAGAGGATGGAGAAGGTGCAGCACGTGAGGTGCAGGGCGGCGTCGGCGGCGCAGGGGGCTCCTCCTGCGCCGACCGGCCATCATGGGGGAGAGCCGACTCTTAGCCCCTTTACTCCATGGCTTCTTGGTGCTGTAGATGAGCCGTCCACCATGGAGATGAGACCATGGGGGAGGAAAATTCGTGGCTTTTGGTGGCTGCCCAAGAATTAGGATTTTCCTCTCCTTATATGTGATGGGACAATGCTCCCCAGCCCTCCGATGGATGGCCCCTTGATCCAAAGGCTCTTGGGAAGCTCTATAATCTTCCTAGGGACCCCTCTCAGCCCCAAAGTCGTGGCTTGGCCGATCCATCAAATATGGTAAGAGTAAGACTCAATCCCGTCACCAATTCTCGTAATCCCGTAATCAAATATATATCCTCCAGTAAAATGGGTCCACATGTCGCATACAAACTATGATTGGGCTGTTCTTGGGCTTAAATGAAAGGTATGGAAATGGCCAACAACGTTTTAGGCAATTTGATATTCAGTTGATGTTGTATTTGGGGGTAAAACTGATGATCGCTAAAAACTGTTGGTGGACAGATTTTAGGAAAGTCAGAGTCCTTTTCCAACAAGTCTCCTTTTATGTTTTCTTGTTAATTCCTACACATCAAAGAGTAAAACAAGAATATTGTGCACTCTTGAAACTATTAATAGGTTACTCCAAATAAATCATAAACTTTATATAAAAACAAGTGTCAAAAGCATAATATTAGCATGAAACAATAAAAATTATAGATACGTTATGGACGTATCAACATCCTCAAGCTTAATTCCTACTCGTCCTCGAGTAGGTAAATGATAATAAAGTTATTTTTTATTGTAAATGCTATGATCAGTTCCTTAACAATTGCATGATGTATGGATAGTAAAACTTAGCAATTATGTTACCTAATGAAAAGTATCAATGAACTAAGAGCTCATAACATGAAATTTATAAACATCAACAAGATTGTAATGATCATATTAAAGCATGGTAGATTGGTATCTCACTTGCCCTTAATTGTGGAGCAAAACATAAATGCCAGGGCACCTCTGAAGTTCAAGGGAAGACTAGAAGTAAAGATATCAAAGATACAAGCATCAAAGTTATACCACAATCAACCGTTCTTTGGGACAAACACATCACACTAAGAATGAAAATTATGCTCTCAAGAAGGTGCTCAAATAATATGGTGGAGACTCAACATAAAAGTAAAAGAAAGGCCCTTCACGGAGGGAAGCAGGGATCACTCATGTGCTAGACATTTTATATTATTAAACAGAGGTATTAAAAGTTTGACACTCCTCCCATACATCTCACACAAACCATGGCTAACAGAATCCTCGGGTGCCTGCCAACAATCACATACCATGGAGGAGTGTCTATATTTTAAGAGAGGTGTGTGCTAGTGTCAACGAATGGTAAACAGAAAATACAGTACGTCACAAGCCAAATAGATTTCACAAGAGCGGCTCCCATATGAAGGACGCATCTGGGTAGAAGTTCATCCTTCTTTCTCTTTTGTTTACACAATTATGCTTTGACTGATAAATCAGGGGCAAAAATAGTGAAGAGAATTTGTTTGCATTAATTTGGGGCTAGGCACCCTGCTGCCAGCTCTTCTATCAATTGGATAAGCGGATGAAGCCACTAGTCCATGGTGTGAAATCCAATCAACAAGTGAGACAAAGATTCTCTATTTACGTCCTCATGAGCAAAAACAAGAACACAAAACAGGAGTAATTTTGAAAATTTTAAAGGTAGCACATGAGCAATTTACTTTGGAGTGGCAGTTAAATACCACATGGGAGTTTATAGTGGACTCTTTGGAATAACTTGGTTTTCAGGGATTTTGAGGCATGAGTAGATCTCATACTCAGTGCAAGTGAAGGTTAGAAATAGATTGGGAAGCGACAATCAAGAGAGAAATAATTACCATAATCATGATTGCGACAAAGTAAAATTAACTGAGGCATAAAATTGATACTAGAACTCTGAGGCAAAATAAACCATCGAGGCTTATTGACTTTTTGTTTTCAGTCTTAGCATGCGTGAGCATGTGCCAAGTCGGTTCAAATGAAACAAAAAAAGAGGAGGATACCACAATGCCATACCCTACTATGAATAAAACAATGCATGTTAAGATCAAAATGGCATAATATACACTATTAGCAAGTTGAAACTAACCATAAGAAAACATAAACTACTAAACAATATCATTTGCACATCATTTTTAAGTTTACTAAACTTTGAACCACCTCTCTAAACAGGATATAAATAAAAGATATGATGATCAATTTATTAATATAACTGGTGTTTGATGCTAAGACAAATAAATAGTAAGATACAAACGCTCCAAGTTATTCAAGCTTCTATGTTTCTCGAAAAACAAAGTTTAAAGGTTTGCAAACCGAGGGGTTGTTGATGAAGAGGGATGCGGAGACATCCCCAAGCTTATGACTTTGGCCATTCTTTAATATTTCTCTGTTTGGTGTTCCTTCATTCTCTGTGAAAAAACTTCAACACAAAAAATTTCCCCTTCTTTTTTGCGGTTAGAAATTAGTGCAATAGATAATATTTCCAAAGTGCTGCTATTAAAACAAATGAAATTTTGTTTTAGAGTTACAAAAAGGTTTCTTAAGTGGCCTACTTATAAATTAAAGGTAAGACCCAAAAGGACTCAAATGAAAACGTAAAAGAGGCCACTCTTGCAACAAAAGTCAGAATTTGTTCAGAAAAACAATAGCTGGAAAACGTAATTTTCTGGGTGCACTTAAGAATGTCAGAAATTTTTGCCAATTTTTTGGCATGCAGAGGATTAGGTGATACATAATCTGTAAAAATTTCGTGATTTTTCGTGTTTCCAGTAAAATATGAAAAATCGTGCAGTGGGCAGTAGATGCTGAAAACAGAAAAGCCATTTTTTTGACATATGTATGAACTAAGCCAAATGGGTAAAACTTGGTACTTTATTTTTGATAAACTAAGAGACCAGAGGCTAAACAAGATCTAAACATTCTATCTACATCAAGGGAAACAGTATAAAACTGAAAGCAAAAATAAATGACGCTCCAAGAATAACACATAATATATGAAGCAATAAAAATATAGTGTCTTGAAAGAGGACCTGATATTTTTGTTGATGAAGAAGGGGATGCCATGGGCATCCCCAAGCTTTTATGCTTTTAATTCTTGGATATATCCTGGGGTGACATGGGCATCCCCAAGCTTGAGCTTTTGTCCATTCTTCGTCTTCTCGTATCATTCTTCTCTCCCTACACTTGAAAACTCACTCCATACAAAACTTCACACAATCTTCATTAGAAACGTTAGTGTAACCAAAATTGTAAATCCACTTTGGTTCAGTTTCAACACAATTCTAACACCCATTAAAACATTAGCTACTGTCAAAACTTCTTTTAAAGCTCTTCCCCTCAAAAGAACACCAAAAGAAAAAGATTAAGAGGCAAATGCAAATATTGGCAGAAATCTGTCAAAACAGAACAACAGGTAAAGATCGATTTTTTTAAAAAAATCTTATGTTCATCAAATAAAAATGTGCAAAAGTAATGAAAGTTGTATAACAACCTGGGGCATATGCACAAAAATTTTCAGCTCAATTCAATGTTCTGGCTGAGAGAAATATTTTTTTGGTGGCAGCACAGAATCTGTTTTAGGACAGCAACTTCCCCAAATCTTACTTCCTCCCTATTAGAGTCTATTCTTGGCACAAAAAAAAATAAAAAGGATAAGAAGAGGTTACTACAGAGGTAACAACTTCCAAGACTCAAAGAAAACAAAATAAACTGAAAGAAAACAACACGAAAACGGAATAAAACATGGGTTATCACCCAAGAAGTGCTTTTCTTTAACATCTTTTAGCTAGGCATGGAAAAAGGAGGGATGCCTTGGGCATCCCTAAGCTTTTATGATTGAATATTCTTGAATATTTAATTGAGGTGCACTCGGGAGTTCCCAAGACTGAGCTTTTTCTCTTCTCATTTATCTCGTATCACCATCTCTATTGGATCTTAAATACTATATTCACATAAAACTTGACAAAAACTCATTAGTAGGGTTAGTACTCATTAAATAAAATCCACTCACATTCAAGTTTTGACAAGTTTAAATTAAGATTAGCTACTATATACTAATGACCCACAAGTATAGGGGATCGCAACAGTCTTAGAGGGAAGTAAAACCCAAATTTATTGATTCGACACAAGGGGAGCCAAAGAATATTTGTGAGCCTTAACAAGTGAGTTGTCAATTCACCTGCACCTGAAAGTACTTTTGTTCATAGTGGTTTATCAGTAGTAACAGTTTTATAGTAGCAGCAATAGTGAAATAATAGCAGCAGTGGAATGAAAACAACAACAGCAGTAGTGTTTGTAGTAAACAACGGGATTAAATACTGTAGGCATAGGGATGGATGAACGGGCGTTACATGGATAAGAAAGTTCTAATACTGATCATGTCAGGGGCATTGCAGATAAATAAGATAAAGCATCAAAGCACTAAGTAACCATAGGCATGTGTTCCGTAAATAGTTGCACATGATCGCAATGAGAACTTGCACAACATCCTTTGTCCTACCAGCCCGTTTTCAGCGGGGCCTCAAGGGAACTAATGGTAATTAAGGTGTTATTTTTAATAGAACACCGGAGCAAAGCATTAATACTGCGTGAACACATGTGATCCTCACATCGCAACCATCCCCTCCGGTAGTCCCAATTTCTGTCACTTCGGGCCTCGGGTTGTGGACAACGATATGTGTAAACAACTTGCAGGTATGATCAAGAAAAAATAATTATCATCGTGATTCAATAACATGTTAAGATCTGAGATCATGGCACTCGGGCCCAAAGTGGCAAGCATTAAGCATAACAAGTTGCAACAATGTCAATAGCACTAATAAAGGATACTAGGCACTATGCCCTAACAATCACGGCATTATTACATGAACGATCTCATCCAATCCCTACTATCCCCTTCAGCCTATGATGCACTTTGTTCGGAACCCCAAGAGGAGGGTGTGATGAGCACAACGGTAGGAATTTTCCCCTTAGTTAAGAACCAGGGTTATCAATCTAGTAGGAGAAAGAGAATCTTCGGAAGGTTGATGCCACTGATGGTGGTGTTGGCGCTTCACCGGTGTCAGCAACAACGTGGAACCTGCACACAACACAATCAAAATACTTTGCCCCAACGGTACAATGAGGTTGTCAATCTCACGGGTCTTGCCGAAAACAAAGATTAGATGTATAGTGTGGGAAACAGTGTATGCTTGCAGAAAGTAAAGAGAGCAGGAAATTGTTGCGAGTTTGTTTAGAAGTGTGGAGAATGGACCAGGGTTCGTAGTTTCACTAGTGGTGTCTCTCCATAAAATATAGCATGCTGGGTGAACAAATTACAGCTGGGCAATTGAAAAATAAAGGTTGCACCGTAGTGCACAATATGACATGAAGATTACTATGTTATTTAGTGCGGGCATTACAACAAGATACATAGACCGACATCCATCTGCATCTATGACTAATAATCCACCCTTAGGTTATCATCCGAACCCCCTCAGGAATTAAGTTGCAAGCAACAGATAATTGCATTGAACAAAGTGTGTAATGTAAGCAATGATTATGCACGGGGCACTCTCACTGCTGTTTTCTCCCAAATGGCAACAACACATCCTCCCCCTTCACGTTTCTATCACTCGAGCAAGGCAACAACGAGGCATGAACCCACTATCGAGAATAAATACTCCCTCTTGGAGTCACTAACAATTACTTGGCCAGAATAACCAATAGCAACACAGAGCATGCAAGATCACAAATATAAAGACTATAATCAACTTGGCATAAGGTCAATATTCATCAGATCCCAGCAAACACCGCACAGAGAATTACATAAGATCAATCTCGATCATGATAGGTAGCTCACGAGATCTAAACATGGAGGCATATGAGGAGAAGACAACCATCTACGTACAGCTACAAACCCGTAGTCCAAGGATGAACTACTCACGCATCACTCCGGAGGCAGACATGGTGATGAAGAGGCCTCCGGTGATGATCTCCTCTCCAGCAGGGTGGCGGAAACAGCTTCAGAACCACCCTAATCTGGGGTTGACGGTCACGGCAGCTGCGGAACTTTCTCGGGGATTTTGATCAGGTGCTTAGGGTTTTCCATTCGTGGGGCTTAAATAGGTGAGAGGGCGAAGGCGGTGGAGGTCCAGGGGGCTGTAACATCCCATTGTTTGGGAAGTTATAAGGATCTAAATATTATATGTGCATTTGCAAAGCATGCATCTAAAAGTACGGGAAATTTTGGCGTGAAAGTTTAAACAAAGCAAAGTGACCAAAGTTTCACTTGACATGATCAAATAGGTCTAGTTCATCTAGTCAGGAGTACATTTGGAGTGATCTATATAACATAGTATCTCTAAAAACCAAATCATCTGATTACACAAACCATAATTGGTTGTGACCAACACAATCTCTCAACAACCTTAACAACAAGTCTTTAAGTTACTTGGTATAATTCACTAGGTATCTAGAACCCAAAGAGGGGTGAGTATCCAAATCACATATGTGATGATCATATTTCCACCAATGAGTAATGCATAATTGAACCATCTCATCAACACAGGTGTGATCTTCTATAAAACAACAACTCCCTAAGTTATCAATTCATTTCCACAACATCTCTTTAAATCATCTCATAACTATAATGTCGGGGGTTACCCCCGAGTAGGGGTAAGGCAAGTGCTAAAGGCTAGATCAGAAGAGCAGTTTTGACCAAGTTGGCTGGCTACCCGGTACCTGCTACCCGGTGGACAGCTATTCGGCCCTACCTACCAATGGCCAGGAGGAAGAATCAAGAAAGTTATATCCTTCCGAGTAGAGGAAGTGGTTCGAGTAGAGGGAGTGGATTCCTACTCGGACCAGAAGTCAATGGAGCCGTTCTGACAAAGGATCCCGCGTATCCTGCGTCCGTACGGCGTGCGGTTCAACTTACGGAGTGCGTGATTATCCGCACCATGACGTGGCTACAGTGCGGTAGGCGCCTGTCTAGTCCTGTCACTGACAGAGGGGACATGACAGGGCTAGGGGCCTACCCTATCTCACTGACAGGGGTGGACAGGTCCCATCTCCGAACGGCTCAACGACTTACGGGGCGAGTGTCACCAGGAACCCGGAGGCGTGCGCGGTTCTGCAGGGCTCCTGTCACATCCTGTGGTACTTTATACTTGTTTTCTATTCGGCTGGGCACCAGTATATAAGGTGCCCTGCCTCCTCCTGTGCGCGGGTCGACTCACTCGTTGGGAACACTTAGAGAGAACTAGAGAGAGAGCAAGAGTGGCTACTCGGCTGAAGGCCTGATTGTACTGTGGCTACTCGGTATTACACATATAGAGAGAGGCAGGAGTAGGGGTGTTACCTCCACACGAGGGCCCTAAACCTGGGTAAGATCTTGGTGTTTGCATTGTTCGTGATCTACCACACGCGGCTACTCGCCGTGTGATCCCTCCCCGAGCACCTCCAGCGTCCATCGGCCCCAACTTTAGCCATCCCATGGCATCTGCCGTGATACCACCACGACAGTTGGCGCCCACCGTGGGGCAGACAGAGGCGCTGGCTGGAGTCCATGTTCGGACGGGACTCATTTCTGCTACTAGGGAGCGCGTGGTCTGTGGCCTTGTCCACAGATTCGGCTCCTTCGACTTCGTCACCGACAACGCCGGAGATTTCGGCGGGAGGCCCATTCCGGCAGGCGGCTCGGTGCTCTCCTTCGGCTCACACCTCGTCTACATCGCCACCGCCGTCGTCCGCGAGTTTCCAGAGGAGGTGCTGGTCGCGGAGGATCCTCCTGCCGTGCTCGCCGCCCGCGGAAGGCCGGTGGGCTGCTCCGCGGACAGCGTGGAGGTAATGATGACCGGCTTGGCAACCGATGCCGGGAAGGGCGCGGCTGCTTCCGCGGGCGTCATCGAGGATCTTGCTGGCCCGAGCGTTGGCGGGAGGACCCACAAGCCCTACGAGAAGGATTCCAACATCCCTCTCTCCACTACACCAACGATACCGGCATCCGCGGTGCGGATGGGCATGCCGCCTCCCACCGAGCTTGAGCTCTTGACCATGAGGGCGCAGCTCGACCGACAGCGCCAGGAGTTGCTCTCCGAGCAGCTGGAGCTGGAAAAGGTTAGGCTCGAGCTTAGCCTAGATCAGAACGAGTACAACAAGGCCCACGGCTTTACTCCTGTTGCTAGGAAGTCTAGCAAAGTAGGCGTTACGCGTCGCAACTTATGCGCCGAGATGGCGACAGTTGTAGAGGCTCCTAGCCAATCTGCCACCGCAAACACCTCCACCAGGCCTAGATACAGCACCCCCGCCAAAACACTTAGAGCTGCCGAGGCTGTAGCCGCAGAGTTGCCAAACCTAGCTGGCGACGCGCGCGCTAGACAACAGGAGAGGCTCAATGAGCTAGTGCTAGAGGCTGCTAGGCAGAACGAGGAGTTCCGGAAAGCCAATCCGGGTGCTGGAGCTTCTCAGGTGGTGCATTCGCATGCGGTCAGATCTAACAATCAGGCCTCATCCCCGCATCCTAGTCGCGAGAGGGACCAGAGTGTGCGCTCTGGAAAGGGTAGAGAAATGCAGGTGTACGGCCCGGTTCTCGCCGCGAAACAGCGTGCTGTGCCGCGAGAATCCGGTCAGAAACACACTACTGCAGGAGCAGGCTATCAAGCCCATAAAGCTCAGAGTAAGGCACAAAGCGGAGACAGCACATGGCCTTCTCGATGTCCTGCTGCTCAGCCTACTCGGCAGAGGACGCAGCAGCCTGCTGTAGCACAGCTGCGTGCGGCTGCGCCAGCAGCCGACCCTGTGGTGCAACCCGCTGTGGTGCAGGAGAACATGTATGATGATGGCTACTCGGCGATGGGGCTAGCCGGTTATGCTGACCCCAGGAATGTTGCTGATCGTCTTGGTGAACGCATGTTGGAGCCCAGTGATGCCAGGTTCAAGGTGGAAAGATCAATCTGTCCGTGCAACTCGAGAACAGGGGGCCGCCTGGCCCAGAGTGCTTTGGCCCTCGCATCATGAACGAGCCATCAGTGAACCACTTCCAGCTGGCCAGAGGGACCAAGTGTTACAATGGCAGCACCAAGCCGGAGGACTGGTTGAGCGATTATGTCACAGCCGTGCACATTGCAGGCGGCAACCGGAGATGGGCTGTGCGGTATGTTCCGCAAATGCTTGAGGGTCCATCTCGGACTTGGCTCAACAATCTGCCCAAGGACAGTATCAATTGCTGGCTGGACTTCTCGTAGGCCTTCATCAGCAACTTCACCAGCACTTACAAGAGGCCGAATAGGCCGCAACAGTTGTCCGCTTGCAAGCAGCGGGAAGACGAGACCGATCGCGAGTATCTTACTCGGTGGAGCACCTTGAGGAACACCTGTGAAGGTGTGAATGAGGCCCAGGCCATCACTTGGTTTGCGCAGGGTTGCAGACATGGTAGCATGCTGTGGCAGAAGTTGCAGCGCGAGATGCCGAGTACACTCACGGAGACTATCAAGATCGTAGACATGTATGCACTTGGTGACCCAACCCAGCCTCTGATGGACTCCCCCGAGCCGAGAAGGAACTACAACAACAACAGCAGCAAGCGCAATGATTTCCGCAACAAGCGCAGGGGTGACCGGATTGATACTCGGTATGATCCCGAGGAGGTAAATGCTGTGACCACGACTGCTGGGAGTAGCCAGAGGCAAAAAACTGCTGGAGCCCAGTACGGGCAAAACCAGAATCAGGGCCAAGGCATCAAGAAGCCGTACAATGCTCCCCAGCAGGGTAGCGGCAACTCGGGTCCTGCGCCAAACTTCATCTTCACGGATATGAAGGATGGCCCCTGCAGCTTCCATACTCGGCATCCAGCCAGGCCAGCCAACCACACTACTCGGCAGTGCAGTTGGTGGGAACAGATCAAGAACGAGGGCTTGCCTCCTCCTCCTCCTCTACCAGCTGCGAATGCCAATGTGCAGCCAGCTCGGGCACCCGCGCCTCGGCCTGCAGTCTTCCCGAGAAAAGAGAACGTGAACCACGTGGCTTTAGGAGCCAACCGCAACTTCAACAACGACCGCTACCGCAACAACAACAACGACCGCAACCGCAACTACAACAACAACTACTACACCCGCAACAACAACAGAAACAACAACAACCACAACAACAACCAAGGTAACAACAACAACGACAATAATGGTAGTGAAGACCGCAACCAGTACCAGGAGCACCACGAGAGCTACATGATCTTCGTCACCGAGCCAGTCGACAAGCAGTCGCAGCACAGGCGTGCGTTGGAGGTAAACGCCGTCATCCCGGCAGTGCCTCACTATCTGCGCTGGTGCGACCAGGAGGTGACTTGGTCCAAGGATGATCACCCCAAGGTGATGCCCAACCCGGGTAGCTATGCTTTGGTGCTGGATCCCACTTTCCTCGGACCCGAGAAGAACGTTCGCTTCAGCAAGGTGCTGATTGACAATGGCAGCAGCATCAACATCATGTATCTGGATACACTGAAGAAGCTCGGCCTTGCCGAGAACATGTTGCTACCCAGCAAGACCACATTCCACGGAATTGTGCCGGGGGTGTCTTGTGCTCCAATCGGCCGCATCTGGATGGATGTCCTATTCGGCACCAGGGAGAACTGTCGCACCGAATGCGTCCAGTTCGAGGTGGTTGATCTTCAGAGCCCCTACCATGCCCTTCTCGGTAGGACTGCACTCACCAAGTTCATGGCTTCTACTCATGATGCCTATCTGAAGATGAAGATTCCTGGTCCTAATGGAGTAATCACCATCTCGGGTGACTACAAGAAGTCATTGGAGTGTGCCTCTGCTGGTTCCCAGCTGGCGGAATCCATGGTCATTGCTGCCGAGAAGAAGAAGATGTATGAGGTGGTGGCTATGGCGCAAGCAGCGCAAGGTGGTGCGCATGGCATGCCGAGTTCCCAGTAAGGGACTGCATTCCAGGCGTCCCAGGAGACAAAGAAGGTCCAGGTCGACCCTGAGTTCCCAAACCGCGTTGCCATCATTGGCGCTGGGTTGGGAGAGAAATAGGAAAGCGAGCTCATCCACTTCCTCCGTGAGAATCGGGACGTGTTCGCCTGGTCCAATGAGGATTTACCTGGTGTCCCGAGGGAGTTGGTTGAGCACTCGCTACACGTGCGGCATGATGCCAAGCCAGTGAAGCAGGCGATGCGCCGCTTTGGCGATGAGAGAAGGAAGGCCATTGGTGACCAGATCACCAAGTTGCTGATAAGCAACTTTATCATGGAGGTTTTGCATCCTGACTGGCTAGCCAACCCGGTGATGGTTGGGAAGAAGAAGGAGGACCCCAAGGCGGATACCGCATGGCGCATGTGCGTAGACTACACCGACCTGAACAAGGCCTGCCCCAAAGATCCCTTTCCGCTACCCCGCATAGATCAGGTGATCGATTCCACTGCTGGTTGTGAGCTTCTGTCTTTCATAGATGCCTACTCTGGTTTTCATCAGATAGCTCTCAACCCTGCTGATCAAATAAAGACTGCTTTCATTACCCCGTACGGGGCTTATTGCTATCGTGTCATGTGCTTTGGGTTGCGGAATGCGGGGGCTACCTATCAGAGATGCATGCAGAAATGCTTGCATGACCAAATTGGCAAAAATGTGCAGGTGTACGTAGATGACATTGTCATCAAATCGAATAAAACACATACTATGCTTAGTGACATTGAGGAAACATTTGCCAACTTGCGCAAGTACAAGATGAAGCTGGATCCGACTAAATGCGCCTTTGGCGTCCCGGCTGACAAACTACTCGGCTTCTTGGTATCCAGTCGGGGCATTGAGGCCAATCCTTCAAAGATAAAAGCTACAGAGAGCATGTCTTTGCCGAGATTCTTGAAGGATGTGCAAAAGTTCATTGGTTGCTTGGCTTCTCTGAGCCGCTTCCTGGGCAGAATGGGCGAGAAGGCCTTGCCTCTGTATCAATTGATGAAGAAAAGCGACAAGTTTGTCTGGACACCGCAAGCTGATGTGGCATTCAAGGAGTTGAAAGACATGCTGGGTAGCGCTCCCATCTTGGCTAGTCCGCTACCCAAAGAGCCAATGCTGCTGTACATTGCTGCGACTAACCGAGTGGTCAGTGTGGTGATTGTGGTGGAGCGAGAAGAGGAAGGCAAAACTATGCAGCGGCATGTATACTATCTCAGCGAAGTGCTGTCCAGTTCCAAGCAGAACTACCCGCATTACTAGAAGATGACTTACGGCGTGTACCTGGGCGCCAAGAAGTTGAAGCACTATTTCCAAGAGCATCCCATCACTGTGGTGAGTTCTGCTCCCATCTCGGACATCATGGGCAACAAGGAAGCAAGTGGCAGAGTAGCCAAGTGGGCAATAGAGCTGGCCGCGTACGCTCCCGCGTATGCGAGAAGAGAAGGCATCAAGTCTCAGATCCTTGCAGATTTTCTGGTGGATTGGGCTGAGGTGCAGTATGAGCCTCCTACTCCGGTATCCAATTGCTGGAAGATGCATTTTGATGGTTCCAAGGTGAAGGAAGGCTTGGGTGCTGGCGTCGTGCTCACGTCACCCAAGCGAGATCAACTCAAGTACGTGCTGCAAATCCACTTCAAGGCATCCAACAATGTGGCAGAGTACGAGGCCGTGGTACACGGCTTGAAGGTGGCCAAGGAGTTTGGAGTGCAGCGCATTATATGCTATGGCGACTCGGATCTCGTTGTGCAGCAAGTTTCAGGCACTTGGGATGCTCTGGATGCCAACATGGCTTCATATCGGTTCCTGGTGCAAACCATGACTGGATTCTTTGAAGGATGCGAGTTCCAACACATACACCGAGCAGAGAATGAGGCAGCTGATGAGCTGTCCAAGTTGGGGTCTTCTCGGCAATACATCCCGGCTGGGGTTGCCTTGGAGCATTTGAGGAAGCCATCTATCAAGCCATCCCCCAACTCGGAATCCATATTTGTTCCTTCTCTGCCTGGTGAGGAAGCTGTTCCCATGGAGATTGACTGGGAGGCTGCAAAAGGGAACCCTGGGACTGCCGTCTCCATCCCGGGGACTGGCGCCTGCAACCCGGGGACTGTCCCTTCTTACTCGGGGACTGCCCCTCTTAACCCGGGGACTGTCACATTCATTGAGGGGGTTCTTGCCGCATGCACAAGGTCTCGGGGACTCGCCCCCAACCCAGAAGAAGAAGTGGTGACTGATCCAATGGAAGTGGACGAACCAGTGTTTCCCATCCGGGAGACACCGAGTTGGGCTCTGCCCATATTATCCTTTCTAAAGGACGGCACCTTGACGAGTGATGAGGTTACCTCGAGGCAAATTCAGAGAAGATCCAAGGGCTATACAATCTTCAGAGATGTGCTGCGTAGAAGAAGTCCTACTGGTGTGCTGCAACGCTGTGTAGAGCCAGAAGAGGGAGAAGAAATATTGGTGGAGATACACCAAGGAGAATGCGGGCATCACGCCTCTTCTTGGGCTCTGGTCAACAAGGCTTTTCGGCATGGTTTCTTTTGGCTCACTGCCTTGAAGCAAGCTGAAGATATCGTGAGAAAGTGCAATGGTTGCCAAAGATTCGCAAGTAAGATTCATATGCTAGCTTCCGAGTTGAAAACCATTCCCATTACTTGGCCTTTTGCTGTTTGGTGCTTGGATATGGTAGGCCCTTTCAAGCCGGCTAGAGGCAACATGACTCACATCTTGGTCGTGGTTGACAAGTTCACGAAGTGGATTGAGGTGAAGCCTATTCGGAAGTGTGATGGAGCCACTGCCGTGAGTTTTCTGAAGGATGTGATCTTGAGGTATGGCTACCCGCATAGCATTATCACGGATAATGGCACAAACTTTGCTGAAGGCAGGTTTGCGAAGTTCTGCAGAGATAAGCGCATTCGGCTAGATGTTGCATCTGTTGCGCATGCCGCCTCAAATGGGCAAGTGGAAAGAGCAAATGGCATGGTGCTATCAAGCATAAAGCTAAGGCTGACTGAGCCGCTGCTGAAAACACCTGGGTGTTGGCTAGACGAGTTTCCAGCGGTGTTGTGGAGTCTAAGGACTACCCCTAACCGGTCAACCGGCTACACGCCATTCTTTCTGGTTTATGGAGCTGAGGCCGTGTTGCCTACTGACCTAGAGCATGACTCGCCCCGTGTAACGCTCTACACGGAGGCGGAGGCTAGAGAAGCTCGAGAAAATGACGTTGACCTGCTAGAAGAAGCAAGGGAGTTAACTCTGTCACGTTCAGCTGTCTATCAGCAAAATTTGAGGCGTTATCATAGCCGGAAAGTGAACCCAAGGGTTTTCCGAGAAGGAGACATGGTTCTTAGGCTCGTGCAGCGCACAGCCGGGATGCACAACTATCTCCTCCGTGGGAAGGGCCTTTCATTGTGAGCAAGGCTCTACACAATGATGCCTATTATCTTGTTGACGCACAGCCATCCCAGAAGAACAGGCCGGATAGAGCAGGAGAAGAATCCAAGCGCCCTTGGAATGTAGCTCTACTCCGCCGTTTTCATTCATGAGCAAATTATGTATGTACTCTCTTATCCGAGTTAAACTTCTATTCGGCAATCTGAAATTGAACTCGGGCACTGCCCTCGTCCAAACTGTTCCTTGTGTTTACTCTGCTTTACTTTGTCTATTCGGTTGAACCACTTAGAATTTCAAAAGCATACAAAGTAGTGTGTTTAAACTCACCGGACACTCTGCGACTCTGCTGCTGTCCGCAACCCGGCTTCATGGCAAGCCAGAGAACAAGCCAAAGGGTCAATGAACACATGAAAAATTGCAAAGGAAAGGAAGCGTGTAGCAACCGAGTAGAGTGTTTTTTTACAGTTTTTACTTTTCGGCTAAGTGGTGGGCAGCGTTACTATGAATTTTTCTAAGTGGATAAGTATTTGAAACTCCTACTTTGAACTCTTGTGACTCGACTACCAACAAAGCAACAAGTTGCAAGTAAGAGCTGAGATAAAAAGGAAAGAGCGGATAAAAAATGCAACTCGGGGACTTGCATACTAACGCAACCCGGCATTGAGCCAGAGTTTCTAAGAACTTAAACTGAGATAAAATGGAGTAGCAACAAGAGACTTAATTGTTTGATATGTGCACCCGGCATCCCGGGGATCTGATGAAAAGTTAAGATAAGTGTTTCAGGCGGCAGCAGTATCGGCAGTGGCAGTATTATCCGCGTCTGTCTTCTCGGCATCGGCGCTCTCGGCATCAGCTTCTGTGTTGGCATTGGCCGCTGGCTCGGAAGTTGCCGTGGCGACGGAGATGAGATCCATGGTCGAGGTCGATGCGGCAGCCTGGAAGCTGCTGCTGGTCGCGCCCAACTCGGGAGCCGCCTGTTGGATCACCATCTCGGTGGTTATGGTGGGCTCCTCGACTCGGGTTTCCGGCTGCTCGACTTCGTCATCAACCGTGGCCTTGCCTTTTCCCTTCTCGGCAGCTCCTTTCGCGGCACCATCTTCAAAGAAGCCCAAGTCATCGGACTCGGTATCCTCATCTTCGTCGTCACCCTCGCTCTCCACCTCGGTGTCGGGCTCGGTGACGCTGTCGATAAAGATGGCGGTGTCCGCGTAAGAAGCTACCTCGTACGCTGCTGCCTTGCGGCGAGCAACGCACTCGGGGTCGTCGGACCACTTGGAGCCTTGGCGCATCTCGAGGATTGTCTCAAGGTTCAGATTTTCATACCAGCTGCAGATGAAGCGAAGCAGCAGATCAGCTCCAGCCCGGGCTGAGGAAGCACGCCAATTTTTCAGCTCGGCCTTCACGCCATCCAGCTTCTCGGCAAGATCGCTGAAGCTGTTGGGCGCGGTTTCGTCAGGCCAGAACAGATCGTGGATTTTGTACGCTGTGGACACCATGGTGGTGCCCAGGCCTTTGAGTTGCTGCAGCTGGGTCTTGATGTTCAGGAGGTTGTCATCAACGCTGGATTTGATGTTGATGGGCAGCCCGGAATCAGCTCGGAGTTGCTGCGCCTTTGCCAGAGCAGGCGAGCTCGCGACGCGAAGATCAGGGAAGGTGTCTAGAGAGAAACCAAAAAAGTTAGATAAGGAGGCAGAGAAGAGATAAA
Source organism: Alopecurus myosuroides (assembly GCA_028641055.1). Lineage (NCBI taxonomy): Eukaryota > Viridiplantae > Streptophyta > Magnoliopsida > Poales > Poaceae > Alopecurus > Alopecurus myosuroides. Next base: position 334,566,521 of record CM054062.1, read on the forward strand.
ATCGAGAAGAAAGAATGGGAGGAAAAGCAAGCCAAGTAGCGAAGAAGAAAAACAGAAAAGTGCCGGGAAGAGAAAACTTACTTCTGAGATCAACAAGCAGCGCATCCAGCTTGATCTTCCAAGCCTCCTCGTCTGCAAGATGCCGGTCTTCGATGTTGCGCGCGTTGGCAACCTGCTGCGCGAGCTGCACGTTGTGCTTCTTCAGCACCTCGATCTCTGCCTCGAGCGCCTGCTTGGTAGCTTTGGCTGAGGTCTCGGTCTCCAGGGCGCCCTCGAGAGCTGTTTTTAGCTGCACCTGCATCGCCTCGAACTCGGCGCGCTCGGCGTCGCGTTCCTTCTTGAGTGCAGCATCTTGGGCGGCCAACTGCTGCTGCACCTCGGTAGGCATCAAGCAATGGAGGTGATCTTCTCGGAACTTCTTGTATTCTTCTGCGAGAAGGACAACACTGTTAGAAGAATAGCCAAGTAGAGGAGAAGATACAGACAGTAGAGTAGCTGGCAACTCACCCTCCAGCTCCTTGATCTTGCTCTCGGCGGAGGCAGTGAAGACGTGGCAGTGCTCGTGCTGTTCTTTCAGTTCTTTGAATTTGCCTGCAGAGTAAACTGAATTAGAGCAAAAAGCAAAAGCGGGCGTCCAGACCAAAAACGCACAAACCGAATAGCTAGAAGCTAACCTTCAAGCTCAGAGATTTGGAGAGCGCGGTCCAGTGCCGCCTGCTCCAGAGCAGAATCATCTTTGCGCTCGGCTTCAAGGGCCGCGATGCGCTTCCTGGCGATGCTGTGGTGGGGGCATTAAGGGAGCATGAGTGGGTGTGAGTGGAGCTTCCACTCACATGAAGAGGGAAGAGGTGGGGGCACACCATGGCTGGCCGCACCCCCCTCTTGGGCTGGCTCCCCTCCCCTATAATAGGAGGGTGAGAGCTCCTCTTCTCCACACACTTGTCCCACCTCCCTTCCACTTCACCCGCTGCAACATTCCATGGTTTCCGGCTTGGCGAAGCCCTGACCGTGGGATTCTTCACCACCACCACGCCGTCGTGCTGCTGGAGTTCCGAGGGATCCTCTACTTCCGTGCCCCGCTGGATCGAGGGAACGGAGGTCGTCATCAACCGTACGTGTGACCGATCACGGAGGCACCGCCGGATGCGGTGCACATCTTCTTGCTATCGGGATCGGTGTGAGTACGACTACGCCAACAACGAGATTTGATCTCGTAACGCTTTGTGTCTTCGAGGGTATGTGTTCTCTTTAACCCTCTCTTTGCCCATTGCACTTCGTCTCCTAGATTAGATCTTGGCCTTTCGGGTGTCTCTCACTTAGAATTTTTTTGTTTTCTATGCAACGACCCCTTCAATAATAGCACAAAATTCCACCAAGGACAGAGACATAGAACTACTATATAATTTGAATGCAACAGTTGGACCATATTGAGTGTTCTAAAATTTAAAGCTCTTAACAAAAGCTTTTGTAAGCGTGGCATACCGAGGGTTTGCATCCTCCATAAAGTTGGTGAGACCAACTCTCTCAACAAGCATAAGAAAATCATCTAAAAGACCAGCATTTCTTAAAATTGTATGACAAGGAAAACCAAAACCAGAACTACAGAGGTTCTATGACACTCCAATGAAATAATAACCAAAGAAAACAAAGGTGGTAGTGGTGAAAACAACAGTATGGGTGGTGAAAACATGCATAACTTCAGTAATCAGAGTGAAAACATCAGGAAAACATGCATAAGGATGGTGGAAAACATGATGGCACTCAACTAATAATGTGATAACAGAAGTAAACATGGTGAAAACATAATGGGGAAGGTGAAAACATAGTGAAAACATTGCCCATTTCATTTAAAATCATTTTGTTGATCAAGTCTTGCTGCCAAAATAATTTTATATGAAACAAAACTTTGTTTATCACTAAATACTCATGTTACCTCAACCTTGATAGGCATAGTCCCAATCATAATAATTTCATATTCTTTTGGTGGCTTTGGAATAGGACAATAAAGTTCTCCAATCTTGATGGTCCCAACATTTTCAATGGAATTTAGACCATATTTTCTATCAATCTTCTTCGGAAAATAAATAGTGTGCTCTTTATCATTAACATTAAAAGTAACTTTGCCTTGATTGCAATCAATAACAGCCCCTGCAGTATTAAGAAAAGGTCTTCCAAGAATAATAGACATATTATCATCTTAAGGCATTTCCATCACAACAAAGTCAGTTAATATCAGACAATTATTGGCAACTTGAACAGGAACATTCTCACAAATACCCACAGGAATAGCAGTAGACTTATCAGCCATTTGCAAATATATATCAGTTGGTATCAATTTTTCTAGGAGGATTCTTTTATAGAGAGTAAAAGGCATGACACTAAATCCAGCTCCCAGATCACACAAAGCATTTCTAACATAATTATTTTTAATAGAACAGGGAATAGTAGGTATACCAGGGTCTCCAAGCTTCTCTGGAACCTTGCCATTAAAAGAGTAATTAGCAAGCATAGTGGAAATTTCCTCATTAGGAATTTTCCTTTTGTTAGAGACAATATCTTTCATATATTTTGCATAAGGAGGCAATTTAATAGCATCAGTTAAAGGAATTTGCAAGAACAAAGGTTTCATCCATCCACAAAACTTGTTATAGTGTTCTTCTTCCTTAGATTTGTGTTTCTTACCAGGGAAATGTAACATCCCAATTTTGATAACAAAGGGTTGTGGTGTTGTTGTCATCTCATACATGCATGAAAACAAAAATTTAAACCATGTTTGAACCAATTTAAAACTTGAATTTAAATGGTTTGAGAAAATCCCACAAAAAGTACTTCTTTTGGTTCCCAAAAGTTTGTGTTGGAAAATAATTCAAATACACCAAAGAAAAGTATGGCAAGATTGGAAATTTCACAAGCTTTCCAAAATGTATTTTTGCCAATTTTTCTGTTTGCAAAAAGGTCCCCAAAACTTCTGTTTCTGTTCTGTTTTCAAATAGGAAAGGACCTCTTTGTGGTTTCTGAAAATTTCCAGGGGGTTTTCGCAAATCCTCCCTTTGTCTTCTTCCACCTCCGGCCAGTAGACGGGCAAACCGCCGACGTCTCCCTTGCCACGTCCTGCTTTCCCCGGCGCGGACAAGACTCGAGGGATACGTATCCATCTCGCTACCTCCTCGTCACCCCCCTCACAGCACCTCCGCCCTCTCTATATCTCATGCTAAGAACGAAACCCTAACCCTACCGAGGGCCGCCGGTCGCTGTCGCTGCTGTGAGCTTCCCCAGAGCAAACCGAGCCCACCGTCGCAACCTCCTTGCTCTCCTCTACCTCCTCGTGCAACCGCGCTTGCTGGGAGCAAGCCAATCACCGGAATTGACGACGTCTTCCCCGCCGCCGGCCGCCGCCGCCGATTCGCCGCCACCGTCGCCCCTCCGGCCTCCCCGACCCCACCATAGCCCTCCTGGTGAGCTTCCGCACCTCCCGGTGCCACCCAATCGTCCCGTTCCCCTCTGGGTTGCCCGCACGCCGCCGGCCGCCGTCCTCCGCCGCGGTACCGCACGCCGGCGAAGATTCCGGTGACCATTTGGTCAACCGCCGGCATCCCTCGTTTCCCCTAGACATCCTCTTCCTCGTGGTATAATTTGTTCCCTGTATGGCACACAAATTTGATCGAATTTGGAGTTAATCCGTGAGATTCATCCAGGGTGATGTCACCTCGACATCATGATGATGTCATATTTCCTCTGTTATTTTAAATTAAAGAAAATGACTTAAAATGGGTAATGGAATATCTATTACAATATTGCTCAGAAAAATATAATGAAAATATGGGAGTGATCAGAAAAATAATATCTACATGAATATGTCACTTTCATAAATGTTTGACAAAGTTGAATTTTGGCCTTTATTTAATATTCTTTAATCATTTAAAATGGAGAAAATAAGTTTTTATTCACCAAATTTAGAAAATTAAAAGTTATATACCAAATTGCTCAAAATGATAAATGTAATCTAGTTATGATGTTTTCAAACCCATTTGGGCTTTTGAAATGGTACCCACTTTCAGAATCGCCCGAAACCCCCTCCGGGGTCTATTTCGGGATAAATTCAGTAAAAATGCCTAACTGACATACGAACCCTAGCAACCCATTAAACTTGTCTAGGGCTTTGTTTAAGTGCATTAATTTGCTCATGCATACATATTGCGCATTACATCGATGCCATGTGTTGATTGTTATTTCTCTTTCGGTGTTGTTTCCCCCTCGGTAGAACGTGGCTCCGAAGAGAAGGCCAACAACTCCATGGCGAATACTTGATCTTAACTGACAAGTCAAGCACTTATTCCAGAAGATCTTTATCTGGTTTTCTTATAACCAAGGCAAGCATAACCTCTTATCTGCTCATATATGGTTTTCGAAGTGTTTTGGATCTCGTATATTGCATGCGGTTCAAAGTATTTATGGTCTTAGATAGAGTTTTCCTATACTTACTGCATAACCTAGATATCCTGATCCACTGCACCTAGCAGCTATAGGTTTGTTTGTGCGCGCTCCGCTAAACCCTGTGAGTCTTGCTTAGCCATGCCTAGTTGTGATCTGATCCATCCGGTTGATGAATCTGGTCAATGCGTGAATCTACTTTGTCAGGTTGTTGTATTTTGTTTTATCTTTGATAACTTGACTAAATAAAGGCATGGATGTGAGGCCACAATGGGTTGTGGCGTTTTGTCCTGTTCATGCCCCTAGGAGCGAGTTCTCGCCTTCGAAGCCAAGACTGAGCGTGCAACCACACGCGGGGCCTAACAGACCGCGCTCGACCAACTAACTTGTTTGGCCACGTCCATGAGTCACGTAGTTTGATCTTTCCATCTGCGTGTGAGTCAGAAAACGATTTGGAGAAAACTTAGGGCGTGACCGGGACAAGTGATGGACGTACTCGGATCTTGATCCCGACTCACAGAACAAGTGCCGTCAGGAGGTGGCCAACTCCCTGTTGACGGGGTGGCCCTGTTTGGGTTGACTCATGGATAGGGTCAAGCAAGGTAAAGGTCGTGGCCAGCCACCCTCTGCTGCGCTCCATGGACGAGCGTACATGTGGCGTTAAGAGTCGGATGGTACGTGTGGGTAAAGTGTACCCCCTGCAGGGATAAATCTCCTCGAGAAGCCGTGTCCACGGTTACGGACGACTTGGCAACGGATTCTGTGATCATAGATAACTTCAACGGAATAACTAAAACTTGATAACCATGATTGAAGGGTGCCTCCTCGGAGATGCCGAGAGGGGTGATCCTCGTAGCATGAGATAGTGTGGGGATGAGAAGGACTTGGTGGAATACAGAAGATGAGGATATCAGTAGTTGAGTACCTTTCTCATCTGTTTTGAAAAACATTCTATGAGACGTGCTATTCTTCCTCGATTTGGAAAACAAATATTGCTTTACGCAAATCAGCCTTCATGAAACCCTTTTCGAAATAGCAGATATATAATAGGTTAATTAAGTCTTGTTGAGTACCTCCCGTACTCAGGTTTGCTTAATTTTGGTTCAGGAGAAGAACTCCATCGGTGGTGATTCAACGTGGACATCGACGAGTAGTTTGGGGTTCCCAGGTAGCAGCCTGGAATCTATGGGCTGGGACGTCGCCTTATGTTGCGGCCTCTTAGGCCTTTTTGGTTCTTGTTGATTAGCAACATAATTTGCCTTCCGTTGTCTGATGTAATGTTGGGTCGTGTGACCTCTGTTTGTAAGCTATACTCTAGTAACACCTGTTTAATAAAGCTTCATGTTTAGAGTACTGCTTTGATCGGTTGTTGGTTTCGAGCTCATTGTTATACACTTTTGGCTATGCCTGCATAGTTGTCGCAGTCGAGGGGTGTGGAGCCGATGATCCATGTCCAAGCCCGCCTGTCGATTTGATCGGCCTGGGGCGAGGTAACCCCAGTAACCCTCGATTGTTGTTGCACTTTCTGGACACATAGCAGCTCTGTATAACTTTGGTCCCGTTCCTTCTGTTTCATCCGACTCGTGGACGCTTGGGTATGCATAATAGGTTATGACTAGCATGGATACAAGGAGTAGTAGACCGGGGATCCGGACTACGTGCCGATGAATCCGGTCTGCCTGCCGTTGTTTGTTGCGGTCGGGGCTGGTAACCCTGAAGCCCTTGTGAGTCCATGGCTAGGAGCACATAACAGTATGTATATCTCCGGGTCCGGGGTCGTGACAGGTCTTGGTATCAGAGCAGGACTGCTTGTAGGAAAACCTTACTGCTTGGTCGATGTCGAGTCTAGAGATTGTGAAAACTATTCGAAACTTCAAAGGAGTTGTGAAAACCTTCTTAGGATTCTTTTTACTCCTTACCTGGTATCGCACTAACTCTGGGTCTTCTTATCTGTTTTGACTTGAAAAGGTTCTAGTCATTCAAAACCTAGGTGCCTCCTTTGGCAAGGACGTTGTTACCCAAGTTGACCCAGTGTTAAAGTTTCTAGAGTCGTGTGTGTTCCATGTTCCGTTATCTCTTAAACTGGGAGATTCCTTTCCCTCATAATCTCTCAGAGTTGTATGGGTTCCACATACTCCTGTTCTAAAGTCTCAAAATCCTGAACCTCGAGATTTCCTTTTCATCTCGAATGTATCCGTTACCCTTTGCTCAAATTCTTCCGGAGCTATGTATGGTTTCTGGAAGATACCTCATGATTGCTATCCATAGTGTCCTTCAAGACACTAAGATAGTAGTTACTCCTTTCTCTATGTTTTCAACCTTGGACTTGAACCGAAGGTCCCGGAATGTGCTGAATTGTGGTGAGTTGAGTCATGTGGTTTCTTAACTATGTAATGCTCACGCTATCAGTACAGGATGCTGACCTTTAACCCAAGTTATGTTCCTTTGGATCCTGAGGAATCCGTTCTACCTCAGGATGGCTAGGTAATCTTAGCTCCAATAGCCGTAGGTTTTCTCTAGGAATCAAAAGGATCACGACAAGAGTGTTCTTATGATTCTCATATCTTTGTTCTTGGTTCAGCTACACCTCTCTTTCAGCATGGGTTTTACAAATGAGTATTACCCTGTGCATCATCTTGATCTTAGGATCTCCCCTGAGCATGATTCCACCCTTTAGTTGCTCTCAAGTCTTCATCCGTTGTGTTGGATACTAAGTTACATATGGTGTTGGATTCTTCCAATGCATTTGCTCTTGTTTCCGTCAGAACGTTCCACCTTGGAATGTCAGGAGAAACAAACTCCAGTGCCTCGTTCATCTTAAGGACCAGGTCAAAGTTTTGTAATTCGCAGATTAAAGAAGTTTTATAGGCTTCTGTTCTGTTCCACCTTCGAGTATCACACTCTTTTATGTCAAGAGGTCGTGCCTAGTTTCATGGCCATATTGATGAAGTGGTGCTCTTACACGTTCTCACTTCCCCCTTCCTCCAAGCTTGAATGCTGGAGTATGATGGGTCTGTACATTGACATGTGTATCTGCTATTCCTAGCAATTCTTATTGCTTTGAAACTCTAAGAAAACATTTGTATCCTTCTTAGCACTACTGGTCACCCATCCTCTGTTTGAAGTTGACTGAGTCACCAGATCTGTTCATTCCGGTGCACATTCTTGGTCAGAGAGTAGGTTCATGCCGAAGCTCTCAAGATCATATCAGTTGCTTTGAAAAGCATGCCTCCTTTCGATTTCTAAGACCTAACGGTAGGTTGTGATATTCTGGTTGTCTTTCTAGAAGTATCACCAGGTTTTACCTGACCGTAATGTCTAAGAAAAGGGTAATCTGAATTACTCTTCTCTCCAAGAGATATCCTGGACTAGTTGGTTGAGCTTAAACAACAACTTGGAGAGTTGAAAGACAAAAGCCCTTCCTAACTTGTTCCTTTGCAATGGGATGTCTAGTTTTCCTCATGTTGAAGCAAGATAGTATCTTCTAAATGGACATACTATCATCCTACTCTTGATTTGGTTTGGGATATCGTCAAATCGAGAAAAGATCCAAGGACTATCTTTATGGTATTTTCACTCATGGTGTTTTGCCCGAGTACACCTTCACGTCCTTTGGTTTAACCAATGTTTTGCCTTGTTCATATATCGTATGAATCCCTACTCTTGGAGTGTCTTGATAAGATGTTGTTGAGCCCATCTACAACATTCTTGTTTTATCCAAGTTGCAAGAGGTTCATGCTGAACAATTGGCATTAATGTTGGAAACTTTCGAGAACCATCTTTGTGTCATCACGAAGTTGTGTTCTGGATGTTCGAAGTGGCTTACTCCAGTCCATGTGCTTATGGTGAAAGTTGTCGCCATGGACCCGAGTATAGTTTTCTTGTTCCTCGGGAACAATCCTAAGTTGGTCATGCTTGTGTGGAGTATTCTTGAGATGGTTGGTTTATACCTCCATTTACTTGAATAAGTTTGCATCCACACTAAGCCCATGATTGATTATTCGTGAAAGAGAAGAAGTTTAAGAACTTCGTTATCTTTGTAATCATCTCTCCAACAAGGACTCCGATGTATTATTTTGCAAGTAGTCCATGTAGGTGCAACCGTCTTTCACAAGTTGCTAATACATGAGTTTTGCAATCTCACTCATCCCCTTGAGTGTGACATTGTAGTCCATGTCTTGAGAATCCAGTAAATGTATCTCAATTGTAACCGGTGCAATTCTGTTGATCAAACATACTGAGTCTTGTTTATCAACCCACTAACCAGAGCTGAATCTCAAGCAGCAATAATGGTTGGTGTTTCCTCAAAGGTATTGAATTAGGTATTTTCAGAATCCGGCATGGTTGATGTGGTGGTTGACACAATTAGCCGGAAGGTCTAATGTCATATCTCTTTGAATCCGTAAGAACAACCACTCTCTGTGAGAATTCTTGTGTGGCTCACTCTAACAAGTTTTCCCTCCCCGTCCTTCCGAACCAAAGTTTCACTTTCACTTGATGACCTATAGAAGGCTTGTCGTGAGCCTGCTGTCGGTATCAAGAACGTCCAGAAGAACCTGGAAGTTGATTCTTCCAATGTCTCTTTGTTGATCCTCCAAACCTTTGTTTCAGTGGAAACAAGTTCATCAGGAGGACATATCTTGGTGTTTTGTAACCGCCTTTGATTAGTTTCCTTTTTCAAGTGGTTTATACTTGAAGTTCAGTTGATCTCACACATTGTGTGAATTTGTCAGTTACTTCAGCCGTGGGATCTTAACCATGTGGTGGATGTATTGCTACGTCAAATCCATAATAGGGAAGAGATTCCCTATCCCTTCTGGTGTTTCAAACCTCGTTGGTTAACCAGCCTTATGGTGCGACGAAGAGTTCCTCCTCCATTATGGTATTCCAACATCCTGTGTTTATCATCTTCCGTCGTGAAATAACATTCCGATCTTTGACAAAGATCTCTACCAACTTTGACGGAATGCAAGTTCCATTATCTTTCGTGTCCACTCCGAAGAGTGAACGTGATCCTGTATCAAATTTTCTCCGACGCACGATTACAGTGTTTTCTCGTGTTCTCCCTCGTCTACGGATATTACATTGTGATATCTAAGACAATCCTTTCCATCTTGGTATTCTATTACGAAGAAATCTTTATGTCACAGGTTGTCCAACCTTTATTTTGCAAAAGGATTTAAAGTCTTGTGCAAAGCTCATATTCCAAATCCTTTCAAGAACCATCGTCCGTAAACTTGAAACCATCTTTTATTCCCTCCGTTACCTTGATGTGTTCCATGCTTGTTAACTCAACAGTTCTTTGTGAACATCCTGTTATGAGTTACCCATGAGATACTCGATCTTCGTGAAGATCAATTCCTTAGAGATTTCCCTCTCACCTATGTGTAACCGCTGGGTATCTTCGCAAGTACGACAGAAAAACCTCTGCAAGAAGAGAACCGTAAGGTTCGAGAAGATCGTTCAAAACCGGTGTTCCTTCTTTCTTCTCCTTCGGGAATCTCGGGACGAGATTCTTGTAAGGGGGGTAGATTTGTAACATCCCAATTTTGATAACAAAGGGTTGTGGTGTTGTTGTCATCTCATACATGCATGAAAACAAAAATTTAAACCATGTTTGAACCAATTTAAAACTTGAATTTAAATGGTTTGAGAAAATCCCACAAAAAGTACTTCTTTTGGTTCCCAAAAGTTTGTGTCGGAAAATAATTCAAATACACCAAAGAAAAGTATGGCAAGATTGGAAATTTCACAAGCTTTCCAAAATGTATTTTTGCCAATTTTTCGGTTTGCAAAAAGGTCCCCAAAACTTCTGTTTCTGTTCTGTTTTCAAATAGGAAAGGACCTCTTTGTGGTTTCTGAAAATTTCCAGGGGGTTTTCGCAAATCCTCCCTTTGTCTTCTTCCACCTCCGGCCAGTAGACGGGCAAACCGCCGACGTCGCCCTTGCCACGTCCTGCTTTCCCCGGCGCGGACAAGACTCGAGGGAGACGTATCCATCTCGCTACCTCCTCGTCACCCCCCTCACAGCACCTCCGCCATCTCTGTATCTCCTGCTGAGAACGAAACCCTAACCCTACCGAGGGCCGCCTGTAGAGGCCCCAGACCGGAGGGTCCAGAACCCCTCATATGCATTCATTCACGATCCCAGAAGAACCAGTCGTGAACAACATACATAGTTGGCATACAGAATACATCATCCATTACACGAATATAGAGTCTTACATAAATGGTCACATGACCAAGTTCTTAACAACTGTCACGCAGGACAGACATTCAAAGCAAACACAGCGGAAGACGATAAGCATAGCGTAGTAGAACCTGAGTCACGCCTCATCCTACAGGCTGCTGACTGGGAGACGGTCCTAATTCGCAGGTTCATCAGTGTAGCACTCCTCCTCATAGAACCCTTCCTGAGGTGCCTCCTCATAGTCTGTCAAGTAAATACCAGGGGCGAAACCAAATGAGTACGTTTGAATGTACTCAACAAGACATCCTTTATCAGCTTACAATTATGCATACATGCTTATTTGGTGGAGTGGGTAGGTCATACTTATGGTTCAACTACCCATGACAGATAAAAGATTTATCATGGTTGAGTTTTCATGTTAGTTCTTTGTGAAAGATCATTGAAAATAATATAGTTTAACTCTCGTAGATATCACATATCTCGGAGGTTTTATAAACTTTGTTTTTAGAAAAGAAAGGTTTTCTTTTCAGAAACTTTTAGTAATAGTTTCTTTCTCAACCGTATCTCGCAGATACCAATTCATTTCTCCTTAGTACCTCGCAGGTACAAAAACCTTCCTTCAAAACCTCTTTTGAAAAGTTGACACAATACTAGCTACATGGCCATTCAACCGTCCATATCCGAGGACGCGGCTATCTCGAAATAGTTTTACTCTGCAGAGGTGTACACATTTCCACTAGATCCAGAATCCGCCATGAAACAACCATGGACTGTTCCCAACCTATGAGAACATCAGATAACTGATCTTGACTATCCACTATGTGAAAGCTAGTACATGACTATCTCTTCAATTGGGGTTACCCTCCCTGGCAAGCCATGTCCCACACCGCCCAAACAGGAGACCCAACTGCTGCATCCGGAGGGAAAATTAATCCCACACTTTAGATATCCCGTATCCTCCACTCCTAGTGACATTTCGGTTCGGAGGATTCAATCCTTTATAGCACTTGAGATAGCTCACATACTAACCATAACAAGTTTTTAATCAAGCCCCTACCCATATTGGGGTAAAGTGGCAGTACGATAATGGTTGTCCAGCGAAGACTAGGTTATGTGTCTTTTGTAAACATTTCTCAAAAATTTCCCATCATAACAACCCTTCCGGTAGACAGGGTCTCACCCTTCCTCCGGGGTTTTCCTTCCATAAGGCATTTGTTTACAAAAACACATTTTTATTTAGTTCATTTAAGAACTCAAGTTTTAAGTGGGTGTATGGTATTTATATACCATTTAGTGGCTAAGGGCTTGGTAATACCAAGTTGACTACTATTATGATTCCTTATACTAGTAATATTAATAGTAGTAGTAGGATTCACACAAAAATAGTTTTGAAGGTATAGTTTTGTAAAAACTTCAAAAGTGAAAAGCATGCATGATAGATAATGATAAGTAGTTATACAACAAGCATTAGGATGGCTTGCCTTGGTACAAGTGATGGTCCTGATCCTGAAAGTAACAGGAGTTGCAATACCCTTCTTCAGCAAATCCTTCCTCCTCGTTTTCTAACGTCGTAAAAAGAAATAAAGACACACTTTCAGAACCAAACAAGACAAACAATGCTACAAGTAATACATACACCAAGCAATCAATAAGTACCACCCAAAGTTCTCAATTTGTCCCTTAAGAAAAATTGGCATAAAAACTATAGTTGAAAAATCTGCTTTTTCCTAGTGTTTATGTGTGGCCAAAACAATGATTCTTAGTTAAGAACACTATGGACCAGTGGGGTAAAGCACATGTTACTAGACAGTAGGGTGCCTCATAAAACACATTTTGATGTCTAAAAACTCCCCCAACAATCTCTATGGCTAGCACATAAAATTTGCTAGAATACTCAAGTGGTGAAAAAGGCTCATGACAACAAGTCAAGCCTATTTTCCACCATGATGCAAAGGTACCAGTGGGTGTTCCACTAGCAAAAATTCTCACCAAGAGGTTAATAAGCCTCTGGTCACTTTTCTAAAAGTGCTCAAAACAAACAAACAAGCACCCAAAACTCCTACTCATACTAGTAGAAAATTAGGAAAAACACTAGACTATTTTAGGCTACACTTAGTTAATTTTGTGCACAAGTGTGCAAGCTAGCAGAGGCAAAATACTCCTCTAACCAGTACCATAAATGCTACTGGATCTCACAAAAATATCATAAAAACATAGCTAGGAAACAAGGAAAAACTATGCTTAAAATGCTACACATGTGAGGAGATTAATTCCTAGTCATCCAAGTGTTACTCATGCTTTTATGCTACTTAAGAGGAAACCTATCAGAGGTGAAAACCCTAATATAATAATGCCACAAGTACATTACATCCTCTGGTTTCAACACCAAAGATTCATATTTTTCCCTAGGGGAAAACAAAACAAAAAGCATACATGAATATCCTAGTATGAAATCTAGTCCTTAAGCATTTCTATTTAAATCTATTCCACACACAAGCACCAAGTATTTAGAGGTGCTATAAACAAACTAACAGTACCTAAGTGGTACTGGTTCCATGGAAATTAATCTAGCAACAAGCCTAAAAGCATTTAAAGATTTACTCAAAACATATCTAAACATCTAGCTATGAGCAAGATCTATGCATGGAAAAATAGTCCTAAAATTCTACCACTCAAACCATTTATTCTAACATGTTCATATAACTTGTACACATCATAAACACACTGGAAAACAACTTCACAAGCAAGAACACATCATTTGCATATCACAACATGAACATATAAAGCAAGATCTAGAAATAAAAATTAGACAGAAAGTACCCAAAACTTGTTCTGTCTCTCTAATTTTTTCTGTGGCTCCAAAAAGTAAATCCTTCTAGGATGTGATAGTCCTTATCACTACAAAGCCTCTCCAACTTTCCTTACTCAAAAATAATGTCCCAAACTCCCCCTAAAAATCAAGGAATAGCTCACAGATGCTTTACCAAAATGGATGGCATTTCCAAATGGTAACTCACCTTGGTGTAAGCTAAAATTCTACTGGTAGGTATTGAAAAGGGATTTCCAAAACAGTTGAGTTTGATAAAAAATGTTTTGTATTTTTGAAGTTCTATTCATTTCAATTTTTAGGGTACTGTATGGCATATGATTTATAGAAAAATAATTAAAACTCAAAACATGTTTCTGCCAGTGGGAGATGGTTGTGATTTTGTATGGCTACGAGTACAAAAATTGGCTAAGCAAAAAGAATATTTTAACTTGCTCAAAAATAGCTAAAGTAAACAGGCACAGATTTGTTCATTTTAATGAAAAAAATAAGGACAGAGCCCAAACGGGCAGATCTGCCTGCGCGGCCCAGCTAGCGCACGGCACAGCCCGCCTGCGCGCGCGCGCGCGCGAAACGGCACGTTCAAAGGTGACCGTCGATCCGCAGATCGACGGCTCCTCTTCTTTCTTCCTCCCCGCGTCTCTCTTCTCTCTCTCTCTCTCAGCCCGCGGTCGAACACCTAGCAAGCGTGGACAATGGCTCACCTAGGGCTCGCGAGAAGCCGTGGGTTGGTGCAGGCGTGGAAGAGGGTGGCCTGGGCGTTGCTGTGGCGCGGGTACGGGCGATGGGGTGGCGCGGACACGACGGCGGCTCGACGGCGCTCTGCGGGGGCTCCGGGGACGGCGACGGCGTTCCTGCAAACGAGCGTGGGCAAAACCATGTCAGGGGGATGCGCACGAGCCAGGGCGTCGATCTAGAAGCAAAACGAGGGCGGGAGGCGTCGGGATCGCGGCGGTACCTCGCTCTCGATCTGCTCGGGCTCGCGGATGGGCACGGTTTGCCTCGCTCGCACAGAGCGAACGAGCAAACGAGGGCTTGATGGGATGAGCAAGTGGAGTGAGGAGAGTGCTGTGGCGAGAGGGATAGGCCTCTAGGGCTATGTAGGCACGAGTCAAAAGGGGTGGGCTCGGGTTGGCAATGGCATGGGCATGCCTTGCCCTTTGGGGGTTCTCCACGGGTGGCATGGCCTCTAGGAGGTGCCCTAGGGTTATTCTTAGTACAAATGCGTGAGAAAAGCCACAGCAAGGGCCAAGGGATGGGTAAAAGCAAAAATTAACACTATTTCAACCACTCTAAGTGACCTCACAGCTAGTCCTCTTGCCACCTCATTCTCTCCCTCCCTGGTCAACCAAAAAAGGATCCAAAGCCCCTTCTAGAAGCTCAATACCATGTAGTTTCGAAATGGAAAAGTGGCCTGGCTTGGATCAGTACACACAAGCTAAAACATCAAGTCTAAAAGTGTAATCACTGTTCTGTCAGAAAAATTCAGTTAGACAGTTTTTCTGAATTTTTCTAAGTGCTGGAAAAGCAGACAGAGATAGCAAAAGTTGGACTTGTTTTCACCAAGCAAACAAACTCTAAAATGAGTGATTTAAAATGCTCAACCAAGAACAACTATCCAAGTTTCAGAACCAATCATTTGATCTGAAAAATGAGGGGTTTAAGGCTCTGAAAAAAAATGGCAAAGTAGGTACATTCTCTGTTTTTAAAATGCTAAACTTTCTGTCTTAACAAGATGGCTTAAAAACCATCATGGAATTGTGTGTTAAATATCTTTGTAGGTTTTTCCAAGAGTGTAGTTTTGTTGTAATCATAACAGAGAGTAGTTTTGATCAAAGAAAATCCATAATTGGATAATCTTTGTGATGGAAAACAAGGGTTGAAAACAGCTATTTGGCTGTTTTTCAGGACAAAAATTATATTGGAAAATCTAATGAAATCTTTTCCAATTAATTTTATTTCAAGTTCAAGTTGATTCCTAACCATCAATAACACATTTTTAAGTTGAAACAAAGTGTTACCTCAAGTCTTGAAAAATATTCTCTTAAGAACCTTAGTGGAAAACAAATAGAAAGCAATGTTTTTCTTAGGAGAAAAACTCCTCAAGTGAGTGAAAAGAACACACCACTTAAATTGCATAGATAAACATTACTACACAAACATGTTGTCCACTTAATTGCATTACAAAAGTCTTAAGAGGCTTGCTAAATTACTATTATACAAGTGCTTAAAAACATGGGTGTGACAAATCTCCCCCCCTTAAAAAAATCTCGTCCCGAGATTCGTGGGTCTAGGCTTTAAGAAAATCAGGGAACCCCTTCCTGATATCATCCTCACGCTCCCAGGTAGCTTCTTCCTCAGAGTGATTGGTCCACTGAATCTTAAGGAATTTTATAGCACGCCTCCTGGTAGCGCGCACAATTTCCTCGAGAACCCGCAGGGGTCTATCACGATAAGTCAAGTCATCATTTATGTCAATGGTCCTGAAATCCACGTCTTGATACGAGAGATCATTCTCAGGTACTTGCAGACATTTCCGGAGCAATGACACATGGAAAACATTGTGAAAAGCAGATAGCTCCTCAGGTAATTCTAACTGATAAGAAACTTCGCCACGACGTGCCAAGATCTTAAAAGGGCCAATATACCTGGGGGCCAGCTTTCCTTTGACATGGAAACGCTGCATCCCTTTGAGTGGCGTAACACGAAGGTACACGAAATCTCCAATGCTGAAAGAGACATCACGATGCTTCGTATCAGCATAACTCTTCTGACGAGATTGAGCTGTCTTTAAACGTTCCCGAATAAGTTGGACTTGCTCCTCTGCAGCTTTCAAAGTGTCCACACCAAAAACCTGACTGTCTCCAGTCTCAGTCCAATTTAAAGGTGTACGGAATTTACGCCCATACAGAGCTTCAAAAGGGGCCATTTGCAAGCTAGACTGATAACTGTTGTTGTAAGAAAACTCTGCGAAGGGCAGACAGTCTTCCCATTTAATTCCATAGGAAAACACACAAGCACGGAGCATGTCTTCCAGAATTTGGTTCACACGCTCTGTTTGTCCATCAGTCTGCGGGTGATAGGCTGTGCTAAAAGCCAATTTGGTTCCCAAACTCTCGTGCAACTTCTTCCAAAATCTAGAGGTGAACTGTGTACCTCGATCAGATACAATCCTGCTTGGGACTCCGTGTAGGCTGACAATCCGAGAAATATAAAGATCAGCAAGCTGATCTCCACGATATGTGGTCCGGACAGGAATAAAGTGAGCAACTTTCGTGAGCCTGTCCACGACAACCCATATAGAATCATTTCCTCGGCTGGACCTAGGAAGTCCAGTGATGAAGTCCATTCCCACTTCATCCCATTTCCAAACAGGCACTTGCAATGGTTGGAGCAATCCAGCGGGACGCTGGTGCCCAGCTTTAACTTGCTGGCAGACATGGCACTTGGCTACAAATGAAGCAATCTCTCGCTTCATTCCATGCCACCAGAATCTCTCCTTCAGGTCTTGATACATCTTTGTTCCCCCAGGATGGATAGAATACATGGTCTCATGAGCTTCGACCATGATGGTCTGCTTGAGATCAGATTCAGAGGGAACACAAATACGGCCTTCATACCATAATCCCCCATCAGCATCGATGGTAAACCCAGCAACATTTTCCTTCTCCATGCGGGCCTTAATGCCATCAATACTTTTCTGGCCTTTCTGCGCTTCTTTGATTTGGTCAACCAGGGTTGGTTTAAGTTCTATGGCGTCTAACATGCCATAGCTGACCACTTCAATGCCAAGCTGGTCCAGCTCTTTCCACAACTCGGGTTGCCTTACTAGAATCATAGCATTTAGAGAGGCCGGCTCTCGACTAAGAGCATCTGCAACCACATTTGCCTTTCCAGGGTGATAATGAATACTCAGATCATAATCTTTAATGAGCTCAATCCAGCGGCGCTGCCTCATGTTGAGCTCACGTTGAGTAAAGATATACTTTAAACTCCTATGATCCGTGTAAATTTCCACTCTTCTTCCCATAAGAAAGTGCCGCCATGTCTTGAGAGCATGAACAACGGCAGCAAGCTCTAAGTCATGAGTGGGATAATTCAATTCGTGGGGTCTCAACTGGCGGGATATGAAAGATATCACCTTCCCTTCTTGCATAAGCACGCTTCCAAGACCAAGCTTAGAAGCGTCACAATGTACGTCGAAATTCTTGGTGATATCCAGCATTATAAGGATTGGGGCAGACACCAGTCGACGCTTCAATTCATTGAAACTCTCATCACACTTGTCCGTCCATAGGAACTTGCTATCCTTCTTGAGCAACTGGGTGAGGGGTCTGGCTATACTCGAGAATCCCTGAACAAACTTGCGGTAATATCCTGCCAAACCCAGAAAGGATCTGACTTCAATCTGGTTGGTCGGAGCAGCACGCTTCTCCACAGACTGAACTAGAGCAGGGTCTATTCCTCCCGCGGACACAACATGCCCAAGAAATCCGACTTCCGTCAACCAGAATTGACATTTACTAAACTTAGCATACAATTGATGCTCACGAAGTGTCCCGAACACAACTCTCAGATGTTCTTCGTGTTCTTCCTCACTCCGAGAATATATGAGAATGTCGTCAATAAACACCATGACAAACTTGTCCAGAAAATCCATGAATACCTTATTCATGAGATTCATGAAATAGGCAGGGGCATTGGTTAGACCAAAGGACATCACGGTGTATTCATACAGCCCGTAACGAGTGGTGAACGCAGTCTTGGGAATATCAGTATCCCGGACTTTCAATTGATGATAACCAGTCCGAAGGTCAATCTTAGAGAAGATTACAGCCCCATTTAGCTGGTCAAACAGGTCTTCAATTTTGGGCAACGGGTATTTGTTCTTGATGGTAACATCATTTAACTTACGGTAGTCCACACATAAACGAGTGGTACCGTCCCGTTTTCCCACAAAAATGATCGGAGATCCCCATGGCGATGCACTAGGGCGAATCAATCCTTTCCTTAACATGTCATCCAGCTGAGTCTTCAACTCATCTAATTCCTTCGGGTTCATCCGATACGGCTTCTGTGCTATGGGTCCAGTTCCGGGCACTAACTCGATCACAAACTCGATATCCCGATCAGGGGGCATACCGGGTAACTCTTCAGGAAAAACATCCGGGTATTCGCAAACGACCGGGACTTCCTCAAGGTCAGGGTGGGCTATACCAGTGTGGCAGTGAACTTGTGACGAGGGTCGAGTTGCAGTGTACGCAACCTTTTCCCCATCCTCAGAGATCATTTCAATAGATTTCTTAGTGCAATCGATAACTCCCTTATACTTGGCCATCCAGTTCATACCGAGTACCACTTCTATCCCTTTGGATCCCAGCACTATAAGATCAGCATGAAAAGTTTTCCCTTGAATTTCTACTGGTACTTCATTGCAAATTAGGTTGGCTTTAGTACTATCCCCTGGTATTTGTACTAACATAGGGTTGTTCATACGAGAATGCTTCATACCACTTTTCTCAGCAAACGGTTTAGTGACAAAGGAATGTGATGCACCAGAATCAAACAGTACTGCGGCTGGCACCGAGTTGACAGGAAACATACCCATCACCATGTCTGGTGCCTCCTCAGCTTCTGCAGCAGTGACGTGGTGCAGGTGTGCCTTCATCCTATTCTGCCGTCCAGTGGAAGGGCCATGGTTCATCTTGGTTGCAGCAGGCTGGGCTGGGGCAGTAACTTTGGTTGGGCAATTCCGAGCAAAGTGACCTTCCTTTCCGCAGGCAAAGCAACCTCCAGAAGGCTTTGGGCTTGGGTTAGCATTGGGAGCATTGTTGGAGTTGTTCCCATTTCCACTATTATTGCCTCCATAGCGGTTCCCATGATGGTTCCCAGAATGATTACCATGGTTACCACCATAGCTATTTCCTCCGTACCTTGGTGCATGAGGTGCAGGGTGATTGTAGTTGTTGGGCCTTGGTGCATAGTTGTGGCTGGGGCGGGGTGCATAAGCAGGCGCCTTGTGGGTTGGTGGCCTCGCATACGGAGTGTTGCGAGTCCTCTGAGCACTAGGTCCTCCATGAGCAGTCATCTTCCTCTTGCGGTTATCATCAGCAGCTTTCCGCTTGTGCTCCAGCACCATAGCGGCATTTGCAAGGGTCTCCAAGTCCTGGAATGGAACCACTACCAGAGAGCATTGGAGCTCATCATCCAGCCCATTTAAGAACCTCTCCTTCTTCTTAGCATCAGTATTAATATCGTCCTGTGCATACCGGGACAGGGTAGTGAAATTCTCCCAGTACTCAGACACCGGCATACTTCCTTGCTTCAGATTCAGAAATTTCTCCCGCATAAGTGCCATCATTCCTTGGGGAATGTGATACTTGCGGAACCTTGCAGAGAAATCCTCCCAGGTGAACACGTGACCAGCAGCAACAATATCACGTGTAGTTTCCCACCAGGTCCTGGCAGGACCAGCGAGAAAATGGGAGGCCAACAGGACCTTATCATTCTCCTCCACTGAAGCGACCTCCAGTTTGTTTGCAATGGTGCGGAGCCAGTCGTCAGCATCGAGAGGCTCCACAATCCTTGTGAAAACTGGGGGGGTTGGTGTGCTGAAAGTCTCTCAGTCTCGAGCGAGCACCATTGCCATTGCCATTGCCATTATTGTTGGCGGCAGCAGCTAGTTGTTGCAGAGCGGTAATGGTAGCTGCACTCTCATCTCGGCTGGCCTGGCGATCCTCCATCAGTAGTGCCAACAGCGCCTCCACTGTGGGTGGTGGTGGCGGCGGGGGTTCGCGACGGGGTGCCATGCTGAAGTGAAACATGTGTAAGTCTAAGAAATAAATTCTTGTTTTTGAAAACCCAGTACCTTAATATTTAAACAAAAGGAATACTAGTGATATGTTTCAAAAACAAGAGCGGGGCAGTCGCAAACTTGAATGAAATGAACGCAAAGTAGTGACAATCAATAGAAAACCAAGCCAAACATTTCATTCATCACCATAATTAAACAGAGTTTCCAACATTACACACACATCACAAGCCATATCATACAAGGAAGGCTTCATCGAGCTACAGGGGGTGCGATTGGTGGGGTCATCGCAAGGCTACTACTAGCAAACTATCTAGCAAAATGATCTAGCATACCTAACTAGTATCTAGACCAGCACCATGTGCTAAGGGTGAGAAGGCAGCGACTACACAGAGTCGTCGCTGTCCCCAACGTCGAAGATACGCTCCTCGGGATCCTCCTCCTCCTCGTCAAGCAGGTCATCATCATCCTGCTCGCTAGCCTCGCTCATATCCATCCCCTCTAAGTCGGAGGGAACGTCCTCAATAGGCAGAAGATCCTCAATCTCCCTGTGGAGCTCTATGGCCTCCTCCTCAAGCTCCTCCACGGCAGCGTCTCTCG
This sequence comes from Alopecurus myosuroides, assembly GCA_028641055.1. Taxonomy (NCBI): domain Eukaryota; kingdom Viridiplantae; phylum Streptophyta; class Magnoliopsida; order Poales; family Poaceae; genus Alopecurus; species Alopecurus myosuroides. The sequence continues at coordinate 334,587,379 of CM054062.1, forward strand.
TGGCTATGTCGTCACGAGTTATCTGAAGCCTGCCGCGCAGAACGGTGTTAGCCCCCTCCAGGGCCGTCATCCTAGTGGTGAGGCGTGCACGGCCAAGGCGGGTGGCCCTCAGCTGCCTCCGTAAGGCACGGTGCCTCGCGGTAGTAGCCTCCAACTGTTCCTTCAACTGGGACAACTGCTGAGCCAGAGCTCCACTCTCCTCCTGGCTGTCGTGAAGCTCAGCCCTCAGCTTGTCAGTCTCGGCTATCAGTGTGTGGCGCACCAATATGCCGTGGTGGGTGTCAAGACGCTGGTCGTCCAACCTGAGCTGAGTGCGGTGTAACAGAATCTCCATCTCGTCCAGGTGGGGACCAACAGTGGTAAAGTCTGGCTCGACAGGAAGTGGTATGCCATCCTCATCACGTCTCCCAATCAGCTCGAACCGGGAACCGATGAACATGTACTCCCCGATGTGTGCCAGACGTGCTACTGACTCCTGAATCACACGCACCGCAGCCTCGTTCCAAGAACGATCAACAGCACGGTAAACGTAGGCCTCCACTGTCGGGCTAGCCAGAGGTGCGCGGATAGTGACCTCCGCGTACCAGTCTCCCTCCAGAGGTGCCCCGACAACTAGTCCTCCTCGCAGCTCCGGAAGTGGGCGCCCCAACACAGTAGCCATAGATACTAGCCTCTCCTCGAAAAGGAAAGACTCGCCACGTGGACGTCCCAACTGAAAAGCCACGGTGATGTCCACGTCCATCTACACAAAATTTTAAGTATAGTTTAAGTTAGATCCAAGTGTGCAAGATTTTAGGTTCATGCAAGAAATAACCTTAATGCAAGTAGAGTCTAACCCAGAGAGGTGGTGGGATATAGGGAATAGTTTTATACTTAGTCATATCTCCAATTTTTTTGTATTAGTAATTTAGATTATCGGAGTATACACTAACGTCCATGCTAACTAAGGTCTCCTAGAGTCAGGATGGCTCTGATACCAACTTTGTAGAGGCCCCAGACCGGAGGGTCCAGAACCCCTCATATGCATTCATTCACGATCCCAGAAGAACCAGTCGTGAACAACATACGTAGTTGGCATACAGAATACATCATCCATTACACGAATATAGAGTCTTACATAAATGGTCACATGACCAAGTTCTTAACAACTGTCACGCAGGACAGACATTCAAAGCAAACACAGCGGAAGACGATAAGCATAGCGTAGTAGAACCCGAGTCACGCCTCATCCTACAGGCTGCTGACTGGGAGACGGTCCTAATTCGCAGGTTCATCAGTGTAGCACTCCTCCTCATAGAACCCTTCCTGAGGTGCCTCCTCATAGTCTGGCAAGTAAATACCAGGGGCGAAACCAAATGAGTACGTTTGAATGTACTCAACAAGACATCCTTTATCAGCTTACAATTATGCATACATGCTTATTTGGTGGAGTGGGTAGGTCATACTTATGGTTCAGCTACCCATGACAGATAAAAGATTTATCATGGTTGAGTTTTCATGTTAGTTCTTTGTGAAAGATCATTGAAAATAATATAGTTTAACTCTCGTAGATATCACATATCTCGGAGGTTTTATAAACTTTGTTTTTAGAAAAGAAAGGTTTTCTTTTCAGAAACTTTTAGTAATAGTTTCTTTCTCAACCGTATCTCGCAGATACCAATTCATTTCTCCTTAGTACCTCGCAGGTACAAAAACCTTCCTTCAAAACCTCTTTTGAAAAGTTGACACAATACTAGCTACATGGCCATTCAACCGTCCATATCCGAGGACGCGGCTATCTCGAAATAGTTTTACTCTGCAGAGGTGTACACGTTTCCACTAGATCCAGAATCCGCCATGAAACAACCATGGACTGTTCCCAACCTATGAGAACATCAGATAACTGATCTTGACTATCCACTATGTGAAAGCTAGTACATGACTATCTCTTCAATTGGGGTTACCCTCCCTGGCAAGCCATGTCCCACACCGCCCAAACAGGAGACCCAACTGCTGCATCCGGAGGGAAAATTAATCCCACACTTTAGATATCCCGTATCCTCCACTCCTAGTGACATTTCGGTTCGGAGGATTCAATCCTCTATAGCACTTGAGATAGCTCACATACTAACCATAACAAGTTTTTAATCAAGCCCCTACCCATATTGGGGTAAAGTGGCAGTACGATAATGGTTGTCCAGCGAAGACTAGGTTATGTGTCTTTTGTAAACATTTCTCAAAAATTTCCCATCATAACAACCCTTCCGGTAGACAGGGTCTCACCCTTCCTCCAGGATTTTCCTTCCATAAGGCATTTGTTTACAAAAACACATTTTTATTTAGTTCATTTAAGAACTCAAGTTTTAAGTGGGTGTATGGTATTTATATACCATTTAGTGGCTAAGGGCTTGGTAATACCAAGTTGACTACTATTATGATTCCTTATACTAGTAATATTAATAGTAGTAGTAGGATTCACACAAAAATAGTTTTGAAGGTATAGTTTTGTAAAAACTTCAGAAGTGAAAAGCATGCATGATAGATAATGATAAGTAGTTATACAGCAAGCATTAGGATGGCTTGCCTTGGTACAAGTGATGGTCCTGATCCTGAAAGTAACAGGAGTTGCAATACCCTTCTTCAACAAATCCTTCCTCCTCGTTTTCTAACGTCGTAAAAAGAAATAAAGACACGCTTTCAGAACCAAACAAGACAAACAATGCTACAAGTAATACATACAGCAAGCAATCAAGAAGTACCACCCAAAGTTCTCAATTTTTCCCTTAAGAAAAATTGGCATAAAAATTATAGTTGAAAAATCTGCTTTTTCCTAGTGTTTATGTGTGGCCAAAACAATGATTCTTAGTTAAGAACACTATGGACCAGTGGGGTAAAGCACATGTTACTAGACAGTAGGGTGCCTCATAAAACACATTTTGATGTCTAAAAACTCCCCCAACAATCTCTATGGCTAGCACATAAAATTTGCTAGAATACTCAAGTGGTGAAAAAGGCTCATGACAACAAGTCAAGCCTATTTTCCACCATGATGCAAAGGTACCAGTGGGTGTTCCACTAGAAAAAATGCTCACCAAGAGGTTAATAAGCCTCTGGTCACTTTTCTAAAAGTGCTCAAAACAAACAAACAAGCACCCAAAACTCCTACTCATACTAGTAGAAAATTAGGAAAAACACTAGACTATTTTAGGCTACACTTAGTTAATTTTATGCACAAGTGTGCAAGCTAGCAGAGGCAAAATACTCCTCTAACCAGTACCATAAATGCTACTGGATCTCACAAAAATATCATAAAAACATAGCTAGGAAACAAGGAAAAACTATGCTTAAAATGCTACACATGTGAGGAGATTAATTCCTAGTCATCCAAGTGTTACTCATGCTTTTATGCTACTTAAGAGGAAACCTATCAGAGGTGAAAACCCTAAGATAATAATGCCACAAGTACATTACATCCTCTGGTTTCAACACCAAAGATTCATATTTTTCCCTAGGGGAAAACAAAACAAAAAGCATACATGAATATCCTAGTATGAAATCTAGTCCTTAAGCATTTCTATTTAAATCTATTCCACACACAAGAACCAAGTATTTAGAGGTGCTATAAACAAACTAACAGTACCTAAGTGGTACTGGTTCCATGGAAATTAATCTAGCAACAAGCCTAAAAGCATTTAAAGATTTACTCAAAACATATCTAAAAATCTAGCTATGAGCAAGATCTATGCATGGAAAAATAGTCCTAAAATTCTACCACTCAAACATTTATTCTAACATGTTCATATAACTTGTACACATCATAAACACACTGGAAAACAACTTCACAAACAAGAACACATCATTTGCATATCACAACATGAACATATAAAGCAAGATCTAGAAATAAAAATTAGACAGAAAGTACCCAAAACTTGTTCTGTCTCTCTAATTTTTTCTGTGGCTCCAAAAAGTAAATCCTTCTAGGATGTGATAGTACTTATCACTAAAAAGCCTCTCCAACTTGCCTTACTCAAAAATAATGTCCCAAACTCCCCCTAAAAATCAAGGAATAGCTCACAGATGCTTTACCAAAATGGATGGCATTTCCAAATGGTAACTCACCTTGGTGTAAGCTAAAATTCTACTGGTAGGTATTGAAAAGGGCTTTCCAAAACAGTTGAGTTTGCTCAAAAATGTTTTGTATTTTTGAAGTTCTATTCATTTCAATTTTTAGGGTACTGTCTGGCATATGATTTATAGAAAAATAATTAAAACTCAAAACATGTTTCTGCCAGTGGGAGATGGTTGTGATTTTGTATGGCTACGAGTACAAAAATTGGCTAAGCAAAAAGAATATTTTAACTTGCTCAAAAATAGCTAAAGTAAACAGGCACAGATTTGTTCATTTTAATGAAAAAAATAAGGACAGAGCCCAAACGGGCCAGATCTGCCTGCGCGGCCCAGCTAGCGCACGGCACAGCCCGCCTGCGCGCGCGCGCGAAACGGCACGTTCAAAGGTGACCGTCGATCCGCAGATCGACGGCTCCTCTTCTTTCTTCCTCCCCGCGTCTCTCTTCTCTCTCTCTCTCTCTCAGCCCGCGGTCGAACACCTAGCAAGCGTGGACAATGGCTCACCTAGGGCTCGCGAGAAGCCGTGGGTTGGTGCAGGCGTGGAAGAGGGTGGCCTGGGCATTGCTGTGGCGCGGGTACGGGCGATGGGGTGGCGCGGACACGACGGCGGCTCGACGGCGCTCTGCGGGGGCTCCGGGGACGGCGACGGCGTTCCTGCAAACGAGCGTGGGCAAAACCATGTCAGGGGGATGCGCACGAGCCAGGGCGTCGATCTAGAAGCAAAACGAGGGCGGGAGGCGTCGGGATCGCGGCGGTACCTCGCTCTCGATCTGCTCGGGCTCGCGGATGGGCACGGTTTGCCTCGCTCGCACAGAGCGAACGAGCAAACGAGGGCTTGATGGGATGAGCAAGTGGAGTGAGGAGAGTGCTGTGGCGAGAGGGATAGGCCTCTAGGGCTATGTAGGCACGAGTCAAAAGGGGTGGGCTCGGGTTGGCAATGGCATGGGCATGCCTTGCCCTTTGGGGGTTCTCCACGGGTGGCATGGCCTCTAGGAGGTGCCCTAGGGTTATTCTTAGTACAAATGCGTGAGCAAAGCCACAGCAAGGGCCAAGGGATGGGTAAAAGCAAAAATTAACACTATTTCAACCACTCTAAGTGACCTCACAGCTAGTCCTCTTGCCACCTCATTCTCTCCCTCCCTGGTCAACCAAAAAAGGATCCAAAGCCCCTTCTAGAAGCTCAATACCATGTAGTTTCGAAATGGCAAAGTGGCCTGGCTTGGATCAGTACACACAAGCTAAAACATCAAGTCTAAAAGTGTAATCACTGTTCTGTCAGAAAAATTCAGTTAGACAGTTTTTCTGAATTTTTCTAAGTGCTGGAAAAGTAGACAGAGATAGCAAAAGTTGGACTTGTTTTCACCAAGCAAAAAAACTCTAAAATGAGTGATTTAAAATGCTCAACCAAGAACAACTATCCAAGTTTCAGAACCAATCATTTGATCTGAAAAATGAGGGGTTTAAGGCTCTGAAAAAAAATGGCAAAGTAGGTACATTCTCTGTTTTTAAAATGCTAAACTTTCTGTCTTAACAAGATGGCTTAAAAACCATCATGGCATTGTGTGTTAAATATCTTTGTAGGTTTTTCCAAGAGTGTAGTTTTGTTGTACTCATAACATAGAGTAGTTTTGATCAAAGAAAATCCATAATTGGATAATCCTTGTGATGGAAAACAAGGGTTGAAAACAGCTACTTGGCTGTTTTTCAGGACAAAAATTATATTGGAAAATCTAATGAAATCTTTTCCAATTAATTTTATTTCAAGTTCAAGTTGATTCCTAACCATCAATAACACATTTTTAAGTTGAAACAAAGTGTTACCTCAAGTCTTGAAAAATATTCTCTTAAGAACCTTAGTGGAAAACAAATAGAAAGCAATGTTTTTCTTAGGAGAAAAACTCCTCAAGTGAGTGAAAAGAACACACCACTTAAATTGCATAGATAAACATTACTACACAAACATGTTGTCCACTTAATTGCATTACAAAATTCTTAAGAGGCTTGCTAAATTACTATTATACAAGTGCTTAAAAACAGGGGTGTGACACCGCCGGTCGCCGTCGCCGCTGTGAGCTTCCCCAGAGCAAACCGAGCCCACCGTCGCAACCGCCTTGCTCTCCTCTACCTCTTCGTACAACCGCGCTTGCTGGGAGCAAGCCAATCACCGGAATTGACGACGTCTTCCCCGCCGCCGGCCGCCGCCGCCGATTCGCCGCCACCGTCGCCCCTCCGGCCTCCCCGACCCCACCATAGCCCTCCTGGTGAGCTTCCGCACCTCCCTGTGCCACCCAATCGTCCCCTGCCCCTCTGGGTTTCCCGCACGCCGCCGGCCGCCGTCCTCCACCGCGGTACCGCACGCCGGCGAAGATTCCGGTGACCATTTGGTCAACCGCCGGCATCCCTCGTTTCCCCTAGACATCCTCTTCCTCGTGGTATAATTTGTTCCCTGTATGGCACACGAATTTGATCGAATTTGGAGTTCATCCGTGAGATTCATCCAGGGTGATGGCACCTCTACATCATGATGATGTCATATTTCCTCTGTTATTTTAAATTACAGAAAATGACTTAAAATGGGTAATGGAATATCTATTACAATATTGCTCAGAAAAATATAATGAAAATATGGGAGTGATCAGAAAAATAAGATCTACATGAATATGTCACTTTCATAAATGTTTGACAAAGTTGAATTTTGGCCTTTATTTAATATTCTTTAATCATTTAAAATGGAGAAAATAAGTTTTTATTCACCAAATTTAGAAAATTAAAAGTTATATACCAAATTGCTCAAAATGATAAATGTAATCTAGTTATGATGTTTTCAAACCCATTTGGGCTTTTAAAATGGTACCCACTTTTAGAATCGCCCGAAACCCCCTTCGGGGTCTATTTCGGGATAAATTCGGTAAAAATGCCTAACTGACATACGAACCCTAGCAACCCATTAAAACTGTCTTGGGCTTTGTTTAAGTGCATTAATTTGCTCATGCATACATATTGTGCATTGCATCGATGCCATGTGTTGATTGTTATTTCTCTTTCGGTGTTGTTTCCCCCTCGGTAGAACGTGGCTCCGAAGAGAAGGCCAACAACTCCATGGCGAATACTTGATCTTAACCGACAAGTCAAGCACTTATTCCAGAAGATCTTTATCTGGTTTTCTTATAACCAAGGCAAGCATAACCTCTTATCTGCTCATATATGGGTTTCGAAGTGTTTTGGATCTCGTATATTTCATGCGGTTCAAAGTATTTATGGTCTTAGATAGAGTTCTCCTATACTTACTGCATAACCTAGATATCCTGATCCACTGCACCTAGCAGCTATAGGTTTGTTTGTGCACGCTCCGCTAAACCCTGTGAGTCTTGCTTAGCCATGCCTAGTTGTGATCTGATCCATCCGATTGATGAATCTGGTCAGTGCGTGAATCTACTTTGTCAGGTTGTTGTATTTTGTTTTATCTTTGATAACTTGACTAAATAACGGCATGGACGTGAGGCCACAATGGGTTGTGGCGTTTTGTCCTGTTCATGCCACTAGGAGCGAGTTCTCGCCTTCGAAGCCAAGACTGAGCGTGCAACCACACGCGGGGCCTAACAGACCGCGCTCGACCAACTAACTTGTTTGGCCACGTCCATGAGTCACGTAGTTTGATCTTTCCATCTGCGTGTGAGTCAGAAAACAATTTGGAGAAAACTTAGGGCGTGACCGGGACAAGTGATGGACGTACTCGGATCTTGATCCCGACTCACAGAACAGGTGCCGTCAGGAGGTGGCCAACTCCCTGTTGACGGGGTGGCCCTGTTTGAGTTGACTCATGGATAGGGTCGAGCAAGGTAAAGGTCGTGGCCAGACACCCTCTGCCGCGCTCCATGGACGAGCGTACATGTGGCGTTAAGAGTCGGATGGTACGTGTGGGTAAAGTGTACCCCTTGCAGGGATAAATCTCCTCGAGAAGCCGTGTCCACGGTTACGGACGACTTGGCAACGGATTCTGTGATCATAGATAACTTCAATGGAATGACTAAAACTTGATAACCATGATTGAAGGGTGCCTCCTTGGAGATGCCGAGAGGGGTGATCCTCGTAGCATGAGATAGTGTGGGGATGAGAAGGACTTGGTGGAATACAGAAGATGAGGATATCAGTAGTTGAGTACCTTTCTCATCTGTTTTGAAAAACATTCTATGAGACGTGCTATTCTTGCTCGATTTGGAAAATAAAGATTGCTTTACGCAAATCAGCCTTCATGAAACCCTTTTCGAAATAGCAGATATATAATAGGTTAATTAAGTCTTGTTGAGTACCTCCCGTACTCAGGTTTGCTTAATTTTGGTTCAGGAGAAGAACTCCATCGGTGGTGATTCAACGTGGACATCGACGAGTAGTTTGGGGTTCCCAGGTAGCAGCCTGGAATCTATGGGCTGTGACGTCGCCTTATGTTGCGGCCTCTTAGGCCTTTTTGGTTCTTGTTGATTAGCAACATAATTTGCCTTCCGTTGTCTGATGTAATGTTGGGTCGTGTGACCTCTGTTTGTAAGCTATACTCTAGTAACACCTGTTTAATAAAGCTTCATGTTTAGAGTACTGCTTTGATCAGTTGTTGGTTTCGAGCTCATTGTTATACAGTTTTGGCTATGCCTGCATAGTTGTCGCAGTCGAGGGGTGTGGAGCCGATGATCCATGTCCAAGCCCGCCTGTCGATTTGATCGGCCTGGGGCGAGGTAACCCCAGTAACCCTCGATTGTTGTTGCACTTTCTGGACACATAGCAGCTCTGTATAACTTTGGTCCCGTTCCTTCAGTTTCATCTGACTCGTGGACGCTTGGGTATGCATAATTGGTTATGACTAGCATGGATACAAGGAGTAGTAGACCGGGGATCCGGACTACGTGCCGATGAATCCGGTCTGCCTGCCGTTGTTTGTTGCGGCCGGGGCTGGTAACCCTGAAGCCCTTGTGATTCCATGGCTAGGAGCACATAACAGTATGTATATCTCCGGGTCCGGGGTCGTGACAGGAAAGGCATTGGTTTTTGTACCCAAGGTTCTCTATCATTGCCATCTTTATTAGCAATGAAATCTTCCTTAGTATACTTTGCAGTTTTAGTTTGCTTTTCAGCTACAGGTTCTTCTTTATCAGAAGCATCATTCTTTTCATTACCACTTTCAGTTTCAACATTAGAGACAGATATACTATTAGGATCTTTAGCAGGTTCAAAAGATTCTATAGCAGTTTTATGTTTCTTCTTCTTTTTCTTCTTTGTATGAATAACATCATTATTAGTTTGCTGAGAATCTTGTTCAATTTTTTTAGGATGTCCCTCGGGATATAAAGGATCTTGTGTAGCAATACCACTTCTAGTTCTTATTTCATAAGCATGTTTTTCTTTAGAAGCATTAACTAGCAAATCTTTTTCCACTTTAGAAAGTCGATCAATTTGAGTTTGAACCATTTGAAAATGTTTAACAAGCATTTTAACATCATTAGAGGTTATTTCTATAATACCATGGAAATCATTAATAGATTTAGAGTTTTCCATTAGGTGGTGCTGCACTCTCTTATTAAAATTATCTTGCTTAATGACATAATTATAAAATTCATCTAAGCATTGATCAGGAGGTTTTCTATAGGGAATATCTCTACTATCAAAATATTGGAGAGAGTGTACCTCAATGGATGGTGAGTGAGGGATTGGCTTACATAATTCTTCTATTGGTGGAAGATTCTTTACATCTTCAGATTTAATACCCCTCTCTTTAAGAGATTTCTTGGCTTCTCTCATCACTTCATCATTTAATCCAATCATTCCCATCTTCTTGGGTGTTGGTGTTGGTGTAGGTACTGGAGTAGGGGTCGGCTCCGGCTCAACCATAGTCCAACCATCATGATTTTGGCTTATTTTAGCCATTAATTCCTCGGATTCTTCTGGAGTTCTTTGCCTGAAAACACAACCAGCACAACTATCCAGGTATGTCCTAGATTCAACAGTTAATCCATTATAGAATATATCAAGAAGTTTATTATCTTCTAGCTTCTGCCCAGGTGTAGCCCGTACTAAAGAACAGAACCTTGTCCAAGATACATGCAATTATCATTCATATGTTTCATAGAACTTTCATTTTCAGTACGACAAAAAGGTTCTTTCTCAACAATAGATATATAAGATAAATCAAGAGAGAAATCATAATCCTTATCCCTAATATAAATAGGAGAAGTGGCAAACTTAATATCAGGAGATAATTTATATCTAACAGCACGACTTTCCATAAGACGTATAGCAACATCTTTACCCTTTAAAGCATGTATTTCATCAATAAGATCATCACTCAGTTCAATATAAGCATCATCTAAATCATCACTAGGGTTCTCTCTAAACTTAGGTGAAAAAGCAGGAGTAACATGATTTTTAGCAGGAGTTTCAGTGTTTGCAATATTTTTAGCTTTAGCAATAGTAGCATCTAAGAAAGGACCGAGAGAACCACTCTCATCAAGAACTTTAGAAGCATCATCAAAAGTATCATAAGCATTTTCTTATTCAGCAGAAGTAGCATGTGTAGCATGTGGTGGTGTAAGCAACTTACTCATAACATACGGTGAATCAAGAGCAACAGAGGTGTTCAGAGTTGTACCTCTTCTTGTAGTGGATGGTAATATAGGAAAATTTCCATCACGAGACTTACCCATGATGAATGATTGGCAGTAGATAATAATACTCTCCGGTGAGCTTGCAAATAAAGCTATGCTCCCCGGCAACGGCACCAGAAAATAGTCTTGATGACCCACAAGTATAGGGGATCGCAACAGTCTTCGAGGGAAGTAAAACACAAATTTATTGATTCGACACAAGGGGAGCCAAAGAATATTTGTGATCCTTAACAAGTGAGTTGTAAATTCACCTGCACCTGAAAGTACTTTTGTTCGCAGTGGTTTATCAGTAGTAACAGTTTTATAGTAGCAAAGTAGTGAAATAATAGCAGCAATGGAATGAAAACAGCAGCAACAGTAGCGTTTGAAGTAAACAACGGGATTAAATACTGTAGGCATAGGGATGGATGAACGGGCGTTGAATGGATAAGAAAGTTCTAATAATGATCATGTCAGGGGCATTGCAGATAAATAAGATAAAGCATCCAAGCACTAAGTAACCATAGGCATGTGTTCCGTAAATAGTTGTACGTGCTCGCAATGAGAACTTGCATAACATCTTTTGTCCTACCAGCCCGTTTTCAGCGGGGCCTCAAGGGAACTACTGGTAATTAAGGTGTTCCTTTTAATAGAACACCGGAGCAAAGCATTAACAATCAGTGAACACATGTGATCCTCACATCGCAGCCATCCCCTTTGGTTGTCCCAATTTCTGTCACTTCGGGGGGTGCGGCCACCCTGTGGCCCCTCTCCTGGCCCCCTTCTGGCTCCCGGGGTCTTCCGGGGTGAAAACATCAATGGGCTCTTTTCTGGGCATTTTCCCGAAAGTTGATTTTTCTGCATAAAAACGAGACACCAAAGTAATTCTGCTGAAAACAGCGTTAGTCCGTGTTAGTTGTATCCAAAACACACAAGTTTAGAGGAAAACAATAAGAAAAGTGTTCGAAAAAGGAGATACGTTTTTGACGTATCATATACTAACCAATTTTATAACATTTATCAATCAAATAAAGATTATAAACATTGAGTATAAGCACAATACAAAATAAGCATGACAATCTGCCAAAACTGAACAGTCTGTAAAGATGACAGTTAACGAGATATCTACGTAGCTCAAATGAAAAAACTCTAAACTAATGAAAGACAGATAATGATCTCAAGTTTATGCACAAAATTTTTCAAGTAAAAATAATATTCTGAGATTTATCACGATTTTTTAAGTGAAGCACCGGAAATCTATCTAAACAGAATTAGTCAGTAAAGATCGAATTATTAGACCTATCTACGTACTTCAAATCAGAAAAAGTACTTCTAATGAAAGAAAGATAATAGTCATTACTTTGCACTCAAGAAATTTCATATCAATATCACTTTCTTGTGATTTTTAAAATTTTCTACGGTGGAGCCCAGAAATCTGTTTCTACGTAGCAAAGTGGCAAACTTGCATCATAAACAAACTAGAAGTTATCTATACATTTTATTTTTATGGTACAAAGGATTATGTACAATATATACACAAGATATACAAGTTTTTAACTGAAAAGCTTCCATGGAAAGAATTGTTTTGGTTTCATAGGCATGAACACAAGTGTTCAAGGTTGACCCCCACTTAACCATTACTCATCTTTCCAATCACTTTCCTTTTTGAAAACATTTTTAGATACCAAGTACAACTAATTTTTTTTGCAATTCGTGTTCCCTATCCATAACTAAAGATAGCAAACAACTTAAAACTGAAAAATAAAACTACTGATAACTGAAAGCAAAATTACTTAGCGACAAAGCAAACACGTGCACACAAGAACATTCACCTCACACTATTGCTCCCCGACAACGGCGCCAGAAAAGGGCTTGATATCCCACAAGTATAGGGGATCGTGTGTAGCCTTTTTCGATAAGTATGAGTGTTCAACCCAACTAGCAGCTAAAGGTAGGATAAATATTCTCTCAAGTTCAATCGACCACTGATACAACTCTACACACACTAAACGTTTGCATTATCTAGGAAATAAAACTAGAGCAATAATACGGGTATGAGAGATAGCTTTGCAAGATAATAAATACAAGAAATTAAATGTTAGTGCTGGAGCAATAAAATATACTAAGTAACCATAAACTAACAGTACCATGAGTGTGGAAAAGTGGTCGTAATTGTGGTGGCTTTGTCGAAGATTAATTAGTGAAGATATCATGTTCATTGTCTTCGATGCAGTTTTGTATGTGGGAGAGGCAAAGCTAACAAGCTCTCACTATCCAATGATTGCAAGTACTTATGATTGGAACTCTAGCAAACATCCATAACTATTAGAAGATACATTAAGTTAAAAATACCCAACCATAGCCTTAAGTTAATGGTCCTCTTACTCCCATACGTGCAACTAACCGGTTTGAGTCCTTAGGTTTTTGTCACTCCGGCAGAACTACACCCCTTCCTTTGCACATACTACTAACCTTATGGTGTTGATCCAAGAGCGCACAAATATAATGGACACCAAAGTACAATACCATATCAACATACAACTCTAATGAACCAAAGACATTCAACCAAGCAATCAAAAGACAAATAAACTACACAAACATGACATAGATCATAGGATAAATATTATAGCATCAATCACCATGTTTACATAGGACGGTACAGAGATTTGTGGGAGGATGAGCCACTGAATACAAGGAGGAGATGATGATGGAGGTGTTGATGAAGGCGGCATCATGGCGGAGAGGATGAAGAAGGGACAACACGTGAGGTGCAGGGCGGCGCCGACGGCCCAGGGGGCTCCTCCTGCGCCGGCCGGCTATCATGGGGGAGCGCCGCCCCTTATCCCCCTTACTCCATGGATTCTTGGTGCTGTAGATGAGCCCTCCCCCATGGAGATGAGACCATGGGGAAGGCAAAATTCGTGGCTTTTGGTGGCTGCCCAAGAATTAGGGTTTTCCTCTCCTTATATGTGCTGGGACAATGCTCCCCGGCCCTCCGATCGATGGCCCCTTTATCCAAAGGCTCTTCAGAGCCTCTAGAACCTTCCTAGGGACCCCTCTCAGACCCAAAGTCGTGGCTTGGACGAATCCATCAAATATGGTAAGAGTTGGACTCAATCCGGTCACCGATTCACTTAATCCTGTAATCAGATATATATCCTCCAGTAAAATGGGTCCACAGGTCGCATAGGAACTCGGATTGTCCTATTCTTGGGCTTAAATGAAAGCTATAGAAATTACCAACAACTTTGTTGGCAATTTGATCTGCAGTTGACGTTGTCGTTGGGGGTAAAACTGATGATCTCTAAAAACTGTTGGTGGACAGATTTCAGGAAAGTCAGAGTCCTTTTTCAACAAGTCTCCTTTTGTGTTTTCTTGTTAATTCCTACACATCAAAGAGTAAAACAAGAAAATTATGCACTCTTGCAACTATTAATAGGTTAGTCCAAATAAATCATAAATTTATATAAAACAAGTGTCAAAAGCATAATATTAGCATGAAACAATCAAAAATTATAGATACGTTATGAACGTATCAGTATCAACCAATAAGAATTAGTCCCGTGGCATGCCTTGTCAGCACGCCCAATCAGCAGCTGCGTCAGCAAGCCCAGCCAATAGGAATTCGCCACGTGGCCCATCCTTTATTTGAAATTTCTCCCGGTAGAATTATTTTACTTGATGTTGTGGAAGAGTTATAAGTATAAACTTCAGTGAACTACTTGGGTGGATTTGGTTGTATGGTTGATAAGAGTTGAGTGTCTCCTCATGGGTAATACCTGAGTTGTTCACTTTAGGAATGTCACCCAGGAACAAAGTGATTATGATGTTCCCCAAGTTTAGATTGCTTCCAGTGGAGCCTTTAGTCATATGGGCTCTGTCTTGATCAACTAAGTTGAATGAACCCACCAGGCTTACAAGAAGATGTAGGATAATTATAGGTGGAACAGGTAATCCAAACTATGGTGGAATTTCTTCTGAAAGATCTCGTCTCAATCTTCTCCTTTCCTTAATTTACTCAGTGTGTATAGGATGTTTGGGCTGATTTGAGTCTGAAGGTGAAAGTGCACAAACTCTGCAGAGTCAACAAACTAAGATCTTAGCAGTGTCCCCAGTTATGGACAACTATAAGCAGCTGGACAAGGATGGACAGAAGAATGACATCACCTTTTAGAATGTAAAACCTTGTAATCATAGGTAGGGACATCCCGGGGTTTTACCGAAAATGTCTCTTGACATGCCGGGGTTTTACCGTGTATTCTCACAGGGTCACTGGGGTTTTACCAGTGAATCCCAAACTTAGCAGAGCAAAATCTTGATTTATAAAGAGATAGGAGAAAACTAGCTTTATGCAATACTTAGCCAAAACTCCACTTAGCCAAATAAGCATCTAGTATTAGTCTTCCATTTATATCCACCATAGTGTTTACTTGCCAATACATTAAATTGTATTGACCCCCTTTGTGGCCGCATATTCCTTCCTGCAGATGATTCTGAAGACGAGTGAGGATTTTGTTTAGGATCTCGAGACTATCGCCAACATGTTTTGCCTATGGCAAATGAAGAAGATGGGCTCAATGTTGTACTATGTTTTCCGCTGTATTACTTTGTTTTCCGCTAGTCTTCTAAGACTATGCAAGTTGTAATATTATTTTGTAAAGACTGGATCATGCGATGTAATAGATTTTGATGCATTTGCATGATATTTCATCTTGTACTGTGGTGCTACCAATTGATCCAGGGACTAGCACAAGAATACAGATGTTCTTACATTATTTAAATGTGGGAACGCTACAACTAGATCCGCCGGAATACCGTATGCCAATATACGCAAGGCGGCGGTCACCTTCTGGTAAGTGCTATGACCAAGTTCTCCGGCGACATTCCTTCGTTGCCGAAAGAAACGGTCATACTTCATGACGTCCTCCGCGATATTCTTGAAAAGGTCGGTGCTCATCCGAAAACGAAGCCGGAAATATTTCTCCGGATAGACGGGAGGCTCAGCAAAATAGTTCCGCATCAACTTGTTGTGGCCATCAATCCGTTCCCTCCACAATCTCTCTCGGTCGACACGAGAACCTCCATGCCTCCTTCTCTTTCTATCTAGTGGTTGGTGTTGTCGTCATCGTCGTGCGTGCTGGATGGGATGCCCAAAATGAAGAGCGCGCGGGCGAGGTTTTTCCCGCGCGCTGGACTAATTTTTTCTCACGCCTTTTTTTTATGCCTCCGCTGGAGCGCTCGGCGCCGGCCCGCACGCCGGAAAACGGCGGATTTTCGCGCAGACGCGCAGTATGGCGCGGATGCTGGAGATGCTCTAAATGACATTGTGTCCTAGTATGCGGACAAGGGATAACCATTGTGAAATTATACTCCATTTTTTCCCAATTGAATGTACTACACTGAATGTAAGGACATGTAGGTGCATGATATAAAATATGATATTAGCACATTCATGTGTACGAATAAAAATTGTTGCTTGCTAAGGGTAAATGAAGCGACCTCCCGGCGATTGGCTCCGCAGCTCAAGCGACACGGCCGATTCCATCTCCCAGTAGTTTGCCGAGTTTGTGCAGGATAGCGATCCTCGCCGGCGGAGGAGGGCACGCTTATGTCATGTCTTGCGACGGCGCGCTTGGAGCTTCTTAGTAAGAAGGAGCGAGTGCTCGATGCGCGTTTCATGCGGGTGGCGAGATGGTACAAATCGGGGTGACGCTGGAACTTCAGGTGTTCACGGTCAAGCCGATAGGATTCTACCATCAGAAATGGGGGTGATGCCATTGATTCCGGCGAGATCACTGGTGATTCGAGTTCTATATCTGAGGGCACCATCGCGGTCACAGACGCGAGCCGGTTTTGGGGTGAACCCGGTGTCAGAGGCAACTAAGGCTGCTCCTGCGCCTTTCGACCTAGAACAAATTGCTTGGTTGTGTTTTGTTAGTCCCTATGAACACACAAGACAATGGTCTACCCGCACTCTTAACAAGGTTCCGCCGGTTCGTTAGTTCCGGGGTTTTGGGCTCTAAGTAGTCCTGAAACCAGCCAGAGAGAAACAGATGTCGGTCAAGCCCTAACACAAAGAGTGAGATAATCTTGGACATCAACAACCCAAATCACACTTGTACACACATGGTATGGCAACCACTAGCATTTGGTGGGACTCAGATGCTCCGGACCTCCTCTCCAGCGAAACCCTAGAACCGCTCGAGCAAAGTCCAACTTATCAGTCTATCCCCTATACGTGAGCAGGAAAGGGGTAGAAAATTGGAAATAATTGCTTGGTGGTGTCTGGTTAGCCCCTAGAAACACCTAAGACAATGTTCAATCCACACTCTTGACAAGATCCCACTTTGTTCGTCAGATCCGGGAGTTTCAGGCTCAAACTAGTCCTGAAACCAGCTAGAGAGTAGTCGATGCCGGTGAAGCCCTAGCAAAAAAGAGTGAGGTAATCTTGGACATCTACAACCCAAATCACACATGTACACACATGGTATGGAAACCACTAGCATTTGGTGGGACTCAGACGCTCCGAAGCCTTTTCCGGCGAAATCCTAGACCCGTTGGAGAGGAGTCCGACTTATCGGTCTATCCACTATACGTGAGCCGGAAGGGGTTAGAAAACTAGAAATAATTGATTTGTTGTGTTTAGTTAAGACCTAGGAACATCCAAGACAATGGTCTACACACATTCTTGACAAGATTCCCCCAGGTTTGTTAGATCTAGGAGTTTCGGGCTCTAAGTAGTCCTGAAACCAGCTAGAGAAAAAAGCCGATGTCGGTGAACGCCTAACAAAAATAGTGAGGGAATCTTGGGCATATACAACCCAAATCACACTTGTACGCACATGGTATGTCAAGCACTAGCATTTGGTGGGACTCAGACGCTCAGGAGCCCCTCTCCAGCGAAACCTTAGACCCACTGGAGAAAAGTCCGACTTATTGGTCTATCCCCAGTACGTGAGTCGGAAGGGGTAGGAAAATGGAACTAATTAATATTTTGTGTATGGTTAGGCCCTATGAACATCCAAGATAATGATATACCCACATTCTTGACAAGATTCCCCCCGGTTCGTCACATCCGGGAGTTTCGGGCTCTAAGTAGTCCTGAAACCAGCAAAAAAAAGTGAGGAGGTCTTTGAAATATATAATCTAAATCACACTTTTACACACATTGTATCGCAACCACTAGCATTTGGTGGGACTGAGCCGCTCTGGAGCCCCTTTCCGGCGAAACCCTAGACCCGCTGGAGAAAAGTCCGACTTTCGGTCTATCCCCTATACGTGAGTCAGAAGAGGGTAAAAAGAGTGGAATTAAGTATTTGGTTGTGTTTGGTTAGGACCTAGGAACATCCAATACAATGGTCTACCTACACTCTTGACAAAATTCCCCGGTTCATCAGATCCGTCACTTTCGCGCTCTAAGTAGTCCTCAAACGAGGCAAAGAGAAGCCAATGTCGTTGATGCCCTAACAAAAAGAGTGAGGTAATCTTGGGAATCTACAACTCAAATAACACTTGTACACACATGGTATGGAAACCACTATCATTTGGTGGGAATCATACGCTTCAGAGCCCCTCTCCGGTGAAACGCTAGACCCACCGGACTAAAATTCGAGTTATCGGTCTATCCCATATACGTGAGTCGTAAGGGGGTAGCAAAGTGGAACTAATTGCTTGGTTGTGTTTGGTTAGGCCTTAGTAACACCCAAGACAATGGTCTACCCACAATCTTGTCAATATTCCCCCGGTTCGTCAGATCCGGGAGTTTTGGGCTCAAAGTTGTCCTCAAACCAGCCAGAGAGAAGCCGATACCGGTGAAGCCCTATCACAAACAGTGAGGTAATCTTGGTAATAAAAAACTCAAATCACAGTTGTACACACATGGTATGGCAATCAATAGAATTTGTTGGGACTCACACACACGAGAGCCCCTCTCCGCAGAAACCCTAGACCCGCTGGAGAAAAGTCCGACTTATCGGTCTATCCCCTATACATGAGTTGGAAGGGGTAGAAAAGTGGAATTAATTGCTTGGTTGTGTTTGATTAGGCCCTAGGAATAACCCAAGACAATGGTCTACCCACATTCTTGACAAGATTCCCCCCGGTTTGTCAGATCTGGGAGTTTTGGGCTCTAAGTAGTCCTGAAACCAGCGAGAGAGAAGCCGATGCCGGTGAAGCCCTAACACAAAGAGTGAGGGAATCTTGGGCATACACAAACCAATTAACACTTGTAAACACATGATATCATAACCTCTAGCATTTTTTGGTACTGAGAAGCTCCAGAGCCCCTCTCCGGAGAAACCCTAGACCTAGTGGAGAAAAGTCCAACTTATCGGTCTATCCCCTATACGTGAGTCGGAATGGGGTAGAAAAGTTGAACTAATTAACTGGTTGCGTTTTGTTAGTCCCTAGGAACATCCAAGTGAGTGGTATACCCACACTCTTGACAAGATTCCCACCGGTTTGTCAGACTCGGGAGTTTCGGGCTCTAAGTAGTCCTGAATCCAGCCAGAGAAAAGCCGATGCCGGTGAAGCCCTAACACAAAGAGTGAGATAATCTTGGGCAGCTAGAAATCAAATCACACTTGTACAAACATGGTATGGAAACCACTATCATTTTGTGGGACTCAGACGCTACGCAACCCCTTTGTGGTGAAACCCTAGACCCGTTGTAGAAAAGTTTGACTTATCGGTCTATGCCCTATACGTGAGCTGGAAGAGGGCAGAAAAGTGGAACTAATTGCTTGATTTTTTTGGTTAGTCCCTAGGAACACCCAAGACAATGGTCTACCCACACTCTTTACAAGAATCCCCCGGTTCATCAGATCTAGGAGTTTCGGGCTCAAACTAGTCCTCAAACCAGCCACAGAGAAGCCAAAGCCGGTGAAGCCCTAACACAAAGAGTGAGGAAATCTTGGACATACATAACCAATATCACACTTGTACGCACATGGTATGGAAACCACTAGCATTTGGTGAGACTCATATGCTCCGGAGCCCCTCTTCGGCGAAACCCTAGCCATGTTGGAGAAAAGTCCGAATTATTGGTCTATCCCTATATGTGAGCCGAAAGAGGGTAGAAAAGTGGAAATATTGATTGATGGTGTTTGGTCAGGCCCTAGAAACACCCAAGACAATGTTATATCCACACTCTTGACAATATTCCGCCCGGTTCGTCAGATTCGAGAGTTTCAAGTTCTCTAAATAGTACTAAAACCATCGAGATAGAAGTTATGCCGGTGAAGCCCTAACACAAGGAGTGAGGGAATATTGGATATCTACAACCCAAATCAACCATGTAAACACATGGTATGGAAAACCACTAGAATTTGGTGGGACTCAGACGCTCCAGAGCCCCTATCCGGCAAAACCCTAGGCACGCTGGAGAAAAGCCCGACTTATCGGTATATCAGCTTGAGTGGAGTCGGGGGGTATAGAAGTGGAAATATTTTATTTCTTGAGATATTTTATCCTAAATCTCATTTTTATTGTCATATAATGAGATATATTCTTACGAAAATGTTGCACGATGGACGGAAACAAAGCACATATGGAGAAATAGGAGAAAAATACCTATGTCGAGCGCCTTTTATCGGAGCCGTCGGCATAGCTTTTGGTGGGACCATACTGGCCACGCTGGCAGCTGGCTAAGGCAATGGCCAAAGGTATGCCGACGGCCGCGCCGAAAGGCAGTAAGCATACATTCTATATGCCGACGGCCGTTCCGAAAGTCCGTAGGCATAGGTGCAACTAGAAGAATACCCCACGCGTTGCAGCGGGTATCTCTTTAAAAAATATATTCTATAAATGAAATGGGTATAAGGTGCATGAAATATTCTATTATCAAGATTCAATTGGTCACATAATCGATATACTAAATTTAATTCGTGTGAAATTGATGTATATTTTGAGAAATAAATATTGGTGGCATGGATAATTATATGGTTGAAAAAATATGGCATGGTCATGTGGCATGAATTATGTAATATCACAATTATTAGTGGAGATGACATGGATAATTGATTGGCTAAAATGGTGGATGATATGGATAGCTTGTATGTTGAGATAGAAAAATCATAAATGCATCTTAGTGGGGTCTTGTCTTATAAGAAGTATAGATAGATTGTTGTATATTTTGATAAATAAATATTAGTGACATGGATAATTATATGGTTGAAAAAAGATGGCATAGTTATGTGGCATGAAATATGTAATATCATAATTATTAGTGGAGATGCCATAGATAATTGATTGGCTAAAATGGTGAGTGATGTGGATAGCTTGCATGTTGAGATAGAAAAATCATAAATGCATCTTAGTGGGGTTTTGTCTTATAAGAAGTATAGATAGATATGCCGACGGTCAAATGTATGCCGACGGCCGTTCCGAAAGGCCGTAGGCATATGTGATATATGCCGACAGTTTCATTTTCGCCGTCGGCATACCACCCTGCATGCGGACGGCTCCGACTAAATGCCGTCGGCATACCTTTTTCCGTCGGCATCTGGACATTTTCATGTAGTGCACCTGAAGACAGAAACTCAAAAGGCAACCTCCAGCTGAAGTAAAAACAGAATAGTTCCACCCGACTACTCCACGGATCATTTCACTTCATAGATCATATATTACAAATCATGCAACGTACTCTTGTCTTGTTTTTTGACTAAACATTTCCTAGCATTGAAACATATACTCCTACTTTTTAACCATGGGAATTCATATATATAAATATATAAATTGTGGAGCATGATGATGGTACCAATGCATGGTTACCCACTTAAGGCATTGAAAAATACTACTTGATGAGTTCTCCAAAAAAAAAGATAAAACAGACTGATCTGTGGCACGAAATTTATTTTGTATGATTCATAGAATCATTAGTTTGGATAATATGAATTGTGTACTGCTAGAAAATGTATTACTAGTGTATGTAGGCATAACTCATAAGCTTAATTGAGAGTGATCATTGTAGGAGGAGTGATCGATGGCTAGAGAGCTCCAGGACCCCAGAAATCTCATGTCGGTGCAGATATTTGAGGTGGTTTGGCAACATGG
The DNA here is from genome assembly GCA_028641055.1 of Alopecurus myosuroides. Lineage (NCBI taxonomy): Eukaryota > Viridiplantae > Streptophyta > Magnoliopsida > Poales > Poaceae > Alopecurus > Alopecurus myosuroides. Next base: position 334,609,167 of record CM054062.1, read on the forward strand.
GACAGTACAACATGCTGCGCACTTCTACACTCGCCCTCACTAGTAGAAACAGGACCTATCGTCCAGGGCCCAAAATTTCATTCATCCTGGTTGCACCAAAATCCAGGACCAATGCTATGCATTTGTCTCGGTTTTTGCGCCAGGGGCAGCAGAATTCGCCTGAGGGCATTGATCCCGGTTTTTAAGGCGGCAGTTGTCCCGGTTTGTGGCATGAACCGGGACCAATGCCTCGCCACACTCCACGTGGCACGCGCAAGGGCATTGGTCCCGGTTCGTGCCACAAACCGGGACGAATGGCCCCCTTGCCCTACATATATACTGCCTCCCAGCCCCCCTTCCCTCTGTTTTTTTCTCTTGGAGGAGTGACAGAGGTGGGTGTTAGTGTGTCTTCTTTTACTATGCACACGAGGTGTTCGAGGAAATAACCAAACCACACATAAACTCACAGAAAATGGTATCTTCGACCGAGGTTAGCAAACTTATCTTTTTCATCTGTAATTGATACAAAAAAGTTATATTTGTCGATGTACTGTTGTCATTTCTTTATTGAAGATGTTATTGTAATATTTTTTGATAAACTTAATTACTACTGTGGTCATTTCTTTATTGAAGATGTTATTGTAATGTTTTTGGATAAACTTAATTACACAATGCAGATGGATGCATGACAGCGATGGATGTACGGTGACCGACGCACTTCCGAGTATATGGCAGGCCTGAATGCATTTCGAGCTAAAGCTCAGGCGAACAAATATAATGGCTTTATGTGTTTCCCATGTGTTGATTGTCGGAGCGTCAGAGAGCACTCTTCCTCGAGAGTCCTTCACGGCCACCTACTTCGGAGAGGTTTCATGCCCAGCTATAATTGCTGGACCAAGCATGGAGAAAGAGGGGTTGTGATTGAAGACAATGAATAAGAAGAAGATGATCCTTTGTTCCCTGAATACGGTGATACTGCAACGGAAGACAATACAGAAGAAGGAGGTGATCAAGAACGGGCATCAGAAGAGCCCGATGATGATCTTGGCCGAGTTATTGCTGATGCAAGGGAAGACTGTGAAAGTGAATTTGAGAGGTTGAACCTGGCCAACATGTTACAGGATCACAAAAAGTTGTTGTACCCAAATTGCGAAGATGGCAGCACAAAGCTCGGTACCACACTGGAGTAGCTGAAATGGAAGGCACATAACGGTGTGACTAACAAGACATTTGAGAGTTTACTTCAACTAATGAAGCCGAAGCTTCCAAAGGATAACGAATTGCTTGAGAGTACGTACGAAGCAAAGAAAGCTCTCTGCCCTCTAGGATTAGATGTGCAGAAGATACATGCATGCATTAATGACTGCATCCTCTTCCGCGGTGAGAAGTACGAGAATTTGGATGAATGTCCGGTATGCAATGCACTGCAGTATAAGATCAGAGCAGATGACCCTGGTGCTGTTGACGGCGAGTCCCCGCCCCCATAAGAGGGTTCCTGCAAAGGTGATGTGGTATGCTCCTATAATACCACGGTTGAAACGTCTATTAAGAAACAAAGAGCATGCTAGGTTGTTGCGATGGCACAAAGAAGACCGTAAGAAATACGAAAAGTTGAGACACCCCGCCGATGGATCGCGGTGGAGAAAGATCGAGAGAGACTTCCCGGACTTTACAGGAGAGGCAATAAACTTATGTTTTGGTCTAAGTACAGATGGCTTTAATACTTTTGGGGAGCAGAGCTCCAGTCATACCACCTGGCCCGTGACTCTATGAAGCTACAACCTTCCTCCTTGGTTATGCATGAAGCGCAAGTTCATTATGATGCCAGTGCTCATCCAAGGCCCGAGGCAACCTGGCAACGTCATTGATGTGTATCTAAGGCCATTAGTGGAAGAACTCTTACAATTGTGGGGCAAACCAGGAGTACGTGTGTGGGATGAGAACGAACAAAAGCCATTTGACCTACGGGCGTTGCTTTTCGTAACCATCAATGATTGGCCTGCTCTTAGTAACATTTCCGTACATAGAAACAAAGGATACAATGCATGCACACACTGTTTAGATAAGACTGACATTGTTTATTTGGATAAATGTAAGAAGGTTTTATACCCGGGGCATCGTAGATTTCTTCCGATCAAGCATCCCGTAAGAAAGAAAGGAGGGAAGCATTTCAGAGGTGAGGCAGATACCCGGAAGAAGCCCGACCTCCGTAGTGGTAAAGATGTATTCGATATGGTCAAGGACCTAAAAGTATTATTTGGGAACGGTGATGACAACCAACCTGTTCCGAACGGACCTGATAAGCGCGCACCCATGTGGAAGAAGAAATCTATATTTTGGGAGCTACCCTATTGGAAAGTTCTAGAGGTCTGCTCTTCAATCGACGTGATGCACGTGACAAAGAATCTCTGCATCAACCTGCTATGCTTCCTGGGCGTGTATGGGAAGTCAAAAGATACGCCAGAAGCACGGAGGACCAGCAACATATGAAAGACCCAAGCAACAAGCACACAGATACATGGCGCCATTACTTAAGCAGCTACGCTCTTACCAAAGCAGAGAAGGAAATATTTTTGAAGTCCTTTACATTATCAAGGTGCCGTCTGGCTTCTTGTCGAATATAAAGGGGATAATAAACATGGCACAGAAAAATTTCCAAAACCGGAAGTCTCATCACTTCCACGTGATTATGACGCAGTTGCTTCCGATTGCATTGAGGGGGCTTCTAACAGAAATCTTTTGAGTACCCATTGTGAAGTTATGTGCATTCATCAACGCAATATCTCAGAAGGTAATCGATCCAGAAATTCTTGCAAGATTACAGAGGGATGTGGTGCAGTGTCTTGTTAGTTTTGAGTTGGTGTTCCCACCTTCCTTCTTCAACATTATGACTCATCTCCCGGTTCACCTATGTGAAGAGATTCATATTCTCGGTCCTGTATTTCTACACAATATGTTCCCCTTTGAGAGGTTCATGGGAGTCTTGAAGAAATATGTTCATAACCATGCTAGGCCAGAAGGAAGCATCTCGAAGGGCTATGGAACAGAGGAGGTGATTGGGTTCTGTGTTGACTTTATTCCTGACCTTAAGACGATTGGTGTTCCTGAATCGCGACATGAGTGGAGACTGAGGGGAAAAGGAATGCTGGGAAAGAAAACAATGATACCCAGGGACGGGCATTCTTTCACTAAAGCACACTACACAGTTCTACAAAATTCCACCTTCGTGGCTCTGTATCTCGAGGAACACAAGAATATTGTACGCTCCACAAACCCGGGGAAGGATGACTCATGGATTAAACACAAACACATGGATACTTTCGGAAGTTGGTTGCAAACACATCTTATAAATGACACCATTGTTGAAGATCAGTTGTACATGTTGGCCGGGTCACCATCTTCGACTATTGGGAGTTTTCAAGGGTACGAGATAAATGGGAATACATTTTACACGATCGCCCAAGATAAGAAGAGCACCAACAAAAACAGTGGTGTCCGCTTTGATACAACAAACGAGAATGGAAAAAAAATGACACATACTATGGTTACATAGAGGAGATATGGGAACTTGACTATGGATTTTCTTTTAAGGTCCCTTTGTTCAAGTGCAAATGGGTCAACCTGAATGGAGAAGGGGTAAAGGTAGACCCGCTTTACGGAATGACAACAATGGATCTCAACAATATTGGTTACAATGACGAACCATTCGTCCTAGCCAATGATGTGGCTCAGGTCTTCTATGTGAAGGACATGTCCTATAGACCGGAAAAAGGAAAAAATAAGCAAACAAATACATCATACGATGAGCCGAAGCATCACATAGTTCTTTCAGGGAAAAGAAACATCGTGGGAATCGAGGACAAGACAGACATGTCAGAAGATTATAATAAGTTTGTTGAAATTCCACCCTTCACAGTGAAAGCTGACCCAACCATCCCGTTAAATAATGAAGATGCTCCATGGTTACGGCCGAAGCGATCATAAGCAAGCGACGTAGGGTTCATGGACCATATCTACACGAAGAAAATTTAGAATACTAGATAGGGATGTTGTTGGTGATGTGTAATAATAAACATGGAATACATGGCATAGTTATGTATCATTACATATGTCGTTACATATGTCCTAGTATCCACCAAAAATAATAAGCTTCGAATACGACGGTTCTGTTGAAAAAGTGTTCACAAAAACTTGCTATCTCATCCTAACATTCTAGGGTTTCGGTTGAAACGATGGGTGTTATGGCCAAACACATGGCATAGTTTGTTATAATGAGCCCATATTGCACACAAACATGCATCTTGGAAGCACGAACAATGTTGACGAAGGAAGTTTTTTTACCTGAATAAAAAACCATTTTCCATTTTCGGAGTGTAAAAAATGGGGTTTTTTGTGAAGGACCTACCACAGACATGTTGCAAAACTTGGGGGCTTAATTTTTAAACATTCTAGGACATGTGATATGCACAAATAAACAATTTGTTGTCTAAGAAATGATTTCCATGCACCTCTTTTGAAAATCACAAGTTTCTGCCGATTCAGTTGGAAACGAGACAAATTTGAACTATAGGTGCCTTGTAATTTGCTCATGAATTTTGGAAAAAATCATTTTTAGGTACTCAAATACCTATTTAAATAGATATCCACAGTGAATTGCTGAATATACAACCCCTAGCTACGAACGGTCATGTCCTCCGTCTTGACTTTCTCGTAAAACGGGCTGAGAAAATTCCAGAAAATTCAAAAAAAAACCCTAAATAACGCGAGACCTTCGCGTGGTGTCATTACGTATGTCCTAGTATCCACCAAATATAATAAACTTGGAATACGACGGTTCTGTTGAAAAAGTGTTCAGAAAAACTTGCTATCTCCTCCTAACATTCTAGGGTTTCGGTTGAAAGTGACGGGTGTTATGGCCAAACACATGGCATAGTTTGTTATAATGATCCCATATTTCACACAAACATGCATCTTGGAAGCACGGACAATGTTGACGAAGGAAGTATTTTTTTTTGCCTGAATAAAAAAACCATTTTCCATTTTCGGAGTGTCAGAAATTGGTATTTTTGTGAAGGACCTACCACATACATGTTGCAAAACTTGGGGGCTTAATTTTTTAAACATGCTAGGACATGTGATATGCACAAATAAACAATTTGTTGTCTAAGAAAAGATTTCCATGCACCTCTTTTGAAAATCAGAAGTTTCTGCCGATTTAGTTGGAAACGGGACAAATTTAAACTACAGGTGCCTCGTAATTTGCTCATGAATTTTGGCAAAAATCATTTTTAGGTACTCAACTACCTATTTGAATGGAGATCCACAGTGAGTTTCTGAATATACAACCCCTAGCTACGAACGGTCATGCCCTCCGTCTTGACTTTCTCGTAAAACGGGCTGAGAAAATTCCAGAAAATTCAAAAAAACCCTAAATAACGCGAGACCTTCGCGTGGTGTCATTACATATGTCCTAGTATCCACCAATAATAATAAACTTGGAATACGATGGTTATGTTGAAAAAGTGTTCACAAAAACTTGCTATCTCCTCCTAACATTCTAGGGTTTCGGGAGTTGTGTCGCGTGGCGTGGGAGTTGTGCTGCGTGGGGAGGGAGTTGTGCCGCGTGGATGCGTGGCGTGGGAGTTGTGACGCGTGTAGCGAGAGTTGTGCCGCGTGGCCATGAGCGTGCGGTATAAACTGCCGCGCCTCGAGCGTCTTCTCCTCACCACGCACCGTCGCGCCGCCACAATGCCTCCGAGGAGGAACAACACCACCGGCTTCCGCGGCGTCCAAGCACGGCAGAACGGAATGTTCAGCGCGGATATCTGCTGCGGGGACGACCGCGTCCCCCTCGGCTCCTTTGAGACGGCGGCGGAGGTCGCCCGCGCCTGGGGCGCGGCGGCCTGGCGCCTCAACCGCTCGCGGTCGCTGATGAACTTCAACGACTGCCACACCCTCTGGGAAGCGGAGGCCAGGACGCCGAAGCCGCAGATCGTCACTGTCGCCGACCACCGCCACCTCCGCCACCGTGCGTTTCAGGGCCTAGTCGATGCCAGGGACGACTGCGTCATCCGCGAGTATTACCGGAACAATCCGGGGGAGGAGAGCGCTCTGGCAGACCCGCGCGGCTGAGCGGGAAGAGCGCCGCCTCAAGCGCCACCTCGCGTTAGATGTCGCTCGGGAGGCAAGGACGAAGGCGCTGCAAGAGCTCCGCCGGGCTGACCACGCCAGCGAAGTCTGGGCCTCTGACGATCCGAGGTGGGGGCCTATCTCGGACATACCATCATGCACCTCCGATGACGATGAGGAGGTCAGCGACGAGTTCGGCGACGACGATGACCCAGAGGAGATCACCGACGAGTTCCCCGACAATGACGATGAGGAGTAGTGTTCGTCTGTTTTCTTTTTTTTAATAAAAGAATTTGTATTCCAGCGAACTGCGGCGCGCTAGCGCGTCTGTTTTCTGTTTTTAATAAAAGAATTTGTAGCACTCTATTTCTTTTTTATAGAGCTTCTGTATTTGCTGTCGCACCGCGCTCGCGCCCATATTGCACACAAACATGCATCTTGGATCACTACTAGGGAAAAGTTTACCCGTGACGCACCAATTTTCTTATCCGTGACGCACCTGGGCGCGTCACGGCTATCACGCCGCGCCTATGGGTTTAGCCGTGACGCACCTAGCTGGTGCGCCGCGCCTATTTATACCCGTGACGCACGGGCGTGGTGCGTCGCGGCTACTGCTAGGCGCGTCACGCCTAACCTCTCAGGTGCGTCACGGGTACCCTTTTTGGTGCGTCACGGCTATACTATGCTGTATTTTTTAAAATAAGCAGTACCGTATTTATACAGGTATATACAACTCAAATACAGAAGAATATCAGTAGACCAAATACAGAAGAATATCAGTAGCTCAAATACAGGTATGCAATTGACAGCAAAATGACAGAATAAAGTTTCATAGCAGAAATATTCTCGAACAAGATCATCACCACATAGTTCAACAAATATTACATAGTCTCGAAAACAACCATACTACTAATAAATCCAGGAGTTAGTCTCGAAAACAACCATATTACATAGTCTCGATCATCACCACATAGTTCATCTATCTAGCGGGCGCTGATGTAGTCGATGACCATCATCATGTCCAAGTTGGGGATGTCACTATTCCTCATGGTGATCAGAATAGCTCGGCCAGCCTCCATACCAACTCTTGCGGAATGGAACTGCCTCCATGCTTGAGAGTTGAGGATGGCGCGACCATCAGCATTATCCCTGGTGATCGGAACTGCGGTGACATTTCCTGATCTCCATGGCGTACTCCAATGGTACCTTTATGCTCCATGCCAGCACTGTCCGCTACCGCCATAGGTATTTTCTAGAACACACAATTCCAAGAAAAAATAAAATCACAATGTCACATACCGGCCACATTATAACATAAGCAACTATAGGAATAAGAAAGTGTTAAGAAACATACCATGACATGTCCATTGGAGATATTAGTGTTGGTGATGCGATGCACGAAAGGGACCCCGATGTAGCTATCTATCTGGGCTAGTTTCTGAAAGACACGGTCCTTCTCAAGCTCGCTAAGATTGGCTCTTTGAGCAACCACCACATGTTTCCATGGGTCCTCCTCATCCATATAATCCTCCTCACTCCCCCCATCCACCTGTATACTCTCGCTATCCTCGCTCGCAATCTCGCCCATATACAGAAGTACGATACGAGGTTGCGGTCCTGCCATAGAGAAGTGAAAGAGATCACCTCCGCTTAAATTATAGGTGGCGATGATAGACACCAATTGTTCCCCGTAGAAGTAGGTCTTCTTTCTTTCTTTCTTCACTCGAATTTTGTAAGTGGTCCCGTGAACATCGAAATCCACGATATTGCCTACTAACTCGTTGAACTCTTCCCGAATATTGCACGGTACAATCTAAAAAAGAAATATAAAAGAATCTTTTGTTAAGAAACATACCAATCTAAGCTGGATAGTAAAACGAAAGAACACAAGTTGCAAGTGAACATAAAAATAATCATTTGTTAATTACCAAAGAATCAAGGTGACCGTCTTTCATCTCAATCATAAAAGAAGACCCGGTGAATTGTCCTTGGGCACATAGGGACCGACATACTTTGCAAGCCATGTTCTATTAAATTAAGAAAGTAGACATATAGGTTAGAGCGATACAAGAGACAAGCTATCTGCTAACCAACACAGTGAACTATGCCTTACAGAAAATAATAAGTAGATAAGACAGTGCAGAATGCAAGACCAATCAAACTTATCAGGTGATACTAAAATGTTTCATCCTTCTGCAGTAGTCTAAAACTAAATTCACTATGAAAATAATACAGTGTTATGCAGCGTGATCATTTGGTAAGCTTATATCATGTTGTTTCAGTACTATTGTAGGAAGGTGGATGGTCTCTTGCGGTACTTTGATCTTCTGTTCATGATATACTTTACATACATAACCCAATTATTCATACTGTTATCTACGAGGGGATCTAACCCAAACAGGTGTAGTGTAGCTAAGTTCAGATCGTGTCTACGAGGGGATCTAACAGCGGTCAGCAAAATGCCCGAGTCTAACACATATTAATCAGATCTTTGCATTGCACAAGTGCATCCAATCACACTCTTAAACAATTTGCTAAACAGTAGTTATTCAGAGCACGGCTACATGACATGCATCATAACCAGAAATTAGACGAACCAACAAATGCATCCATCAACTAGCAATAGCACAATTCCAGGTGCCCCAAATGTATGTACACACAATGCTCCTTCTACAACACATCTATGGTCTATGGACAAGAGCACTTGGTACCATTCATTAATCTAAATATCTTGTCATATGGAACAAAGAAGATCATTCATGGACGAAATGTGACCAGGAAGCAAGTACTATATTTGATCACTAGTGTCGACCTTCTTGATTCGGAGTATGTAGCAGCAATACTCATTTGGTGTCTATCACAGTTTTTTTCTTCTTTTGGCGAGTATGTTCAGAGAAATGCACACTACTCCAAACACATTGAACAAGAAAACAAATTCATTCCACATTTGCTGGTGCATCCACATTCATTCTAGAGGAAACATCATACACATGAAGCAACATCAAATGACTCGAAGAGATTAGTCAAAAAAGGTTCATAATTGGTGGTAACATATTAAACAGTTAAACATAATTGGTGGTATCCAGATCACACTCCATACTTGGTTAGAGTATCAATTCAAAAAACATGAAAGAGTTGTAAATATGCAGCTCTAATGTGACCAAAATCAACAATAAAATTAGGGAACACGGACTTGGAAGCAAAACAAGGAAAAAAGTGAATCCAATTACTCCGGTTCGAATTGATGTGTAGATCTAGTTATATACTCCTTGTTCTAGAAATACTCCATGGTAATCTAGATGATCCAATATACAGCAGGGAAGTAGTACTCCTTGATGTATACCAATAGAAAATTTCAGTTATCTTATACTCCTACGAAAATTTCTACTCTAGGTTCTAGATTTATTATCATCAGAAGCAAGCAAGAAATATCCCAAGCAATATTATCATCCAGCAAGCAATAAATATTTCAGTTTCTAGCAACATTATTTCTAGAAATATTTTCAATTTGTTCGGTATTTCGATTTCTTGCAATATGTTTAGACAAGAAATACATATCCAGACAAGCATTAGAGTGGAGTACTAATCATGTGTCACTTTTGTAGACAAATCCTTATATGAAGTTGCCATTGTTGATTTGTTAGCTTTCGGTGCTTCTCCTTTTACCCTGTAGGTGGAAGGCGTCGAGCGGGTCGATGCAGACGGCCGGCGGCGCGGCGCTCCTCCTCCTCACTCGCTGCACCTCCTAAGCCGTGGTCGATGCATACGGGCTCCTCCTCCTCCCTCGCTGCTCCTCCTCCTCCCTCGATGCAGACGGGCGGCAGACGGCGCGGTGCTCCTCCTCCCTCGATGCAGACGGCGTGGTGCTCCTCCTCCTTCCTCGATGCAGACGGGCTAGGTGGAGTCTACGGTGGCGAGCGAGGGCGACGGTGGAGACTGGAGGCAGCGAGCGAGAGCTAGGGCGAAGGGGAATGGATCCAGGTCGAAGGAAAAACGGTCGTGCCTGCTGGTCTCCGTATATACTAGCTATAGCCGTGACGCACCACGGGCAGGTGCGCCGCGCCTATCTCACATAGCCGTGACGCACCAGCGGCTCGGTGCGTCGCGGGTATGCCTCGGAGGCTCGCCACCCCGGCCCCACACATAGGCGCGACGAGCCATCTGTTTGGTGCGCCGCGGGTAAGGCTATAGGCGCGACGCACCAAACCGTGGTGCGCCACGGCTATTAGGCGTGACGCGCCGTATTGCTGGTGCGTCACGGGTATCATCACTCCTATAGCTGTTTTCCTAGTAGTGGATAGATAAACAAGGCAGTACATAATGGCAAGAGTGGATCTAGACCTAAACGGAAAGCATAGATCTAGATAAGCAAGACAGTACATAACTGAAAGACTGGATCTGATCTGCTAGTCATACTCCTGCCTAGGCCTATCGTACTCCGACTCGTAGTTGTCGTAGTCGCCTCCATCGTTGTCACTACCGTCGGACGGTGCTCTGGACTCCCTCGGAGGATCACGACGCCAGGACTGGGCGTGAGGGTAGCGCAGGCGGGGGCTATCGCCGGCCCTGATGTAGTTCATGATGCTCTGAAGAGTCCGTCCGCGGCCCCACCACAGCTGACGACCGGCCTCGTTGAAGTTCGAAGGAGGCGGGCCGTTCTCCTTGTACCCAGCGAGCGCACTCTCACGCCGATTAATGAAGAAGGCATCCCAAGTAGGGCGGTAGTCGGGATTCCAACTGGGATTCCTCCGCTGCTCCGGCGTTAGCTCGTGGTAGCAGTGGTTCGTGATGGCCGCCCGACGCGCCACACCTTGAGGAGACCGGCACTCCTCCAGCGCTCAGCATCCAACCGACGGGGACGCTGTAGCCGGGCGGGAAGGGGTAGTTCGAGGCGGAAAGTGCCTACGCCTGGAGGAAGGTTAGACTGGGTACGGTAGAAGCCATGAGAGAGTGGTGAGTTTATATGTGTTTATGCCAATGGTGGCAATGCATACATATATATAGTGATAAGAAACATACCGTTTAGTCTCGGCCTGTTTTACCAACCGGGACGAAATGGTTCGGGTTTCGTTGGGAAACAGATCGTCCCTTTAGTCCCGGCCTGTTTTACCAACCGGGACTAAATGGTTAGGGTTTCGTTGGGACCAATCAGAAAGAATCACACGGATCGTGTGTTTCTTTCAAGCGCTTGTGAGTCGTTGGATCAGGGGTGTGTTTCTTTCGAAATGTTTCGAGCCGTTCGATCAGGGGTACAGTGTGTTTCTTTCGAGCGGTTGTGAGCCGTTGGATCATGGGTGTTTCTTAACCGTTGGATCGAAACCCTAGCACAATACTTTGTGAGACAGAGGACCCTATATATAGCCCACCTTCATACATCAGTCAGTTCATCGACCAAATGCAAATCATCCCGATTTGCCAGCATACGTCCTACCGTTCATTTGGTATGCATATATGCACTCAGTAGCCACGGTAGGGCTGTATGCTGGCGATACCGATTTTTTTGTTCTACATCAACCCTTTAAGGTTTGATACATCATTCAGTTCATCGACCGAATACAAATCATCCGGATTCGCCATCATACGTCCGACCGTTCTTTTGATATGCATATATGCACTCAAGAGCCACGGTCGGGGAGTATGATGGCGATACCGATTGTTTTGTTCTGCATCCCCCTTGAAGATTTGACAAAAGGTTACTACGTATATATATGTCTGCCTTGTATGTGACGAAACTATGTATATGCATGGATCAACTGGTCTGATGTGCACTTATTATAAATTTAATGTACCTTGTTCTGTATTTGAAATGTGTAGAGTTACTATTTGAAACATAAAGGATATAATGGAAAACAAAATAAAACAATAGAAAACATAAAGGAAACAATGGAAAACAATAACAAACATAAAGGAAAACAGTAGAAAACATAAAGGAAACAATAGAAAACAAAATAAATCAAGAGAAAACAAAAAGGAAACAAGAGAAAACAAAATAAAACATAAATGAAAACATTAGAAAACATAAAGGAAACAATAGAAAACAAAATAAAACAAGAGAAAACAAAAAAGGTAACAAGAGAAAACAAAATAAAACAATAGAAAACATAAAGGAAAACAATAGAAAACATAAAGGAAAACAATAAAAACATAAAGGAAACAATAGAAAACAAAATAAAACAAGAGAAAACAAAAAGGAAACAAGAGAAAACAAAATAATACAATAGAAACCATAAAGGAAACAAGAGAAAACAAAAAGGAAATAATGGAAAACAAAATATGTAAGTCGCCGAAATGAGTTTTAAAACAAAATATGGAAACCACCTTATCAGTCACCCAATTGAGTTTTAAAACATCATAAGTGATTTTCATTTATCTTTCTAATAATTTTTATATATAACTTGAAATTTTCAGAATTTATTGAATTATTTGATATTTTCTCCATTTCTTAATTAATTAATTCAAAATTTTGAACTTCACCAAATATGTTTTGAAAGTAATATATTCAGTTATTTTATAATTTTCTAAATGTTTTGATATCTTGTTTAAATTTTTTTGATTGTTATTTAATGTTTCATAGGAGTTTTGGAAAAAAAAAGTAGGAACAAATATTAAACTTAAAAAGTATTAAAAATAGGGCATTAGTCCCGTTTGTATTAACAACCGGGACAAATGCCCCTCCCAACGCGCGCGCTCCACGTGCCCCCATCCGGCCGCTGTGAAAAAAAAAGTGTGGGGCATCCATCCCGGTTGGTAGCAACAACCGGGACAGATGAGCCTTTCATCGCGGTTGTTTCTACCAACCGGGACGGATGCCCCGTCCTATATATTCCGCACCTTCTTCCTCCCCAAAACAAATCTCGCGCGCAAGGAAGGACGACGCTTCCGGGCTGCTGCTCTCCGTTGCCCACGCCGTCGTCCTACTCGCCGTGGAGGAGCGCCGTCGACCCGTGGTGGAGCGCTCCCGCGCCGTCGCCTGCGCCCGCGCCCGTAAGTGGAGGAGCTCGCCGCGCCCGCGCCGTCGCCTGTGGAGGAGCTGCGCGCCCGCGCCGTGGACGAGCTCGCCGCGCCAACGCCGGCCCGCGCCTGTGGAGGAGCTCGCCGATGCTCTCTCTCGCTCTCGGCTCTCCCTCTGTAAGAAACAGAGAGATTTTTGTTTAATTTTTTTACTCCTTTTGTGTTTACTTTTTTTTTTACTATTTTCATTAGGTACATTAGTGTAGAAAATTTCACTTAGTGTTAGAATTTTAGTTTTAGTGTTAGAAATATTAGAATTTTAGTTCTAGTGTTAGAATTTTTTTACTTGGTGTTAGAAACTTTAGGAATTTTACTTAGTGTTAGAATTTTTTTACTTAGTGCTAGATTTTTTTTACTTAGTATTAGAAAATTTAGGTATTTTACTTAGATTTTTTTTTACACTAAGTTAGAAATTTTTTCCACTAAGTTAAAAACACCAAGGTATTTTTACTTAGAATTTTTTTACACTAAGTTAGAAACACTAAGATATTTTTACACTAAGTTAGAAAAATTGTAATGTAGAATTTTTTTACTTAGTGTTAGAAAATTTAGGTATTTTACGTAGTGTTAGAAATTTTTTACTTAGTGTTAGAATTTTTTACTTAGTATTAGAAAATTTAGTTATTTTACTTCGAAAATTTTTACACTAAGTTAGAAATTTTTTACACTAAGGTATTTTTACTTAGAAAAATTTTACTTAGAATTTTTTTACACTAAGTTAGAAATACTAAGGTATTTTTTAATGTAGAATTTTTTTTACACTAAGTTAGAAATTTTTTAATGTAGAAATGTTTTACTTAGTGTTAGAATTTTTTTACTTAGTATTAGAAATTTAGGTATTTTACTTACAATTTTTTTACACTAAGTTAGAAAAAATTTACACTAAGGTATTTCTACTTAGAATTTTTTTACACTAAGTTAGAAACACTAAGGTATTTTTACACTAAGTTAGAAAATTTGACTTAGTAATTTTACTACGTTTTAGTGTTAGAAATATTAGAATTTTTAGTGTTAGAATTTTAGTGTTAGAAACATTAGAAAATTTTGACTTAGTGTTAGAAACATTAGTGTAGAAAATTTGACTTAGTGTAAAATATTAAAATTTTGAGTAATTTGTCTAAGTGTAAAAATATTAGAAATTTTAGAAATTTGACTTAGGGAATTTCACTTAAGAATATTTTTTTGTAGTATTTTGACTTAATGTAGAATTAAATTATACTTAGTGTAAAATTGGTAATATTTTATGTTTTTGACTTAAGGAATTTTAGTACGAGTACTTTATTTTTTAGTAATTTAACTTAGTTTAATTTGACTTAGTGTAAAATATTAGAATTTTCAGTAATTTGTCTAAGTGTAAAAAAATAAGAATTTTTAGAAATTTGACTTAGTGTATTTGACTTAGGGAATTTCACTTAAGAATTATTATTTTTTGGTAGTATTTTGACTTAGTGTGGAATCAAATTATACTTAGTGTAAAAAATTTGGTAATTTTTTTTACTTAGGGAATTTTGTGTAGAATCAAATTTTGACTTAGCGAATTATACTTAGTGTAGCATCAAATTTTGACTTAGGGAAAACTTTTGGGTTTGTAGAAAAGTATGGAGCCAAGAGACGAAGATGCGGAAAACTTGCTCGCGGGTTTAATCCGCGAGCCCAAGGGAGAGACCGATGTGAGCCAGTGGATGAACAACTCCGGTTAGGGAGATCCGGACCTCACCCGAAGAGACGTCTCTGCTGAGGGAGAAGCCGACGGCTCCGGTGAGGCAGAAGCCGATGGTTCCGATGAGGGAGAAGCCGGCGGCTCCAGTGAGGGAGGTGCCGACAGCTCCGGTGGAGCCGTACAAATTACAAGCACCGGCTCTGAGGTGCATACAGATATGTTAATTAATGAAGCATCCATTGTCTATATACATGTATTAACACTCTTTATTTTTTTTGGCCACCCAGCTCAACCATATCAACCCGAAAAAAGACTAAATGAGGCGCAACAAAGAAGTTGAAATATACAGAAAGATATAGGATCGACACAATCGCAACAGACGGCGCACACGAGCTTCCCGCTGATATTGCCCAAAAATTTGTAAAGCAATGAGGAGTGCTAGTTAGGGATCACATCCCAATCACCATTCAAGAGTGGAATGAGCCAAAAGATCCACATAGACAAGGAATTTCATTTGTCAGCAACTTAGCCAAAGATAATCTTTTCAAAAATATCATGTGTAATTTCACCTTACCGACGTCGCATGTGGACGAGAATGAGGCGGATGAGAATGAGGAGGTAGATGGTGAAGCCGATGCTAATAAAAATAAACTTGAGTTAGTCAAAAAGGTCAAGGCATGGACTCTGAAAAAGATGGCCCAGCAATTCAACAACTGGAAGAAAAGATTACCTTGACTTTATTAAGAAGGGCAAGACTCCGGATTTCACTCAAGGATATGAGAAAATAAAACCCTTACGGGCAGATTTTGTGAAGTACAAGCTGTCAGATAATGCGAATATAAGGTCAAAAACAAATCAGGAAAACGCCTCCAAAAAGGTATATCACCATATTATGGGGCAAGCTGGCTACAAGGGTTCCCTGCCCAAGTGGGAGAAATGGGAGAACGACCTGCTTGAGAAGGGGATCACTCCCGAGCCATTCATGTGGGTCGAGCGGACAAGGTCTTGGCTCTACGGGCATGGGGGCAAGTTGGACGCCGAAAGAAACGCAATCTATAATCAAAGGAATAAAGAGAATCTTCTACCCATAGAAGATCTTAGAAACGCAATAAAGGATGCTAAAGAGGGGAGGTTCATGCCAGACAGACAGAACGACGAGCTCATATACGCCCTCAAGAATCCGGAACACGTAGGGCGTACACGAACCACAATAGGCGATGTTCGGTGGAGTATTGGGTTTGACGAGATAAAAAAGAAATATCCTGATAGAAGCCGTTAGCGGAAAAAGGACGCGGAGGCAGCTGAAGCAGCAAGTCAGGCAAACTGGAGGCGTCAACTTGAAGAACAGATAAAGCGGACGCAGGACATAGCAATGAAGCAGCAGGAGCAATTTAACACACTTAGCCAGCATCTAGTGTCTACCGGCGTACCACACATGGTAGAAGGTGAAGTCGATGCTACCGGCACCGCACATTCTCATCAGGAAAGCAGCGTTGCATCCACACAGCTCCAGGGTGATGATGCACCGCCGATGATGCACCCGGTGGATGATATCACGGAGATGAAAACTTGTGAGCTCCACGTGAAGGTCGTCAATATAACCATCAAGGCGACGGTCGGCTATGTCTTACCAATTGGCAACGAACCAACTCACCATAGTCTTCTGGTTCTACGGGACTACGCTGTTGTTGTGGTGGATGAAGTTGTCAACGGATTCGAGCGGGTGAAGCTTGAATTCCTTAAAGGTGAAGACAGAGAGGTGACTGAACTCGGAGAAGCCAAGAAGTTGACTGTTCTATGGCTAAAGGAACACATTGTGCTTCCAAATCAGATGGCAAGGCCATCGACTCCTCACCATTCTCCAGCGCAATAGTCTCCAGCGCGATCGTCTCCGCCATGCATGCCGTCTCCAGCGCGGTCGCCTACGCCATGCATGCCGTCTCCAGCGCGGTGGTCTACACCGCCGCGTCAACCTTCTCTGCCCACTAAGTTTTTGCGGAGTCGTAAAAGATCACCCAAACATCAACGGTCACCCCTCCCGAAGGTAACAAAGGAGTTACCCAAGTTACCTTACGACTATACTCCTGGGGAAACCCAGAAAATCGCAAGGGACCAATACGAGGCGTGAAAATCGAAGCCGAAGGAGAAGAAAAAGGCAGATTTCCCCGACACCGAAGAAGATGTAGAACGAGCATGGAAAATGGTGAAGACTCTTCATCAGCCCGAGCCAAGTCTGTCATCTGATTATGACCGCTCTATTCTGAAGTCACACCAGGAAATGGTGCGGTCGACGAAGAGTAGTAGCGAAAGCGCGAACCGCGGGAGATCAGTTCCCAGCTCGGAGAGCAGAAAACACAATCCATCTCCCCGCTCAAAGTGATTTCCAATACCCAGGTGGGGCCGAGCACTAACTCTGATGAGCAAATTGATCCGGAGTTTATAGAACTGTACGGACCAGGGGCAGCTGCTGCGGGTTTGGCCATTGCTGAGTATATGCAAACAGTAGAGTACTTCCCCGCTTCTGAATGTGCGTACAAATACCGACACGAGTATCCTCTCGTCAAACCCGAGGAGGTAAAAAATCTACCAACCAAAATGTGAAGAGTGCATAATTGGAAATCTCAGGACTGGATAATGGTCAGAGTTAGAGACGAGCACTACGGGTATGGAGATGGACTGGTTCTGATTCAATTTGACGAATTGTTTTAGTTATTCCAGAA
Source organism: Alopecurus myosuroides (assembly GCA_028641055.1). Classification (NCBI taxonomy): domain Eukaryota; kingdom Viridiplantae; phylum Streptophyta; class Magnoliopsida; order Poales; family Poaceae; genus Alopecurus; species Alopecurus myosuroides. Next base: position 334,626,666 of record CM054062.1, read on the forward strand.
GAAGGCCCTCGACAAATCTATCGTTAGTTCCTATTGTCTGTAAGTACTTATTTCTCTAATTAAGTCTCTAGCTAGCTCACCTCATTCATTGAATCCATATAAATAGTACACTCATTATATTATAATTGCAGAATGAAGATTCTCGAATGCAAAAGAGGACAAATCTATGATATTGGGTTCATTGACCCATATTTTGTTAATCATAAGACTCTTGAGCTATCTCCCAAGGATACAGAAGATAACCTTCTGAGGGTTATAAGGTTTCAAGAACACAAAAGAAAAATACTATTTCCTTACAACTTCGGGTGAGTGTTACTGTGTTACACACATTCTGTTTTCCTTACTCGATGTTCAGTGTATAATTGATGAGTTATGTGTGCGCAGATTTCACTATATTCTGCTAATCTTCCAAGTTGACAAAGGAAAAGTACTGGTAATGGACCCAAAACGTAAACCCCTTGAGCTCTGGGCGGACATGCAGGAAATGATCCAGCGATAATTTCAATCTTTATATATGGCACTATATTGACTACTTTGTTTCATTTTCGGATATCAAGTAATTACTAACTCTTTTTATTCTTTTTATTTCCCGGGAAGCGCTTGGAAGAGGTTCAGAAAAAAGGCTAGGGGTGAATGGAAATCAGAGTTTACATTTGAAATTGTGCAAGTAAGTACTACTATCTAGATCCGCGCATCTCCTTGATTCTAGTTTCGATACCATTATCATGGCTGGTTGATTATTATTTTGATTGAAACCATGTTCTCGTAAAGTGCTTGCAACAGGGAGACGGGAATCACTTGTGTGGATATTACGTATGCGAGTTCATTCGTCAGACGACCTGTCCCAAGGGCAGAGATTTCAACAAACTTCATGTACGTCATTCATCAATTTTTCTTATTACCATCTATTTAATTACTTAGTTTCATTAATATATATTGACCACTCTTCTTTATATTAGATCGAATGGCTCTGAGACGATCTTCTACCAAGGGACCGCATACGAGCAATTCAGGAGGAAGTTGCGGGCTTCTTAGATGCAGAGGTCCTAAATGTAAATGGAGAGTACTATACCGCTTGGGAATGAACTTGATTTTGTAATTCATTCCATCGGTCATGTAATATGCTCGATATGCTTTGATTCTGTAATATAAGTGTTCCTTCTTTTGCTATATATATATGTATTACTTATTCACTCGTGGGATCCGGGAGGTCCGGGGAGGGCCCACCGGGGCTCCTCTCTTCTCGTGGGATCCTGGAGGTCCGGGGAGGGGCCACCGAGGATCCTCTCTTCTCGTGGGATCCGGGAGGTTTGGGGAAGGGGCACCAAGCTCATCTCTTCTCCTAGGACCCGGGAGGTCCGGGGAGGGGCCACCAAGGCTCCTTATCAGTGTATGGTGATAGGGGTATCGTACAATCGAATTGATCGCAAAACATAAAATAAAAAGGAAAACAATAAATCGAAAAAAAAACTTTGCCGCGGCAGAGAAAATGGCGAAAGTGCTGCCACGGCAGAGGACGCATGCATCCCGGTTCGTGTTAAGAACTGGGACGAATGGCCCCTGGCTAGCTTCTAGCGCGCCCTGCCACGTGGTCAACCCATGCATCCCGGGTGCTAGCACAACCGGGACCAATGGGGTGGGGCATTTGTCCCGGCTGCCCCATCCCGGTTGCGCAACCGGGATGAATGGGCCTTACAAACCGGGACCAAAGCCCCTGTTTGTACTAGTGCCTGATGATCTGCTCACCCATCCTCTGCTCGGCAGGTTCGCCGAGCAGGTGGGATTCGGATAGTGGTGGAACAGGAGCTTGTTTTCATTACTTTATGCTAGCTAGTAATTGGATTGTATCTTGTTACACCTTTTGAATATATATATAGAAAAGGTCCGGTGCATTTTATTGACAAGTACTCCCACCTTTCCGTATTAGATGACTTCCATTTGTCTTATTATAGATGTATCTAGACATGTTTTAGTCTATAGATACATTAATACATGGACAAATGAAAGTCAAGTATTTCGCAATGGAGGGAGTACATCCGTTTGGCATAGGGCACGCATGTGCGGGACTGTACTCAGAAACCTAATTTACATGCTTCCAAGCTTAGAGCATCTCTGACGGACACCCAAAAAACACCTAGCACTTGAAAAACCGCCGTTTTAGCGTGTCGGACGCAAAAAAGACGGCGCTCCAGCAGCAGCTGTAAAAACGCGATACGGGATATTTTGTCCAGCGCGCGGAGCAAAACGACCTCTCATGCCGGCTATTTCGAGCTTTCACTCGCGCGCGCAGGAAAATCTGCACAAAAGGCGCGAAGACCAACTGCCCTTGGAAGTTCCCCGCGAGGCAACCCCTCCCATCTCTACCTCAACCGTGTCATCTCCAGTGCACATCTTCCTCGTCCATGTTGAGCGCCACCATGGCCAACGAGGACAACTTCTGGTCGGCAGCGCCCCTGTGTGACTCGGCGCCGAAGTCCGAGGCGATGGTCCTTTCCAGTGATGCCATGGAGTGCTACGCAACCTTGACATCTATGATGGGGCATAGTAGTGATACGTTGCAAGCGTATCTATACTTTTTTATGCTCCATTCTTGTTTTTTTACATGTTTTCCTTATGTTTTCTATCATTTATTGGACTAACCTATTAACAAGATGCCCAGTGCTAGTTTCTGTCTGTTTTGTCTATGAATTGCAGAAAAGGTTCAAAAATTAAAGTGCTCAAAATTGGCTGAAAATTTACGAGGATTTTCTATTCACTTGAAGACTCCAAAAGCCAGAAGGAGACCTGGAGGGGAGCCAGGGGCACCAGCCGTGCCTGGGGCCCACCTAGGGACCCTGTCCACCGCCTCGTGTTGCCTCTTCGACTACAAAATCACTCTTGACCTAATTAGGGAGAACACCGGAGAATTTTTTTTAAAAACGTATCCGAGCTCCGCTGCCATCCGAAACCCTACTTTGGGGGACATATGCCTCTGTTCTAGCATTCTTCCGGGACGGGGAAGTGCCCCCGGAGCCATCTTCATCGACGTTGCTGCCTCCCACGATGATGCGGGAGTAGTCCCTCCTCGGGGCTATGTCTTTCATGCATGTTGTTAGAGGAAGTATCATATGGCGGGGATTATTATTTCTTTTATGTATGTGGATCATGGTGGTAACGCTTTATGTGATAGTTATATTGTTGATTTTATTCATGATGCTACCGAAATATACTTTGAGAGAGAAAAACATGGTTGTAAGAATTTCCATGTTACTAAAACACCTCTCTATATGTTGAAATTTTTGAAGTTGAATTTGTTTTCCCTTCCTATGCTTGCTACTTTGTGCTTCATTGATTTCTTTTATTACAAGATTACTATGCATAGAAAGTGGGTTAGGATTAAATGTGTTTTATATTTTCTTCTTGATGCTCTACTTTTGTTCTTCAATTCTTATTCTTATGTGAGCATCTTTTAAAATCATTACGCCTAGCTAAAAGGCATTAAAGAAAAGCGCTTGTGAGAGCCAACCCACTTTGTTTTCCTTTGTTTTATTTTTTTTTCTCATGTTTTATTTTGTTTTCTTTAAGTCTTTGAAGTTTTTACATCTGTAGAAACCTCTCGTTATCCTTTTTATTTTGTTTTTGTGCCAAGAATAACCTCTATTCGAAAGAAAGTGCAACTTGCTGTTTTCTATCCAGATTTTTGCGCTCCACCAAAAATCTCGGTTCTCTCACCCAGAACGCGAGGAATTATTATATTTTCTGGGCACCTGCCCAGATTGTTATCTAACTTTCACCAGTTCTGCAATTTTTTATTTGAGCAGCAGAAGGTCCTGAAAAAATTCATCTCTCTACATGTTGTTCTGTTTGATAGATTTCTGCCAATATTTGCATTTTCCTCTTAATCCTTTTCTTTTGTGATTCTTTCGAGGGGGGGGGGGTTATCCTTAAAAGAAGTTGTGAAAGTAGATAATCCTTTTCTTTTAGTTTGGAGAGATACACGCTCCGTTTTCATTGCCTGGAACACTCTAGTTTTCACTCTTATTGTCTCGTGAGTGTTCAGTTTTTGCTACTACTGCGTTTAGCTCTTGTTTTCATTCTTATTTTTTTCAGATCTTGTTGGTTTGCTTCAGTTATATATGATTGGATCTCTGGTATTTAATGATTATTTTCTTTGAGAGTTGTTTCAAATAAGTTGATTGGTGTTGGAGAAGAGTAAAATATTTCATGATTATAGTGGTGCAATAGGAAGCTTGTTTTGACTATTTCTTAGACTTTGCCATGTCATGTTAGATATTATTTTAATTGTGTGTTTAGTAGTTTATGATTTATCATGACTATTCCCAAATAACTGAGAGTGCTTAATGTGCCGTTGAAATTAAATCATGTGTTGTTTCCTCGTATTGAAGCACGGTATTATATATGGTATTCTCCTTTGAATGATTTATTTGGATTGACTTGGCGCAAGCTAACCCCATGTAAATATGACTATAAACCTATCACCTTTATACTTGATGATCATTTAGTTTTTGACTTGTAATATCACTTCATGTTTTGATTAATAATGTTTTGTCGCTATGCATGATTATGGCTATTATTGCTTTCTTAGTTGGTCGCTCCCAGTCTCTTGCTAGCCTTCACCCTGTACTGAGTATGAGCTCTACTCGTGCATCTAGCTCCCAAAAACGAAAATTTTCCAATGTGTCCACTATACCTAGCTATATGTGGTATTTCACCACCACTCCAAGTAAATTTCTTGTGTGCTACCTTTAAACATTCAAAATTATTAAACCTGTTTTGTGTTCCTTTTTTATCTCATGAGGAAGTACTTTAAAATTTATTATGGTTTATGTCAAGCAAGATTCTTCTCCCTTATTTCGCCGGATGAGTATGGAATCTATACTTATCTAAATTTGCAGAGAGCTGGTGCCAAATAATATAAACTCAAATAATATAAAAAGGCAATTCCCCATGGATTGATGAACGTTGGTGGGCACTCGTGACTACGGCTAGCTCTGGTTTGTGCAACGCAAGGTGGGACAAGTGCCAAACATAAGAAAATATGCTAATGGAAACCGCTCTCAAAATTTTAAAAACTTTGCTTGACATGGGTTATGATAAGTTATTCATTACCATTCGTTGACATAGACATACACCTCTGTAAAAATTATATTTTAAATATCTCTATTTTATTAAATAAAAAGCTCTAGCACATGAGTAATCTCTGATTCCCCCTGCGAAGGCCTTTCTTTTACTTTTATGTTGAGTTTCCATCTTCTTACTTTATGCACCAATTAAGAGAGCATAGTTGTCATTCTGAGTATAATGTGCATAGTCCCAAAATTTATTATTGAATTATTCATGATTATGGTATTGCTTGCTCTCAAATTATTTGTATCTAGTCACCATTTGAAATGTGCATAGTGTTATGGCGATTGCTTTTAGCACAGACATTAGATGGGTAAAGGCACATTTAACAGATCTCTTGTCCATAAGAGAAATGGTCTTCCGAAGAGCTATATTCCATTATGTATTTTGAAATAACAAAATAAATATAGAACCTCGTAGAAACTGGGGTCCCCCCAACTGGCAACTAAAATGGAAATTCAAAGTAACCGTCATATATTCCACCGTTCGGGAGCTCTAACACATGTCGCCCAGAAGCTGTGAAGGCCTTCTCTGCTTGTCATCCCTTCTCGACGGGCCACGGGCAACGTCCATAAAAATGGAAATCCTCTGCGCCTCGAATCCTCCTCCTCTCTACCCATTCAACCCCCCTACTATTTCTCTGTGCTCTGTCCTTGAGCTTTCCTGCTCAGGGGTTCTCTCGACAGCAGGGAAAGAAGACCATAAGGGCCATCGGCGATATCCCCGATTAAAAAAGTTCCCCTCCTGGCCCCACTCCGGCCAAGTGCAGTCTCGTCAGACGGTCCGAGTTTATGTGGGTAAGTCCACATATTTTGTAACTAGGTAAAAAATTAAATTAAATGAAAAAATTACCGAAAACCAAAATAAGTTGGCATGGTACCACGTAAGGTTCAGTTTAATAATAAAAGTAAAGAAATGAATTTCAAATTTTTAGTGTAGGGCTATGTATCAGGAAAGGTCTCTAGATTAAACAAGTGCCCCTCCCGGCCCCACTCCAGCCCCAGAAAAGCACCTCCGCATTTTGGTGGACAACCCGGGGGCGTGCAACCCCAGCCTGCTCACTATTCTTCGAAATAGATCGTCTCTAAAAAATAACTTATGAGTCGGGCGCTTTGCTAGGCCGACGTGCGAATACTTTGAGGCCGTCCGTAATACAGACCGGCTCCTATCATGTAGGATACTGCGTCGGTTATATTTCCCAGCCGTCTTACCGATTTTGGGAGGTGGAATTCATTTCGGCCCGTCGCGGATCACATCTTATTGGAGTAGGGTTTTTCTTTAAAAGTGACTTTTCTACACAAAGCGGCTGAGGGGTCGACTTTTCGAGGCTGTTCTTTTTTTGCGGGGTAAAATCGTCTCTTCTAGCAGTCTCTAATAATCAGTTTTCTACTAGTGGGAGCCAAGGTGGAATTTTGTAGAATTGTATAGTATGCTTGAGTGAAAGAATGCCCGTCCATACTTATTATTGCTTACTTTTCCTAGCGTGTCTTTTCCACTCAGTCTCCCCTCATGCCGCGACCGAGGAACACCAATCGTCTTAAGATCAGGAATAAATTCAACACAAGACTCAATGACTTCCTCTGTTCCATATCCCTTGGAGATGCTTCCTTCTGGACTAGCACGGTTATGAACATATTTGTTTAATACTCCCATGAACTTCTGAAAGGAGAACATATTGTTTAGAAATACATGACTCAGAATGGTAATCTCTTTGACTAGGTGAACTAAGAGGTGTGTTATAATATTAAAGAATGATCATGAGAGCACCAACTCGAAACTGACAAGACACTGGACCACATCACTCTGTAACCTTTGTAGAATTTCTAGATCAATTACCTTCTGAGAAATTGCATTGAGGAATGCACATAGCTTCACATACAATGGGTACTCGAACATATTTTGATATAAGCCCCCTCAATGCAACCGGAAGCAATTATGTCATAAGCATGTGGTAGTCATCATACTTTAGCTTTTGAATTTTTTTCTCTACCATATATTATTCCCTTGATATTTGACGAGAAGCCGATCGGGACATTGATAATGCTCATGTATTAAAAAAATATTTCCTTCTCTTCTTTGTTAAGAAGTGTAGCTGACAGGACCTTCATAATGATCTGGATGCAGGCCGTCTCATTCTTTCATACATTGCTTATCCTGCCGTGCTTCCGGTGTATTTTTTTATTCCCATACATGCCGAAGAAGACTAGCAGTTTCACGCAAAGATTCTTCATCGGGTGCATCACGTCGATTATAGAGCGGACCTCTAGGACTTTCCAATAGGGTAGCTCCCACAATATAGATTTCTTTTTCCACATGGGCATATGTCCGTTAGCGCCATTCAGAACAAATTGTTTGTCAGGACCCTTTCCAAAGATTACATCTAAATCGTTGACCATACCAAATACATCATCACCAGTACGGTGTCTAGGCTTCCTCCGGCGATCTTCCCCACATTTGAATTTTTTCCCTTTTTAAGGGATGCCTGGTGGGAAGAAATCGACGATGCCCGAGGTACACATTATTCTTACATTTATCCAAATATATATACTTTCGTTTTTATCTAAACAGTGTATGCACGCATTGTATCCCCTATTTATGTGTCCTAAAAGGTTACTAAAACCAGGTCAATCATTGATAGTTACAAACAGCAACGCTCATAGGTCAAATACTCTTGTTTGTGCTCATCCCGCACACGTACACTTATTTAATGCCAAAACAGTAAAAAAAAAAAATAATGGCCTTAGGTACACATAAAAATTGTTGCCGGCTTGCTTTGGGTCTCGGATAAACACTAGCATCATAATGAACTTCCGCTTCATGCACGATCAAGGAGGAAAGTTATAGATATATAGAGTCACATGCCAGTTGCTATGACCGCAGATCTGGTCCCCAATAGGAATCATGTTATTTGTACTTAGACCAAACCTTAAGTTCCCTGCGTCATCTGTAAATTCCGGGAACTCTCGCTCCATTTTTCTCCATTTTGACCCATCAGCGGGGTGTCTTAACATCTCGTCTTTCTTACGGTCTTCTTTATGCCATCGCAACAATTTGGCATGCTCTTTATTTCTGAACAAACGTTTCAACCATGGTGTTATAGGAGCATACCACATCACCTTGTCAAGAACCCTCTTCCTAGGTTGCTCGTCTCCATACCACCAAGGTAATATGTGCTGATCTTATACCATAATGTACGGATGCCAGTCATGCATTCAAATTATCGAACTCCTCGCCGCGATAGAGGATGCAGTCATTAGGGCATGCATGTATCTTTTGCACCTCTAATTCTAGAGGCAGACAACCTTCTTCGCTTCGTACATACTGGCAGGAAACTCGTTATCCTTTGGAACATCTTCTTTATCATTTCCATCGACTTTTCAAATCCCTTATTACATACGCCATTCTTTGCCTTACATTGTAGCAATTCCAGTGTGGTACTCAGTTTTTTCTTGCCATCTTCATAAATTGGGCACAACAATTTCTTGTGATCCTCTAACATGCGCTTTAACTTCAACATATTCTTTTCACTTTTGCAGTCTCTCTGTGCATCAACAATGACCCGACCAAGATCATCAGCTGGCTCATCTCGTGCCTCTTTTCATCTTCCTACATTCGAGTACCACTGTATTCAGGGAACCTAGGATAGTTTTTATCACCCTTTTCTTCTTTATTGTCTTCCATTATAACACCTCTTTTTCTTTGTTTGGTATAACAATTATAGCCGGACATAAAACCGGACCGAAACATGTGGCTGAATGCTTTTTTAGGAACAGTAATCCTTCTCATTCTTACAAACACCACATGGACAACACATAAAACCATTCCACTTGTTTACCTCATCCACGCCGATAAAATAATGCAGACCCTTAATGAATTCGTCATAGCGTCGGCCATCGTAAATCCATTGCCGGCTCATCTCCATTATATAAGTATATCAAAAACCACACATCATGAATATATAGTGACCAAATTAATACAATTTCATCACATTAAAGTAGAGTAGTGACCAAATATTATTATTGCAAAAATAAAAAACCATGCACTTATTTAAAAACTTACTTATAAAAAATAAAGTTACAACACATTTCTGCTAAAGTAAATTGACATGACTAACTTAACAAATAATTCTAAATCAATGAAAAGCATTTCTAAAAATATTTCTACTAATTTGTACCAAAGCATTTCCTACAAATATTTCTATTATTTTGTCCTAAAGTATTTCTACCTACCGCAAATATTTCTACTAAAGCATTTCTACAAATATTTCTACAGATTTCTACTAAAGCATTTCTACTAATTTCTACTAAAGCATTTCTATGAAAGTATTTGTACAAAATCATTTCCACTATAGCATTTCTGCCGGTGAGTCCTGGTACAAGATCATTGCATGTATGGGCATGCGTTGTTATCTCCATAGTGATATTGGTGGTTACGTAGGGCAAACAAATTAAATTTTGCAACATACACCACGCATCATAATGGGAGGGAGCAACGTTGGTGGAGATTTGTCCTAGGGTCAATGCCCATCCCGGCAGGGTGTCAAAATAGGACATTTAGACCCCCCCCAAATTAGGTTTTTCGATAACAGCGGATATTGGACGCGTTCTCGAAAGATCTTCCAGGGGGGCATCAGTTTTAGGTCACGACAAATATATTGTTCATACCACGTTGGGAGGCGGTGACTGAGGTGGCCAGGCGGGCTAGGGCCTAGCCGTCCCCAGGTTTCCCACCTGTGTGGGCCATCCCTTAAGTACCCTTGTGGCTCTGAGAGTTCTCCGGTGAATTTGTTTAGCACTTTTTTTACCTATTTCTGTAATGCATAAAAGTAAACTGGAACTGACACTGGCACTGGATTAATAGGTTATTTCAATAAATTCTATAAAACTTAGTAGAAACATATATCAATAACATAAAACAAGCATGGAACAATAAAAAATTATATATACGTTATGGACGTATCATATAACTATGTTAGACTCTTTTCGTGATAGAACTTGTTTTGTATATTTCAATGATGGGCCTCCTCAAAAGTGATCTAGGTCTTCATAAGTAAGAAAGTTGGATGCACCCCCCACTAGTTTCATTGGATAGCTTTCATACACTTATATATATTTGTGCATATGTTGTATGTCACTCACTACTGCTTGCACAATTTCGATTAGAAGACTTTATCTTGTCTAATAATCAGTTTCCGCGGTGTGATACTTTCTTCTATTGACCTTCCAAACCTCCCATAATGTTCTCTTAGCCATTACATCCTTGTGCCAATAACAAAATCTCTTGTTCACTTGTTGAGTAAAACTTCAAAACAATTGATTCATGGAGTTCATGTTTATATTACTTAATTGGATCCTTTCTATGTTGTGAAATTTCTTGATGGTTGAATAGGATGATATGTACTTTTGCAGTTGATACTTAAATCATTTGAAATGTACTTTGTATTGTATTATGTATCCAAAAGCATCATTCATGAAAGAGTTTTTACTTGTTGATCCATCTTGTTTATGCATTGTTTCTTTACTATCAAATATAGACAATTGTTTCAAATCATTTGATCTCAGTTCACTGGCTTGCATGTTACTATCTTGATCCTAATTAAGTTGGTAGCATGTCCCTCAGAAATTATCTTTGTTATCATTAACCTACTCGAGAACGAGAAGAAATTAAGCTTGGGGATGCTGATACGTCTAAAACGTATCTATAATTTTGTATTGTTCCATACTTGTTTTGTATGATTGCTACATGTTGTGTTTGCTGTGATCCGATGAATTGTAAAGTTATGAGCAGATTGTTCATGTTTTCTTATATGATATTGATAATTTATTTAAATGATGTTCTATTTTGTTCTTGCATGCTCTCCCGTGTGTGTACTTGTTTTGGCCAAGGGAGCACATGCATTTCCAAGAGAGAGTTTTGTGCTAGATGGTATGTTCATGCTTCCTCTGATTCTAGGCACGAGTGATAGAAACTTCTAAGGGCGGGTATGTGTTGTTGCTATTAAGGGTAAACCATTGATGTTTATGCCTACTTATTGATTATAAATGTTTCTTACATTTTGTACTATGGTTAATAAAATTGTCCGTTGCTTTTGCAACTTAATACGAGCGAGATGCATGCTGGATAACTATTTTAAGGTGGATTATTACTTTTTTAGTTATAGATGCATGCTGGATAGTGGTTTATATATGTATGACGTAATGCCTGCATGATTAGTGAAATTAACTTTATCTTGTCATAATAGTATTGTTATGCCCACATGATCTGCCAATTGGCCAGCTGTAATTTGTTGGCCCAACATGTTCTGTTTTACGGAGAGTCACCACTAATGAAACTATGGCCCCCAGTCCAATCTTTCACATTGTTTACAACATTGTTTACTTGCTTTTAATCTTCACTTTATCGTGGTTCCCTTCTAATTTTAATGTTTCCAACCACACCATACGTTTAATTCTCTCGTTAACAACGAAACAGTAAGCTTGACAACTTTCCTGAAAAGTTGGAAGCAAAAGGGAGATTGTGTTTTGTGTACAGCTCCACATTTGTGTAAGCACCAGACAACAAATAATCTAACTGAAGGTGTTGAAGTTCTACTGTATTGATAATCTTAGTATCTTGATTGAGGAAAATTTATTGATGTATTGGATCATACCTTTCGCTTGGGGTTTCCTAATTGGAGTGTTGCAAGACAACCACCAGCAAGCCGGGCGACGATGCAAAACTCCTTCCGTTGAGAGCTACACGGGCAGGAAAGGGAGGCTACAACCCCACCCCAATGCGACACATATGGGACAAAACCGTAGATGTCGCCGCCACGACTACGACCGAGGCGCTCCAAGGGCGGACTTGGAATTGCAGACAACGGCGTAGAAGCGGATGTTCTGAAGGTTGACAATGCCGCCCCGGCATGGGGATCCCCACTGGGGTCCCCGCTACCACTGCGTGGGCGCTGAGGGTGAGAGGAAGAGATCCATGCCCCACCGCCACCATTCTTAGAGAAAGCACAAACTTTGTCGGCCGCCCCTTTGGCAACAACGAGGAGAGGGTGTGGAACGAGAGGGGGGCGTGATGCTGGTGAGTCCGAATTTGGTGGGGGGGGTGGAGGGGGATTTCACTTGCCCGGCCTCTCCATTATTATTAAGTATTGTAAGATGTAATTATATTTTGAAGCTATACAATCCAATAAATTATTTTTTAATTATCTGAGTTTTCATATTTTAGTCTCTATTATATATTTCGCACATGGACCTCAAATTTGTGGAGACTGCCATGCTTAGTGTAACATCCCAGTGTTTGGGAAGTTATAAGGATCTAAATTTAATATGTGCATTTATAAAGCATGCATCTAAAGGTACAGGAAATTTTGGCGCGAAAGTTTAAACGAATCAAAGTGACCAATGTTTCACTTGACATGATGAAATAGGTCTAATTCATCTAGTCAAGAGTACATTTGGAGTGATCTTTATAACATAGTATCTCTAGAAACCAAATCATCTGGTTACTCAAACCATAGTTGGTTGTGACCAACACAAACTCTCAACAACCTTAACCACAAGTCTATAAGTGATTTCAGATAATTCGTCAGGTATCTACAACTCAAAGAGGGGTGAGTATCCAAATCACATAAGTGGTAATCACACTTCCACAAGATAGTAATACACAATTGAACCAACACATCAGTAGAGATAATGTATTATTTAATCATGAACTCCCTAAGTTATCAATTCATTTCCACAACATCTCTATAAATCATCTCATAGTTATCAGGTGAACCATCACAAGTAAATAGCAAAGTTTCAATAAAACACAAGTGATACATTCAAGTGTTAATTCAAAAACCACAAGTGGGAAATGACATAATAATTGTATTAACATACTTATCAAATATGTACATATCTCATCAACCATAAAAGAAATATCTAAAAGAAAAGATAAATCTTCTTAAACTACTGTTAAAACCTTGATCATCACATATGATATTTCCAAACCTCTATATCTGCATTAAGAATTACAAAGTTCATTAAGAGAAGAATATAAAGTAACAACATGACACCTGAGAAAAACACTCAGTGAACCAAGTGAGCATATGAGATCTCAACACATCAGTGAACCATTTGATCAACTTACTATCCTAAGTCATCATTCCACAAACACTCCACACTTGTATCCAAATCATCATTCATCAACTAAACTATCTCTGGATACAACTAAGGAAACAACAAGTTATAACCTCTATTAGAGGAATTGAATTGATAACTAAGTAACACAAATCATATATGATATAATTACATATCTTTTGGGAAATAAAATAAGAAGTATATGGGAGGATAATAAAAGCATGAACTAACTCTTAATCTAGATCTTGATATGTTGGCTAGACCATTATACCATGTTTCCCAATCTCCTCCAAGTTATTTTGCAAAAGAAGAAACCACAAGACAAGAGGAACTACCACATGAAGATCTACAAGAGGATTTTTTGGAGTGTTCTAGAAGTGTTATTTCAATCTATCATAAGAGTACTTGGAAACTCTTATATATTGATCTGATCTTATTAACACTCTTCAAACAGTGTGATACTCCAATGTTAGTGTTATATAGAAGTAGTTTGGTAACAAGTTTCTAGACTTTGTGAACAGATCACTTTTGTATACTCAAACACTTGAGTGTCTTACACAAATAAACATAAGATCATATAACCTAGTACATCTCATCAAATTGTATATGAGTAGTAATTTGGAGGCAAGTCTGGCCCACTTGTTAACAAATTCTTCTTATATGAATATGGTAACTTGATGTCATAAAAATAAACTCACATTCTTTTACAATCATCTAATTAAAATCCTTGCTTGGAGTAATTGGATGTTTTCACCACAATGGTGAGACAGTTGAGGTTGCAAACCAAGAGAGGAATCTACCTGCAATGGAAAAATGTGATAACAGTAGACTAGTGGCAACTAGAGAGAAGAACATCAAGAAACAGAAGACCACAGGAAGCAACACTGCTTCAGTAAGGTATCATAAGAAATTATCCAGTGAATCATTAGGTATTATTAGAGAACCTATAATCTCTATACCTTGACAAGCTCAACAGAGATGAGGAACAAATAGTAAATCTCTTAAATGGAAACAAGTATCCAGTAAGAAATAACAACAAGGTATTGCATCCACATGTCTTGATATGTGGAGGTAGATGAAAACAAGTTTAATACCTTGTTTTCCAAATCCTTTTCATAGATAAGACTAACAGATGATAACAAAAATTCACCTACACATAAACTTACAAATGATCACTTGTTTCTAAAACAAGCATGGGATAATATTCATACTTGGAACCTGGTGGAAAACAAACAAATAAGATTTCAAAGCCACTCATGTTTTCCATTTAATCAAGTACTAAAAACAGCAACCTTTCTTATACACACGTAAGTAAGATGTCAACCAAAAATGGATAAGAGTTACAATTATGAAAATAACAAAGCCTCATAAGAGAAAACAAGTTCATTACCTAATAAAAAAGAATTTAGTATGTCATGGATACAATTATCTATTAAGTGATTTTCATTTCAATACACAGAAACAATACCAAGTAATGTTACCAAATTATTTTCTAAAAGAATTTGTATCTAAAATGGTCCAGAGAGAACACACCACTTGGTGAACCATATGTGTGTTGTGTGGATATGTTATTCATGCCTAAAATAAATTTTAAAGCCATTTAATAAATTAAATGGAGAGAAATAACAAAAATCACTTAATCTAGCACCCTAAGTATAAACATTAAATCTTGCTCAAAAGTGAAAAAGAAAAACATGGTGAGCTTGGAAATTTGATAAGGATTTCAAAAATGATTTTTATTATTTTTTCTGTTAACAGAAAAATCCTGAAAACATTAATTTACTCACAGTTTTAAGTAATAGAAGGACCAAATTGTAATTGTTGGAAATTGTAGGGGGGTTATCGAAATGTGGCTTTTCTTTTCTTTCTTCCACCTCCGGCCAGAAGGCCAGAGGCGTGCCACCGCCTCCGACGCCGCACTGCCACCTCCTCACGGACGCTCTTCGCGTGGATAAGAACCGAAGAAGAGAGCCATGCTCTCTCTCTCGCTCACTCTCTCGCCTCCTTGTCTCTCTCTCTGTATTGAACCCGAAAAACCCAAAACCCTAGTTCCATGGACGCCGGTCACCGCCGTCGACTCCGGCCATCCCCGGAGAACCTGAGGCCACCACGAGCTCCGCCTTGATGCCCTCTATCTCCCTTGTGAGTCTCGTTTGCTGGGAAGACCGGAGGAGGTCGAATCGGGTCTTCTTCTCCATCACCGGCCGCCGGATGCCGTGCCGCGGTCGATTCCGGCGAGTCCTTGCTTCTCCGACCACCTCATCGTGTTCCTGGTGAGCTGAAGAGCACCACGGTGCCTTTGCTTTGGTCAATCGTTTCCATATCCGTCGAGTTCATCGTGCACCGCCGCCGGCCACCATGCAACTGCACGCCGGCGAGTCTCCGGCGACCATATGGTCCAAGCGTTATCACCCTCGCACTCGCCTTGAGCTCCTCTAGCTGATAGGATCACTGGTTTGAACCAATTTGGAACGGATTGCCCAATTCGAATTCAACAGAGGGAATCCCCTCCTCTGATGACACAGTCATGACGTCATCACGACGTCATGATTCCTTTCCTTTTTATTTTGTTTTAGTTTTTATTTAAAAACGAATATGACAGGTGGGACCCACCTGTCAATTTAAAATAGGCAGAAAAATAAATAAAATTGATAACTCAGTAACTTTTAAACCAATAATTAGAAAAATACAAATAAAATATAGAAATGTTTAGAAAAATATAATCTAAATGTTTATCAACTTTTCAAAAATGTTTAATAAAATTTAAAATTTAATATTTTCTTTAATTAAATTAAATAATTTAAAATTGAGAAAAATAATAAATAATTCATAAAATCAAAAAAAAATACAAGCTATATACCAAAATGCTCCAAATGACAAATGCAATCCACCTATGATGTTTTCATAGTCATTTGACCAAGTTTTCATGTGTACAATATCTTGCCTAGCCATTTAATACATTTAAAATTAATAAATTAATAACTTATTCAAATATTTTCAGAAAACATCAAATGATATACCAAATTAAAGAGAAAAGCATTTCCAATTCAAATATGTCAAACATAATTTTTTTGATTAAATTATAAACTTGTTTCAAAATATCTACTGGAACTCTATTATATTTTATTATGACAAGAAATAGCTGCCACAAATTATTTTCCTTATTAATAAAACCCTCATGTTTTCACACCTAATAAACCTATCATCACATGTCAATAGCAAGTTGTGTGATGATAGAGTTAGTTATATTAAACCATCATTTTCAGTTAAACTCTTTGTCATATGCTCCACACTTTTTGAATATAAAATAAAAGGTGACTGTTATCTTTTCAATAGTTAATTTCCATGTGTCATTGTCTTATTACCTAACCAAGTAATAACCACTTCTAACTAAACATAATAACAATTGTTTGCTAAGTAAAAGTGAAACATATGTAAGTCTAAAAGAACTAAGAACCACACCACCACAAGTAATGAACCTGATGGAGGGATAATAACCCGGTAGGCCAATTCCACGGTGTAATCCGGCCCAAAGGACGCTGTGCAAGATCCGGCTAAGGATAAAAGAACTTCTAGAAGGCCCAAGATTGTAGGCCTCGTAACCCGGATTGTGGGTTACGGTAAGGAGAGTTGGGGTTTTATGCGCCGTGTCCGGGTAGGATTCCGGGTGCGCCTTGGAGGGCAAGCCAGGGGGTTCGGGTGCTTTATAAACCGTCCCCTGAGTTAGGTTAAGAGATCCAAGAGTTCTAGCAATATCGCTTGATATCGAGCATCTAGTGTAACACGAGAGTTAAGTTAATATATTGAGATCGGAGACTCGGCGACTTGATTGCCGGCTACCAGATCGAGTTCCATCATGTTTTCCTCTGAGCTAAACCCTCTCCCAAACGCCTGTGTCGTCTTGCCCCAAGATCAGTTACCCCCGGTAACGTCTGCCGTGATTATCCCACGACAGTTGGCGCCCACCGTGGGGCTTGCGTCCAAAGGTGTTTACATCACGGGAGAAGCTCGAAAGAATATGGAGAAACTAGTCATCGGCGAGATCTACATCGACCACGAAGGAGAGAAGATGGTGGACGATTCCGGCTGGGGACCAGAGTCGGATCACCTCGAATCCGGATCTATTGTGACAATCGGCCAAATCAGCATCTTCATCGGTATGGTACGTACATCTGGTTTTAAAGGACAATATCATGTGCATACTACAGGAACTTCTAATAAAGACAAGAAGATACTGAAGCAAGCGGTAAACTCGGTTTCCTCGGCCGTTCCGAGATATCTGAGGTGGTCAGAACAAGATGTAACATGGAGCAGAAGAGATCATCCGGAAAGGATAGAGCACCCGGGAGTTTTAGCATTGGTAGTTGCACCACAGGTTAATGGTTATGAGTTGAAAAAGGTCCTGATGGACGGTGGAAGTAGTATCAATATCTTATATTGGGAAACTTTTTTACGCATGGATCTCAAGGAGTCTCAGCTACAGAAAAGCTCAACAATTTTTCATGGGATAGTGCCGGGTCACTCAGCATGCCCCGAGGGAAAAATCGCATTGGAAGTAGCTTTTGGAGAATCAAAGGATAATTATCGAGTCGAGTGGCTCACTTTCGAGGTGGTCAAATTGCGCAGTCCTTATCACGCGCTGTTCGAAAGGCCGGCTTATGCTAAATTCATGGCTAGGCCGTGTTATGTATATTTACAGCTAAAAATCCCGGGTCCTAAACAAACCATCACCATACATGGGAGCCGGGATATAGCAGCTGAGTGCGATGAAGGAGATTCGGTAATGGCCGAGCAGGCTTGCAGAAAGGAGGAACTCAAGTACTATCGGTCTCAAGTAGACCCGGATGACAGGACAGCATTGAAAAGGCCGAATACTGAAGACGAAAGAGCAAAATTCAAGGCAGCGCAGGATACCAAGATGATAGCTTTTGTTGAAGGTGATCCCTCTAAGCAATTTACTATAGGATCTAACTTGGACAGCGAGCAGGAGAAAGCACTTGTGGAGTTTATTCGTTCTAACGCGGACGTATTCGCCTGGACGCCTAGCGATATGCCGGGTATCCCCACAGAATTGGCAGAACACAGTTTGCACGTAGACCCTAAGTCCAGGCCTGTGAAGCAGGGCCTGCGGAAGATGAACGAGGAAAGAAGGAAAGCTATAGGAGAAGAAATCGCGCGGCTGCTGACAGCCGGCTTCATTATGGAAGTATTTCACCCGGATTGGTTAGCAAATCCGGTTCTCGTGATGAAAAAGACCAATGAGTGGAGGATGTGCATTGATTTTACGAGTCTCAACAAGCATTGCCCAAAGGATCCGTTTGCGTTACCAAGGATAGATCAGATCATAGACGCGGTAGCTGGAAGTGACCTATTATGTTTTCTGGATGCATATTCCGGGTATCATCAGATTAAGCTCAAGAGGGAGGATTGGGAGAAAACATCATTTATAACCCCTTTTGGGGCCTTTTGTTACAAAACTATGACGTTTGGATTGAAGAACACTGGCGCAACTTATCAGCGGTGTATACAGAAGTGCTTTGAGGACCAAATTGGACGCAATGTCCATGCTTATGTGGATGATGTGGTTATCAAGACCAGGAAGGCAGAGATATTTATCGACGATCTAAAGGAGACGTTCAAGAACTTGAGGAGGTATCAGATGAAGCTTAACCCAACGAAGTGTGTATTTGGAGTTCCAGCTGGGAAGTTACTCGGCTTTATCGTTTCCGAGAGAGGAATTGAGGCAAACCCAGATAAAATAAAAGCTATCCAGAATCTGAAAAAGCCGGAAAATTTGAAGCATGTTCAAAAGCTCACGGGCTGCGTACCAGCCTTGAGCCGATTTATATCCAGACTCGGAGAAAAAGCAATACCCTTGTACCGGCTCTTGAGGAAATCCGATAAATTCGTGTGGGATCAAGAGGCGGATGAGGCGTTCGAGGCATTAAAGAAGCAGTTGTCCGAAGCACCAGTCCTAGCGGCCCCGGGTCCTAAAGAGCCCATGTTGCTGTACGTAGCAGAGGGCCCCCGAGCCGTTAGTGCAGTAGTTGTTGTGGAGCGTAAAGAGGATGGGAAAGGTTACCCGGTCCAGAGACCGTTTATTACGTCAGCGAGGTATTATCAGAGGCAAAGCAGCGCTATCCGCACTGGCAAAAACTGGTCTTCGGGGTCTGAAGCCGGAAACTGAAGTCGTATTTTCAGGAACACCCCATAACAGTGGTAAGTTCGATACCAATGTCGGATATCATCAGAAACTCAGATGCAACAGGAAGAATAGCCAAGTGGGCGATAGAAATGCGGGATTATCACATCAACTACGAGGCCAGGTCAGCAATCAAATCTCAGGCTTTGGTCGATTTCGTTAATGACTGGACACACACAGGCATGACCACCATGGCTCCAAACTCCGACTCTTGGATTATGCACTTCGATGGATCCAAGCAATACGAGGGATCAGGAGCTGGAGTGGTGCTAACATCACCCAAAGGAGACAAATTGAGTTACGTGCTACAGATTCATTTTGATTGTTCCAACAACGTGGCCGAGTATGAGGCCCTATTGCACGGCTTAAAGGTAGCCAAGGAGATGAACATTAAGAGGATACGATGCTTTGGAGATTCGGACCTTGTAGTACAGCAGGTATCAGGAACTTGGGATAGAAAGGACGCAACTATGGCAACATACCGCAGAGAGGTTGATAGGGTCGCAGGATGTTTCTCCGGATATGAGGTGGAGCACATAGACAGAAGAAAGAATGAGGCAGCAGACGCCCTCGCTAGACTCGGCTCGCGCAGAGAGCCGGTTCCACCTAACGTCTTCCTGGATGAATTATGGCGACCATCAGTTAAAACCGAGTCTGAGGAAGAACTGGCAAGTCAAGACCCGGATTTGGAGCTCGTGGCCACGGTACGCGCTGTTCCCGAGTGGACAGAACCGTTTTTGGCCTACCTATCACGAGGCGAGTTACCACAGCAGGAGGTGTTAGCAAGGCAAATTTTGAGAAGAGCAAAGGGGTATTCTATCATCAATGGGGAGTTATACAAGAGAAGTGCAGCAGGAGTCTTTTTGCGCTGTGTAGCACCAGAAGAAGGCCGACAGATTCTTAAGGAAATCCATGAAGGTGATTGTGGGCATCATGCATCCACAAGATCCCTTGTGGCCAAAGCTTATCGACACGGATTTTTCTGGCTCACGGCGCTAGCAGATGCGGAGCGATTAGTGGCAAGGTGTGACGGATGTCAAAGGTACGCTCGCCAAACCCACGTGTCGGCTATGGAATTACGGACAATTCCGTTAACTTGGCCGTTCGCTGTTTGGGGTATGGACATGGTTGGTCCCTTTCACATGTCACCTTGCAAGAAGACACATCTTTTGGTGGCTATTGATAAGTTTACCAAGTGGGTTGAGGTTATGCCAGTCACCAATTGTGAAGCAGTTACAGCAGTCAAGTTCCTAAAAAGAATTATCTATCGGTTCGGGTATCCCCACAGTATAATTACCGACAATGGAACCAACATGTCCCTTGGCGCAATGGAGAAGTTTTGCGGTAACAATGGAATCCGGCTTAACGTAGCATCAGTGGCTCATCCGCAGGCCAATGGACAAGTGGAGAGGGCAAACCAAGAATTACTTCGTGGACTAAAACCACGACTGCGAGTCCCTTGCATTAGGGCTGCGGGTGCATGGGTCGAAGAACTACCTTCCGTGGTCTGGGGTATCAACACTACACCTAACAGATCTACTCAGATGACACCATTCTTCATGGTTTATGGTGCGGAAGCAGTGCTGTCGAGTGATATTATTCATGATTCACCTCGAGTATCAGCTTACGTCGAGGTAGAGAACGAGAAGACCCGGCAGGATGCCGTAGATATGTTAGAAGAACACAGGGAGCAAGCCCTGGAAAGATCAGCCATATATCAGCAAGATTTACGGAGGTATCATAGCCGGCGCGTGAAAACCCGGGTATTCCAGGAAGGAGACTTGGTTCTGCGCCTGGTACAGTCAAACGAAGGAAAACACAAGTTATCACCACCATGGGAAGGGCCGTTTATCATAAGCCGGAATCTGCACAACGGATCGTATTACCTGATAGATGCAAGGGAAGAGTCGGCTACGGTTAATGACACCGTCCATTCCACTTCGTCTATGCAGGAAAGAGACAGACCATGGAACGTGGCTCAGCTACGTCCCTACTATACTTAGTATAGACTATATTGGCAAATGGAGTTGCACGATGTAACAGGCGGCAGGTTTCAGACGCGCTCTTTTCCTATCCAGGGCACCCTTGGGGACCGGGTGGGTTTTTAATGAGGCGGCTTGCTGACCTAACATTCTCATATCAAGAAAAGAAGTGGTTATTCTCATGTTCTTTAATCTCAGTATGTTGCATATATATAGGTCTTGGGGGCTGATTTCTTGAATAGCACAGTTGCAAACTCAATGACCCGGCCTTGATGCCTATGAGTTATAAGGGCCGATTACTCGCAAATGAGTACGGCTGCAATCTTATAACCGGACAAAGGAGCCAAACTTTCTTGACTTTTCTTACTTAAGCTCGATGTGACTCGCAATAAAAGTGGCATGATTTGCTCGCTTACGATTACAATCAGCCATGAAGCCCAATGGGACTTGCCTGAGCCTGTTTTCGTATAGATGTAGCAACATGGTATCCATGCGAAAGCCGGCTTATAGTACAAGATAGTCAAAAGGGTCATCTAAACCACAAGTTATGCAGAGTACAAAGCTAATAGCCGGAAACTCAACGTTTATCAAGCATAACTTCATTACCTATGTGAAACGGCTCCGGGTCTGGGCTTAGCAAACAACAAACTCGTTCTGTTCGAAAAGACCACATATCCCAGACTCGGAAATTCGGGTCTTGGCGATTCGGGATTTTGGAAAAAGAAAAAGTTGCTTAGTTGCTAAGGCTCAAAAAACCCAAACATCCGAGTCTTGGGGACTTGGGGACTTAGAAGCAAGTCCGCTCGTCAACACCCATGAAACTCAGAAACCGAGTCTCACAAAAGGGATCGTAAAGAAAGTCGGATATCAAGAACAAGTTGACTCAAAAGTGGATAAATTTAAACGATCAGAAGAAGCACAAAGTGTATCAAGAACCTAGAGTGCATTACAAACTTCGGTAAATAGTATCAAAGGTGCACAGGCGCACCATCCAAAAATAGCTATTTTAACAACACATCGGCCGACTGACGCGTATGAAGTAGCATCAGGTATCAGTCGGCGTTCTAGGCCGCGGCGTCCATCTTCGCCTTGCCCTTGCCATCACTTGGGGTAGCAGCAGCACCCGGATCAGCAGTACCGGCTCGCGCAGGAGGAGGAACGACTGGTGTGGAGGTAGCGGGCGCAGAATCGGCTTCAGCCTTCTTTTTGGCAGCCTCCTCCCTCAACTTAGCAGCTTCCTCCTTCCATCGGGCCAGCATGTCATACGGCTCGGGAAGATCCGACTTAACCGCTTCACCAGCAGCATCATATGCAGGAACGATGGAATCGACATCCAAGCCGTCAGCAATCACGCTGGCCGGGTAACGGACCTCCTTCTGGATGGCCTGGAAATCCTTCACGGAGAACTTGGACCCATCAAGCTTGAATTCCGGGAAACCGCCCATAAGCTTGGCTAGCTCGAGCTTAGGGAAGTAAGCCTTGGCAAGCGCAAGCCCCCGGGTTACTCCAACCCGGCAGGACGAGCGTTTCCAGTGCCAAATCCACTCAGGGATAGTGGAGCAAGCGTCTAGCATTCTCTTCAGGTCGACATGCCCTTTACCCGACCACCGTATTTCTTGAAGGATCCATTTGGTTCCGGCGCATAGCTGCCGGATAACGCTCTTGATAGTTTTCAGCCTGGCAATATCATCCTCGTCCGGCATCACTTCATCCGGACCTGCAGAAAGAAATGGAAACATGAGTAAGGAAACTCCGGCTATTTATCAGAAGGACAACCCGGATGAAGAATCGTACCAAGCAAAGCACGATACGTATCAGCAATTTGAACAGAAAGGCTCGTTAGATCATCTTCTGCTGTGTGAGCCCTCCGCCTATACTTCTTCATTATCTTCCCACTCCTCCTGGCTTTAGCCTCGGCCTCCTCACGCAGAGCCACCTCCTTTTCAATGAGCTTGGTGGCCTTTGCCAGTTCCTTCTCATATTGAGTCACGAAGGACTGCACGGATGCAAGAAAGGATTAGCCAGGTAAAGGGGCAAGTTATCAGTCGGTTATACCGTAAAGTTCCAAGCAAATTGTGAATCAATTCACTCGGAACTTGGGGACTAGATAAAGACACAAGCAATATTATTCGGGTTTACCTCGTGTGTGGCTATTAAAGCCTCCAAGATGTTTTCTTCATTAGCCCTCAAAGTGCGCAGGGTTTCGAGCATCTTGGCAAACGTCAGGTCTTCGGGTCGGACACCAGAAGAGCCGGCAGCCTGGTCGCCTGGTGGGGGAGCTTTCCCCGCCCTTGGGGTCGAGACTTAGACAGTCTGGGTATCCGGGTTGGGAGAACCCATCCTCGTGTCCGGAACCTCGATCTCCTCGTCCACTGGTTCGGATGACGTGGGAGACCCGGCGGCTTGGTGAAGTGGATCGCCCAAGGGGCCTTGTTCCTGGTTGTTCTCAGTATCACCGCCAGTTGTGGCGTCTACGTTCTCAGTCGGCTCCTCCGCCTCCCGGTTATCCATCTCCACATTCTCCGGGTCACTAACTGTGACTTGAGCGCTAAAGAAAGGGAAGAAGAGCAATTAGTAATAGTAATTGAAAGTCATCAGGTATGAAAGGATGTCGTATAATAAAGACTCACCCGGTATTTACAGCGTAATCAGGCAGGAGTTCGCTACTGGAAGCAGATGAAGCCGTCAAAGGGACCGATAGCGGGACCCGGAATTGCCCCGCGAGTGGGTGATTGGGAGATGGATGGCGCTGAGGAGATTTGGAGGGGCGAGGAAGAGGAATATCGGCCCGGAGGTTTGGCGAGGAGGAGATACCCGGGTTAAGGGGATCGTCCCCTGGTGAACTCCGGGTCACTCTGCGCTTGGCCGGGATAGAATCCTTCAAGTGTGATGAGTTAGATAGTCGTTGGTTAAGTCTGTGCATGTTATCAAAAGAATAGGGTTCGGAAGACATGGTGGAATAGGGAACCTTGCACACCACTCCTCTGGCTTTCCTCTTGACCCCGACTGTTATTTATGGATCGGACTCGGTGGCCTCCGGGTCTTCGTCATCCTTCTCATCCTCGTCCTCTGGCCCTGCAAGCCGAGTATGTGTCGATGGAAAAGGTTAAAATAAGGAAATTTATGCAAATGAAGATGACGTAAGATTCGGATAATTACCCTCATCATTGTCAGCCGGTTCGTCTTCCTCCTCCGGGTCTCCGGCAGCAGGAGAAGTTTTAACATTCCAGAAAGGGTTATCAGCCTGAGATAAAAACAGGAAGGTGGGAATCAGTAATGGCATCAAGTTGAAGACGTATGAATAAAGTTGCATATGTCGAGTCTTACCGCTGGGGCCGGGTTTTCCCGGGTAAATGGCGGCAACCCGGCAATGTTCTTGATCACTTCCAGCTTTTCCGTCAAGAAGCCTTTGATGGTTTTGTTGGTGTCGCCGGCTGCAAAGCTCTTGGTGGAATATCGGAGTGCATCCGTGGCATGCCCCGAGTACTCGCACATCAATTTGGTGCGGATAGAATTGGGTTGGATCCGGAAATCAACCCAAGTTTTCACTAGATTGAGCCCAAGAAGGCCTTGGGCGGAGAGGACGGCTATTCTAGCTAGTGAAGGCAGGATTGCTTCCCTGTCCGAGTCAGGAGCGAAAGCATTGAATTTCTCGGAGATATCAAGGAGGCCTTCTGAGTAACCCGGCAACCTCTTTTCGTCGGGTGGGGAGGTGTCCCGGCAATAGAAGTATGAGAGTTGCCAGTGTTTGACGTGTTAATTAAGAGTAAGAGGTGGCATTAGAGAATTCTTGCGGCGCTAGATAGAGACTCGGCCGCAAGCAAGAAGTGCTCCGTCGCCGCTTTCGCGGCACGGTTTGCACTGGAAAAGTTCGGTGAAGAGAGCCAAACTTGGCGGGGTGCACAGGTATGACTCGGACAGAACAATGAAGTGGGTAATATTCAACATAGAGTTAGGCCCTATGTCGAATATCCTGAGGCCATAATGGCTCAGGACCTCACGAAATAAAGGGTGACCCGGAGGACGGAATCCCCGGGTCACGTGCTCTATAAAACAGATTACCTCATCCTCGGCAGGTGTGGGCCGGGTCTCGTCACCCGGCACCCTCCAATGGATGTCCTTCTGAGAAGGAAGGACCCCCAACTCGGCCAGCTCGTCCAGCTTGGCCTTTGTGACTGTGGATCGCCCCCAATTGGCGGATATGGATTGGGTTGTCTTCGCCTGGGCCGGCTGTTTCCCTTGCCTTTTGGGAGCCATGGGATCAACCTGCAAAACACAAGGCAAACAGGTGCAAAAAGTAAGACTCGGAAACCATGGGCTATTCGAGTATCTGTGAGTGGTGACAAGAAAGTACGGAAGTTAAGCATTATCCGGTGTCATTCTAGAAGGCAAGGTTACAAGTTATCCGGGTATCAAGCATCATTATACAAACTATGGGGTACTTACGTATTCAAAGGTGTTTGAGGAAGAGGGATGATTGCCCATGAATCTACTGCAACCAAAAGAACCGGAGGAAGAGGATTTTCCGAGTGTCAATGACATGCGCGGAAAATTGGAACGAAATGGATCTAGATTGGAAAACTTGCGGGCGATTCTACGAAGAAATTAATGGTTAATGATGATAGGAGAATGATGTATGGCCGTCCATCAAGCTATTGGAGGAGTTATCGAGCATCTAAGCGACCCGACCGAGCATGACAGGAAGAATTGCCCGCGGGTTGACCTAGATCCAATCTAGAGTAAATCAAGGGATTGTGAGGTTGAATTGATGGGTACGAGAAACTTATTGAAGGGGATTGGAGTAGCACGCAACGGCGGTGAACAGTGCGGTCTGGATGATCCCTCGCAACTCCCGGCGGTCCGGATGAAGGTATGGCGACGGAGCTCGGCGGCGGCGCAGAGTGGCGCGAGGATGAATGTGGCCGTTGGCGGCTTGGCTCCGGCAAGAGGCGTGAGGTTTTTCGCGATGGTGTTGCGCAATCACGAGAGAAGAGGAAAGGAGAAGAGCTGGAATGGATTGTTGGAAGGTTAGGTTGTCTCCCGGGCACCTATTTATAAGGTGCGGGTGGATAAGATCTAGGCCAATGGGAGGGAGCCGGAAATTTTGGGATAACGGTTACCTGCGCGGATTTTGCGAGATACACTTTAAGTGTTGACCGAAATATCCGGACAAAAATAGGAAGTAGATCTTCTCCGCGACATCAGGGTTAATTATCAAGTAAAGTAAGACAGATCTTTAACATTCTTATTAGGGTGTTAACCCGGAAAACTAAGCAAAGTACTTGGAGAAAACCGGGTTACTATATGGCCACCGTGGAGTTAGGCCTAGCTTTTTATCAAAGCAATTTAACCCGGCCTCCATTAAGTTTGTAAGTTTGATAATTTTGCAGGGAATAGCGTGCGCTTCAAAGAGAATCTTATGAAGCCCAAGCTATTCTAGGGACTACTGATGGAGGGATAATAACCCGGTAGGCCAATTCCACGGTGTAATCCGGCCCAAAGGACGCTGTGCAAGATCCGGCTAAGGATAAAAGAACTTCTAGAAGGCCCAAGATTGTAGGCCTCGTAACCCGGATTGTGGGTTACGGTAAGGAGAGTTGGGGTTTTATGCGCCGTGTCCGGGTAGGATTCCGGGTGCGCCTTGGAGGGCAAGCCAGGGGGTTCGGGTGCTTTATAAACCGGCCCCTGAGTTAGGTTAAGAGATCCAAGAGTTCTAGCAATATCGCTTGATATCGAGCATCTAGTGTAACACGAGAGTTAAGTTAATATATTAAGATCGGAGACTCGGCGACTTGATTGCCGGCTACCAGATCGAGTTCCATCATGTTTTCCTCTGAGCTAAACCCTCTCCCAAATGCATGTGTCGTCTTGCCCCAAGATCAGTTACCCCCGGTAACGTCTGCCGTGATTATCCCACGACAGAAACATTTCACCTAAACCTGTGTGCTTAAGATATCGTGTCAAACGTGGCTTACACTTGTAAGCTGGGGTGTTTTCCAGGCTAAAGCTCGATGCATCTCATTACTATGCATGTATTTTTTTGACACCAATACTGTGGGGGAATCCCCCACAGCCCCCCATTTATTAATAAAAAAGGAAGAAGTTATTTACAATATGTACACTAATTACAAGGGAATCAGGGGAGTGAATCAATCCATGATGTCAAAAAAATAGAGATCTCTCTCTTCACCCTATACTTAAGCAGGGTGACCTCCTGAACAAACAGGGCCTTCCAACCCCTAGGACTGGGTCTGAAGTTACTAAAAATCCAACCATTCCTCTGTTTCCAAATACCCCAGCATGCCAAGGTAACTATCTCCTCAAAGCAAGGACCAGAGAAATGCTTCTTGGCAAACCTGAGTGAATTAAAAGTAGATCCTAGAATCCAAGGAATTGGCAGGTAATTCCATACTCTTGTATTGAAAGTACAATTAAAAAATAAATGTCTCCAGTCCTCAAAGGCATGAGCAGAACAGAGTACACACTCAGAAGAATCACTGACATTCCAATGTCTTCGAATCAACATATCTCTGGTGTTAATTCTATCATGCAGCAATAACCAGGCAAATAATTTATGCTTAGACTGACATTTACTCTTCCAAATCCCATAGGAAAGCACATCATCAGGAAGAAAAGCAAAATGATGTTTATAAAAAGAGCTTGGAGAGAATTTAGCACGTGAAATAGAGCTTCTCCATTGATCCTTCTCACTAGACTGGAGGTTGAAATTAAGTATCATTTTTTTCAACATCAGTAGCTCATCATTTGCTTGGATAGTCAATGGGAGGAAAAAATTATGAATACAATCAGTGTCCAAGAAGAATTCATGACCAGATTGAAGCTTATCTTTAGCAAATAAGAATAACCTTGGGAAAGTTATCTTAAGCAGTTGAGGTTGCCATTTGTCCTCCCAAAAAAGGGCAGTGAAACCATTACCCACAAAGCATGTGGTTACCTTTCTATATTCATCAGATAAAGCCAAAATATTTCTCCACCAAAAGGAACCTGATTCCACCACAGCATGAGGGACAGACTGATGATAATATGCATCAGTAATGATTTGAACCCATGGTAATTGTTCCTGGTTATAGAATTTATCTAGATGCTTCAGCAAAAGAGCAGAGTTTTGTACTTTCAAATTCAAAACCCCAAGACCTCCCTTCTTCTTAGGCTTACACACCATAGACCAAACTGCAAGAGAGTTAGCTTTATCTTTTCTTTTTTTGCTCCACAAACAATGTCTCCTTGCTCTGTCAATAACCTCAATAACACCAGCAGGAATAACCAGAGAGAGCATGTAATATGTTGGTAAGGAGGAGAGCACAGAGTTCACCAGCACCAACCTATCACCATAAGAAAGGAAAGAGGATGTGGCAGATAACCTTCTTTCAACTCTATCAATGGGAGGAGAAAAATCTTTGATAGTGGGTCTAGTAGTCCCCATTGGCAGGCCTAGATAGGTGAAAGGCATAGACCCAATTTGACACTGGAAAAAGTCTGCCAGAGCAATGGTTTCCTCAGAATCAACATTTATAGGAACCATTGAAGATTTGTGGAAATTGACTTTCAATCCTGTGAAGGCAGCATAAGTCTGCAAAATTCCTTTGAACACATTCAAATCTTTTTTACAGGCTGGCAGGACCACTATGGTATCATCAGCATACTGTATAATGGGAAAATCCTTTCTGACTGGAATAGGGGAAGAGAGCAAACCATCATTGTAAGCTTTATTGACCAGGCTTTGTAGCAAATCAGCACCTTCAACAAAAAGAAGAGGGGAAAGTGGATCCCCCTGTCTAACCCCTCTTTTGCAGAGAAATTTCTTGTCAGGAATCCCATTAAGGAGCACTGAGGAAGAACCAGAAGCTAGTATTTCCTTGACCCAATGAATAAATAATTCTGGAAAACCCTTAGCTCTCAAAACTTTTAAAATGGCATCATGATCTAGGGTATCAAATGCGTTCTCAAAATCAATTTTAAGGACCACAATTTTCTTCTTGGATTGCTGGCATTGAAATAAAAATTCAAATGACCATGCAAGACAGTCCTGGATGTTCTACCCTTTATGAAGCCATATTGATTATCATGAATAGTGTCACAAATTATGCTCTGCATTCTATTAGCAATCAGCTTGGTAACAAATTTGAGACAAGTATTAGTCAATGATATTGGCCTGAAATCATTCACTATCTGAGGGAGTTAATCTTTGGGATGAGAGTGATGTAGGAATCATTTATATTTTGCAAAGAGAGGTGCCCTGAATGAAAATCATTGCATAATTGAAAGAAGTCATCTTTTATAACATCCCAACATTTCTTCACAAAGAGGCCATTGAAACCATCAGGCCCTGGTGTTCTATCAGATTTAAGAGACTTCATGACACCAACAATTTCCTCGGAGTTGAAAGGAGCAATAAGACTCTCCAAATTGGCAGCAGGTGTTATAAAATTTGAAAGAGGTAAGGGTTGTGTGATGTTAGTGTAGACACCCATTCTGTTCTTGAAACAGGCCCAAAAAGCAGTTGCCTTATGATGATGATCAATCATGGAGATTCCATCCTCATTTTTAATTTCAGCAATAGTATTGAATCTATATCTTTCAGTAGCTTTGGCATGAAAGAATTTAGTATTCTCACCACCAAGTTGCACCCATCTGATGGTACATCTATTTTTCCAATAAGCAGATTGTGAAAGAAGTAGCTTATTCAGGTGAATTTGGACAATATTTCTAAAATTGAATTCAGGCCTGCTTAAACTTCTTTCCTCTTCCAAATTATCCAAGATCAGAATGACCTTGTTACAATTTGCAATCAAAACCTTCAGATTGGAGAGATTCCTACCCCACCTTTTGAGCTTTGCAGTAATTGTGGCAGCAATATTATTTCTCTTCACTGGCCATTTCCAAACTTTATCAATAAGATCCATGAAGCCTGGCTGATGGATCCAATGATTTTCAAACTTGAATATTTGAGCTTTTGGAATGGTAGTTGAGATGGAGATGACACAAGGAACATGGTCATAAGTGGACTTAGCAAGTGGCATAACCATAGTGTTAGGGTAGTTTAGTGTCCACCATGTGCTGGTAAAACACCAATGCAGCTGCTCCAGAAGGGGTTGATCTTGCATATTGGACCAAGTAAAGGATCTACCTTTTAAAGGGAGTTCAATTAATCCAAGGTGGCTAATAATTTCATTAAAAATGAATATATCATTCATGTCAGCCCCAGCTTTATTTCTATTATCCACATATCTTATAAAATTGATGTCTCCCACCAGTAATCAATTTTCATGAGGGGGAATAATCAAATCATGAAGCCATTGGACAAAGATGTCCCTGTCTAATCCACTGCAAGGGCCATATACAGTGATCAAAGTCCAGGAGGAAAGATTGTGCTTAGAGGTAAAACACAATTTAATTGCAGATTTATAGCAAGCAATCAACTCCCCATCAAAGATAGCACTGTTCCAAAGAACAATAATGCCACCTGAGGCTCCAACAGAGGGAGTGAAAACAAATTTATCAAACCTCTTTGGACAAAAAGATCTAATGAAGTTGTGATCAAAATCTTCACATTTAGTTTCTTGTATACAAACAATAACACACTGGCTTTCTTCAATTTTGTTGTAAACCAGTAGTCTTTTATTTTTGTCATTAAGTCCCCTGACATTCTAGTCCAACACTTTCCGATCCAATAATAAATAAGATGTATTATCCATTAAAAGAAGGGGAAAAATATCATGAAGCATGTAGCAGTACCAGACAGCTACAAGAATAATAAGTAACACAGGAGAAAAGTGAAACATGGAAGCAATACTTGGATAATTCATTGATAAATCCACAAAAGAGCCCAAAATCAATTGTGACATTACAGAATAAAGCTCCGAATAGAAATCCAAAGAGTACAGGAGCATCCATGGATAGAAGTCATGACAATAAACTAGGCTTTCTAACATTATTACTTCTTCTTGTCCTTATCAGAATCATGGACAGCATCAAACTTGTCCACTGTGAGGTCCTCATCTGCAATCTCCAAGGCCCTTCCAACCTGTTGTAGAACATCAATTGGAGTATGAGGAGTGACAGAAGCATTGTCTGCAGCTGGCCTAGCAGATCTTGGTTTCTTCCTGGGCTATGGATTGTCCTGCATTGCCACAAGCCTGAAGCCATTGTGCAAGGCATCTTGCATGGTACTTCTTCTAACAGAGGTTTCCATAGAGGGGGTGTCCACCTTAATTTTCCTTCTCTTCCTTGATTTGAGTTCAGAAGTAGAAGGAGTAGAGCACTCAATGCTCTGATTGAGAACACTAGGGATAGGGACATAAGTATCAGGGTAGCTCTCAAAACAGAGTTTTCTAGCTGCTCTCTGAGCCTTGAAGAACCTTCTGTGAGATGTAAAATGGAAGATATTCCCTTTGAAAGGGACAGTGGCATCAGCAATCATAGAGAAAGGACTAGGCAAAAATCCATTAGTCCTGACAGTTGACAGATACTGTAGAGGGACAAATTTCTTCAGAAGAATCTCCCATTGCATGGAAGGGGGGAGATCAGGCCCATACATATGTGAATTTTGCTGCACCCAATGCCAAGAAAAATTACTAGAAACAGGCAGTGGAGCATAAGCATTCTGGACCTGCATCATGTTGACAATGAGCACATTCTGATTAACAGAATTGTCAGAGTCAGAGCTGACTGTAGAATTGGATTCATGCAAAGGGAGGTGATGGTCCCAACCCCCAACTTGTCCTGCCTCCAAGTCCTGCTGCTGCATCTCATCATCATGCTGTTGATTGGGAAATTCTGCCATTGGTGGAGGTAAATTCCAACCTTGTTCAGGGTATTGGGGCATCACAAATTTGCCTAGGTCCTGCTGTAGGTGACCAGGTAAAGGATGTGGATTTCCATCAAACGGCATCGGGTCCTCATCAGAGGGAAGAACTTCATCGAATTCTGCAGACAAGATGTAACAGGGGGCAGTCCATGATTCCCTCACTGCTCCCAAAGTGCTAAAATTCCCAAACACAATATCTCGAGGCACCAGTTGAGGAGAGATAAATGTAACAAAAATCATAGTCCTATCAAGGATACCATCGAGGTGGTGCCAATGGTGGAAACGTCCAAAAGGAGCCACCGCATTAGCTAAATCTTTGTCATCCGAGAAGCATAATCCAACCAGTACGAGATCCAATAGCTGATTTATGCAACTGCGTACGATTATCATGGTTGAAAAAACGAACAAAGATATTCTCTTGAATATCATAAGGCCCGTTCTGTACCAGAGCAGAACGCGCAACAGGACTGTGCATCTTGAAAAGACCAGTACCAAAAAGACAAGGTTGTGCATCCTCAACAACACGCTGGAGAGTTTTCTAATGTAATCACAAACCTGCAACCTCCAGAACTGTTCTTCCTCTGGCAACTGCTCTGGTTCAACAATGGCCACGTAGTACACTTCATGAGCACGAGCGGGGGGAACTGCAGGCGTGTAGGAAGTGCGAGGAAGTCTCGATGGTCCTCCATTGACGATTTGAAAACCCTGCGGCACCCACCTCGCCGGATTGAGCTTGAAGGTCGCCATGGTTTTTGTTGGAGGAACCGATGAGGGCTCGGTGAAGGCAGGGTTTTGCCGACAGGTGGAGGTGGCCTTGTCAGGGAGAGGTGAGGTGGAATTCGGAACGGCCCCGGCTGGCTCTTGAGTTCTCACGGAGGGACACGTAGGCAGTTTTTTAGGAACCCAAATAGAGCATGAATTCCTATTAATAAAACAATTCCTTTCAATGTTCCCACAGGAAAAACATTTACGACATCCAATATCAGTAGTGCAATTATCTTTGTCGTGTTTCATAGAGAGGCATGTATCATCTTGCCAATGTTTTCTGTAGTCCTTACCGGGACTACTTTGCTATCTTTCAGATGTTGGAATTGTCTATGCGACCCTCGAACCCCGAAGACATTGATTATTATGGTTATTTCAATCTCAGGCGAGTTCATCACTTGCTCATATCCTTTACAGTACTTCATAACAAACTAATTGCAAAAACTCTATCGTATTACCACCTAGTATTAAAAGAATGCATGATCCTATTTTTTATAATAATATGACTAATTGAATGACTACCCGAGTGGTAGTGTTCTGTTTGGTGGGCGGATGGGACCATGGTAAGATGAATAGGTCAAAGGAAGGTTCCATCTGCATGGGAAAGTATTACCTAGGATTTAACAACAACTGCCGTCAGGATTCTTGCGCTGTAAATACCTCATTGACCATGGGTCTTCCATGGGGGGAGTAAGGCAGCTGTAATCTTCTCTCGTTCGCATGTCAATGGACTGCCAGAGACGTACGCTGTAGGTCTTGCGGGACTACATGCACATGGGTGGGAGCCCTTACGTCTCACGGACTCTACGGGTCTATGAGTGTCTGCCAGGGGCGCGTAGATCTCCATCGTGAGGGGTGAAATCAGGCGTTCAACCTGCTGGCAGAAATGGGTGGGCATGCGTTGTGCGGAGAAGCACGGTTTTGCTTGGACCAACAACCGGGCCCCACACCTGAGTGGGAGTGGACATGATAGCATCTCCTCTTCCAGCCTTGTTGATGACATCTCCAGCTTGGATGCTAATTGTGGACCAAATGAACCGACATCAGCCACAGTAGATTAGTTCTGAGCTAGAGTTCTTCTCCAGCTTGGATCTTCGAATTGCTTCTTCTGATGTTTCATTTGTATGAGATCTTCTTTGATTCTCCAAAGAGATTCTCAAGATTTTGTAATGAAGTTTGTATCCTATAGTTTTGCCTGGACCTGCTATGTTTCTGTTGTACTACTCTGAGGGATGTAATATTCACGGATAAGTCCTTTTGTGAGTATTATGTCATCGACTTGCGCATTACACATGCAGTGGTGTGCTGGGTCACCACACTCAGCAACATACGCCGAACCTTGTTTGCCCGAGTTGTTTTTATACCAGCAAAGATCTGTGTTTCCAGTCGTGCGAGCCGCAACTATCAGCTGATATCTCGTTGCCATAATATTAATTCAAGCTTCTTCAACATTCTCTAGTTGTGCCAACGCTTTTTGAGCAACAACACTACCCACTAAAAGATTGGAAACAGTTTTGAACATGCATGCAGGCGGACACCCGTTAGAACCAGAACATCTGTCCGCCTCGCTTCCGTATTTGAACGATTCGCTAAAAATGCATCCAATCACTGTTTAGGAAAAGGCAAAGAAAAAGAAAAGAAAAAGGTGTAGCGGACGGCCCGCTCCGCCCGCTGGATGGGCTGCTTACATCCCTAGCTTTGAACAAGTTGGATAAAGGAGAAGACCAACTCTTGCGATTAACCACCACATCACTTCTGGAGATCCAGGAATTACGCAGGTAAAGTAGCCGTGCAAAGCTTACAACTAGTTTTAATTTGAGGGCTCCTTTGATTCATAGGATGGAAAAAATATAGGTCATATAGGATTGGGATGACATGTCAACTTGAATCCTATGTGAAGAGTGATTCTCTTTGATTGTGTATAGGAATTTTTTCATGAGGTTGGACATCATGTTAGTTTTCTATAGGATTTGCACTACAAAATTCTTATGAGAATATTTTCTATAGGATACAATCCTTGTATCCTACAAAAACGCTATGCTATTCCTTTGAATCAAAGGGGCCTTACTATTTTGCAACCGCTATCTTGTCATAGTTTGTCTTGCTAGAATATGCATATTTGAAGAGACCAAGACCACAAATCCTAAAATTATGTTTTCAACTTGAAGGAGAACGTAAGTACGTACACACTAACACAACCAAAAAGCATCCTCTCATGCTTCCTGCTTGGATGGGGGTGGCAAATGACGGCCCGTAATTTTCCACCCGTCTTGTGGTGTATTCTTAGCGTGACCTCCGTAGCTCCGTTAAAATATCCGGGGGTATTGCCTAATATAGAGTGATCCAAGCGGGACCTTAGGGCATCTCCAGCCGTCCCCCCAGAGCCCCCCCAGGGGGGCTTTTTCGCGGCTAAAGCGGCGAATAGCGCCATTTCTTCACCACTCGGCCCCCCCAGAGGCCCAAATAGCGCCGTTTCGGCGCTATTTCGCGCCGCGGCACCCAGGCCAAACCCAGCCCGCTGGGTTCGGCCTGGGGGGCGAAACTGCGCGGCCGCGCGCGTGGGCCAGCTCTGTCAGCGACGCGACGAGAAAAGCGCGGGAACAGAACCGCCCCGTGATCATCTTCTCGGCTCGCGCGTCGGTCAAAGGCTGCCGGCGTTTATGGCGTGGCGGCCGCCCAGTGCATGCGCCCGTTCAAAGGCTGCCGGCGTAATGGCGTGGCGGGCGGAAGCGAGGGGACGCGCCGTAGTAAATGCCCGGCCGCCTATAAAATCCCCCCGCCGC
Organism: Alopecurus myosuroides; assembly: GCA_028641055.1. Lineage (NCBI taxonomy): Eukaryota > Viridiplantae > Streptophyta > Magnoliopsida > Poales > Poaceae > Alopecurus > Alopecurus myosuroides. The sequence goes on from CM054062.1 coordinate 334,662,464, forward strand.
TCGCCGCGCTCGCCATTCTTCCACCGGCGCACTCCCTCTTCTCTTCTTCCTCTCGGCGCTCTCCTCTCCCCCCGTTCTCCCACGCAAATGGCCAGCCACAAGGACGGCGCAGCGGCCAACGGGTTCCCCCGCCGCAACCTTCGCCGGGGCGAGGCGGTGGCGTTGTACCGCGCGGGCTACCCGTGCCCGCCGGATGTGCGCCTCCCGAGCTCCGGCGCTGGGCAGAGCCGCTGGACACTCAGCAGCGGAGGGGTGCCCGTGCCTCCCCTCCCCAACACGGACGACGAGTTCCGGCGCGCCATTCGCGAGGCGCGCGACGCCATGGCGGAGCCCGCCCGCTTCCCGGAGGCGGGCGTGGACGAGTTCTGGTGGCAGCACTTCATCAGCCGCCGCGAGAGGGAGCTCGCCTCCCTCAACGACAACGGGCCGGTCGATGGCCGCTTCAACGCCAACGGGCGCCGCCGTTGGTGGAGCGTCCCCAACAGGACCATCGAGGCTGTCCTCGACCACATCCACGCCGGCGACGAGCCGCGCCTGGAGATGCCGCCCCGGCAGGCCCAGCCGTGGGCAGCGTGCCGGACGGGAGCCTCCTCGTCGTCGGCGACGTCGAGCTCCTCCGGCGCCCAATCCCTCTCTACCTCCCCCCCTTTTCTGAACACCGGGGCGCCTGCCCGCAGGCGTAGCGGCGGCGCCCTCCGTATCGGCGAGCCACGCTTCGAACACGTGGTTCGCCCGAAGACCGAGGACACCGGCGACGAGGACGAGGACGAGTGGCCCGACCAGAAGGTCGCGGAGCAGCTGTGCCTGGACACGCTCCAGCCGCTCGACGCCGACGCCGCGGCGACGTGGAGCCTCCAGGAGAGCACCGCGGCGGAGCTGGAGCTCCAGCGCCGCCTGCTAGCGGAGGCCGAGAAGCGCAAGGAGGCGCGCGACAGGCGGCCCGCCTCCGCGTCCCGCCCCCGCCGCCGCAGAAGGAGAATATCTACATCGTCCTCGACCCCGACACCGACGAGGACGACGAGATCCAGCAAGCCCTCGGGGCGAGCAGGTGGGGCGGCTGCGGCGACGCCGAACAGGGGACCAGCAAGCGCCCCGACGGCCCCAAGGACGACGACGACGACGACGGCGGCGACTACAGCCAGGCCATCGCCGCCAGCCTCGGCCTTCTTTAGTCTAGTTTAGTTTAAATTTCAGTTCTAGTTTTTAAAATTCGCGCCGAATATGTACGCACTTCGCCTAAATTCAATAAAAATCGTCTATTTTCAAATTGCGTTTTGTTTGGGCCGAATCATGGGCTCGGGGAGCGACTGGGAAGCCTGCCCACCCAGGTTCCAGAATAGCGCCTCTTAGCGCCGCGGCGGCACCAAAACGGCGGCGTTTTGGGTCCTGGGGGGCGCAACGACTGGAGATGCCCTAAGTCAGCTCCTCTCCCAGTAATCATGCAGAGTGGTTGCTCGTCGAGCTCACAACGGCAATTAGGTTGCTTTCCTGCCGTCGCAAGAGCATGCGTATGCATGTATTAGTTACGGTTTCTAATGGATTGTAATGCCGTCGATCGTGTATAATACATTGCCGATATTTTTCAAGCAGGAAAATCAGATTGATCAGGTCTCGCTTGCAAAAAAAATATAAACTAGCAGCGCCGGCCGGCCGGCTGCCAAAGCTAAGTGTACTACGCAGCTGCTAATTAATGGTGACCATTTTTGAGATTGCTAAACTAATTCTCTATTGTTGCAATGTCAAAGGTCTTGCTCCACCTAGCGGCACATTGTTGACTTACTGCGCTGGGGTTAGTCTCTTCCTGGAAGGAGCAAATAATTAAGGAGCTTGGCTACGTATGTGATTGAGATTTTTTTTTTTTGAACAAGGGAATGGTCCCGAAGGACCGAGAACTGCTTACAGTGGTGACCAGATTACAGATAGGACCTGGTGAGACAAGAGATTCGCACCTAGGTCCTTAGAAAATACACCCAGCACCTTCGAAATTAACAAGAAAACGCGATCAGGTCCCTGGATGTCTTGGTCATCGACGATTGACCAGCAAACGCCGGCAGAAGTTGCGCCGCCGGGGACGGAACCACTTGGTGCGCCTCTTCTGATGATTCCAGCGAGTTGGTCGATGAAGATCCTCCGCCATCGGAGGAAGAAGCTCGGGTTGAAGTAGAAACCGAGCGCCTCTCTGGCCAAAAGTAGCAGCGGCGCGTCGGCGCCAGTGCTTGGGAGCTCCGCCATTCGCAGCTCGCAAGGGCAGGACATCAGTACCACCCTCGCCTTCCCGCGACCGCAAACCAACGAAGACCCCTGCTCGACCTCCGAGCCTTGGATCTCGCTGCTTGCGCTCAAAGACGAGCTTATTTGGGGGGGAGGGAGCAGAGACCGCTCCTAGGCTCGTCGTCTCCCACCTCTGGAGCCCTCTGAGCAGAGGAAACAGCCTCAGCCATCGGAGGCAGGCGCTCAAACCCGCCGGCGACGAACTCCCTTGCACTAAGGCACACAACGGAGCGAAAACACAACTACCGAGAAGACAAACTAGGCTACTTCTATACAGACGAGGGGGCCGGCACCCTACGACATCACCACGGCAACCAGCGCGAGCGCCAGCGCCTGGGATGGCCGGAGAACGGGGACGACCCCGGCGGACTCTCAAGATCTACTGTAGCGTGGGTGGGGAGGAGCGAGAGGGGGGGGAGTTGGTTTAGAACGCTATGTGATTGAGATTGAGAAGTTGAACAAACTCTAGAGTTGCATGCACTACTGAGATATTCAAAGGCCCACATGGTAGAGGTCGATGTAGAGAGCCGCGTGACTGCTGTGCTCGGTCTTCTCTTGCATGACCGCCATGATGCTGACACTGGGCGACCTGCGCGGGTATATCTTATACTGAGACTTTCACATTACAGCCACTCACTCCAACTTGCGTCAAGAACTATTATCAAATACTGTATATCTAACAATAACGAGTTGGGACAAAACATTCATAAAATTAAGGATCTATAGACTAGATTAAAGCAACTTGGACGAGGAGGTACGTGTTTTATGGAGTAGTAGAAGCGTGTGACCAGAAATCCCACGTACGAATCATCGGTCAGATCTCGTTTCCCCAATACAACAACTGCCATCTGGACCCGGAAGGCGGAACTACTACAGTACTGTATATTCGATCGGCCTGCTCTTCTTGCATTACCTGATGGTGACGGCGCAGCGAACACGTACGTACATATGCTTGATTCGCCTATAATGCTTGTGTCCGATGGACGCACCATTTTACATGTCTTAATCTGATCGCGGAGACTGTTATGGACCCGGCTGGTTTGGGCTTATGACAGGGTTGAATGGTTGTCACTTGAGCAAATTAACTCTGTGAATGAATGAATGGTTTACGGAGGTTTGGCGTGCTTGGATCTATATATGATTTTGTTACTGATTAGTGTGTCCATTAAAGTTGAATAGGCACCGGTAGAAAAAAGGCCTACAGTCCCGGTTCGCCAGGCCCATTAATCCCGTCCAGGCAACCGGGACTAGCTACGCGCGACTAAAGGCCCCCCCCTATAGTCCCGCTACTTACGGACCGGAACTAAAGGCCCGTCCACGTGGGCGGGTGGCGGAGCCTGGGGTCGGAGGACATTTAGTCCCGGTTGGCCACATGAACCGGGACTAGATTTATTTCGTAATTTTTTTAATTCATTTGGTTTCTAATTATTTTTCTCACCTTTTTTCACTCCCTTTTCTTTCACTCCCTCTCCCTTTTTTTTCACTCCCTTCTTTTTTTCACAATTTGTATTATTTGCTTTGCTTAGTGTCTAACTAAGATTATCCCTAGTCAAATTACTTACTCATGGTCATACTTCCCGCTCGGTCACCCATCCTCCCACTACTCTAGCACTAGCACGCTTAACTTCCGAGTTCCATCCCGTCCCGAATCCAAGTGTTTCTCACGCATGTATGTGATAGTAGTATCATATCAATCTTATTAACATGTTAGTCGAAGCCACATTTCTTAATTGTTTGAATTGCAAATAAATCTTTTAATAAACAAAAGTAATGATGTAATTAATAATTTTGAATAAATAAATAAACATTAACTTTTAATTTGTATTATTTCTAAAAATACAAATAATATATCCAAAAATTGAGAAAAATAGAACTAATTCATTTTAAAATCTTAAAATTACAAATAATATATCAAAAATGAAGAACAATAATACTAATTAATTTTAAAATCTTAAAATACAAATAGTATATCAAAAATTAAGAACAATAATACAAATTCATTTTAAAATCTTAAAAATACAAATAATATATCAAAAAATGAAGAAAAATAATACTAATTCATTTTAAAATCTTAAAATGAAAAAATATATAAAAAATAAAGAACAATAATACAAACAATATTAATTACATGCATAGAGTCGATCACACATAACACAAACATAGAGTCGATCACATTTCATAATTAACATATATATATAGAGTCGATCACAAAAGTTATCCATTACATATATATATACTACTAATTATAGATAACCATTACATGCGCAATATCGAACGCATACATCATCTATGGCCCCGCCGAGTAGATGCGGAACAACTCGTACGCAACATATGCATCTACGGCCGCATACTTGAGGTTCGTCATGCGCAATGGGGTCTCCTCCCAATAGTTGTGATTCTGCCGGGGGAAATCAGTCTTCATCCGGTGATAGCAGGGGTCGATTAAGTAGCTTGCCATGACAGCCATCCCGGTCTTTGGCCCGGTGAACTGGATAAGATTCTGAAGATCAATATAGTGATCTTCAGGTATCACAACACCGATGCGCGCCAACTTCACGCGGTCTTGCGTGATGTCAACGCTGCAAAAGTCGAACCCATTGTAGACAAGAAAATCAACAAGGTCCGGGCAATGCCTTGAGCTACTGTAACAACAAAAATAGGCTATGTGTTAGATTAGTTGCAGCACATATGATCTTCACATGCAACCAAAAAACCCGAAATGCATGCATGCAAGATTTGTACGTGGACGTGTGCTAGCTTCTACGTACCTTGACCATTGGAAGACCAACACCGTCTCCTTGAACGAAATCTGGATGACGGCAACATCCTGCTGATTCGCCGTGTACTCCAGATCGAGCCCAAAGAACCGGTGTTCTTCGGGAGCTGCCCAATACAGATCGGCCAAACGACCTAGAGCTTCAGGCAGCCGCGCGCAACTGTTGCTGAAGAGCACGTCCAAATCCTTGCCGCATGGTGTCTTCCCATCGTATTCCGTCCATTCAGCCATTTTGCGTGCGTGTGCTTGAAATGGCGAGAGAGGAAGAACAGAGGAAGAACGAGGAAGAACAGAGGAAGAAGAGAGCGAGCAGTGGAAATGGCGCCCTCTGCCTCTTCGCGAAATAAAAACCGCCGCGGGAAGGCGAGAAGCCGATGTTTAGTCCCGGTTGGCCACGGGCACGGGGAATAAAGAGCCAATGGTCCCGGTTGGCCACGGGAACGGGGAATAAAGGACCAATAGTCCCGGGCGGCGAGGTCAACCGGAATTAATTCCCTCCACGCGCGGCAACGCGTTTCCCAAACCGCGACGTCTGATTGGTCTGTCGCGGGTCTCCTGGCGACCCGGGAATAAAGACTCATTAGTCACGGGGCGCGACGCTTGGGGACTGATGCTGGCATACCGAAGGCCATTTTTCTACCAGTGAGGGTCCTCCAGCTTCGGGACATCTAGTCCATTGTGGAAGGATCATGCGTGTGCGGGTAACCTTGTACTCATAGTATGTTTGTTTATGAACACGCAGCTTTCCGTCCCAAACAAAAGAAGGGTTAAGTCAAGGTGACACACTGCCGTTTATATCATTTTATATAGTAGCGGGTATACTGACCATTATGACTGAGTTTGCAAAAAAAGAAAAAAAAATTGCTTTTGAGGGGTAGTTCCGCACCTAGTGGATGGTAGACTTTCCATCGTTCAATATGGTCACGACATTGACATGGCTAAGAACATGAAGTTTATAGTGTTCGACTACCTTTTAGAGCTTAAAATTTATTTTCATTAAAGTGAATGATTTGTTTCAGGGAAGTCCAAAATTGGGGCCGGTTATGAGCAAGGCCAGTTCCCGGTTAGATATTTAGGATATCAATATATGATCGGAGACTAACAAACACTGAATGAAAAATATCGAATATCACCTCGAGATGAGGCTTAGAAGTTGAAAAAGGTAAATTACTATCGGTTAGTGAAATACTGGTGATCATTAATTCAGTTCTAAATAATATGGCAGTTTATATGATATCATTTTTCAAATTATCTAAAGGAGTCTTACATAGTTTAGATTATGTGCGATCAGAATTTTTTTGGCAAGACGATAGTGAGAAAAAGAACTACCGATCGGCCAAGTGGAACAATGTTTATCATCCTGAAGATCAGGGTGGTCTTGAAATTCAAGATTAAGAGGTTAAAAATTCATCCCTTCTTGGCAATAAATGGCTTTTCAAACTTATTACTAAGGATGGGCTATGGGAAAATCTTCTGAGGCGAAAGTATATTATCTCAAAAGCGTTGTCCCAAGTTCACTGGAAGTTGAGGGACTCACACTTTTGGGCTAGTATAATGGCAAAAAAAAAACATTTATTCGACATTGAATCTTTCCATGTTAGGGACTGCTCGGAAATTAGGTTCTATGGGGATATATATACCTTAGGAACACGACCCTCCAGGAACAATAACTATCTCCATATAATATCGTCCATCACGAAAGTGATACCAACGCTACAGTTGTGAATCATCGCTTCCAAACATGACGTTTACACAAGATTTAGTTTGACCAGGGCTTGTGGCATGGAATTATCTCTTGGGGCAGTTGGTAATCATCCAATTGTCGCGAGGATCTGACGCATTTCGCTGGAATAAACATTAGAATGGAAAAATCTTAGTTTCTTCCTTGTATAAGTATCTTGTTTATGCTGACATATCAATTGACAATATAAAAATTTGAAATGGTACTGCTAAAAAATAAGAAAATAATTGTGTGATATCTTCACAAAGGTGTAATACCAAGGATTTCTCCAGAATTTTCACCAGGCATGGGAGATTAAATAGTTGTTTTTCCATCTAGATGAGACAATAAAACACCGTGCAAATTCGTCTATTCTATATGATCAATCATCCAAATAGCCTCTAACTTGAACCCCACATAGTGTTAAATTTTTTTTTTGGTAATTAGTTACATGAAATAGATCACGAGCTTAAAATCCTCATTAAGGTGGGGTCGATTGCCTTATTATCGTTGTTCTTTCTATGTTACCGTTATTCTTATGTAATCCGTTTTTGGCCATTTCTACATCGTTTGGAGAACATACATTTTTACGGAAATCTGTACATGGTTGGAGATAGTGGCGAGAAATATTTTTGTCGCAAATTGATGGTAGGGCAGTCTACGGATCAGCCCTCCATCACCTTACGATTCAACAAGTTCTTTCTGGACTTGAATTATGATCTTCCTTTTATTTTTTGTTCTGGTGGCTGTGGGCATTAAGATTAATTATGCCGACATATGGTGTGACCTCTTTAAATAGTAACAGCTTGGTGCTACGTTTTGGGTTTAATAAAGCATCGTTTATCGAAAATATATGCAATTGGCTTCTATTGAACCCTAGGTAATCACTATTGTTGGGTGGGTATTTGGAGATGGCATAGATCATTCGCAGACTGTCTATATGGCGCCTATCCTTTCTGGAAGAGTAGTCCCTTGTATATTTTTTTGTTGTTGTTTTGCTCCTGCGGCTATGTGCATCAACATCAAGGCTGGTGTTAAACACATTAGATATTTAATTAATTCCGGGAGAGTAGTCCCTTGTATCAGCCACACTTTTGGCCTTCATTTGTTGCTGTTTTCTTTAAAAACTTTGTGAACCTCCCTTCTGAATTAATGAGACGAGGCAAGTACGTGATTTTTGTTTGATAATTGTTAGTTGCGTAATTTGATGGAAAACCATGGGGGCATATCTTGTTCTTTTGCTGCGAATCTCTGTGGTAGGATGAGAGAGGAAACGTCAACTACATGGTTCTAGCTAGTCCTAAAATATATCGACCATTCTAGTTGTGCTAGCTATATATTTACATACAATTATTTCCTACTTTCGTCACATACCTCATCATCAAATAATTTACCATACAAAATTTGCTTAATTTGCTGATTGGTATAATGCTGGGCTCCTAGTAGGTGAGGAAGCTAGGTTTGTATACTGTGGGCGAGATGGTGATGAGTAACAACTAACAAGCTTGGACGAGGTCGTAGGATACAAGCCTGTGACCTGAAACCCAACAGCTAGCCTCGGATGAATGGCTGTCGCGTGGACCATCGTGCATGCAGGCAGTCATCGCAAGCTTTTTTTTTTTTTTTGCATGAATGCCCCACCTAAACTTAGGCGATATTTCTCCGGCCCCTCTACATCCGTATATATATATACATAGCTTCCTCTACACACTAGACATAACCCTCAGCTCCGTCCATCGGTGCCTCATCTACGCGCGCATCAAGGTGCAGTCGATTGCTCCCATTAAGTTTCAGTTTGATGCTTCCTTCATTTTCTTGCGTTTAACTTACTGTAGATTTAATCCTCTACGATTCTTTGGCGGCCCTTGGAAGCCAGTCTGTTCATGCCATAGCTACTCGATCCATGATAGGTTGGATCAACAGTTGAATATAGCTAATATTTCCTTTTTTTTCTAAAGGGAGATTTTATCAACTCAATATTTCGGGATAGCTAATATTTCTGGGCAAGAGGATGACTGGTGGCTCCGGAATAACACCACCCGCTGATTCCGGAATAACAAGGTACTCCCTCCGTCTCATATTAACCGTCGCAAAAGTTTTTGCGACAGTTAATAGGAGACGGAGGGAGTATTTCTATGGTAACTAACTAATTTTGGGGGTTGGACTGTCCATCCAAACTGCAACGGTGAAGTTTACAAAGTAGATTTAAAACTGAATAATATATATCTAAATCTGACCAAAAACTGATCTTGACTGTTGAAATCAAACATTTTCTAAGTCTAGAAGTTCATATGTTTTGCGCTAAATAGATCCCGCTAATTCATGCGATGGCTACTAACCGGTAGGTTGGACCAAAGGATAGTGAGTTAAATATAACTATTTTTCTAGCTCAACGATTTGTTTTTTATTTAGAAGAAGAACATTGAACGTAGATTTGGGGATTATCAGTGGTTCTTGGGATAACTAATGAAATTCCGCGTGTTTTTCAGAATGATAATAGTCATATTCACAACAACAAAAAACATCATTATCTTGCCGTTTGACCATACCAGCGTTCTTTGGAAATACAGACACTCCATCTTAGTTTATATATGTTGAAACTACGGAGTTACAACTAAATTTTAGCGAAATGGTTTTCGACCGTCGTATTTTCTCAACTCATATCTCGGTAGTGCCCAACTTGCCGTGCCTGCTCTAGGACGTATGCTTGTTATTACCGCATCGCTCTTTTTTACCTTCTTCTTTTTTCTAAATGGAGATTAAAACCCTAGATTATGTATCAAAATGATGCACACATCTTTTTTTCTCTCCACTATGGTGTGATGGCATCCATCTCGCCACGATGCTTAATTTCTGGTTTCATCTACGTCTATACAGTTCCAACCTCCAGGGTTGGATCCAAGTTCAATCCATAGGACGGTGAAAGTAACAAAAGGGTAGAAATTGAATAATCTTGAGAAACTAGTCATCCAATATGGTCTAATTTGTTTGAAGAATGGAGTAGTTTCATTTTACACCTTATTTCTTTCTATACATGTATCATAAGGCAGCCACTTTTAGACATTTATAAAATAAAAATAATTGTTTAAAACAAAGCATTGGAACCCTTTTTTTGGCATACTTGTTTATAATCTTAAAAGGCATGGTTGTGCTAAAATGGGTAAATGTCATTAAAGATGATCTAAAATGGTCATGGAATTAGGCATTAACTCAATTCAAAGCCATAAATGTCCATACATGAAAATCATTTTGTGTAGTATCAATTTTTTTAAAAAAATATTTCATAATTAAAGTGGCCCTTTATTATTGAAAATTATTAGCCACAAAAGTACTACATGATAAGGAATGCCTTTTTCCCGTATTATCTTATTCTTTGATTTTATTTCTTGAAAATTTGTTGCATATTGCAAAAAGAACTTTCAATGGCAAGGCTCCGATTTTTTTTCAACACCCATTAGGACATTCCATATATTCCAACATGGTTTACATGAAAATAATTTTTGGTAATTTTTTTGAACAACCTACAAACACCTCCAATTTTTTTTTGTTTGAGAAAAACAAATACCTCTATTTCAACTTTTAATTAGTTTTAATAACTTGGTAAACAATAATTTAAATGGGATAACCCACAAACATGATTGAATTTCAAAAAAAAAAATATGGACTAATGTGTATGAAAATTAGATTGTACCATTTTGCAGAAAACATGTAAGTTGTTTCACAAAGCCGCCCCTTTTAAATATCTAGAAAATGGAAAAATAAGTATTGAAAATAAAAGGTTGGAATCTTCTTTGCCATACTTGTTTATCCTCTATAAAGGTAGGGTTGTGCCAAATTCTTTTTGGAAATTTTCATTAAAGAAGGTCAAAAAATGTTCATGCTCTTAGTATGGTGGATTGAAACCCATGAATGATAATACCTAGAAGGACGTTTTGTAAAGCATGAGTTTTTTTTTTTCAAAACAAGTCAAATTCATGTGGTTTGCAACTAAAACTCATAAAAAGGACTCTATTCTGGGGAATAGATATTTTATGAAATTTTATCATATTATTTGATTTGTTTTTGAAAAGGTGCAAATTTGAGGAAACAACCTTCCATTAAAGGTCTTTGATTTTTTTCAACATGATTTTCGGCTTCCATGGATTCAACATATGTTTCGGTTTTCCATAGAAGGGCTTTGATCTTTTAATCAAAGGTTTATTTTCTCTTAATATCTTGTACAATTTTGTGTTAGAAAGGACATGTATATATATGATTGTATATATAGGACCAAACCTAGTAGCTGGCCGACTCGAGATTGACACAGCTATTCCAAACCGAACCAAACTACCGCGTGCGTTGATATGGGGTGTGTGAACACACGTGTCTATCAGCAACTGTGTTGTGCGGTGTTTCGCAAACCTTATTAGGCCGTTTTTAGGCTTGTGCTTATGCATAAACCTGCTTATAGGTTTTGATGGGTAGAAACTGAGATGGGGAGAAGCTACTAAAAACTGTTTGGGAAATATATTTTTGAGCTTATGTATTTTTTGCTTATTTGTTGCATTGAGTCCTAAGATGTCTTTAATGCCCTTGAGTTTGATATGTGCACTAAATAAAGCGATGATAAATTTCATATGCTAGTCTTTTTAGTAGAAAATAAGATACAAATAAAAAAAATATGAAAAGTAGATGATAGTATTAACATGGTGTCAATGTTATAATTTAGTACAAGTCAAAATAAAAGAAATTTCATAGTGATTTCGGAATAATAGTAACAATAACTCCTCAAACTACCAAACTTTCAGCAATTGTCGAGCAAATATCACAAATGTCAAACAATATTATCTAGCAAATATAACAAATGTTGAGCATATGTCCCAAATGTCGAACATTATTAAATAGACCAAACCATCACATACACACGAATAATTAGTATGTTAATGGCATGTCACAGCTTCAGGCCCACATACCCCCTTGTGTGTGATGCACGTAATTCTCCGCAAGTAAGCGAGAAGAGGTACAGTGCAACCAGTTGTGGCCCAGGTGGGGCTGTGACTCATGTAGGGTATCGAGCTGCACCTCGGGTGGGCCGCCAGCTCGTTACCCTGCATGAGTTGCCGCCCCACCCGGGCCACAACTCCTAGACCGTTGCCTCGCGACATGGTTCTCCAAGCAGACAAGTCCGTCCTAAAAAAGCATTGACGCTAGTCCATGTCACAATCTCACCGAGACGCAACACACATGAACGCTTTAATACCACACTCGGATACCGCTGGTTTGACACCGAGTTTTGCTAACGCGGTTTAGTGATATCGCCAAATATTCGCGCGCGGGGGATGGGGGGTTCGGGGCATGCTTAACGAGACCGTCTGCTTTTAATCTCATGTCTAATCTACCGGTTTGTATCTCTAGACTATTTTAACTACCCACGATATATGCTTTTATATATAAGGGCCAAATTACAGTTTTTGGCTCTATCTCATAATTTATGGCCCATTCCAATCGAAATCAATTTACTGACAATTTTGGTTCTAACGCACATTTTCGACACATATTTCAACAAACATATGTCGTGAGTCGTGAGACAATTTTGCGTGCTTGTAGCTAGTTGTGTCTCTTCACGGATGAATGCGATTTCCCCCATGCATGAAGTGAAGTTGGACATGCATGCATCACAAACTGACATTTGTGTATTCGAATTTTTGTAAGCATGCAATCACAAACTGACATTGTTATTGCCAGTCCACCTGGCACGCAGCCTCAACCTACACGCCCGACGGGATGGCATGAGACGGGGACAGCGCCGGCCATACCGCGTCCTGTTGCTGCTATAGGAACACCTGGCCAGCCTGAACGCCCGCAGAGATGGAGGGACCAGGCGCCGGTCATACCGCGTCCTCCTATTGCTATAGGACCACCTGACGGAGGTTTAGATGCCATGTAAGTCTAGCATATATATCAACTTGCGCATTGAACTGAAGCCACAGTTTCTGTAAATGTTTTCTTTGCGCATGCTCTCGAAATACAGACAGTCATGTGATGTGTAATCTGGCCATTACTGACAGGTCACCTGGCCAGCAGACTGATCAGGATGCAAGGAACACCGGCAGTACTACAGGCCCGCCGGCGTGATCCGTGATCCTATTAATATAGCGGGGCGAAAGTCTGTTTCGAGGCAAGGCTAAAAAATCTTTACAAAGCCACAGTTTTAATCAGTTTGTGTAAATGTTTTCTTAATGTGTGTGTATGCTCTGGAAATACAAACGTCCATGTGTGGTATGTAATAATTTCCACTTGGCAGTTGTTTTTTGCCCCCATAAACCAGCGTGGTACGTGTTGGCAATGGGGCGTTTCATCATTTCATTTGTGTAAGCTACTTCGAATTTTCTTGTTTCCCTTGAATATATATTGTGTATTGTTCAACAAGTGTAGCATTTTGTGATGATAGTTTTATATAAGTCCCTTTTACGTGCGAGTAATTTCTATGTGTTTGCCCTGGGCCCGCTATGTACAAATTCTAAGCTGTGAATGTTATCGGAATTGATGTCTAGACGTGCTGTAAAATGGAATTGGTTAAGCTCGATTCTGCTGCAGACAACAAACATGTTGTAAACTATTGCTTCAGTCACTAGTCGATTCAATGACTCCTCATGTTCGAAATCTTTACTGAAGGTCAAAGGTACCTATTGGTTGGAAGAAAAAAATATTGAACAAGGGTGATGTAGTGAGATTCTGGAAGGATCGTTGGAAAGGAGAACATCCTCTCTGCGATGAATTCCCGGAACTGTTTGCCATTTGCCAATATCAGGACTGTATGATTGACTTCTTTGTTAGTGATGGCTGTGGAAAGTTTTGGATCCCTAATATTTTGTTGTGTATTGCGGTGACCCATGTGGGGGTATATAAGGAGGTAACGGTGCGGAGAGATAGACTTGTATTACAAAAAGATCTAGTAGTCCTAGTCTATTCTTACTCGTATCATGTAACTCTAACATTCCCCTTCAGTCGTAGCGGGAGTGAAGCGGACGATTGTGACTAGATTTGAAGTTATGCCCTTCCGTCGTCTCCTCCTCTCCTTCATCATCAATTGCGTATTTAATGGTCTTTCCTCTCTGCCCTCCCGCAGTCACAGCGGGAGTGACAACGCGGACGCTATAGAAGTTGCCCTTGATGTCGATGTAGAGATAGCCGATAGCGATGTAGTTGTGGTCGATGTTGTCATCTATAGCGTCGTACGTGCAAAGAAAATTGCACGGTGTTGGACCTAGTGTCTTAGGTTTTGTACAGCAGCAGGAATCTTGGTCATAGTGCGGCGGCAGTAGAGATCTGCGGTGGCGACCGGTTTTTTTGTGCGACGGTGGCAAGGATCTGCGATGGCGGCATGAATCTTGGTCATAGTGTGGCGGCGGGTTTTTGGGTCATTGTGCGGCGGCGTGTTATGGCAGATTGATGTCAAAACCGCGTTCCTAAATGGCAACATTGAGAAAGGGTTGTATATATGATACAACCAGAGGGTTTTGTTGATTCAAAGGATGTTGGTAAGATATGCAAGTTTCAGCCTTACATTTATGGATAGAAGCAAGTATCTCGGAGCTGGAATATTCGCTTTGATAAAGATCACAGGTTTTGGATTTGTTCAAAATGAGGAAGGGACCTACATTTGTTAGAAAATGAGTGGGAGCTCAGTTCTATTTCTAATACTATATGTGGCTGAAATATTACTAATTGGGGATGACGTGAATCTTCTGAATAGTGTGAAAAAATATTGAATAGTAAATTTTCGATGAAGGACCTAGGAGAAGCTGCTTACGTATTAGGTATTAAAATCAATCGATATAGATCAAGGCGCATATTAGTGTTGAGTCAGAGTACATACCTTTATAAGATTTTTAAAAAGTTCGAAATGCATGAGGCGAAGAAGGGTTCTTGCCCATATTATAGGGTACAACATTGAGTAAAACTCCGTGTCCAACAACGGCGGAGGAAATGAAATCCCCTATGCCTCGGTGATACGTCATAAACGTATCCTTAATTTCTGATGTTCCATGTTTTTTTCATGCCATATGGTACATGTTTTCCTTACACTTTATGTCATTTTTATCGATTTCTCGGGACTAACCTATTGACAAGATGCCACAGAGCCAGTTCCTGTTTTCTGCTGTTTTTAGTTTCAGAAAAGTTGTTCTAGAAATATTCTCGGAATTGGACGATTCAAAAAACAGAAGTCTTAGAAGTCCCGGAGGGTCAAGGAAGTCCCGAAGAGACCCGGAGGGGGCCACTGGGTGGCGCGGGTCCCCCTGGCCGCGCCACCAGGTGGTGTGGGCCCCTTGGCCACCCCCCCCCCCCGGCATCGCCCTTTAACCTATATAGTCCCCCAGGTGCATAAACCCTAAAAGAATCGGCCCCCTTCCACGAAAAGCTCCGTAGCTCCGCCACCGACAAGTTTTGGGGGACATAATTCTCTGTTCTGGCACCCTGCCGGGACGGGGAAGTGCCCCCCGGAGCCATCTCCATCGACTCCACCGCCATCTTCATCGCCGTTGCTGTATCCTATGATGAGGAGGGAGTAGTTCTCCCCCGGGGCTGAGGGCTCTACGGGTAGCTATGTGTCTCATCTCTCTTTCCCATAGTGTGATCTTTATGTGATCATGAGCTTTGTAATCTAGTTGAATAAGTATATGTTACTCTTCATATGTTATGCTACTCAAGTGGTTTTGTTATGAGATCTCTGTAAACACTTTGATCACGGTGTAAAGGTGACAGTGTGTGTCCACAGTGTGGTTTAGCATGATATTTATATCTTGTGTTGGATGACCCTATGAAATTGTGGTGTTTGTCTAGTACCTTCTAGGGCGCTCATAGTGACAACGTGAGGTTAACTAGACATGGGAATGCGACTTTGAGGAATGCTTTTTGCAGCCCTACGCAATGAATTGGTGTTTTTTATTCAACCGGAGAGTGGTTCGGAGTAGCATAATGAAGAGAGATATTTATGCATTCAATTATTTTATCATTTTTGAGAGTGTCCACTAGTGAAAGTAGGATCCCCAGGCCTTGTTTCTAAGCATTGAAACATTGTTTACAATCAGTTCTGCTACATGTTTGTTTGCCGCCATTTTTATTTAAGATTGCCATTGTCACTTATAATCTTCCATATCACTTGTATTTTACTCTCTCTCTTTGCCGAACTAGTGCACCTCTTCAACTAACAATTGTATTAGGTGTGTTGGGGACATAAAAGACTTCTTGTATCGTAATTGCAGGGTTGCTTGAGAGGGATACCTTTGACCTCTTCCTCACTGAGTTCGATAAACCTTGGGTAATCCACTTAAGGAAAACTTGCTGCTGTTCTACAAACCCCTGCACTTGGAGGCCCAACACTGTGTACAAGAATAGAAGCGTGCGTAGACATCAAACTATTTTTCTGGCTCCGTTGTCGGGGAGTGTAAGGTAAAAGGTACTCACATCGTTGGGTGTGAGTGCTCGAAGTTATTTCCTTTAGATTCTGCAATTACATATTTTTGTTTCTTGTTTTTATTTTCACTAGTTAGTCTTAATGGAAAACAACAAAAATATTAGCGATCTTAATAATATTTATATTGAGTTAGGACATGAAGTGTTTGAAGAGAAAATTAAAAAAACCTATGGAGCTTTATTTGCATGCTAGTAGCAATGTTATTAGTATAAATTCTTTGAAGACCATTATTGCTAATACTATGGAAAAGTCTAAGCTTGGGGAAGCTGGTTTAGATGAATAGGATATTTTTAGTTCCCCAAGTTTTGAGGAGGAAATTTTCTTTGATGATACTTTGCCTCCAATATATGATGATTACAATGATGATATTTTCAGTTCACCTACTATTGAGGAGAAAATTAATTATGATTGCAATATGCCTCCTATATTTGATGATTGTGGTGATGAGAATGATAATGATAGCTATTTTGTTGAATTTGCTCCCACTACTATTAATGAGAATGACTATGCTTATATGGAGAGTATTAATTCTTTTATGCATGTGGCTCATGATAAGAATGTTTTATGTGATAGTTATATTCTTAATTTCATTCATGATGCTACTGAATGTTATTATGAGAGAGGGAAACATAGTCTTATGCATCTCAACAATATAAAGTTTCCCCTCTTTATGTTGAATTTTTTTTAAGTTGCAACTGTTTTGCTTTCCTATGCTTGTTTCCTAGTGCTTTCATGACTTGTTTTTCTACAAGATTTTTTTTCAAAGGAAGTGGGTTAGAATTAAAAAAAATTATGTTGCTTCTTAATGCTCTCTTTTGCTTCAATTAATATTTCTCATGTGAGGATCTTCTGAAATTATCATGCCTAGCTAAAAGGCGTTAAAGAAAAGCACTTATTGGGAGATAACCCATGGTTTTTTTTTCCCTTTGTTTTTCTATGTTTTCTTTGAGTCAAGGGTCTGTATACTTCTGTAGAAACTCCTTTGTATATTTATTTTCATGTATTAGTTGTGCCAATTAAAGTTTCTGATGAAAGTTGGAGTTGGTTTTGGATTTCTGCGCAGTTAACAGATTTCTGATGTCCACCGTAAAAAATCGTGAAAAATCCAAAAGATCATAATGATCCGAATTTTTTTGCTTATTCCTAAGCTAATTCTGCAACTTTTTTGTTCTTTAAGATTTTTTATTTGAGCAGTGTAAGTTCCCCGAAAAAAATTGTCTTTACAGACTGTTCTGGTTTTGCCAGATTCTATCATTTTTCTTGCATTTGCTCTTTTACGATGTCAAGTGGATTTCTTTGCTTCACGAAACATCAGTGGCTGTAGATAATGTTTAAAAGTATTAATGGAACTTGTTCCCATACATAACCCATGGATTTTTTATTGTTGCACTAACCCTCTAATGCGAATTACTCTTTGAGTGTGGTGTGAAGGAAGTTTTTAAGGGTCAAGAGAAGAGGGTGATATATGTGATCAAGAAGGGTGCAAAGTCAAAGCTTGGGGATGCCCCCGTGGTTCATCCAAGCATATTTTTAGAATACTCAAGAATCTAAGCTTGGGGATGCCCAAGGCATCCCCTTCTTCATCAACAATATATCAGGTCACTTCTAGTGAAACTATATTTTTATTCGGTCACATCATATGAAGTTTACTTGGAGCGTCTGTTGGTTTTTATTTTGTTTTCCTTTGTTTTCCTTGCTGCAGTAATATAGTTGGACCCTATAATTCCTTGTTTGGGAGAGAGACACTTGGGCATCCCCTTCTTCATCAACAATATATCAGGTCACTTCTAGTGAAACTATATTTTTATTCGGTCACATCATATGAAGTTTACTTGGAGCGTCTGTTGGTTTTTATTTTGTTTTATTTTGTTTTCCTTTGTTTTCCTTGCTGCAGTAATATAGTTGGACCCTATAATTCCTTGTTTGGGAGAGAGACACGCTCTGCTTTTTCGTTTGAATACTTGCTATGCTAGTATTCTTAGTTCTTCTTCTAGTTACCACAAAAATTCCTGTTTAGCTCTTGTTTTCATTGCATCTCTTGTTCAGAGCTATTAGTTTTAGTAGTGTTATGTGAGTACTCTCATGTTTTCTTGCTGTATCATTTAGAGAATTTTTGTTAAAGCATGTTTTGTCTGGTGCTTGTTGGGAAAAGAAACTGCTGCTTGTGGTAGAATTTATAACGGTGCGAGTAGAAGCTTGTATAGACCGTGGCTAGAATTTTTCATATCATGCTAGATGCTATTTTAATTCTAAACCCTCATGGTTATTTATTATCATGATTAGCCTCAAATAGCTGAGAGTGTTTAATGTTCCATTGAAAGAATCATGAGTTGTTCTTGTCATATTGAAGCATAAATTTGTGGTGTTCTCCTTTGAATGTTTTATGTGGTTGACTTGGCGCATGCTCACACCATGTTTATGACTATGAACCAGTCACTTATAGCCTCCATGATCATTTAGTTTTTGAACTTGTGGTACCACTTATGTTTTGATTAATGATGTTTATGTCGTTATGCATGATTATGGCTCTTATGCTCTCTTTATTTGTCGCTCCCAATCTTTTGCTAGCCTCCACCTGTACTGAGTATGAGCTCTACTCGTGCATCCAATTCCCAAAAACCAAAGTTTCCCATTGTGTCCACCATACCTACCTACATGTGGTATTTAACCGCCAATCTAAACTAAATTTCTCATGTATTACCTTTAAAACTTTCAAAATTACTCATGTTTTGTGCTAATGATTGTGTTTTGTAACACATGAGAAATTTACTTTGGAGTGGCGGTTAAATACCACATGTAGGTAGGTATGGTGGACACAATGGGAAACTTTGGTTTTTGGGAGTTGGATGCACGAGTAGAGCTCATACTCAGTACAGGTGGAGGCTAGCAAAATACTGGGAGCGACAAATCAAGAGAGCATAAGAGCCATAATCATGCATAGCGACATAAACATAATTAATCAAAGCATAAGTGGTACCACAAGTTCAAAAACTAAATGATCATGGAGGCTATTCGTGACTGGTTCATAGTCATAAACATGCTGTGAGCATGCGCCAAGTCAACCAAATAAAACATTCAAAGGACAACACCACAAATTTATGCTTCAATATGACAAGAACAACTCATGATTCTTTCAATGGCACATTAAACACTCTAAGCTATTTGAGGCTAATCATGCTACTCAATAACCACAAGGCTTTAAAACTAAAATAAAATCTAGCATGATATGAAAAAAGTCTAGCCACAGTCTATACAAGCTTTTACTTGCACCGTTAAAAATTCTACCTCAAGCAACAGTTTCTTTTCCCAACAAGCACCATACAAAACAAGCTTTAACAAAAACTCTCTAAATGCTATATCAAGCAAACATGAGAGGACTCACATAACACTACTAAAACTAACAGCTCTGAATAAGAGATGCAATGAAAACAAGAGCTAAACAAGAATTTTTGCAGCAACTAGAAGAAAAACTAAGAATATGAGCATAGCAAATATTCAAACAAAAAAGAGGAGCGTGTCTCTCTCCCAAACAAAGAATTCTAGGATACAACTATATTATTGAAGCAAGTAAAACAAAATAAAACAAAGTAAAACAAAATAAAAATAGACGTTCCAACTAAACTTCATATGATGTGACCGAATAAAAATATAGTTTCACGAGAAGTGACCTGATAGATAGTTTATGAAGAAGGGGATGCCTTGGGCATACCCAAGCTTAGATGCTTGAGTATTCTAAAAATATCCTTGGATGAACCACGGGGGCATCCCCAAGCTTTGACCTTGCACTCTTCTTGATCACATATATCACCTCTTCTCTTGACCCTTGAAAACTTCCTTCACACCACACTCAAACAGTAATTCGCATTAGAGGGTTAGTGCAACAATTAAAAATCCATTGGCTCTGTATGTAACAAGTGCTATTGATACTTTTAAACATTAGCTACAGCCACTGATTTTTCGTGAAGCAAAGAAATCCACTTGACATCGCAAAAGAGCAAATGCAAGAAAAATGGCAGAATCTTTCAAAACCAGAACTGTCTGTAAAGACGAAGTTTTAGAGGCACTTATGTTGCTCAGATCGAAAAACTTAGAGAACAAAAAAGTTGCGGAATTATGTGAGGAATGAGCACAAAACAACTCAGATCATTATGATCTTCCAGGATTTTATACGATGTTTTACGGTGGACAGCAGAAATCTGTTTCCTGCGCAGAAATCCGAAAACCAACTCCAACTCTCGTTAGAAACCTTACTTGGCACTACTAAAACATGAAAAGAAAGATACAAAGGAGTTTCTACAGAAGTATTAAACCCCTTGACTCAAATAAAACAAAGAAAAACAAAGCAAAAATAAAACCATGGGTTATCTCCCAAGAATTGCTTTTCTTTAACGTCTTTTAGCTAGGCCCAGAAAAGGGGAATCAAGTGTTTTCAAGTGAAGAAGATGCTCACATGAGAAATATGAATTAAGAAAAAGAGAGAATAAAGAAGCAAGTATAAAACAAATTTGATTCTAACCCACTTCCTATGCATAGGAATCTTTTAAAGAAATAAATTAAAGAAGCTCAAACTAGAAATCATGGGAAGGTAGAAACAAGAGAAACTTCAAAACTTTGAAAAAAAAAAGAGGTGTTTTAGTAACATGAAAATTCCTACAACCATATTTTACTCTCATAATAATTTTCAGAAGCATCATGAACAAACTCAAAAATATAATTATCACATAAAGCATGTTTTTCATGGTCTAAAAGCACACAATTCATATCAAGGTCAAAAACAGTGGGATCAAAATTTAAAATCAGCTCCTCTTTTTTCCCAGTTTTAGCAATAGCAAAACAAGATAATTGGTTACTCTTAAAAGGTATAGGACACATTATAGCAATCCTACTTTCAGTAGCATTGTAATCAAGTAACTTAGGACCATCATCAAGAGCATTATCATAAGATTTATCCAAGTAGCATGGATTATCATACATAACAGTAGCAATATCATTCTCACTACTTTCATTCATAGTAGTATCAAGGTCACAAGTTTAGAAAGTATCAATTTCATCAAATAATGTATGAGTTAAAGAGCTACTATCATTGGGGGACAGACATGGGTAGCTCCATTCTTCCTCCTCTTGATCATCACTCTCCTCCTCTTTTTCATCCAGTGAGCTTCCAGATTCAGCAGTTTCTTCTTCCATAGGTTCATGCAAGGCATTAGTTACTTCCTTAGGTTAAGAGAATTTATTATATTCCATTATGTAGTAATTACAATCCTTGTAATTATCAAATGAATATTCAAGTACAACATAAATCTCGTATTTATAAGGTGCATCATCAATACTTTCAAGTAAATAAGAAATTTCGAATGCACCCTTCCAAGAAATAAATTCTTCAATTTGTTCTGCATCATATAATTCATAATTTTGCTTAACATAAGAAGATATGGTAACATCATCATTATACTCACATTGAAAAGGGAGGTGTTTATACCTCCTACAGCAGTAAGATTTATCAAAGCAATAAGTAACATTATAAGTAGAGCACAAGTTTTTAGCATAGTCATGCAATTAATTAATTTGATCCCTTAAGTGTATTCCTTTTTGTGAGAAGCGGTGTTCCTTATAATATTTTTGTTGTTCATCTATGAACCCACCTTCCTAAAAGATCTTGTTTCAAAGACATCAAACATTCATAGCAAGCCTGATAAAGCAAAAAATAACAACTAGAAAAAGAACTAATTTTTTGTGTTTTTGATAAAGAGAAGCAAACAAGAAAAAATAAAATAAAATAGGCAAAACAAAAACAAAGTAAAGAGATTGGAAGTGAGAGACTCCCCTTGCAGAAGTTCTCTTCCTCCCCGGCAACGGTGCCAGAAAATGCTTTGATGCGTGTAAACACACGTTCGTTGGTTGACCCCGAGAGGAAGGTATAAAGAGTGTAGCAGCAAGTTTCCCTCAGATGGAAACCAAGGTTGAATCAACCAGTAGGAGGAAGGAGTAACTTCAGAAGGTTGAAACAGCTGAGTTGGCAGGGCGCACTACCGGTTCAGCAGCAACGTGGAGCCTGCACAACACAATCAAATAACTTTTCCCCAACAAAGCGGTGAGGTTGTCAATCTCACCGGTTTTGCTGAACACACAGAGGTTAATCGTATGGTGTGAAAAACAGTAGGAACCATCTGAGAGCGGTAAAAGAAGTAGGTGTTTTATCAGTATGAGGAAAAAGGATCAGGGTCCCAGTTCACTAGTGGTGTCTCTCCGTGAAAGATAAATAACATGTGTGGTGAACAAATTATAGTTGGGCAATTGATAGAAATGAATGCTGCACTGTAGTGCATATGCAAGACATAAAGATTACTATGTGATTCATGCGGGCATTACAATAAAATACAGAGACCTTTATCCAACTGCATCTATGACTAAGGGTGTGTTCGGTAACTCTCTGACAGCCAGCTTCTCACAAACTGGGCAAGAAGATGCCCGGCAACGTGTCAAATCTGAGAAGCTAGCTTCTAGGATTTTGCCCAATATCATGTACAATTTCCGGAGCTAGCAAATTGTTCCGCTGCAAAATTGGAGAAGTTGGCTTTCCCTAGAAACTACAACGTATGCCACTGCCAAGTGATGCATCGAAGCGTTTTCTTTTTTGCTATTCCCCTGGAAATTACAACGGCATGCCACCGCCTGGAGTTTTTGAAGCATCACATCGTATTAGCCAGGCCAGCCTGCTTAAAAAAGCACAATATGCCTCTGAGGCTAGCCAAAATAGGCCGACAAGACTATAAGACCCACGTTTTACCTCCTGTAACGGGCCAAATAGGGATAAAATGGGATTCCAGTCCAACTTTGTACGAGAAGTTGTGTCGAACGTTTTTCAGCTCCTCTCAGCGGAACGAGGATCTAAAACACAGAGTTGGAAGCTAGGATTTGAGGATTTTGAGAAGCTGGTGAGCTACCGAACACGCCCTAAAAATCCACCCTCAGAATATCGTCCAAACAAAAGTTGGGTATTAAGTTGCAAGCAACAGATAATCGCAGCAGGCAAAGTGTGTAATGTAAACAATAACATCATCCTTAGAAAAAGCATTGTTGTTTTCTCCCTAATGGCTACAACACATCCTCCATCCGTCACGTTTCTGTCACTCGAGCACAGATGAACAGGAGGCATGAACCCACTATCCAGCATAAATACTCCCTCTCGGCGTTACTAGCATCTACTTGGCCAGAGCATCAACTAATAACGGAGATCATGCAAGATCATAAATAACATATGCATGAAGATAACATGATAGATTGATAATCAGAAGACATAGCATTCAACATTCATTAGATCCCATCAAACACAACATGTAGCATTACATAAAGATGATCTTGATCATGATAGGCAGCTCACAAGATCTAAACATGAGGTACAAAGTGCAGAGAACAACCATCTAGCTACTGCTATGGACCCGTAGTCCAGGGATAAACTACTCACACATCACTTCGAAGGAGGGCATGGTGGTGTAGACCCCTCCGGTGATGATTTCCCTCTCCGGCAGGGTGCCGGGGTGAGCTCCAGAACCCTCCCGATCTCGGGATGATGGTGACGGCGGCCTCGGGTGTTTCTCGGGAAAAAGTGGTATATCCCTAGGATTTTTGTCTCGGGGGGATAAAATAGGCAAAAGGGCAGAGGCGGTGGAGGCATGGGGTCCCCACACCACCCCCCCGGCGCGGCCAAGGGGGGGCGCCTCCCTATGGTGTGGGCCCCTGAGGCCCCCCTCCAGGTCTCTTCGGGACTTCGTGGAACCTTCAGAAATTCTAAGACTTCCGGGCTTCGAATTTTCCAATTCCGAGAATATTTCCAGAACAACTTTTCTGAAACTAAAAACAACAGAAAACGTGGAACTGTCTGTGTGGCATCTTGTCAATAGGTTAGTCCGGAAAAACGATAAAAATGACATAAGGTGTGTATCAAACATGTGAGAAACAATAAGAAAACAACATGGAACATTAGAAATTAAGGATACGTTTATGACGTATCATATACCATGTTGTGTACTAGACCGGATGTGTCTCATGCTCTCAGTTTGACGAGCAGGTACCTGCGTGATACTGGAGAGGAACACTGGAAAGAAGTTAAGAATATCCTAAAGTATTTTAAGAGGACAAAGAACATGTTTCTTGTCTATGGAGGATTTGGAGAAGAACTTGGCGTAACAGGTTACAATATTGATGCAAGTTTCTGCACAAATCGAGATGGCTCGAAATATCAAACATGTTATGTGTTTTTGGTAGACGTGTTGGAGGTATGCCCTAGAGAAAATAATATTCAGATATTATTCTATCTCCAAATTCAGAATTAAGTTTATGTCATCATGCTACAACCGCTATAGCATTTGAATAGTGATTTTTCAAAAGAAAATCTTTGTGCGGATGTGAAGACATAGAAGACAAGAGTTCCTAATTTTGTCTCTAATATTATCTTATGGTTTGTGATATGATCACATTTTCCTGATCATGTACTTGGTTAAGAGTCTATCAAAACATAAGAGTTTATTGTTAGAGTAACAGTAGTGCTGAACCGATTCAAGTGTATGTTGTTGCTAAAAGAGACTAGACAATTATGATGTATTTTAGAAAATACATATGGAGTTGTCATTGGCTACAATTCCTATAATATGAGAATATATAGTAACTGCATGATCAAAAGTGTTTCTTTGAATATCATTAACCGTCTTGCCATAAATGAGGATCATAACGGTGATATCTGGGTATGACATAAAAAGTGTAATGGAACTGAGATCGTTCAAGACTAGTACTTAACCCCTCTAGACAGTAGAGAGATGCACACTTTGGGCCCTCTCGGTATCGTTGATGTCATATCTTCTGGCCAAACACAGTGTGATTTATCACAAGGACATCGGGAATATGGATGAGAAAAGAGTATGATATCGGTAACGAATTTGATGTGTTCTGATCAAAGAGTTTGGTCAGATTAGATGAGATAGTCTCACTTCGTGATATCGTTGGTATCGCGAAGGTAAGGTAATAAGTGCAATGAGTAACTTGTAAGGTTCCCTCGTTCTTCGGGAACACGCAGGAGCCACCATAGACGATGTACACGGTCCCGCTGTTGGTTATTGTTCGATAAGTTACCGAACATGTCTGTGTGTTATCGAGTCTATACATGTCACTCGCTTAAGTTGTGTCAACCTTTAATTGAGAGATCGATATGTTGTTATTAGTTTTATGAATATTCGATGTCGTTACGATGTCACAGAAACAACTCCGGTGTCAATTGGGTGGTTTCGGGGAAGTTGCTATTGGAGAGAAATTATGCCGGTGTTTTTGCATGGTATAATCTTTGAAACAAAAACAAAAAACAAAAACAACTAATTAGTTATTAACCTAAAAACAAAACTCATAGGCGGTAGAAAAAAGAATGGACCAAAATTAATAAATTACCACTGAATTAAGGTGCCCTTCTCATAAATGAATAAGGAAGAGAATGCAGTGAACATTCCCCTCGGGCATGTGGAGTGGCATACTTCGCACACCATATCTTATTACGAAAAAAATGTTTGTATTGTCTAAATATTCGAAGCAGTACTGTGACAAACAAGTAGTGATAGGCACTATACCACTTTTTATTCCGTACGAAGATTAACATATACTTTCATTGATTAATACATATTTCATTATACAATAAACACCACAAAATTATGTAGTGCATTTAAGTATCGCAACCATTATGATAACTACCACGACTAAGGTAACACTCGATCTGCATAATGAAACCAAGCTTCTCTATCGAGAGCATATTTTCTAATATTCCTCATTTTCAATCGGTTTTCCTCCAATTTATCTTGTGATCATTGACGATGTCGTTAAAATGCAACTCCAATTCCAACTTTTGCTCTTCGAGTTTCTTCATCCTTTGTTTCAAATTCTGGTTTTGTTTTTCAACTAGTTCTAACTTGTAGACACACATTTGTTATTTGGTTTTCACAACCGTCTCACATATGAAATCCTAAATAAGAAAATCTATGTCAAATTTATGGGTACATTCGTGCTAAATATGGAGCAAAAGGAAATTGGTCAAACATATTATATACCAAATCTGATTCGTCGAATGTAGGGTGGCCGACAAAAATTAAAACCATCATAGACAGTCACACACTACATCCAACAATTTAAACTAAATCAATTTAAATCATTTTAAACTAAATACAAATAAGGAGACGGAGACTCGCGTAAGAGAAAGTGGGCGACGGCGTCCGTGCCGGCACGGAAGAGAGCCGGCGACGGCGTGGTGGAGAGCCGGCGAGGCAGCGGCGGCGGGGGCGTCGGTGAGCAGAGGCCGTGACATAGCGGCAGAATCGGTGAGCAGAAGGGAAGACGGCGTGGGTGAGCGGAGGGGGCAAAGACGATGGTGAGCAGAGGGGACAACGGCGGGGGGATTCGGGGTGGGAGGGCATTGGCACACGAGCTACGCTGAAGCGGCGGCGCAGATCGCGGTTGGGGACGGCTCTGACAACTCTTTAGCTAATGCTTAATGTCCAACGATTGTAAGAGTGGTAAAAATATCTGCACAGCAACAATGGCGTGGTACACCACAACCTGACTCGCCATCCCGGTGGTAAAGCTATTTCCACGGGAGTATTTTGCAGGGGAGGACCGTCCCCTTGCCTTGACCACTAACGAGTGTCCACATATTTCTACGCTGGTGGTATTATATTATCATTGGCGGGGTAGTTATTTCACGCCGGTGCAATTCAACAAAAATTGCTCCCAAACTACCACCGGCGTGGATTTGCAGTACCCCGCCACTGGTACGATTTCAGCTATAAGCCCTTCCTTGTAGTGAGAGGCGTTGAGCAAAACGGTTTGCGCAACCTTCTCAACTCTAGGCATCACCAAAGGTACAAATTCCTGTCATTATACGCCAACATGAACCAAATGGGAAATCTTGTGAATGGGCATGCCCTCTATAAGTTCTCAAAAGCCTTTAGTGCTTGGAAGCATAAACTGAGGAGAGATTTTCTTCATAGAGAATTCGCCGAATTATAAGTACATTATCCTTCTATTAGAATATTAAAACATTTTCAATATTAATCACACAACAAGTGATTTCATGTTTGATGACATTGTAAAAGCAGATTTCAAAACCGCTCTTTGTAATGTCTAGCCATCGTCTAAGCCTTTTGTGTTACAATTTTTTTGAACTGTGTTTAACCTATTTTGGTTATGTGTGAACGTTATTCTCCGAGTTAATATATTCTATTCTGTTATGTGAATATCGATAATATATATTGATTGACCCACATATATTTTTTATGTTCTATAACATTGTAATTGTGTAAATGATTATTTATTAAAAAAATATTAAATAATACTACCAGTGATGTGGTGTCTCTCGCCCGTAATATGACGTTACTATTGGCGGCGGATTTTACGACTCCAACGTATCGATAATTTCTGATGTTCCATATTGTTATTATGTCAATTGATACATGTTTTCAGTACACTTTATATCATTTTTATGGATTTACTAGCACTAACCTATTGACAAGATGCCACAACGCTAGTTCCTCTTTTTTGTTGTTTTTTGTTTCAGAAAAGTTGTTCTGAAAATATTCTCGGAATTGGACGAAACAAAATCCCAGGGTCCTATTATTCTTTCATGTACACGGATTCCAGAGGAGACCCGGAGGGGGCTCTGAGGCGGCCACACCATAGGGCGGCGCCCCCCCCCCCCTACCCGCGGCCACGGCACCACATGGTGTTTGCACCTCGGGCGTCCATCGACATCGCTCTTTCGCCTATATATTCCCCCCGACGCGAAAATCCTAAATCAATAAGCCTCCATCCACACAAAGTTCAGTAGCTCTGCCGCCATTGAAGACAAGTTTTGGGGACAGAAATCTATGTTCCGGCACCCTGTCGGGATGGGTAATCGCCCCCGGAGCCATCTCCATCGACTTCACCGCCATCTTCATCGTTGTTGCTGACTCCCATAATAAGGAGGGAGTAGATCTCCCCCGGGGCTGAGGGCTCTACCGAAAGCTATGTGGTTTATCTCTCTCTCCCATGGTGTGATCTTTATGTGATCATGAGCTTTGTAATCTAGTTGAATAAGTAGATCTTACTCTTCATCTATTATGCTACTCAAGTGGTTTTATTAATGTGAACTACGGATCTGTGAAGGTGACAGTGGTGCGCACCGTGTGTGACTCTTAGGCTAAAGTTTATATATTTTGTGTTCGATGTCTCTATGAAATTGTGGTTTTTGTCTGGAACCATCTAGTGCGCTCAAGATGACAGTGTGGGGTTATCTATATGGGAAAACGACTTTAAGGTGCTTTTACAGCCCTACGCTGTGAATTGGTGTTCGTTATCCAACCGGAGAGGGGTTCAGAGTAGCATAGTGAAGAGAGGATATTTATGTATTCAATTACATTATCATTGTTGAGAGTGTCCACTAGTGAAATTATGATCCCTAGGCCTAGTTTCCAAGAATTGAAACACCGTTTATAACCAGTTCTGCTACATGTTTGCTTGCTGCCATTTTTTTCAGATTGCAATTACCACTTATAATCATCCATGTTACTTGTATTTGACTATGTCTTCGCCGAACTAGTGCACATATACAGCTGACAATTGTATTAGGTCTATTGGGTACACAAGAGACTTCTTGTATTTTAATTGAAGGGTTGCTTGAGAGGGATATCTTTGACCTCTGTCTCCCTGAGTTCGATAAACCTTGGGTGGTTCACTTAAAGGAAACTTGTTGCTGTTCTACAAACCTCTACACTTGGAGGCCCAACATTGTCTACAAGAATCGAAGCGTGCGTAGACATCAAGCTCTTTTCTGGCACCGTTGCCGGGGAGCTAAGGTAAATGGTACTAATGGTGTCGATCTTGCACTCGTTGGGAGACCCCAAGAGGAAGGTATGAAGAGCACAACAGCAAGTTTTCCCTCAGAAAGAAACCAAGGTTGAATCGACCAGTAGGAGAAAGAAATCACTTATGAAGGTTGATGCAGCTGAGGTGGCAGGGCGCACTACCGGTTCAGAAGCAACATTGAACCTACACAACACAATCAAATCACTTTGCCCCCAACGAAGCAGTGGGGTTGTCAATCTCGCCGGCTTTGCTAAAAACAAAGAGGTTAAACGTATGGTGTGGAAAACAGTAGGAGAACAATAGTGACAGTATGAAAACAGTGATGTCAGTGGTTGTATTACCAGTATGAGGAAAATGGACCGGGGTCCACAGTTCACTAGTGGTGTCTCTCCCAAGACAGATAGATAGCATGTGTGGTAAACAAATTACACCTAGGCAATTGACAAATATAAAGGCTGCACCATAGTGCATATGCATTACATGATGATTACTATGTGATTCATGCGGGCATTACAACAAGATACATAGACCGTTATCCAACTGCATTTATGACTAATAATCCACCTTCAAAATTTCATCCGAGCAAACCTTGAGTATTAAGTTGCAAGCAACAGATAATCGCAGTAACCAAAGTGTGTAATGTAAACAATAACATCATCCTTAGACAAAGCATTGTTGTTTTCTCCCTAGTGGCAACAACACATCCCCCACCCGTTTACGTTTCTGTCACTCAAGCGTGAGTGAAAGGGAGGCATGAACCCACTATCGAGCATAAATACTCCCTCTTGGAGTCACTGGCATCTACTTGGCCAAATCATCTACTAACAACGGAGAGCATGCAAGATCATAAATAACATACACATGAAAAAAACATGATAGATTGATAATCATGAGACATAACATTCAGTATTCATCGGATCCCAGCAAACACAACATGTAGCATTACAATAAGATGATCTTGATCATGTAGGGTGATGACCCACAAGTATAGGGGGTGTATCGTAGTATTTTTGATAAATAAGAGTGTCGAACCCAACGAGGAGCAGAAGGTGTTGACAAGAAGGTTGGAAAGAGGATTCACTTTAAACACTAGCAAACAGGTTTTTGATGGTTTTTGATATAGCAGATAAATAAAGTGCGAGTAAATAAAAGACAGTAAATATAATTGCAGCGAGTGGCCCAATCCGTTTGAGAGCAAAGGACAAGCTATTTGTTCTACTTATGATTACCAAACTTTCTCGAGGACACATGAGGATTTCGTCAAGTGCTTTCTTTTCATACGGTTGATTAATATTTATTGTTTTGATAGGTGTTGGGTGGGTGAAACTATGCTAATGCACCGCCCAACTAGGACTAATACATACTTGTGATTATACCCCTCGTAAGCATCCGCAAATACAAGAAAGTAATTAAGATAAATTTAACCACAACTATAAACTCTGGGATCCTACACTCCCTCGTGCATTGGTTTCCTAACGTGGGTTTAGGTTTCTGTCACTCCGGAAACCCCACAATTAGTATCCAAATACACAGTGCATCCTCCTAGGCCCATAAAGGTGAAGTATCATGTAGTCTACGTTCACACGACACCACTAGAAGAATGACACCACAACTTAAATATCAAACCACTAGATATTACTTCAACATAATTCCACTACTAACATCATGACTTCTCCCATGTCCTCAAGAATTAAACGAACTACTCACAAGACATCATATGGATCATAATCAGAGGTGATATAATGACTAATAACAATATGGTCATAAAGTGTAAACACCGATAAATCTCAAAAGCATCAACTACTAACAAGTAATCCACACCGGGAGAGAGATCTAGTGAAGAACAACGATATAGAACCCTAATCCTTACAGCGGGATGAAGGTGTACAGTGAGGGTGATGGTGCTGGTGGTGATGATGATGACGATGACGATCTCAATGATTCCCGGAGCAATGACAGTGAGGATAGCGATGATTTCCCCTCTCCGGGGAGGAATTCCCCCGGCAGATTTCTCCCTGCAGGAGAGCATTTCTCTCTCTGTTGTTTTCCGCCCCGAGGAGGCGGCGGAATATTTCTTCGATGATGTTCTGGGGCTTAGGATTCCCTGGGGGTCAAGAACGCGAAAGGGGGCGACCAGAGGTGGGCCAGGGTGGCCACACCACCCGACGGCGCGGCCAGGGGGCGCGCCACCCCATGGTGTGGGCCCCCTGTGGCCCCCCTCCAGCTCTCCTCATGGCTAGCTCCCTCTTCTGGACTTCTAAGACATCCCCGATGCCCCCCTTCTTCTTCTGATATTCTGAAATAGTGTAACTTGACATTGCTTTTTCCATCAAATTTCTGGTCCCGGTGTTATTCTCAAAAAATTATGAAACATGCAAAATAAGATGAAATAACATAAGTAATGCATCATAACATGAAATATATCGATCAATAACAAAAAAATAACAATATAAAATAGTGATGCAAAATGGGCGTATCAACTCCCCCGAAGCTTAGACCTCGCTTGTCCCCAAGCGAAACTGAACTCAGTTAACGTGACCACAGGTTTATGGAGTGAGGTGTCGATAAATAAAATACGGACAAGAAGCATCACATATAACAAAGAACAAGTCATTTTAGACAGTAACTTCCTCTCATATAATTAAAGTTGAAACAAGTAGAGGAAATCACAATAAAGGAGCAAAAGGAAATCATAATTGGTGAGGGCAAACTTCGTGCTTGGTCAAAGAAAAATTAACAATGTACTTATCTTTCAATCAGAGTCTTTATATTAGAGCTTATATTGCAAAGTTTATCATGCTCAATCATAACAGTCTCTTTGCAGTCATTCATAACTTTCAAAGTGGTATTCAATCAGATAAAAGGACTTGTACTAAACAAGGAAGAATAAAGGACATGATAGAGTAAATCAACATATAGATGGATGAATCACAACAACTCAAATGCTTGCTTAAGACAGAAAGGAGTAGGTTTACTAACTCAACATAAAGGTAAAAGATAGGCCCTTCGCAGTGGGAAGCAGGGATTAACTCATGTGCTAGAGCTTTTTATTTGATAAATAGAGCCATTGAACACAATTTTGAGAGTGGTGTATGTTTATGTCAACGAATGGCAAACCGAAAATACAGTACGTCACAAGCCAACTAGACTTCACAAGAGCGGCTCCCATTGAAGGACACAGCTGGTATAGAAGGTCATCCCTCTTTCACTTTTGTTTACAGAATTATGCTTTGACTGATAAATCAGGGGAAAAATAGTGAAGAGAATTTGTATTATTAAGTTTGGGGATGGGCACCCCGCTGCTATCTCTTCTATCATTTGGATAAGTGGATGAAGACACTAGTCCAGGTGTGTAAAGTCCAATCAACAAGTGAGATAAAGATTCTCTATTTGCGTCCTCGTGAGCTAAAACAAGAGCACAAAACATGTGTAATTTTGAAGATTTTAAAGGTAGCACACAAGCAATTTACTTGGAGTGGCGGTTAAATACCACATTTAGGTAGGTATGATGGACACAAATGGCATGGTTTTGGGGCTCAAGGTTTGGATGCACGAGAAGCATTCCTCTCAGTACAGGTTCTTGGCTAGAAAGGCTAGGTAGCAAGCATATGGAGAAGGAAAAAAATATACATATGATAAAACCAATCATGCAATCTTCCTTGGAGGTACAAACAATCTTACTTTAGAATACTAAGCTTATGAGCTAACAAGAAAGAAATATCATGGAATAATATATCTACATGCAACTCCCTCTTTTCTACTTAAGTCTCAACGTATTGTTGCTACTGGCCAATGTTAAGTTTGCCAAAACCAACTAGATTAACTTGATGCTCCAATATTAATACCAATACTAATAACAAGATCAACCATATAACAAAAATTGCAAACTAAAATGAAGTGTAGAAAGTAAATGATGAAACTTATCATTAATATTCCATTATGGCAACTCAAACCAAGGGATACAACGATAACCAACTAAAGAGTGATACTTCCATACTGCAAACCATCGTATATGATATTTTCTCTACTCGTGACATGACTCTACTAAAAGGTAAAAAGGTGAAAGATAAAGGTATGATACTGTGGCACTCCCCCAAACTTGGAACAAGCCAAGGGGATGCCAATACCAATGAGGAGTTAATTCTTTGGTGGTGGTGGTGAATCCTTCGAAATAAGCTTGTCAACAGATTTCTTCAAATCTTCAATTGCGAACATAAGAATATGCATCATCTCTGTATTGTGCTCAATACAGTTCGCGTCCTTGTCAGACGGTGAATCCCAGCCATCAAGATTTTTCTCCCACACTTCCCCAGATCGAGAGCTTTCTTCATCTGCACGGTTAGAACGATCCATAACCCAGCAAGAAGACAACTTGGCCTTAGGTACATTTTAGATTGATATTCATGAATCATGGTATGGAAGGGGTTTTTGATACTTGGAAGTGGTATCCCTGGGGCTAGGCAGTGACGTGGGACCTTCCCTACAGTGCTCATCCGTGCTCCTTGCTTGAATTTGAAGGGTTTTTGCTACTACTCCAATCCTTGCGACAGTAGCGTATGGGCGCACGCGCGAGTCTTCTTCTACATCTCCTTCAGTTCCACTATCGATCTCCTCCTCCAGCTTCGGGTCTTGGATATCATCTTCCTTCGGCCCCTTCCCCTTATTGTTGTTGGCGGAGACCATGGTGCTTCTAAAACTGAAAACAGATCCTCGCAGAAATAGGTCGAAACAGAATCACAACGAGAAAATGATATACGGACCTCGGGGGTCCGAGGGATTAAATAGAAGAAACAGACGTAACGAAAAGAAGTTGCAAGTCGAAAACGAGTCGGAGAGGGCCTCCGGAGCGCCCACACCATAGGATGGCGCGGCCAGGGGTGGGCCCGCGCCACCAGGTGGTGTGGTACCCTCGAACACTGATGTGTGTGAACACACGTTCGTTGGGAGACCCCAATAGGAAGGTATGAAGAGTGCAGCAGCAAGTTTCCCTCAGAAAGAAACCAAGGTTGAATCGACCAGCAGGAGGAAGGAGTAACTTCAGAAGGTTGAAGCAGCTGAGATGGCAGGGCGCACTACCGGTTCAGCAGCAACGTGGAACCTACACAACACAATCAAATCACTTTGCCCCAACGAAGTAGTGAGGTTGTGAATCTCACCGGTTTTGCTGAACACAAAGAGGTTAAACGTATGGTGTGGAAAACAGTAGGAAAACAGTAGGAACAGTATGAAGCAGTATGAAAGCAGTAGGTGTTTTATCAGTATGAGGAAAATGGACCAGGGTTGACAGTTCACTAGTGGTGTCTCTCCGTGAAAGATAAATAACATGTGTGGTGAACAAATTACAGTTGGGCAATTGACAGAAATGAAGGCTACACCATAGTGCATATGCAAGACATAAAGATTAATATGTGATTCATGCGGGCATTACAACAAAATACATAGACCGTCATCCAACTGCATCTATGTCTAATAATCCACCCTCCGAATATCGTCCGAACAAATGTTGGGTATTAAGTTGCAAGCAACAGATTATCGCCGTAATAAAAGTGTCTAATGTAAACTAGGTAAACACCGATGTTTTCTCCCTAATGGCAACAACATATCCTCCATCTGTCACGTTTCTGTCATTCGAGCATAGATGCAAATGAGGCATGAACCCACTATCGAGCATAAATACCCCCTCTTGGAGTTACTAGCATCTACTTGGCCAGAGCATCTACTAATAATGGAGAGCATGCAAGATCATAAATAACATAAGCATGAAGATAACATGATAGATTGATAATCAGAAGACATAGCATTCAACATTCATCTGTTCCCAGCAAACACAACATGTAGCATTACATAAAGATGATCTTGATCATGATAGGCAGCTCACATGATCTAACCATGTGGTACAAAGTGGAGAGAACAACCATCTAGCTACTGCTATGGACCCGTAGTCCAGGGATGAACTACTCACGCATCACTTCGGAGGAGGGCATGGTGGTGTAGACCACTCCGGTGATGAATTGCCCTCCCGGCAGGGTGCTGGGGAGAGCTCCAGAACCTTCTGGATCTCGGGATAACGATGATGGAGGCCTCGGGTATTTTTTGGGACAAAGTGGAATATATCTAGGGTTTACGTCTCGAGGGGATTAAATAGGCGAAAGGGCAAAGGCGGTGGAGGCATGGGGCCCCACACCACCCCCCGGTGCGGCCAAGGGGGGCGCGCCGCCCTATGGTGTGGCCCCTATGAGGCCCCCCTCCAGGTCTCTTCGGGACTCCGTGGAACCTTCGGGAATTCTAAGACTTCCGGGCTTCGAATTTTCCAATTCCGAGAATATTTCCAGAACAACTTTTCTGAAACCAAAACAACAGAAAACAGGGAACTCGCTCTATGGCATCTTGTCAATAGTTAGGCTGGAAATTCGATAAAAATGACATAAAGT
The DNA here is from genome assembly GCA_028641055.1 of Alopecurus myosuroides. NCBI lineage: Eukaryota > Viridiplantae > Streptophyta > Magnoliopsida > Poales > Poaceae > Alopecurus > Alopecurus myosuroides. Next base: position 334,697,995 of record CM054062.1, read on the forward strand.
GTATAGCAAACATGTGGGAAACAATAAGAAAACAACATGGAACATCAGAAATTAAGGATACGTTTATGACATATCAACATCCCCAAGCTTAGTTCCTATTCGTCCTCAAGTAGGTAAACGATAAAAACACATAATTTCTTAGGTGACATGCTACCAACATAAACTTGATCATCAATAATGTATAAACATAAGTAAGCTGAGATCATAGAACTTAAACACAAGCATGATAGATAGAAATTTAATAATAAAGCATAGCAATCACCTTGCATCATGAGAATTAACTCAAATAAAAGATCATGAATAACAATGCAACGAAAGATATACGTTTGTTTCAAGTATAGAGAGATAATTTCAAAGTGATGTTTCGCTGGTCCATAAGAGTGGGGCAAAACATAAATGCCAGGACACCTTCAAAGTTCATACGGAAGACTAGAACAAATAATTAGAAAACAGGCAATAACACATCATGAATCAATTAATAATGATTCTAGGACAAATGCACATAAAACTCAGAATGGAAACTATGCTCTCTCAACTGTGCATAAAGTTAGAAGATGGAGAATCAACATAAAATTAAAAGAAAGGACCTTCGCAGAGGGAAGCATGGATCACTCATGTGCTAGAGCTTTTATTTTATTAAACAGGGGTATAAAAAGTTGACACTCCTCCCAACCATCTTTCACAAACCATGGCTAACCGAATCCTCGGGTGCCTGCCAACAATCACATACCGTGGAGGAGTGTATATATTTTAAGAGAGTTTTATGCTTATGTCAATGAATGGTAAACAGAAAATACAGTACATCACAAGCCAACTGGACTTCATAAGAGCGGCTCCCATAGAAGGACGCATCTGGGTAGAAGGTCATCCCTCTTTCTCTTTTGTTTACACAATTATGATGTGACTGATAAATTTGGGGCAAAAATAGTGAAGAGAATAATTTGGGTCTAGGCAACCCACTACTAGCTCTTCTATAATTGGATAAGCGGATGAAGCCACTAGTCCAGGGTGTGTAAGTCCAATCAACAAGTGAGATAAAGATTCTCTATTTACGTCCTCATGAGCTAAAATAGGAGCACAAAACAGGAGTAATTTCTAAAGTTTTAAAGGTAACACATGAGCAATTTACTTTGGAATGGCGGTTAATTACCACATGTAGGTAGGTATGGTGGACACAGTGGGAAAACTTCGATTTTTGAGAGTTGGATGCACGAGTAGAGCTCATATTCAGTACAAGCGGAGGCTAGCAAAAGACTGGGAGCGGCAAATCAAGAGAGCATAAGAGCCATAATCATGCATAGCGACATAAACATCATTAGTCAATGCATAATTGGTACCACAAGTTCAAAAACTAAATGAACATGGAGGCTATTCGTGACTGGTTCATAGTCATAAACATGGTGTGAGCATGCGCCAAGTCAACCAAATAAAACATTCAAAGGAGAACACCACAAATTTATGCTTCAATATGACAAGAACAACTCATGATTGTTTCAATGGCACATTAAACACTCTCAGCTATTTGAGGCTAATCATGCTACTCAATAACCACAAGGATATAGAATTAAAATAACATCTAGCATGATATGGAAAAGTCTAGCCACACTCTATACAAGCTTCTACTTGCACCGTTAAAACTTCTACCTCAAGCAGCAGTTTCTTTTCCTAACAAGCACCATACAAAACATGCTTTAACAAAAACTCTCTAAATGCTACAGCAAGCAAACATGAGAGGACTCACATAACAGTACTAAAACTAACAGCTCTGAAGAAGAGATATGATGAAAACAAGAGCTAAACGGGAATTTTTTGCAGCAACTAGAAGAAAAACTAAGAATACCGGCATAACAAGTATTCAAACGAAAAAGCGGAGCGTGTCTCTCTCCCAAACAAAAAAAAAATAGGATCCAACTATATTATTGCAGCAAGGAAAACAAAAAGAAAACGAAGGAAAACAAACAGATGCTCCAAGTAAACTTCATATGATGTGACCGAATAAAAATATAGCTTCACGAGAAGTGACATGATAAATAGTTGATGGAGAAGGGGATGCCTTGGGCAACCCCAATCTTAGATGCTTGAGTCTTCTTAAAATGTGCTTGGATGAACCACGGGGGCATCTCCAAGCTTTGACCTTGCACACTTCTTGATCACATATATCACCTCTTCTCTTGACCCTTGAAAACTTCCTTCACACCACACTCAAACAGTAATTCGAATTAGAGGGTTAGTGCAACAATTAAAAATCTGTTGGTTCTGTATGGAACAAGTTCTATTGATACTTTTAAACTTTAGCTAAAGCCACTATTGTTTCATGAAGCAAAGAAATCCACTTGACATCACAAAAGAGCAAATGCAAGAAAAATGGCAGAATCTGTCAAAACCAGAATAGTCTGTAAAGACGAATTTTTTCGACGACTTCCGTTGCTCAGATCTAAAAACTTAAATAAAAAAAATTTGCGGAATTAGCCGAGGAATAAGCACAAAAAATTCAGATCATTCTGATCTTCCTGGATTTTATACGACTTTTTACGGTGGACAGCAGAAATCTGTTTCCTGCGCAGAAATCCGAAAACCAACTCCAACTCTCGTCAGAAACCTTACTTAGAACTACTAAAACATGAAAATAAAGATACAAAGGAGTTGCTATAGAAGTACAAAACCCATTGACTCAAAGAAAACAGAGAAAAACAAAGCAAAAATAATAACATGGGTTATCTCCCAAGAAGTGCTTTTCTTTAACGCCTTTTAGCCAGGCCTAGAAAAGTGGAAACAAGTATTTTCAAATGGAGGGGCATTCAAATCAAGATTCGGCAATTCCTTAATTATTCATTGTATTTTATCTAAGTGAGTTTCAGAGGCTCCTCTCTTAGAACTTTTAGGCTTACTATCTTCATCAAATAAATTCTTAGGAACAATCCAATCAAAATTATTTTCTTGGGCTTCACGTAGTGCTATCAATTTAAAGGGAATGGTATTTTATCCTCCTTTTCATCATTGGATTCAGTTTTTTCTAGAGCACCAACAATATCTACACATGAGCCAATAATATTGAAACGATCAAAGACTTTTCTAGCTTCTACAACAACATCTCCAAATTCTTTAAGCATGGTTTCTAAGATAAAGTTCTTTTTTTTCAACATCTTCAATGTTATCCAAGTTGACGAACAAATGTTGTAATATGGTATGGAGGTTAACAAACCTAGATTCTAACATGTGAACTAAAGAAGTTGCAGCAGTCTCATAGTTGGGAGCAAGTTCTACTATGGATTTTTCCTCAAAGTTATCATGCTTACTAACATGAACAAAGAATTCTTTAATACTGTCCTTTCCAAGTATAAAACCACTTCCTATAGGCAAATCTTTCAGGGTAAACTTAGGGAACAACATCATGAAAAATAACAATAAAGTAACAAAAGTAACAACTAGAATAAGAACTAATTTTTTGTGTTTTTGATAAAGAGAAGCAAACAAGAAAAAACAAAATAAACTAAGCAAAACAAAAACAAAGAAAAGAGATAGGAAGTGAGAGACTCCCCTTGCAGAAATTCTCTTCCTCCCCAGCAATGGCGCCAGAAAAAGTGCTTGATGTGTGTGAACACACGTTCGTTGGGAGACCCCAAGAGGAAGGTATGAAGAGTGCAGCAGCAAGTTTCCCTCAGAAAGAAACCAATGTTGAATCGACCAGTAGGAGGAAGGAGTAACTTCAAAAGGTTGAAGCAGCTGAGATGGCAGGGCGCACTACCAGTTCAGCAGCAACGTGGAACCTACACAACACAGTCAAATCACTTTGCCCCAACGAAGCAGTGAGGTTGCCAATCTCAACAGTTTTGCTGAACACAAAGAGGTTAAACGTATGGTGTAGAAAACTGTAGGAAAACAGTAGGAACAGTATGAAGCAGTATGAAAATAGTATGAAAGCAGTAGGTGTTTTATCAGTATGAGGAAAATGGACCGGGATCCACAGTTTACTAGTGGTGTCTCCCCGTGGAAGATAAATAACATGTGTGGTGAACAAATTACAGCTGGGCAATTGACAGAAATGAAGGTTGCACCGTAGTGCATATGCAAGACATAAAGATTACTATGTGATTCACGCGGACATTACAACAAAAGACATAGACCGTCTTCCAACTGCATCTATGTTTAATAATCCACCCTCCGAATATCGTCCGAACAAACGTTGGGTATTAAGTTGCAAGCAACAGATTATCGCCGTATGCAAAGTGTTTAATGTAAACTACGTAAACACCCTTGTTTTCTCCCTAATGGCAACAACACATCCTCCATTTGTCACGTTTCTTTCACTCGAGCACAGATGCAAAAGAGTCATGAACCCACTATCAAGCATAAATACTCCCTCTTGGAGTTACTAGCATCTACTTGGCCAGAGCATCTACTGATAAAGGAGAGCATGCAAGATCATAAATAACATAAGCATGAAGATAACATGATAGATTGATAATCAGAAGACATAGCATTCATCATTCATCAGATCCTAGCAAACACAACATGGAGCATTACATAAAGATGATCTTGATCATGATAGGCATCTCACAAGATCTAAACATGAGGTACAAAGTGGAGAGAACAACCATCTAGCTACTGCTATGGACCCATAGTCCAGGGATGAACTACTCACGCATCACTTCGGAGGAGAGCATGGAGGTGTAGACCCCTCCGGTGATGAATTCCCCTCCCGACAGGGTGCCGGAGAGAGCTCCAGAACCCTCCCAATCTCTGGATGACGATGACGGTGGCCTCGGGTGTTTTTCGGGACGAAGTGGAATATATCTAGGGTTTACATCTCGGGGGGATGAAATAGGCAAAAGGGCAAAGGCGGTGGATGCCTAGGGGCCCCGCACCACCCCTCGGCGCGGCCAAGGGGGGGCGCCGCCCTATGGTGTGGGCCCCTTGAGCCCCCCCCCCTCCGGGTATCTTCGGAACTCCGTGGAACCTTCGGGAATTCTAAGACTTCCGGGCTACGAATTTTCCAATTCCGAGAATATTTTGAGAACAACTTTTCTGAAACCAAAAACAGCAGAAAACAGGGAACTGGCTCTGTGGCATCTTGTCAATAGGTTAGTCTGGAGAATCGATAAAAATGACATAAAGTGTATAGCAAACATTTGGGAAACAATAAGAAAACAACATGGAACATCCGAAATTAAGGATATGTTTATGACGTATCAGGCACCATCTCCTAACCTTCTTCGGCTCGATATTTTTTATATTTTCCATATATGAATAATTTAAAAGTTGGAAAGCGATACACAAACTTTTTCTTAGCAGAACTGTTACCCATTCGAAAACAGACTCTATAGATTCTGGAATCTTCCCTCTAATGAACTTCTCCGGGGTCATTACTTGAATAATATCAACATCTTCATCATAAGAATCCCCGGAAATATAATGTTTGAGTCTTTGCCCATTCACCACTTGTGTCGTGTTATCTTTGAGGCAAGCTATTTTGATTGCACCCGAACGATACACTTGTTCAATAACATAAGGATTCCCCTATCATGCCATTGTTTAACTTTATCTAATAGAACTGTATAATAGAACTCTCTCACCAACATTAAACTCTCTTTTAAGAATTCCCCTATCATGCCATTGTTTAACTTTATATTTAAAAAGTCTAGAATTTTCATAAGCTTCACATCTCCATTCATCTAGAGAACTCAAATCAAGCCTTTTTTTCTTACCAGCAAGTTTAAAATCTTTATTAAGTTCCTTCACTACCCAATAAGCTTTGTGTTCTAATTCTAAAGGGAAGTGACAAGCTTTTCGATAAACCATTTTATAAGGAGACATACCCATAGGATTTTTATAAACAGTTCTATGAACCCATAAAGCATCATTTAACTTATCAGACCAATTTTTTCTAGATTTATTAACAGTCTTTTAGAATATAGATTTAATTTCTCTATTTGATAATTCTACTTGCCCACTAGTTTGAGGATGATAAGCTGAGGCAATTCTATGATTAACATCATATTTAGCAAGGATTTTTCTAAAACCATCATGAATAAAGTAAGAACCTCCATCGGTCATAAGATATCTAGGCACACCAAACCTAGGGAAGATAACATCTTTAAGCATTTTTAAAGAGGTCTCACCATCAGCACTTTTTGTAGGTATATCTTATACCCATTTAGTAACATAATCAACAGCGACAAGAATATGAGTGTAACCATTTGAAGGAGGAAACAGACCCATAAAGTCAAATCCCCAACAATCAAAAGGTTCAATAACAAGAGAATAACTCATATGCATTTCATTACGTCTAGAAATATTGCCAACTCTTTGACATTCATCACAAGAAAAACAAATTTATGTGCATCTTTAAAGAGAGTAGGCCAATAGAAACCTGATTGTAGAACCTTCTGTGCGGTTCTATCTGTAGCGTGATGTCCTCCATAAGCACTACCATGGAACTTTCGCAATATTACATGTTGATCATGATCTGGAACACATCTTGTCATAATACCATCAACTCCTTCTTTATATAAGTGTGAGTCATCCCAAAAATAATGCCTCAAATCATAAAATAATTTTCTTCTTTGTTGAGTTGTAAACGTTGGAGGCAAATACTTGGAAACAATAAAGTTAGCATAATCTGCATACCATGGACTATCCTGGGAGTTTACCTTTATTGCGGCCAACTGTTTATTTGGAAAACTATCATTAACATGAATAGGGTCATAGGCAATTTTTTCCAATCTAGACAAGTTACCAGCAACAGGATTTTCAGCACCCTTTCTATCCATAATATGTAAATGAAACTCTTGTAAAAGCAGCACCCATCTAATAAGCCTAGGCTTAGCATATTCCTTTTCCATAATGTATCTAATAGCAGCATGATCAGTATGAATATTAACTTTTGTTCAACAATATAATATCTAAACTTATCACATGCAAAAACTACAACTAAGAACTCTTTTTTAGTGGTAGCATAATTCTTTTGAGCAACATCAAGAGTCTTACTAGCATAATGAATGACATTCAGTTTCTTATCTACTCGATGTCCAAGAACGACACCTACAGCAAAATCACTAGCATCACACATAATTTCAAAAGATAAATTCCAATTAGGTGGTTGAACAATAGAAGCAGTAGTTAAAGCCTTCTTTAAAGTTTCAAAAGCTTCCTTACAATCGTCATCAAAAACAAAAGGTACGTCTTTATGAACAAGATTAGTAAGAGGCTTTGATATTTTGGAGAAATCTTTAATAAACCTCCTATAAAAACCAGCATGACCAAGAACACTACAAATACCTTTAACATCGGATAGGGCATTTTCTCTATTGCTTCCACTTTAGCTCTGTCAACTTCAATACCTCTTTCAAAAAATTATGTCCAAGGACAATTCCTTCATTCACCATAAAGTGGCATTTCTCCCAATTAAGAACAAGATTAGTTTTCAAAAAATTGCGAAACTTTATCAAGGTTGTGCAAGCAGTTATCAAAATAAGTTCCATAGACGGAGAAATCGTCCATGAATACTTCCACAATTTCTTCACAAAAACCATGAAAAATAGCAGATATGCATCTTTGAAACGTAGCAGGAGCATTACACGAACCAAAAGGCATACGTCTATAAGCATAACTACCATAAGGACAACTAAAGGTTGTTTTCTCTTGATCTTGCTTCCTAACAGCAATATGAGAAAACCTAGAATAACCATCAGGAAAGCAAAAATGATTTTTCTTAGACAACCTCTCTAGCATTTGATCAATAAAAGGAAAAGGATAATGATCTTTCTTAGTAACCTTGTTAACTTTCCTAAAATAAGAGCACATTCTATAACCAACTACTACTCTTTGCGGAATAAGCTCATTATTTTCATTAGGCACAACAGTCATTCCTCCCTTCTTAGGAACACAATGTACAGGGCTCGCCCATCTACTATCAGCAATAGGAAAAATAATACCAACATCAAGGAGTTTTAATACCTCATTTCTTACCACTTCCTTCATCTTAGGAATTAAACAGCGTTGATGTTCAACTACTGTCTTTGCATCAGGTTTAATATTAATAACATGCTGACATATAGAAGGAGAAATCCATTCCAAATCATCAAGAGTATATCCAATAGCTCCACGGTGTTTCTTCAATATTCCCAATAATCTTTCCTCTTCTTCACCTAAAAGTTTAGAACTAATAATAACAGGATATATTTTCTTATCATCAATATAAGCATATTTAAGATCATCAGGCAAAGGTTTTAAATCAAAAACAGGATCCTCCTTGGGTAAATAACAAGAAAATAATTAGCAATCAAATTGACTTAATTTCCTAACAATCAAATTTAAATAACAAGCAAATTTACTTAGGAATTTAAATTGACTTAGCAAATTTCCTAAGTACCAAGCAAATTTAAAGAAAGTACATAACAACTATCAAAAAAATTAACACTAATAACCTAAAGTACTTAATTTTCTAAATTTGCTAACTTAAACAAAAAGTTTGCTAAAATTTTCTAACACTAATAATTTGCTAAAATTGCTAACACTAATAATTTGCTAAAATTGCTAAAACTAATAATTTTCTAAACACAAAAGATTTGCTAAAAAATTCTAACAGTAATAATTTGCAAAAATTGCTAACACTAATAATTTTCTAACCGTAAAAGGTTTGCTAAAATTTCTAACACTAATATTTGTTAAAATTGCTGGCACTAATAATTTGCTAAAATTGCTAAAACTAATAATTTTCTAAACACAAAAATTTGCTAAAAATTTCCAACACTAATAATTTGCTAAAACTGCTCAAACTAATAATTTTCTAAACACTAATAATTTTGCTAAAACTAATAAATTTCTAAAACCAATAATTAACATTTGTGATTATCTAAAATTTAACACTAATTGCCTAAAATTTAACACTAATAATTAACAATAATAATAAGCACAAATAATTAACGGTAATTAATATCTAAAAAAATTACAAGTCCTGCACCTTTGGTAGGGAAGCTCGAGGCCTGAGGAGAGGAGGCGATGGCGGTGGTCGGGAAGGGGAGGCCGGAGGAGAAGAGGAGGGCAGCGGCGTCCGACAACGTCGCGGGAGACGGAGGAGAGGATGAGGGGGTCGCGGCGGCGACGACGGCATCGGGGGAGGAGCACGGAGGAGAGAAGAGGATCCAGGTGGCACCGCGGTGACGGCGAAGGGCAGCTCGAAGGGACTCTGCAATGTTCTCTGCAAGAGGGAGCCTAGAGGTGCGTCGGGGAGATGAATGCGAAAAAAATGGCCTTTGGCCATCCAATTAACCACGAAACTTCCCTTTAGTCCCGATTCCAGTAACAAACCGGGACTAAAGGGTCTTTAGTACCGGTTGGTGTTATCAACCCGTACTAAAGGTATCTTTAGTCTCTCCGGGCCTCCAAATTTTGCGCGCGAAGCCCAGCAGACCTTTACCAACCGGTACAAAAAGGGGTTTTGTTTTTCCCTCTTTTTCTTTTTTTATTTTCTTTTATATCTGTTGATTTAATTCCTTTTGAATTGTTTTTTCTAATTTCTTTGTCTGTTTTCTTTTATATACTCTGATTTAAATGCTTTTTCAATTATTTTTTAATATTTTTTGTTTTATTTTATATCTTTTGATTTAATGCTTTTCGAATATTTTTGTAGTTTTATTTTTCTATTTTCGTTTATATTCTTTGATTCAAATGCTTTTTCAAAAAATTTCTAATATTATTTATATTTTTTTATATCTTTTGATTTGATGCTTTTGAATTGTTTCTTCTAGTTTCTTTTCCTTTTTCTGTTTTCTTGTATATACTTTGATTTAAATGCTTATATTACACATCACCAACAGTTCTGAGAACACTATTACATAAACGGACTAGGGGTAATGGCGCCGGCAGTTTTCAGAACAAAGTTAGGGCGGGGTGCAAGTAGCTAGACGAGCAGTACTGAATGACAAGAGTGCATCTCCGGTTTAGTCATCCACCTGCCTAGGCCTATAATACTCTTCCTAGTAGTCATCGTCGTCGCCGCTGCCGTCGTCGTCGCTGTAATCACACGGCGCTCGTGAATTGAACCTCCACGGGTGAGCACGCCTAGACTGGAAGTGAGGGTAGCGCAGGCGAGGGTTATCGCCAGCCGTGATGTATTCTATGACGCTCTAGAGAGTCCTATCGCCCTACCACAGTCGACGGTCGGCCTCGTTGAAGTTTGAAGGAGGCGGGTCGTCTTCCTCGTCCCTGGCGAGCGCCCTCTCACGCCGATTGATGAAGAAGGCATACCAATTTGGGCGGTATTCAGGATGCTAGAGGGGATCCATCCGCTACTGCACCGTGAGCTCGAGGTAGTAGTGATTCGTGATGGCCCCCCAGCGCGCCACACCTTGAGGGACAGGAGGGACCGACACGCTGGAGTTGACCAGAGCCCGGAGGGGCTAGAAATGTTAAACTTTTTGCTTGGTTGTGTTAGGTTGGACACTGGGAAGCAACAAAAACAATGGTAGGGCCCACCACTACAGAAGATCCCCCCTCCCCCCGATAGTCCGTTTTGAAGAGTGTCGAGCTTGTAGTACTGAAGAGAGAGAGAGAGAGAGAGAGAGAGAGAGAGAGAGAGAGAGAGAAGTCGATGTCGGGGAAGCCCCAACACAAATAGTGAGAGTATCTTTAGCATCTACAACCCCAATCACACTAGTACACACATGGTATGCCACCCCTACTTTTTGGTGCCATCCCGGCGCTCCGAAGATCCTCTATGGCGAAACCCTAACCCCGCTGGAGCCCAATAAAACTTATCGTCTACAGAGTTGACCGGAGCCCAGAGGGGGTAGCAATGTGAAACTCTTTGCTTGGTTGTATTAGGGTGGACCCTAGGAATCCCCAAAAGAATGGTAGGGCCCACCTCTACAGAAGAACCCCCCCTCCCCCACCGCGATAGTCCGTTTCCTGGGGTTTCAGGCTTGTAGTACTGATGACCCACAAGTATAGGGGGTGTATCATAGTTCTTTCGATAAATAAGAATGTCGACCCGAACGGGGAGTAGAAGGTTTTGACAAGCAGTTTGGATAAAGGATTTACTCTCACTACTATTAGACAGGTTTTCAGGGGGTTTTGATATAGCAGATAAATAAAGTATGAGTAAATAAAAGACAGTAGTAATAATTGCAGTAAGTGGCCCAATCCTTTCTAGAGAAAAGGACAAGCCGATTGGTTTACTTATGATGTCAGAACATTCTAGAGGACACGTGGGAATTTCGTCAAGTGCTTTCGCTGCATACAGTTGATTAATCTTTATTTTTTGATAGGTGTTGTGTGTGTGAACCTATGCTAATATACCGCCCTAACTTGGACTAATACATACTTATGATTATACCCCTTTGAAGCATCCACAACTACGAGAAAGTAATTAAGATAAATCTAACCACATCCTTAAACTATGGGATCCTACACTCCCTCATGCATCGGTTTCCTAACGGGGGTTTATGTTTTTGTCACTCGTGCAACCGCACAATTAGTATCTGAATACACAATGCCTTCCCCTAGTCCCATAAAGGTGAAGTATCATGTAGTCGACGTTCACATGACACACTAGAAGAATAGCACAACAACTTAAATATCAAACTACCAAATATTACTCAACATAATTCCACTACTAACATCTTGACTTCTCCCATATCCTCAAGATCTAAACGAACTACTCACAATAAATCACATGGATAATGATCCTAGGTGTTATAATGATGAATAACAATCTATTCATAAAGTGCAAACACTGATAAATCTCATAAGCATCAACTACAAACATGTAATTCACGCCGGGAGAGAGATCTAGTTGAAAACAACGATATAGAACCCTAATTGTTACAGCGGGATGGAGGTGGATGGCGAGGATGATGGTGCTGGTGGTGATGACGATGACGATGATGATCTTGATGATGCCCGGTGCGATGACGGTGATGGTGGTGACGATTCCCCTCTCCGAGAAGGAATTTCCCCGACAGGTTTCTCCCTGCCGGAGAGCTTTTCTCTCTCTATTGTTTTCCGCCTCATGGAGGCGGCAGAATATTTCCTTAATGATTCCCCAGTCTTAGGGTTTGGGGGGATGAAGTACACGAAAGGGGACTGGCAGTGGTGATGGCAAACTTTTCTCTTGGTAAGAGAACAATTAACAGATTGTACTTATCTTTCGAATAGAGTCTTTATACTAGACCTTATATTACAGAAATTACATGCTCAATCATAACAGTCTCCTTACAGTCATTGATAACTTTCAAAGTTATATTCATTCAGATAAAAACGTTGTGCTAAACAAGGAAGGATAAAAGACATTATTGAATACATCAACATACACATGGTTGGATCACAACAACTCAAGTGCTTGCTTGAGATGGAAGGGAATAGGTTCACTGACTCAACATAAGTAAAAGATAGACTCTTCGCAGAGGGAAGCAGGGATCACTCATGTGCTAGAGATTTTTATTTTAAATAAATCAGAGGTATTGAAAATATAATTTTTAGAATTGTGTATGTCTATGTCAACGAATGGTAATGAAAAACTTATCATAACTCATGTCAAGCAAGGATTTTAGACTTTGAGAGCGGTTTCCATTGGCACTTTCCTCTTTTCCTTATTGTTGGCACTTCCCCCCACCATGTCTTTCATAAACCAGGGCTAGCCGTATCCACAGGTACCCACCAACTTTCATCAAACCATGGGAAGTGCCTATTATTTTAAGTTCATATTATTTGGCACCACACCTCTCGGTAATGTTAAGATGATCACACGTTCCATACCCATCTGGTGAAAGAGGGGCAAGAACTTCTCTTGGCATAAGAAATAATAAACTTTAAACTACTTCCTGATGAACTAAAACAGGAGCACAAAACAGGTTTAATAGTTTTGAAGGTTTTAAAGGTAGCACACGAGCAATTTACTTGGAGTCGCGGTAAAATACCACATATAGGTACATATGGTGGACACAAATGGCATGGGTTTTGGTTCAAGATTTAGATGTACGAGAAGCATTCCCTCTCAGTACAAGTTTTTGGCTAGCAAGGCTAGGTAACAAGCATAAGATTTGAGGGAAACAAAGAAATATACATGTGATAGAAAAAAATCAAGCAATCTTCCTTGGAAGTAATAACGGTCTTAACTTGAGAATACTAAGCTTATGAGCCAACAAGAAATAAATATAATGGAATAATGCATCTACATGCATCTCCCTCTTTTCTATTTAAGCCTCAAAGTATTGTTGCTACTGACCAATGTTAAGTTTGCCAAAACCAAATAGATTAACTTGATGCTGCAAAATAGACACCAATACTAACAACAAGATCAATCATATAACAGAAATTGCAAACTAAGATAAGGTGTGCAGAAAGTAAATGATAAAACTTCTCATTAATATTCCATAACGGCAGCTCACACCAAGGGATACATATATAACCAACTAAAGGAGAGATACTTCCACACTTCAAACCATCCTATATGATAAATTCTCTACTCATGATATGAATCTACTGAAAAGTAAAAAAGGTGAAAGATAATGGTGTAATACCGCGACACTCCCCCAATCTTGGAACAAGCCAAGGGGATGCCAATACCAATGACGAATTACTCCTTCGGTGGTGGTGGTGAATCCTCAATAAGCCTATCAACCGACTCCTTCAATTCATCAATCTTGTAGGTGAGAATACGAATCAACTCTGTATTGTGCTCAATACGGTTCACGAACTTGTCAGACTGTGAGTCCCAGCTCTTGGAATTATACCCCCACACCTCTTCAAATTAAGAGCTTTCCTTCCCTGCATTGTTAGAACGATCCATATTCCAACTAGAGGGCAACTCCGCATCAGGCACCCTTTGAAATAGATGCTTTTGGGTTAAAGTATGGAAGGGGTTATTGATTCCTGAAGATGGTGTCCTTGAGGCTAAGCAGTGACGTGAAACCTTCCCTCCAGTGCTCATCTGTGTGCCTCTCTTGAGTTTGAAGGGGTTTGCTACCATTACAATGCGTGCAATGGTGGCACGAGGGTACACACGCGAGTCTTATTCAACTTCTCCTTCAGCTTCACTATTGACCTCCTCCTCCAGTTTAGGACCCTAGAGATCATCTTCCAAAGGCTCCTTCCCCTTGTCGTTGTTGGCGGAGATCATGGTGCCTCTAAAACTGAGTACAATTCCTGACAGAAACAGATCGAAACAAAAACACGACGAGAAAATGATATACGAACCTCGGGGGATCAGGGGTATTATATAGCGAAAAGTTTCATAACAAAAGGAAGTTACAGGGTGAAAACGGGTCGGAGACGCGCTCCGAGGCGCCCACACCATTCGGTGGCAGGGCCAGGGGTGGGCCCGCTCCGTGGCATGGTGGGGTGCCCTCGGGCACCGTTTCCAAACCCTTTTCGTCTCGTAATTTTCCATATTTAATAAAAATATGTGTTGGAGGGTAAACCCGAACTTTTTATTACCGAAACTTTTACCTGTTCGAAAACGGACTCTGCAGAATCTTGAATTTGCTCGTTAATAAAAACTTCCGGAGTCACCACTTGAATAATATCAACCTCTTCATTATAAGAACCTCCAGAAATATAATGTTTGAGTATTTTTCCCATTCACCACTTGTGTAGTGTTATCTTTAAGCGAAACAATTTTCATTGCACCTGAACGACACACCTCTTCAATAACAAAAGGTCCTTCCCATCTCGAGAGTAATTTTCCTACAAAATAACTGAGACGATACCTATACAATAGAACTTTCTCACCAACATGGAACTCTCTCTTAAGAATTCTCCTATCATGCCATTTTTTTAACTTTCTCTTTGAAGAGTCTAGCATTTTCATAAGCTTCACTTCTCCATTCATCCAAAGAACTCAAGTGATCAAGCAACCTTTTCTTACTAGCAAGTTTAAAATATCTATTAAGTTCTTCAACTGCCCAATAAGCCTTGTGTTCTAATTGTAAAGGCAAGTGACAAGCTTTTCCATAAACCATTTTGTAAGGATACATACCCATAGGATTTTTATAAGTAGTTCTATAAGACCATAAAGCATCATTTAGCTTACTAGCCCAGTTTTTCCTAGATTTATTGACATTCTTTTGCAAGATAGATTTAATTTATCTGTTGGATAATTCTATTTGCCCACTTGTTTGGGAATGATAAGCTGAGGCAATTCTATGATTAACATCAGATTTAGCAAGGGTTCTTCTAAAACCACCGTGAATAAAGTGAGACCCTCCATCAGTCATAACATATCTAGGCACACCAAACCTAGGAAAAATAGCATTTTTAAGCATTTTTAATGAGGTTTCACCATTAGCATAGTTTTAAGGTATAGTCTCTACCCACTTAGTAACATAACCATTCGAAGGAGGAAACAGACCTATAAAGTCAAATCCCCAACAGTGAAATGGTTCAATAATAAGAGAATAATTCATAGGCATTTTATTGCGTCTAGAAATATTACCAACTCTTTGACATTCATCACAAGATAAAATAAACTTCCTTGCATCTTTAAGAAGAGTAGGCCAATAGAAACCTGATTGTAGAACCTTTTGTGCAGTTCTATCTCCAACGTGATGTCCTCCATAAGCACTATTGTGACATTTTCTCAATATCTCTAATTGTTCATGTTCCGGAACATATCTTCGCATAATACCATCTACTCCTTCTTTATATAAGTGTGGGTCCAACCAAAAATAATGCCTCAAGTCATAAAAGAATTTCCTTCTTTGCTGAGCTGTAAACGTTGGAGGCAAATACTTGGAAACAATAAAGTTAGCATAACCTGCATACCAAGGACTATCTCACGAGCTTACTTTTATTGCATCCAACTGTTCATTTGGAAAACTATCATTAACAGGAATATGGTCATAAGAAATGTTTTCCAATCTAGACAAATTATCAGCAACATGATTTTCAGCACCCTTCCTATCTACAATATGCAAATCAAACTCTTGTAAAATCAGCACCCATCTAATAAGCCTAGTATTAGCATCTTTACTTTCCATAAGGTACTTAATAGCAGCATGATCAGTATGAATAGTAACTTTCGAATCAACTATATAATGTCTAAACTTATCACAAGAAAAAACTACAGCTAGGAGTTCTTTTTAAGTGGTAGCATAATTCTTTTGAGCGGAATCAAGGGTCTTACTAGCATAATGAATAACATTCAACTTCTTATCTATTTTATGTCCAAGAACAACACCTACAGCAAAATCACTAGCATCACACATAATTTCAAAGGGTAAATTTCAATCAGGTGGTTGAATAATAGGAGCAGAAATTAAAGCCTTCTTTAGAATTTTGAAAGCTTCTATACAATCATCATCAAAAACAGAAGGTACATCTTTTTGGAGAAGATTAGTAAGAGGCTTTGATATTTTAGAGAAATCTTTAACAAAACTCTTATATAAACCAGCATGATCAAGAATTCTATGAATACCTTTTACATCCCTGGGACAGAGCATTTTCTCAATTGTTTCAACTTTATATCTGTCAACTTCAATAGCTCTTTCAAAAAATTTATGTCCAAGAACAATTCCTTCATTAACCATAAAGTGGAATTTATCCCAATGAAGAACAAGATTAGTTTCCTCACATCTCTGCAAAACTTTATCAAGATTGTGCAAGCAGTTACCAAAAGAAGTCCCATAGACGGAGAAATCTTCCATGAATACTTCCACAATTTCCTCACAACAACCATGAAAGATAGCAGACATGCATCTTTGAAACGTAGCTGGAGCATTACACAAACCAAAAGGCATACGTATATAATCATAAGTTTCATAAGGACAAGTAAAAGTTGTTTTCTCTTGATCTTGCTTTTTAACAACAATTTGAGAAAACCCAGAATAACCATCAAGAAAGCAAAATTGAGTTTTCTTAGACAACCTTTCTAACATTTGATCAATAAAAGGTAAAGGATAATGATCTTTCTTAGTAACTTTGTTAACTTTTCTAAAATCAAAGCATATTCTATAACCAACTATTACTCTTTGAGGAATAAGTTCATAATTTTTATTTCTCACAACAGTAATTCCTCCTTTCTTAGGAACACAATGCAAATGACTTACCCATCTACTATCAGCAATAGGATAAATAATACCACCATCAAGGAGTTTCAATGCCTCTTTTCTTACCACTTCCTTCATCTTAGGAATTAAACAACGTTGATGTTCAACAAATGGCTTTGCATCAGGTTCCATATTAATAGCATGCTGACATATAGCAGGGGAAATCCCTTTCAAATCATCAAGAGTATATCCAATAGCTCCTCGGTGTTTCTTCAATACTTCCAATAACCTTTCCTCTTCGTTACCTAGAAATTTAGAACTAATAGTAACATGATATGTTTTCCTATCATCAATATGAGCATATTTAAGATTATCAGGTAAAGGTTTTAAATCAAAAAACGGGTTCCTCCTTGGGTGGTAGCGTGGTACCCAAGTCTTCCAGCGGTAAATTGTGTTTCAGCATCTCTGGTTGATGAAGAAGAATCTCGTCAATCTCATTTCTTTCTTCCATAAAGACCTCACTTTCGTGGTCCTCCATTTATTGTTGCAAAGCATTGTTAGGAGCAAGAGAAATGGAGGCAAGTTTTCCAACTTTAAAACCCTCATTAGGCAATTCTGTTTCATAAGGAGCTTTAGCAAATTTAGAAAAAATAAACTCATAAGATTCTCCATAAATTTAATTAATACTTGCTCCTTCGTACAATCTATATTAGCACCACAAGTGTTCAAGAAAGGTCTACCAAGTACTAGAAAATCAGCAGGATAGTTAGTTTTACCACATAAAACTTCCACATCTCTAACAATACCAATTGGAGAGATAGTTTCTCTATTAGCAAGCTGAATAACCACATCAATTTCTTCAAGTTCACAGGAACCAATTTTATGCATGATTTCTCGATAAAGCTCATAAGGTATAGCACTTGAACTTGCACCAATATCACATAAGCCATAATAACAATGATCACCTATCCTGACAGAAAGCACATCAACACTAGTTTTCCTAGATCTACTAGGATGGGAAACAATATTAGAAGCATCTTCACAGAAGATAATGTGTCCATCTTCTACACTTTCAGTGACAAGGTCATTTACTATTGCTACTGTAGGTTCAACAACTATTTGTTCATCATGTTGTATAAATTTCTTTGTACTTTTGTTAATCCCACTAGTTATAATATAATGTTCCTTTACCTTAACAAGGAAAGGCATTTTCTCAATATAAGGTTCAGGCACAGCAGGATTAACAGTATGAACTTCTATATTTCTAGCAGGAACACAATTAACAATATCTTTATAAGGTTCATGGTACTTGTTCCACTCCTTTTTGGGAATATCAAGATAAGAGGCAAAATCCTTAAAACTGTTTGCAAGAATTTGAGAGTCAAGACCATAAACAACACTAACATTATGAAAATCATCGGTTACCATAAAAGATTTAATGCATTCATAATCATAATTTATACCCGGCTTTCTACCTTTTTCATTCTCCCATCCTTCAGTATTTTCCTGAATACGGTCAGGAAGATCCCATTTAACTTGGTCCATTCAAATACTTGCACACTTGAACAACTCGCATAATTCATGTATAAAGTGTAAATCGTTACTAGGATGGAAAGTTCATCTCCAAAATAGCAGTTATCCATAACACGTTCAACGATTTTCATAGGTATTTTAAAAGGATCCAATTGAGAAGACGGCGGGTCATCTACTACCTTAGCAGTGGCAGCAGTACTCCCAAATAGGGAATCAAATGGAGATCTCTCCATAATGAAATAAAGCAGTAGACAGAAATAAAAACAACACTCACAAGTAAAAGTTTCCCTTACCAATTCCACTTACCAATAGCACTTCACTCCCCGGCAACGGCGCCAAAAAATAGTCTTGATTACCCACAAGTATAGGGGGTGTATCATAGTACTTTCGATAAATAAGAATGTCGATCCCAACGATAATAATAAAGTATGAGTTTTCGATAAAGGATTTATTATAACTACTAGCAGACAGGTTTTCAGGGGTTTTTGATATAGCAGATAAATAAAGTACGAGTAAACAAAAGAGGGTAATAGTAATAATTGCAGCAAGTGGCCCAATCCTTTCTAGAGAAAAGTACAAGCCGTTTGGTTTACTTATGATGACCAAACGTTCTTGAGGACACACGGGAATTTCGTCAAGTGCTTTCGCTTCATACAGTTAATTGATCTTTATTGTTTTGATAGTTGTTGTGTGGGTGAACCTATGCTAATGTACTGCCCTAACTTTGACTAATACATACTTATGATTATACCCCTTCCAAGCATCCGCAACTACTAGAAAGTAATTAAGATAAATCTAACCAAAGCCTTAAACTCTGGGATCCTACACTCCCTCATGCATCGGTTTCCTAACGGGGGTTTAGGTTTCTGTCACTCCGGAAACCCCACAATTAGTAGCCTAATACACAGTGTATTCCCCTAGGCCCATAAAGGTGAAGTTTCATGTAGTCGACGTTCACATGACACCACTAGAAGAATAGCACCACAACTTAAATACCAAACCATTAAATATTACTCAACATATTTCCACTACTAACATCTTGACTTCTCCCATGTTCTCAAGAACTAAACGAACTACTCACAAGACATCATATGGATCATGATCATAGGTGATATAATGATGAATAACAATCTGGTTATAAAGTGCAAACACCGATAAATCTCATAAGCATCAACTACAAACAAGTAATTCACACCGGGAGAGAGATCTAATGGAAAACAACGATATAGAACCCTAATTGTTACAGCGGGATGGAGGTGGATGGTGAGGATTATGGTGATGGTGGTGATGACGATGACTATGATGATCTTGATGATGCCCGGTGCGATGACGGTGATGGTGGTGACTTTCCCCGCAGATTTCTCTCTGCCGGAGAGCTTTTCTCTCTCTGTTGTTTTCCGCCTCGTGGAGTGATACGTTTTTTTTTTGACTATTTACTGTAAGGAAAAAGCCCCACAGCATTTTATTAATTACTTATAATGGATTCAGAAATTACAATGATCAATGATCCGATAATAGAGGGCCTAGGGAAGACTATCTATCCAGCTCTTTACAGACAGAGATTTATCCTTAGAGAACCTATGTACATGCATATACATGTCGTTAACAAATCTGTTCCTCCAAATAGTAAACTTAGGCCGATCCAGTCGAAAAATTGCATCGTTTCTTATCTTCCAAATATTCCAGCAAGCAATAAAGGCCACCTCCAAAAAGAAATGTTTATCAAAACTTTTTCTGGCAAGCTTAGCCTTTGAAAGCAGATCATTTCCCTGAGACCAGTCAATGCCCAGAAAATTCCATACTCTGTTGCTAAAATTGCATTGAAAAAATAGATGATCTCTATCCTCATAACAATCTCCAATACAAAGTACACAACTGTCATTTTCAGAGACATGCCAGTGTCTCCTCTTCAGTAAATCTTTAGTATTTAGCCTGTCGTTTATCAACAACCATGAAAACACCTTTATTCGCATAATGCATTTGCTTCTCTAGGGCCACTGTACAACAGGACAAACAACAATGTATTTATGGACATGTGCATAATACTTAGCAGCTGTGTATACCCCACCCTTCCAAATACAGTGCCACTCATCATTTTTGGAGACATCAAGCTGTACAGAGTCCATCCAATCCGAGAGAACAATCAATTCATCAAAAGCTTGTGATGATAATGACATATGGAACCCATCCTCCCTATTCACCAAATCCATCAGAGCCCGAACATAAGCCTTCTCATCCTTGGCAAATGAGTAAAGCCTTGGCAACCTAAACTGTAAAGGCAATGAAGAACCTCCAATCTCCCAGGAGTCCATCCAGAAACAAACTGCTTGCCCATCATGGACAACTGGTCTTGTAATTTCCATATATTTACACACTAGTTGCAGGTTATCCTTCCACCAAAAGGAGCCACAAGGGTCCTCCTTATGTGGTATGGTGCCTCTATAGTAGTTGTCCCAAATTAATTTTACCCAAGGCATGTCCATCTTGTTGTAAAATTTATTAACAAATTTGAGCATCAGAGCATCAATCTTGACAGAGAAGTTAGAAATACCCAGTCCTCCCTTCATTTTTGGATTACAAATCATTTCCCAAGAAGCAAGTGACTGTTTAGGAGTATCATCATTCCCCCTCCATAAACATTGCCTAATGATTCTATTCAACTATTCCACAATACCCTGTGGAAGATGCAATGTGGCAAGAAAATGCACAGGTAGGGAGGTGAACACTGAGTTAACTAATTGCAGTCTAGCACCTTGTGACAAGAAACAAGATGTGGCACACAATCTCCTTTCTAGTCTAGTCACAATTGGTGTTAAATCACTGATCTTAGGTCTAGTAGTACCCACAGGTAAACCAAGATAGGTAAAAGGCAGAGAACCAACTTAGCAACCAAAACTCTCAGCAGGCAGCAGTAACCCATCTTGATCCAAGTTAATTGGCAGCATGCATGACTTATGAAAATTGTTTTTTAGACCTGTGGTGATTGAGAATTTCTGTAACAGGTTTTTTAGAGCCATGATTTGTTCCTGATCAGCAGGTACAATGAGGAGGGTATCATCTGCATACTGAATAATGGGGAAGTCTGAATCACCTGTGTCAATAGGAAGATTAATATGTCCTGAATCCAATAGGTCATTAATGGCCTCTTGAAGCAAATTAGAGCCAAGTGTGAACACTAGTGGAGATAATGGGTCACCCTGCCTGACCCCTCTTTTACACAGAAATTGCTTACCAGGCACCCCATTTAGTAGAACTTGAGAGGTACCAGAAGATAACAATTCCTTTACCCATCTTATGAAAATGTTGTCGAAACCTTTGCATTGAAGGATTTTAATGATGGCCTCATGTTCAATAGTATCAAAAGCTTTCTCAAAATCAAGCTTTAGAATAATAATTGGCTTTTTGGAAGTATGAAACAAATGTATATATTCCAAAGTCCAAGCAATACAGTCCTGTATAGTTCTGTTCCTCAGAAATCCATATTGGTTCTTGTTAAGGCATTCCAAGATTCTGTTCTGTAGCCTATTCGCAATCAGCTTGGTAAGGAACTTTAGACACACATTAGTCAAAGAAATAGGTCTATAGTCACTCTCAGATTCTGGAGATGAGGTTTTAGGCACTAAAGTGATGAAAGATGTGTTAATGCTTGCAACCCCAGTATGCCCAGCATGGAAGTCTTTAGCCAATTGATAGAAGTCTTTTGCAACAACTGACCAACATTTCTTGAGAAAGACACCTGTGAACCCATCAGGACCTGGTGCTCGATCACATGGCATATATTTAATTACATCATCCATCTCTTCCTTAGAAAAAGGCTTAGTCATATCCTGTAGACCATCAGCTCTCTTAACAATCCTGTCAATATCAAGTCCCATAGTGATACCTTTAGTGCAACCCATTCTGCCCTTAAAAACATTCCAAAACCTACCAGCCATTTGATCATGATCTGTTATTATAGTGCCATCCTCACTTTTAAGGCTAGCAACAGAATTCCTTCTATATCTGTTAGTTTCCATGGAATGAAAATATTTGGAATTTTCTTCTCCCACTTTAGCCCAACGAATTGTGCATCTATCTTTCCAATATTTGCAACGTGCTGACAAGAGTTTTTGTAGGTGTTGTTTAACCAGTCGTCTGAAGTTAGTCTCAGGGATAGAGAGAGCTCTAGTCTCTTCCAACTCATCCAAGATAAAAATAGCTTTATTGCATAGTTCAATCAGTAGCTTTATCTTGGATAAACTAGTACACCATTTCTTTAGATCATATCTCAACCTCTTAAACTTGGCAGCCAGTGTTGCAGCACTGGAAGACCTTGGCACTTGTTTTCCCCAAGAATTTTGAACACATTGCATAAATCCAGGTTGATCTGTCCAATAGCTTTCAAACCTAAATAACTTAACTTTGGGAATACAAGTACCAATCACTACCACACATGGTAAGTGGTCTGAGGAGGATTTAGCCAACGGTATAACAGAGGTATTAGGGTAGGTGATTAGTGGAGTGATACGTCATAAACGTATCTATAATTTCTAATGTTCCATGTTGTTTTCATGCCTTATGCTACATGTTTTCCTTACACTTTATGTCATTTTATCAATTTCCTGGGACTAACCTATTGACAAGATGCCACAGAGTCAGTTCCCTATTTTTCTGCTGTTTTTAGTTTCAGAAAAGTTGTTCTGGAAATATTCTCGGAATTGGAAAATTCGAAGCCCGGAAGTCTTAGAATTCTCGAAGGTTCCACGGAGCCCCGAAGAGGCCCGGAGGGGGCCATAGGGGGGCCACACCATAGGGCGCCCCCCCGGCCGCGCCTGGGGGTGGTGTGGGCCCCTCGGGCGTCCACCGCCATCGCCCTTTCGCCTATTTATTCCCCCCGATATGTCAACCCTAAAAAAGATACCACTTTTTTCTGAGAAACACCCGAGGCCGCCGTTATCGTGAACCCGGGATCGAGATGGTTCTGGAGCTCTCACCGGCACCCTGTCGGGAGGGGAATTCATCATTGGAGGGGTCTACACCACCATGCCCGCCTCTGGAATGATGCGTGAGTAGTTAATCCCTGGTCTACAAGTCCATAGAAGTAGCTATATGGTTGTCCTCTCCACTTTATTATTCATGTTTAGATCTCGTGAGTTGCCTCACATGATCGAGATCATCTATTTGTAATGCTACATCTTGTGTTTGCTGGGATCCGATGATTATTGAATGCTATGTCTTTTGATTATCAATCTATCATGGTATGTTCATGTGTATGTTATCTAAGATCTTGCATGCTCTCCGTTGTTAGTAGATGCTCTAGCCAAGTAGATGCTAGTGACTCCAAGAGGGAGTATTTATGCTCGATAGTGGGTTCATGCCTCCTTTTCATCTGTGCTCGAGTGACAGAAACGTGACAGATGGAGGATGTGTTGTTGCCATTAGGGAGAAAACAATGATGTTTACTTCGTTTACATTATTTACGTACACACCTTTCTTACTGCGATTATCCGTTGCTTGCAACTTAATATCCAACGTTTGTTCGGATGATATTCGAATGGTGGATTATTAGTCATAGATGCAGTTGGATGACGATCTATGTATTTTGTTGTAATGCCCGCATGAATCTCGTAGTAATCTTTATGTCATGCATGTTTCTTTATCTATCAATTGCCCAGCTGTAATTTGTTCACCACACATGTTAGCTATCTTTTATGGAGAGACACCTCTAGTGAACTGTGGACCCCGGTCCATTTTCTCATACTGATAATACAACCACTGCAATTACTGTTTTCACACTGCTGCTACTGTTTTCATACTGTTCTCATACAATTTTCCACACCATACGTTTAACCTCTTTGTGTTCAGCAAAACCAGTGAGATTGACAACCTCACTGCTTCGTTGGGGCAAAATAAATTGTTTGTGTTGTGTAGGTTCTACGTTGCTGCTGAACAGGTAGTGCGCCCTACCATCTCAACTGCATCAACCTTCTGAAGTTACTCCTTCCTCCTACTGGTCGATTCAACCTTGGTTTCTTTCTAAGGGAAACTTGCTGCTGTGCTCATCAAACCTTCCTCTTGGGGTGTCCCAACGAACGTGTGTTACACGCGCATCATGGAGGCGGCGAAATATTTCCTCGATGATTCCCCCGGTCTTAGGGTTTTGGGGGGATGAAGTACACGAAGGGGGACTAGCAG
Source organism: Alopecurus myosuroides (assembly GCA_028641055.1). Lineage (NCBI taxonomy): Eukaryota > Viridiplantae > Streptophyta > Magnoliopsida > Poales > Poaceae > Alopecurus > Alopecurus myosuroides. The sequence goes on from CM054062.1 coordinate 334,722,687, forward strand.
TGGCGGGTCAGGGCCACCACACCAGGTGGCGGCACGACCAGGGGGTGACCCGCGCCGTGGCATGGTGTGGGCCCCTGGTGGCCCACCTCTGCCTCCCCTTTTGGCTGGCTCCGACATTTGGCAAAATAGGAATTCCCCGATGTTTTTGCTGAATTGCCGATCTTCAGAAATATGGTATCTTGACGGCCATTTTTCCAGCAGAATTCCGGTTGTGGCAGTTAATTCTCCAATAATCATCAGACATGCAATATAGATGAAATAACATAAGTATCATCACTAAATATGAAATATATCAATGAATGGTAGTAAATTATGATTTAAAATAGTGATGCAAAATGGACATATCAAGTACAGAAACGAGGGAGAGAGAGAGAGGTCGATGTCGGTGAAGACCCAACACAAAGATTGAGGGTATCTTTGGCATCTACAACCCTAATCACACTAGTACACACATGGTATGTCACCCCCTACCTTTTGGTGCCATCCCGACGCTCTGAAGCCCCTCTGCGGCGAAACCCTAGCCCCGTTGGAGCCTAGTCAAACTTATCGCCTACAGAGTTGATCGGAACCCGGAGGGGGTAATAATGTGAAACTCTTTGCTTGGTTGTGTTAGGGTGGACCCTAGGAATCCCCAAAACAATGGTAGGATCCACCTCTACAAAAGATCCCCCCCTCCCGATAGTCTGTTTCCGGGAGTTTTGGGCCTGTAGTACTACAGAAACAAGAGAGAGAGAGAGAGAGAGAGAGAGAGAGAGAGAGAGAGAGAGAAGTCGATGACGGTGAAGCCCTGATAAGTCATAAACATATCCTTAATTTCTGATGTTCCATGTTGTTTTCATGCCATATGCCACATGTTTTCCTTACACTTTATGTCATTTTTATCGATTTCCCGGGACTAACCTCTTGACAAGATGCCACAGAGCCAGTTCCTATTTTTTGCTGTTTTTAGTTTCAGAAAAGTTGTTCTGGAAATATTCTCGGAATTGGAAAATTCGAAGCTCGGAAGTCTTAGAATTCTCGAAGGTTCCACAGAGTCCCGAAGAGGCCTGGAAGGGGGCCATAGGTGGGCCACACCATACGGCGGCGCGCGCCCCTGGCCGCGCCTGGGGGTAGTGTCGGCCCCTCGGGCGCCTACCACCATTGCCCTTTCTCCTATATAATCCCCTCGATGTGTGGACCCTAAAGATATACCATTTTCCACGAAAAACACCTGAGGCCGCCATCATCGTCAACCCGAGATCGAGAGGGTTCTGAAGTTCTCCACGGCACCCTGTCGGGAGGGAAAAACATCACCGGAGGGGTCTACACCACCATGCCCACCTCCGGAGTGATGCATGAGTAGTTCATCCTTGGACTACGGGTCCATAGAAGTAGGATGGTTGTTCTCTCCTATTTATGCCTCATGTTTGGATCTCGTGAGCTGCCTCACATGATCGAGATCATCTTATTGTAATGCTACATGTTGTGTTTGCTGGGATCCGATGATTATTGAATGCTATGTATCTTGATTATCAATCTATCATGCTATCTTCATGTGTATGTTATTTATGATCTTGAATTATCTCCGTTGTTAGTAGATGCTATGGCCAAGTAGATTCTAGTGACTCCAAGAGGGAGTATTTATGCTCGATAATGGGTTCATGCCTCCTTTGCATCTATGCTCCAGTGACAGAAACGTGACCGATGGAGGATGTGTTGTTTCCATTAGGGAGAAAATAATGATGTTTACTTTGTTTACATTACACACTTTGCTTACTGCGATAATTTGTTGCTTGCAACTTAATACCCAACATTTGTTCGGATGATATTCGGAGGGTGGATTATTAGTCATACATGCAGTTGGATGACGATCTATGTATTTTTTTGTAATGCCCGCATGAATATCATAGTAATCTTTATGTCATGCATGTTTCTTTATCTATCAGTTCCCCAGCTGTAATTTGTTCACCACGCATGTTAGCTATCTTTTATGGAGAAACGGCTCTAGTGAACTGTCGACCCCGGTCCATTTTCTCATACTGATAATACACACATTGCTTCCACTGTTTTTACACTGCTTCCACTATTTTCACACTACTACTGTTGTTTTCATATTGTTGTCATATTGTTTTCCACACCATATGTCTAACCTCTTTGTGTTCAGCAAAACCGGTGAGACTGACAACCTCACTGATTCGTTGGGGCAAAGTGAATTAATTTTGTTGTGTAGGTTCCACGTTGCCGCTGAACCGGTAGTGCGCCCTGCCACCTCAGCTGCATGAACCTTCAGAAGTTGCTTCTTTCTCCTACTGGTCGATTCAACCTTGGTTTCTTTTCTAAGGGAAACTTGCTGATGTGCTCATCAAATCATCCTCTTGGGGTCTCCCAACGAGTGCAAGACCTGCACCATCAAGCCTCAACAAAAAGAGTGATGGAATATTTGGCATAACACAATTACATAAAAGATTTCAGAACATAGTTACATAAAAGGTTTAATACATTATTACACATCACCAACAACATCCCTATCTAGTGTTTTGGTATAAAATTTTTCCTCGTGTGTTTCCCTTTCTTCTGATTGCAACGTAACCATGGACAATTGTCATCATTTAACACGATGCTTGGGTCAGTTTTCACTGTGAAGTGCGGAATTTCATCAAACTTGTTATAATCTTCTATGTCTTGTCCTCCACTCTCAGGATGTTTCTTTTCCCAGAAAGAATTATGTGGTGCTTTGGCTCAACGTATGATGTATTCACTTGCCTTCCTTTTCCTTTTCCGGTTTGGTAGACATATCCTTAACATAGAAAACCCGAGCCACTTCACTGGCTAGAATGAATGGTTCAGTGTCGTACCCAAGATTCTTGAGATTCACTTTAGTCATTCCGTACTGCGGGTCTGCCTGTACCCTGCCTTTCAGGTTGAACCATTTGCACCAAAACAAAGGGACCTTAAAAAAGATCCATAGTGAAGTTCCCATATCTGCTCCATGTAACCATAATATGTGTCCTCTTTCCCATTGTTGTTTGTTGCATCAAAGCGGACACCACGGTTTTGGTTAGTGCTCTTTTTATCTTGGTTGGCCGTATAAAATGTATTCCTATTTATCTCGTACCCTTGAAAAGTCAATATAGTCAAAGATGGTTGCTTGGCCAACAAGTATAGCTGTTCTCCAACAGTGCTGTCCACCGAAAGTCTTCATGTGTTCTCCATGAATCCAATCTTCACGTTGCTCCGGGTATTTCTAGCATAAAATATTCTTGTGTTCCACTCTATACAGAGCCACCAAGCTGGAATTATGTAGAACCATGTAGTGTTCTTGAGTGAAGAATGCCTGTACATATATATTGTTTCTTTCTTTCCTAGCGTGCCTTTTCCACGCAGTATCCCCTCATGGCGTGATTGAGGAACACTGATCGGTTTAAGGTCAGGAATAAACTCAACACAAACTCAATGACCTCCTCTATCCCATAGCCCTTGGAGATGCTTACTTCTGGCCTAGCACGGTTATGAACGTATTTCTTTAATACTCCGATGAATCTCTCAATGAGAACATGTTGTGTAAAAATACAGGACCGAGAACGTCAATCTCTTCGACTAGGTGAACTATGAGATGCGTCATAAGAAGGATGGTGGGAACACCAACTCAAAACTGACAAGACATTGGACCACATCTTTGTGTAAACTTGGTAGAGTTAGTGGATTGATCACCTTCTGAGAATTTGCATTGAGGAATGCACATAGCTTCACAATGGATACTCGAACATTTTTTGGCAGAAGCCCCCTCAATGCAACCGGAAGTAATTGTGTCATAATCACGTGGCAGTCATGAGACTAGGTTTTGGAACTTTTTCTCTGTCATGTTTAATATTCCCTTTATATTCGACGAGAAGTCAGACGGGACCTTGATACTGCCTAGAAAGTCAAAAAAGATCTCCTTCTCTTCTTTGGTAAGAGCGTAGCTGGCAGAACCTTGATACTTCTCTGGATTTAGGTTGTCTCGTTCGTGCATATGTTGCTGGTCTTGTCGTGCATCCGGTTTTCGTCTTCCCATGCACGCCCAAGAAGTTTAGCAGGTTCACGCAAATATTTTTGTCACGTGCATCATGTCGATTGCAGAGTGAACCTCTAGGATTTTTCAATAGGGTAGCTCCGAAAATATAGATATCTTCTTCCAAATGGTTACGTGTCTGTCAGCGTCATTCGGAACAGATTGTCCGCCAAGACGCTTTCCAAATATTACTTTTAAATTCTTGACCATATCATATAAAACATCCCTAGTAGGACGGGAAGGCTTCGTCCAGTGATCTGTCTCACTTTTGAAATGCTTGCATTTCTTTCTTATGGGATGTTGTTTTGGAAGAAATCGACGATGTCCTGGGTACACATTCTTGTTTGTCAAATATATCCTTTCAGTCTCACCTAAACAGTGTGTGTATGCATTGTATCCCTTGTTTGACTGTCCGGAAATGTTACTAAGAGCGGGCCAATCATTAATGGTTACAAACAACAATGCTCGTAGGTCAAATTACTTTTGTTCGTGCTCATCCCACACAGGTACACCTTCTTCACGCCTCAACTGTAAAAGTTCTTCAACCAATGGCCTCAGGTACACATCAATGTTGTTGCCGGGTTGCTTTAGGTCTTGGATGAGCACTGGCATCATAATGAACTTACGCTTCATACACAATCAAGGAGGAATATTATAGATACATAGAGTCACAGGTCAGGTGCTATGCATGGAGCTCTGCTCCCTGAAAGGATTAAAGCCATCTGTATTTAGACAAAATCTTAAGTTCCTTGCATCATCTGAAAATGTCGGGAACTCTCTATCGATTTTTCTCCACTGCAACCCATCAGCTGGGTGTCTCAGCATCATGTCTTTCTTACGATCTTGTTTATGCCATCGCAACAACTTGGTATGCTCTCTTTTTTTGGAACAAACATTTCAATCTGTTGTATTATACGAGCATACCACGTCACCTTGGCAGGAACCCTCTTCCTGGAGCGCGGCTCACCCTCAACATCACCAGAGTCATCTCGCCTTATCTTATACCGCAATGCACCGCATATCGGGCATGCATTCAAATTCTCGTACTCCTCGCCGCAGTAGAGGATGCAGTCATTAATGCATGCATGTAGCTTCTGCACCGCTAATCCGACAGACAACTTTCTTTGCTTCATACGTAGGGTGGAAGCATCTTCTTTATTATTTTTAGCAACTTTTCAAAACTTTTATTAGTTAGACCACACTCTGCCTTCCATTGCATCAATTCCAGTGTGATACCTAGCTTTTTTGGCCATCTTCGCAATTTGGTACAACAATTTGTTGTGATCCTCTAACATTCTCTCCAAATTTAACCTCTCGTTGTCACTTCCGCAGTTTATCTTCGCATCAAGAATGGCCCGACGAAGATCATCATCGGGCTTGTCAATAATGGGCTCTTCTTCAGCTTCGTCTTCACCCATTGTAGTACCACATTGTAGTACCACCATGTTCAGTGAACATAGGATGGTTGTCGTTCTCTTCTTTTTCATTGTCTTCCATTATAACCTCTCTTTTCCCGTGCTTGGTCCAACAACTATAGCCGGACATGAAACCGTACTAAATTAGGTGGATGTGAAGGGTTTTTGAGGTAGAGTAATCCATCGTATTCTTACATGCACTACATGGACAACAAATAAAACCATTCAACCGCTTGTTTGCCTCGGCCACGTGGAGAAAATTATGCATGCCACTAATGAATTCGGGACTACGTCGGTCACCGTGCATACATTGTCGGTTCATCTGCATTATAGTATAAGTATATCAAAAACCATTAACAAATGTAATACATAGTTTTCATAAAACATACATTAATTGAAACTAACATACAACTATCTAAAGAATTTAAATCCAACAACAAATGCGAGCAAAATCGCAACTAACGTAATTATTGAACCGGTGTGGACAGATGTCAAAACCATGGAACTATATATAACAAACAATTATACAACGAAGAAAATTATACAAGTAATAATTATGCATCTAAATCATACAAGTAAGATTTTTAAAATAAAAGATAAAAATAAGAGGCTCACCGAGGTGGTGCCGGTGACAGGACGGCGCGGGCGATCGACGGCGGTGAGGAGGTTGACAGGGCGACACTAAAACCCATAAATCATATTTTAATTTGAGCTTAAAATGCATATAAAACAAATGAACTACCTACCTTAGTCATTTCATTAAACACCTAGCTAGCACTACAAAAATGAAATGAGCTAAACTAGCAATGAAATGACCTAAATTAGCAACGCCAGAAAAAATGATGATGTTTCTAACCATTGGATAGATGGGTGCCGCCAATCTTGACAAATGGTGGAGAAAAATGGAGATGTGTAGGAGGAGAAAAAATGGAGATGTGTTGGAGGAGGAAAAAATGCAGAGCTGGCTCGGGGGTGGAAGATGATATAGGAGACCCTTTAGTACTAGCTCGTGAAACGAACAGGGACTAAAGGTGCTGACGTCGGCCCCACCCTCTGAGGCTGCCTGCCGCACGAACCGGTACTAAACCTCCCCAATAAACCGGGACCGCAGCTTGCCGATGCCCTGGGCATTTGAACCGGGACTAATGGTTACTTTAGTTCCGGTTCGTAATATAGAACCTGGACTAAAGCTTCAATCCTATAGTCATTTTTCTACTTGTGTATATAGCACTATTCACAGATGCATAACGTGATAATATAGTCATATAAAGTGTATGAACAATTAGGAGTTTAACTAGCAGCTATTCAAGACACAATTCAGTAGTCTGAAACCATGTCGCCATTAGTCGCACTCAGCACCTCACAATAGCAGTTCGACATCAACGGTGGTTGATTATGGTTTCGAAATTGGTCGAACTGACAAATTTTGCATCAATTTTTTTGGTCCACTACACGGGATATAGTCGGGTTAAGGGGCTAAACCGGGGTTATATCCATTTAGCCGGGCTATCAGCGAGTATTAAAAACTTTGAATATGGCCCATTTGTCATGGACTTCACCTTCCTTATATTTCTCTCTCCTCCTCTCTCACGACAAATCCCCACGCCGCTACAACTCCCACCTACTCGCCTCACTCGTCTGGAGAAGGCGGCCCCGAGTCCACACGCAGTCAAAGTCGACGACCACTGCAGGCGGAGGAGATGGCCGTGCTCGCCATCCGCGCCAGCACCGCACTGGTGGGCGACCACGACGGTCCACCCATGTTCCCGGCCACGATCCCCTTCCCTGCCCCAAATATACATCACTTTGCTACATTTTGGAGCACTGCCCTAAAAAAAATTGGCCAACTGTCCAAAATTGGGCAGCTGTTGGAGGTCTTTTTTGGCGTTTTGTGCCCTATATGATAGGGCAACTGTTAGGGATGCTCTTATGACTTATTTTGATACTCCCTCGCTTCACTTTCATAAAGCATTAATTTTGGCACATAAATTTTAAAACGAGTGAATCTAGAATCATTTTATACATAGATACTCTCATTTTACTACGTATGTGGTTAAAATTACCTTATAAAAGTGAACGGATTTACGGAGGGAGTCAGCAAGATATGCTACTAGATTTTTTTTTTGAATTTAAGATATGCTACTAGATGAATTAACCAACAGGGCCTACTGCACGCAGATCATGAAGTCTAGATGCAGGAAGAAGAACAAACTTTCTTCTTCTAGGGGACACACACAACACACACAGAACTCTCTGTACATGACAACTTGGCATTCTTTAGACAGTAGAATTCTTTATCTTACTACAAGAAAAATAAATTAGGATTTCACATGGCCTTTATTTTATTTTATTTGGTATTGTACAAACACGCTGCATATTCGTTACTTCTTATTTTGTCACTCTGCACCTGCTGAATCCCATAATATTGTGGAGCCAAAACAACATCCACTACAACTAGTTACAAGAGTTCAGTGACAAGTTGTATGCGTTTACAGAACAAATGATTGGATGCAAATCGAGGTTTTACAATCTTGACCAGTTCGAGGACCAAGTTACTCAGGTAAGCAGCAGCAGCAAAAACAACAACAACAACAACAAAAGTGCATGAAAAGAATATTTTCGTACAAAATTTTGCCTAAAAGTGAACAACTGCTAGCTAGGAAACAGGCCAAACTGACTGAACGCATCACCATCCTGTGCAGCGAGGAGTCGAATTAAAACGGCAAAACTCTACCTTCGGGCCATTTTCTCACCAGTCGACCCATCTTTGATGGTGGCCAGATGATGTGGGTCACCCTCCCCTTTATTAGACCTAAAGGGATCTGAAGAAACACCACAAACAATGAAATAAGTCATATAGTGCAACATGTAGAGCTAGATGGAGTAACAAGTCATTGACATTAGTTAAGCTTGAGAGTCAATATGACGTATCGGTTTTCCATATCCATCACAACACTTTGTTTGGTCTACTGTATCCTACGCTATTTCTGGGACATCCTGAATTAGCAACTTTACAAACATTGCAGCAACATAAATAAGAAGACATCACTGCAACTTGACAAGCTTAAAAGTCCTCCACCTCTGGCCTTCTAGTGTATTGATGATGTGCTGCTGTGTTACTTACAGTATAGGTTTTCCTTTATTCTTTTTTTTTCCTTCAGACATTTTATGTCTTGATTAGTGCAGTGTAGTCCACGCATGTCCCGGTAGGTAGGCACCAAGAATTTTCAGTCATAAGATGCTGAAAACATGGTGCATTATTATTATTATCTTTTGCTTCAGACCCTACATAGACAAAGGCTTGTATCTCGAGTACTATGTTCTGGTAGCCATCCATGTTAATTCAGCATGTTCTAGCATATAACATCACATAGGACTGTTGAAAAGGAACTGATAAAGAATCAATCCTACAACTGATTAGCATAAAGCAGGAAGTTTGCTAGGCTGTTTCCTAGTTAACAATGCATAGTGTCAAGCTTAGTGTTGCAATCTCCACAGATTTTTTGTCCCATTCTTTATGGGTCAGACACAGCCAGTGAGATTAATATGCCCTTCTCCATCACAGATTTCAGAATATTTGCATATTTTAGGCACTTGGTGTTATATGGAAGGAACTCAATCTATGAATTTGAAACAACAGCCAGCATCTAAAGAACTATTTAGTCCTCAGGTTCACATGATAGTATTACGAGTACAGTTATGCAGGACAAAATGTGGCAAAGCTCCACCATTGAACACATAAGCTTCTAACCAATCGATACTAGACAGTAACACTGGATGCACTAATATAATCCGTTCAAAGAACTAGACCTCAACATTTGCCTGGATCAGCCAAATGATGTTTTGTAAGTTTAAAAGAAAATGGAGATGAAGCAACTTACTGGGCCAAATGACCTTGAATCCCAACTCCGAGCAGCGTTATCACCTTCAACCCAGCAATGGCCTTCCGGGATCTTAATAATCTCAGCAGATGCGGGGATCCGTATCCACTCGCCAGGCAAGGCAATCAACCTCTTCACAAAATCCTCCTTATGATCACTGGGGCATCTACAGGAAAAGGGAACAATCACACTGAGCAAGCCGAACAGCGAGCAATGTTCAAGACATAGCCGAGCTTTTTCTTTTCTGTAATGTCAGGGCGCTCACTTGAATATGACAACATCGCCCCGGGAGAACTTGTACTGGTTGAGGCAGCCCCGCTCCGCGAGCACGACGTCACCTGGTTCGAGCAACCTGGCGATGTCAGCACTGAGCCATTGAATGCGGATTTCAGAATAATCCAACTGTCTTACACGCACTTAACTGGATATATGAAACTGAATGTGCGTCACCTCGGAAGATGCTGTCGGAGGCCGAAAGGGTGGGATGCATGGAGACGCCCTTTGTGGTGACCACGGTCACGTAACGGTCGGAGACGGTGAGGCCGATCACGGCCCCGGTCGCCGACGTCTTGGCGATCGACCAGAGCTGAGTGCGGGTTCCCATGTCCGGGTTATCCGCAGTTAGGATCTGAACTTTTCTGAAGTGCAAACACTGCAGAAATGCAGTGAACTACTCCTACTGAAGAGCAAGAAACTGCAGAAATGTATACCGCATTAGGGCGGCAGCGAATGGAGAGGGTGGTGCATATGAGTGCTGGTCTGCTCCATAGCAAGATTTCTCAGCGCTCAGATTAGGGGAGAGCGAATCCAATCCATCAAGGCTTACCGTGAAATGTTTGGTCCTCCCGTCCGGCGGATTTGGAAGACGTAGGGCTGGCTGTTAGAGTGCTTCGGTGGAGGTGGCCACGGAGAACAGCGGGAGTGGGCGACAACGCCGGCGGCGGTGGCGGCGGAGGTTTTGAGTTGCCGGGCGTGGAAAACCGCGGAGGTAACTAGGAAACCAGAGAGAGGAAGCGCTTATCGCCAGCCGTCCGATTGCGGCATCGACGGTCCATATCATACATACAGCGGCTTTCAGGTCGTCTTTTCTGAAATTGGTTTGGGCCGGCTCCAACACGCACCCCAAACCCTCGCTGTCCCTCCCACCGTCGGCGGCGGCCACCGACCGCCGGGATCGAGCCGCGTCCGAAACCCTACCCTGCTGCGCCGGTAAGACCTGCTCCCTCTTCCTCCCCACCCCTCCCCCTCCCCCTCCCCCTCCCAAACCGTTCCTATGCCCAATCTCCAGTCCAACCCACCGCGGCTGTGAAATCTGCCCTGTAGCACGCTGCCGCCTTGCCGTGGCTTCGCGTCACCGCCGACGCCCCTGCTGCCTCCACCCACCCCGTCCACAAGTCTCGGACATTGATTACTGTGAGTTTTAGCCGTCCGGCGATTTACTGACCTTACGAATTTGGTGTGTGCACAGCACACGCCCACATCAATTAGATCCGTCTTTTGTTCCAAGAAATTTGTTCATTGAAGAGCTATATACAAGGGGCTGGTTCGAACCAAACTTCAGTTTTGAATTTTCTCAAGTGCTACACTTCTAGTTCATCAGTCTTGCTAAACTTATTAACACGCTCAAAGTACCTTTTCAAAGCTTAATCTTTGTATTGCTGAAAGCCGAGTAAAAGAATTTATTTATTTGCAGTCAACCTTTATCGTTTATTTTCTTGATCCTACGCTCTCTTATCTGATATTACCTATATTCCCTATAATGCTATAATGTACACTAAATACGGTATGTTTGGCCATTTTCCTATGCAGTGTAATCCGAAGTTTACAGCCAGAGTTTGTCAACTGTTGCTGCGGTTGGCTGATGGATGGGTCTAAGGGTAATGCTGAGGAAGACGGCTATCACGTGACAGGAGACTTACGGTCGCCAAAGATTCCAAGGAGAAGTCCTGATGGTTCTAAGGATAGGGAGTTCGATAGGAGGGGGAGAGAGGACAAGAATGATTGGGACTCTTCAAGAAGTGAAACTTCTGCAGATAGGGCTGATACTAGGCGCAGGAGGTCTGGTAGCATGGAGAATGTCAATGAGAGGAGAGGATCTGCTGTGTCAGAGAACATCGGTGAAGATAGGAGATCAGCGGATCAAAGTCATCAAACTGGTGAAAAGGAAGAGATTCTTGGGCATAAAGTGGAATACACACATGAAAGCAAGAGTGGCGTGGAAAACAAAAACTTGGATAATGAGAGGAGTGCTGGTACAGAAGATAAGACAAGAGTGGATGCCCATCGAGACACATCAGACAGAGGGGGGGACAACAGCTGGAATGTGAAAACGCGAGATGGTGAAGGATCTGAGCAGTACTCCAGGAACCGCCAATGGAGAGATCCTATGGAGGCAAATGTTTCTGAATGGAGGAGCACACAGGAAAGGCTAGATGGTATGAGTTCCCATGGTCGAACTGGGTACCGGCAGGATTCCAGGGGTAGATCTGAAAGTGTTAGAGGTTTTTCAACCTATGGAAATCGGTATGACCGGTCTGATTCGATAGAGATCAGGCCAAGTAGTAACTTTGATTTTGGGCGAGAGAGCTCTGTTTCTGGAAGAAAACCTGATGTTGGGACTCATCAGGATTCAATACCTGGAGCAACTGATGATAAAGGTACCAATCATCCGGAAGCAGATCAAAGTGGTACAACCACCATGATTTCTTCATTGCCACAGCAAGGGCCCAAAGGTGATAGACCCTCTAGAGGAGGAAGGGGGAGGCCAAATGGAAGGGATTCTCCGAGGGTTGGAGTTCCAGTGCCACTCATGCCACCACCCGCATTTGGTGCGCTCACTCTGCCACCAGGACAAATGCAACATATGGGGCCCAATATTCCCCATTCTCCAGGTCCTTCTCTTATACCAGGTGTTTTCATGCCGCAATTTCCAGGACCTATGGTGTGGCCTGGAGCAGGAGGTGTTGACTTCAGCATGCTCTCTGTTCCACCTAATCTTCCCATCCCTCCTCCTGAGCATAGGTTCACACCAAGTATGGGAGGTGGACCTGGTCATAATGTTCACTTAAATCAAATCAGCCCAGGAATAGGTGCTCCAACGAATGTGTCAGGATTTGGTTTCAGCCAGATGAACACACAAAGTCGTGAAATGCCACATGATAGACTATCTGGTGGTTGGGTGCCACATAGGAACAGTGGGCCGAACAGAAAAGCTCCTTCAAGGGGTGAGCAAAATGATTACTCACAGAACTTTGTGGACAGTGGCATGCGACCTCAAAACTTCATTAGAGAACTGGATCTTACGAGTGTAGCAGAGGACTATCCAAAATTGAGAGAACTCATACAGAGGAAGGATGAGATTGTTGCTAATGCTGCTTCACCACCGATGTATCATAAGTGTGATCTCCGGGAACATGTTCTTTCTCCAGAATTTTTTGGTACAAAGTTTGATGTTATTCTTGTGGATCCACCATGGGAAGAGTATGTTCATCGTGCACCAGGAATAACAGATCACATCGAACATTGGAATGTTGAGGACATTATGAACTTGAAGATTGAGGTTGTTGTCGTTGTCTGTTTATTTTATCCTTTTTAAGTGTGTCCATTTTATGCTACAGACTTATTAATATGCTTTGGTGAATTTTTCGAATCAACAGGCTATAGCTGATACTCCATCTTTTCTCTTCCTTTGGGTTGGTGATGGTGTAGGTCTTGAACAGGGTCGTCAATGTTTGAAGAAGGTGAGGTTGTTTTCTCTTTCAGTATTCTAGAACATGCAGTTATTCATTCTGCTTTGATGTCAATTTTTCCGGGCAGTGGCATCATGCCAGCTTACAGAAAGCCTCCAGGCTGATGTGGTCCTCTCCAAAGTATTATAGCCGTAATATATTTATTCATGTTTATGTTGTTTCCATTCCGTTTAACTCCAATCTGCATAAAGAATAATTGTTTCTAATTATATAAGCAGTATTTTATTTTATTTCGATCTGTCCAAAAATTTCCAGCTAGTTTATGAAATGTAATAATAGAATAGATGAAGCTGAATGGAATCTCGTTTTTCCAGTGGGGCTTTCGTAGGTGTGAGGATGTTTGCTGGGTTAAAACCAACAAGAAAAATGCATCATCAGGTCTGCGGCATGATTCTCGCACATTGTTGCAGCATTCAAAGGTAGTTCTAATTTTAAGTGTTATGTCTTGTAGCATAGGTTTCTTTTTTTTTTACCATGCAATTTCCCCATGTATCTTGGTTTCTTGTGAAGTATTCATCTTTCCTTGTGCAGGAGCATTGCTTGATGGGTATAAAAGGAACGGTACGCCGTAGCACTGATGGCCATGTCATCCACGCGAATATCGACACCGATATAATAATAGCTGAAGAACCCACTGATGGTATTTATCTCTATCTCTTAGATGGCATGGTCGCATGGATAATGCTTTTTATTGTTCTTCATTTACTATCTTTGTCTAGTGTATGGCTTCAAGGCACAGCGTTTTGCTCTAGTCTATGCCACCATCATGTTGACAGTTTGAGGCGTTGTTTGTCTTTTCCTTTCCTGTCATGTTCCTTTATGAAACAAAATTCTCTGTTTTGTTTTTGTTGTTATGGTATGAATATTCTGGTTTCACCCACGAAAAGTGGAGTGTGATTTTAGAAAGACTTAGTCCATAAAAGCATATTTTGTCTGGCTTGCGGATGGATTTGCTTATTTACAGCTTATCTGAAGGAAAATGTACATCTTTTTGCTGCTAATTTCTTTATGACCCTTGAGCTTGAATAACATGCTTGTGGTACTAATTCAAAAAATCAAACTAAACCATATGGCGTTTACTATCCTGAAGCAGCTGTAGCAAGTATGCCAATATGGCAGTATGAGTACATTTTCTGTGTAAAAATATCAGGACAACCATCAAAGTGTATGCAGGATTGGAGAAACATATATTCATGTAAAATATTGTTATGATTTCTCAATATGGCCGATTGTGCACTTGTAAAAGGAGATAATAGAGACTTCATTGAGTTGTATACTATTGATGAATATTACTTCTTGGCATAATGGAATGTAGGATATGAGCAATATGTTTTTTACTCTTCTGAAGCGAGGACTCCATATCGGCTAAATAACTGAACTGGTTTTCCTTCCAAAAATGAATATTACTTCTTGGCATAATGAAATGTAGGATATGGGCATATGTTTTTTACTCTTCTGAAGCGAGGACCCCATATCGGCTAAATAATTGAACTGGTTTTCCTTCCAAAAAGCCCTTTCCAAACTCACCTTTTCCATTGGCATTTTCCTATTAGCATGATTACATAAAAACATACCTTTTCTGAAGTTGTTAGTGAAGGTTTACTGATTCATCTTCTATGTTTATGGTCAGATATCTAGCCGTCCACTTTTCTTGACTACTTAGAAAGCATTTCAGAATTTCATGTGTGTGCAGTGTTTTGAAGCATAGCCATTTTTACTGAACCCTTTTAAGCATAGCATTGCATTCTGACGCCTAGAAGTACACGTCTTCTTTTACAGGTTCAACGAAAAAACCCGACGACATGTACAGGATCATCGAGCACTTCGCTCTTGGAAAGAGGCGACTTGAGCTCTTTGGCGAGGATCATAACATCCGGCCCGGTTGGCTTACTCTCGGGAAAGATTTATCCTACTCCAACTTCAACAAAGAGGTAGAGAGCTGGATGCTCAGTTTCTTGAACACACACATAAGCACAGGAGCATCCCCGTGAGTTCCACAGATTAACGTTATCTCTTATCGCAGGCGTATAACAAGACCTTCGCGGGCAACGATGGGAAAGTGTGGCTGGGAGGTGGTGGGCGAAATCCTCCTCCTGGGGCTCCCCACCTGATCGTGACGACTCCGGAGATCGAGGGCCTCAGGCCCAAGTCACCCCCACCAAAGAACTGACAACAGTAGCCATCTAAGTTCTTGCAACTGGGCTGATACCGGAAAGTCCCCAAGCGGCTCGGTGACTGATTTGCTTGTAAGCCGTAATGCTTGCTACATTTTTGTAGAACTGTAGACATTGTAGGGAAGGTTCAGCTCATGGCGTATGGAAAGTCTCAGAGGGGACTGAAAACAACGAAGTACTGGCAGTGTTTAACCAAGATGGTTCAACCTGTAGCATGTCACAGCTAGCAGTTTAAGCAACTCTGTTTTCGAGAGAACCATTAGGTCTCCATTTTGATGAGTTCAATAATTTCGAGAAATGTTATTGCCGTCTTATTTCTTGTTTGCCATTATATTCCACTGGCTGAAGTGTTTCTGCTGTTGCTTGAAGGATACATCCTGCACCTTTCTCTTTCGGGTGCTGCAGGCGGGCACCGAAGAAGAATACGTGCTATGAGTTGCTATATAGTATTGTACTGTTGTGTTGAAATTGTACGACACCCAGTCTATTCCATTTACTCCGCGAAGCCGGAGCAGATAGTCGGAACTGGACTATTTTAGCTGTGATTCCACGCGTGTGACAAGATGAAGATGATGCCTTCTGTTTCGTGACTGGAGTATCTACTTTTTGTACCCGCAAGCTTCATGGGCTATCTGACTTTCCATACCCAGCGGTAAGATGAAGCTGTAAGATCACAATCATATGTCATGTACCAACTTTTCTTAACATGCATTGTTTAGGTACATTTTCTACAGAATTCTCTGGAGCCCAGGAAACTGACAATTGCTACAATGTCGATTTAACGACTTTGCAGGGAACAATTCCCTGTCCTTGTGATCGTCTGTTCTTGCTTTGTGTCCGTTTCAGTAGACATCGAGTAACCATGGCCATGTTGTTTCACTTTCATTTGACTAAATGACCAAAGAGTTTTGTGGAAAGTTTTCACACCCGTTGCTGTCTGTCTGTCTGTGGCCGGTGGAGCCTTGCAGAGGAGGAAGCATAGACTCTGGTGGCTACGGTGCTCAGGATTTCGGGCTGTTTTCGTTCTGGTTGCGAGCACAATCACTCGCCCAATTAATCTTTTTTCCCCAAGCGATGTCTAGTTCGGTTGTGCTTGATGTGTTCCGTGTATCGAAAACGAAGGATTGAAAGTGGTATTCCGGCTCGAAAACGGGAGAAAGATATCTTGTACAGGTCTTGTTCTTGTCACCTCACCTCACATAAGTATTGCTTAGGATCTTGGCAACACTGGCTGCAGTTAAGCAATGACCGACCGTGTGACGGCGTGAGAAAAGAAGAAAACGCTCATTATATTCATGGCGACAGCGATTGTCAGGTAACGTGTAGAGAAGTATGTTAGACATGTATAGTTCTCTTTTCTGTTTGCCCCATAGTATAAGGGGTTTCCTGCACTTTGCCCACTTGTATATGTACTGGCCTTTGGCCCCATGTGAATACTAGTTGCTATTTTCCCAACCTCACAACATGGTATCAGAGCCCAGCTAGGGTCTCCTCTCCTCCCTCTTCCCGCACGTTGCAACTCCGTGCTTTCTCTCCGGTCACCGGCGTCTCTCCCCTTGCTACCGTGTGCTGCTCGAAATCGAGCTGAGTGCTGTCCCCGTTGCTACCCGTCAACGTCTCAGCTGCCGTCGCCGGCCGCACCAGTCGTCTCTCCGGCCGCACCAGTCGTCGCCGGATCCCGTCCGCACGCAGCTCCTCCCGGCCGTCGCCGGGCCTCCACGCCGCCCGCAGCTCCGACGGCCGCGCAGCTCCTCCCGGCCACGTCGGCCGTCGCCGGGCCTCCACGCCGCCCGCAGCTCCTCCCGGCCGCGCCGGCCATCGCCGGGCCGCGCCGCCCGCAGCTCTTCCGGCCGCAGCGCTTCTCGCTTCTGGCTCCTGGCCTCCCGCTCGTGGCCCCTGGCCTGTCGCTCGAGCTGACTCTCGTTCGCTGGAAGTAGCGATTCGATCCGATCTGATCTGTGAGCGTTGACCTCAAAAAAAAAAAAAAATCAGAGAGACAGAACTATGTCTGGTTATGTGGCTATACCTCGGTGCTCGGTGATTTTTGATGGCACCAATTATGCAGAGTTTGCAGCGCATATGCGCATTCATGTGCGCGGGCTTATGCTTTGGGGAGTTCTCTCGGGCGAGGTCCCCTGTCCGCCATGCCCTGTTGCTCCTGTAGCTCCTATTCCGCCGCCGCCACCACCGGTTCTTCCTGATGATGCTCCCCAGACTGACAAGGATGCAGCCAAATCTCTTGATGATGCAGCAGTGGATGCTTAGGATCAGCAGGTATCGGATTACTCGGTTGCTCTTTCTGCCTACAGGGATGCTTTGGCTGCTTACACTCAGTGGTGCAATGATGATGCACGTGTTGCGGCTGTTCTCACTTCCAGTGTTCTGCCTCAGTTTGCTTCCGAGTTTATGGGACTTCCCACTGCTGCTCAGATGTGGTCTTACCTTCGTCAGCGTTATCAGCCCTCTGGAGATGCTCTCTACTTATCCGTGGTCCGTCAGGAGCATGAGCTTCAGCAGGGTGACTCCACCATTGACGAGTTCTACACCCAGAGCGCTGCTATCTGGCGTCAGCTTGACTCTCTCCGCACTGTTGTTTGTGGTACCTGCCCGTGCTGCCAGACTACGAGATCAGATTTGGAGTTTCAGCGTGTCTTTGAGTTCATGTCTCGTCTCCGTTCCGAGTTTGAGCCTCGGCGTGCCAACCTGATTGCTCGGGGTCGTGTTCCTATCTCAGAGGTACTTTCTGAGCTTCGTGCTGAGGAGACACGTCTTCGAGGTGTTGGTTTGCTTGCGGTTCCCTCTGTGCTTGCTGCTCGGGCTCCTGCTGTACCGTCTGTTCGTCCCAGTGCTCCGCCGCTACTTCCCACGCCTCATGGGGGTGAGCCGCTCTTCTTCTGCTCGGCCTTCTGGTGGCGATGACCGATCTCGCCCCCGTATCATCTGCGGCTACTGCTCGAAGCCGGGCCATCCAGAGTCTGATTGTTACAAGAAGCAGAAGGACATGCGTAACAATGGTCACAGCTCATCTACTGGGACTCGGTCTTCTTATGCGGCTCTCTCGCTTACGGACCAGGATATTGCGCAGCTTAAGCGTCTGCTGGCTTCTACTGGCTCTACTTCGACGGGTACTGCAGCTTCTGTGACCGCAGCCTCCACCACTGAGCGACCACCACCGTCCACACAGTCAGGTATATCTTCGTGGAGCTTCCTTTCATATGTCTTCTGATTCTTCAGTCTTGTCCTCACTTCGATCTCTCGATTTTCCTGTCAATGTTCTCACTGCTGATGGTACACCTCTTCTTGTTGCTAGTCGTGGCACTCTTTCCACTTCGTCTTTTTCCGTTCCAGATGTGTCTCATGTCCCTCGTCTCACGATGAACTTGTTTTCTGCTGCTCAACTTACTGATTCCGGTTGCCGTGTTATTCTTGATGTTGATTCTTGCTCTGTCCAGGATCGTCACACCAAGGTTCTGGTTGGGGCTGGCCCTCGGCACCGTGACTCTCCAGGCCTTTGGGAGCTAGAGTGGCTTCGTGTTCCTTCTGCTGCACCTGCACCCACCGGCTCACATGCTCTTGTTGCTTCCGCTTCCGCTTCTTTTCAGCAGTGGCATCATCGACTTGGTCACATTTGTGGTTCTCGCCTATCGTCTTTAGTCCGTCGAGGTCTTCTGGGGGCTGTCTCAGGAGATGTCTCGCTTCAGTGTCAGGGTTGTAGACTTGGCAAACAGACTCAGTTACCGTATCCTACCAGTGAGTCTGTATCTCAGCGTCCTTTTGACTTAGTTCATTCTGATGTATGGGGTCCTGCTCCCTTTGTTTCCAAAGGAGGTCATCGCTACTATGTTATTTTTATTGATGATTTCTCTCGCTACAATTGGCTCTATTTTATGAAATCTCGTAGCGAGGTGCTCTCTATATACAAGCGTTTTGCCGCTATGGTTCACACCCAGTTTTCCACGCCTATTCGAGTTTTTCGTGCTGATTCGGCTGGAGAGTATATCTCTCAGATGTTGCGTGGTTTTCTTTCTGAGCAGGGTACTCTTGCCCAATTTTCCTGTCCTGGTGCCCATGCTCAGAATGGCGTTGCTGAGCGCAAGCATCGCCATCTCCTTGAGACGGCTCGTGCGATGATGATCGCCGCCTCTCTTCCACCTCATTTCTGGGCTGAGGCTGTTTCTGCATCCACCTATCTCATAAACATCCAGCCTTCAGCTGCCTTGCAGGGTGGCATTCCTATGGAGCGTCTTTCTGATCGTTCGCCTGATTACTCGGCGCTTCGGTTGTTTGGTTGCGTCTGCTATGTTCTTCTTGCTCCACGCGAACGCACCAAACTCACTGCTCAGTCTGTTGAGTGTGTTTTTCTTGGATATAGTGATGAGCATAAGGGTTATCGTTGTTGGGATTCTGTTGGTCGCCGGATGCGTATTTCACGAGATGTGACTTTCGATGAGTCTCGCCCATACTACCCTCGTTCTTCCTCCTCGACCTTCTCGGTGACTGATATATCTTTTCTCACTTTCCCTGATACATCTCCCTCTGTGCCTCCTGTTCTCACACCACCTCTACCTCCGACATCATCTTCTCCTAGTCCCTCGTCTACTGTCTCCACACCCTCTTCTCCACCCTCCTCCCCGCGGGCTCCCTCCTCCTCTCCACCTCCAGTGCACCACCCTCCTCTCTCTCCCTTTCCTCTCCACTACACTCGCCGTCCTCGTGCCGTGGATGCTCCTTCCAACGAGCCCTCCACTTCCAGAGCGTCCTCTCCTCCGTCCACTCATGTTCACCATCTTCGTACTCGGTCTTCGTTACAGCCTCCTGATCGTTATTCTCCCTCTCAGTACGGTCTTTCTGCTATTGCTGAGCCCACTTCCTATCGTGATGCCATGGCTAAGCCTGAATGGCAGCTTGCGATGGCTGAGGAGATTGCTGCGCTTGAGCGCACTGGCACGTGGGATCTGGTTTCCCCTCCTTCTGGTGTTCGTCCCATCACGTGCAAGTGGGTCTATAAGATTAAGACTCACTCTGATGGTTCTCTCGAGCGTTACAAAGCTCGTCTTGTGGCTCGTGGTTTTCAGCAGGAGCAGGGACGCGATTATGATGAGACATTTGCTCCTGTTGCCCACATGACCACGGTCCGCACTCTTCTAGCTGTCGCTTCTGTTCGTCATTGGTCTGTGTCTCAGCTTGACGTTCAGAACGCTTTTCTCAATGGTGAGTTGCGTGAGGAGGTTTATATGCAGCCACCACCGGGGTACTCCGTTCCTGATGGTATGGTCTGCCGTCTTCGGCGCTCCCTCTATGGCCTTAAACAAGCCCCTCGCGCTTGGTTTGAGCGTTTTGCCTCAGTTGTGACTGCCGCTGGCTTCTCACCCAGTGATCATGATCCAGCGTTGTTTGTTCACACTTCTCCTCGTGGTTGCACTCTTCTCCTCCTCTATGTTGATGATATGATCATCACTGGCGACGACTCTGAGTACATTGCCTTTGTTAAGGCTCGTCTTCGTGAGCAGTTTCTTATGACTGATCTTGGTCCTCTTCGTTACTTTCTTGGGATCGAGGTTTCATCTACCTCTGATGGTTTCTACATCTCCCAAGAAAAGTACATTCAGGATCTCCTTACTCGTGCCGCTCTTGGTGATGAGTGTACGGCTGAGACTCCTATGGAGCTCAATGTTCGCCTCCGTGCCTATGATGGTGAGCCTCTTCCTGATCCCACACGCTATCGACATCTCGTTGGGAGTCTTGTCTATCTCGCTGTCACTCGTCCAGATATTTCCTATCCTGTTCATATTCTCAGTCAGTTTGTTTCTGCTCCTACGCCGGTTCACTATAGTCACCTCCTCCGTGTTCTGCGATATCTTCGTGGCACGATCTCTCGTCGTCTTTTCTTTCCTCGCTCCAGCTCCTTACAGCTCCAGGCCTACTCTGATGCTACATGGGCTAGTGATCCTTTGGATCGCCGGTCTCTTTCTGCTTACTGTGTGTTCCTTGGTGGTTCGCTCATTGCCTGGAAGACAAAGAAACAGACTGCGGTTTCTCGTTCGAGTGCAGAGGCTGAGTTGCGAGCGATGGCTTCTTTGACTGCTGAGGTGACTTGGTTACGATGGTTACTAGAGGATTTTGGTGTTTCCGTTACTACACCAACTCCCCTATTGTCGGACAGTACAGGTGCTATCAGCATTGCGCGTGACCCGGTGAAGCATGAGCTCACCAAGCACATCGGTGTGGATGTCTCATTCGTGCGTGCTGCTGTGCAGGATCAGATTCTCGCTCTTCAGTATGTGCCTTCTGAGTTTCAGTTGGCGGATTTCTTCACCAAGGCACAAACTAGAGTGCAGCATGGGTTCTTCCTCTCCAAACTCAGTGTTGTTGACCCACCGTGAGTTTGAGGGGGGATGTTAGACATGTATAGTTCTCTTTTCTGTTTGCCCCATAGTATAAGGGGTTTCCTGCACTTTGCCCACTTGTATATGTACTGGCCTTTGGCCCCCTGTGAATACTAGTTGCTATTTTCCCAACCTCACAACAAAGTACTCATCTACCAGAACTCTGTCCACGAAATATCGCTCAAAAAGTCAAGATTTTCCTCATCAGAATGTATCAACTACGAAAAACACAAGAGGGACTGAAAATGACAGTCAACCAGTTGCAGCATTGACCTGAGTTAAACGTGGAGGCAAACGAAATTCAGACACCAAGTTTGGTGGCTGCAGGGTTAGTAATCGGGACCCGTACGTACATTTGAGGCGACGTTGAAACAGCTAGCTAGTTAAGCACACCAATCACATTGGCTACTCTAGTCTCGGAGCATGCACTGCCTAATTAATCAACACATGATGAACAAGCTACAGCTCTCTAGTGAGACCAATTCTTTCTTGCTAGCTCGTACAGTAGTGCGTGCCATAAAATAGCGCGCGCGAGTTGAAGCGATAAAATCACAACCACATGTCCTGTACCAACAGATCTTTACCTGCATTTTTTCCAAGTACATTTTCTACAGAATCCTCTGAAGTCCACGCATAATGATGCATGCGTCCTGCAGAAAAGATGCCCATCTTGACAAACCCGGGAAACTGACAATTTCCAGGGAATAATTATTTTGTCCTTCTAACCGGCTGTTTCTTGCTCCACCGATCACAAGGCGCTCTTGAAGCCGGATTAGCTGCTATATGTACGATCTGCCGCCGTTTTAGCGGACATTAATACCTGTTAAGGACATCTCCAGCGGGGCTGCTCAAATGCGGACCAATTTGGTCCGCATTTTGTCTGTTTGAGCAGCCGTCCGTGGCCGTGTCCGGCCGGATTTTGGCCCTGCACCCAGCGGGGCTGCTCATTTAGTGGCCGGACATTTTTTTTTCTAGTTTTTTCTTCTCATCCATACTTTGAGCCTAAAACAAACACAATACTAAATAAAATACGAGTTATTTATTACAAATTTGACCGTTTAATAAGAAAACAAATAAGTCTTAGTTAAAATAAAAAAAACTACTGGTTTCCAACGAAGTTCCAGATGTGTTGCACCAAATCATCCCGAAGTGTGAGGTGGGTGTCCTGATCACGCAACTCGTACTGGAAGTCGATGAAATCCGCAAATGTTGCCACTCCTGGCTGGGGCTCCACGTTCTCACCCTGAAACAACCAGTTCTCGTCGTAGACGCTGTCATCGCGCTCATCCTCTATGATCATGTTGTGCATGATCACACAAGCAGTCATCACCGACCACATAATCTCCGGGCTCCATGTTCGAGCAGGGTGGCGAACAATAGCCCATCGAGATTGAAGCGCACCAAAAGCACGCTCCACATCCTTTCGGGCACTCTCCTGCTCTTGGGCAAACCGCTTCCTCATCTCATCTTGAGGATTGGAGATGGTCTTCACAAAGGTAGCCCACTGGGGATAGATACCATCTGCCAGGTAGTATCCCTTTGTGTAGTGGTGGCCGTTGATATCATAGCTCACCTCGGGGGAGTTGCCTACGGCAAGTCTGCCAAACACCGGAGAGCGCTGGAGCACGTTGATATCATTGTGTGAACCTGCCATGCCGAAGAACGAGTGCCAAATCCACAGATCATGCGAAGCAACTGCTTCGAGAATAACCGTGCACTCACCAACATGGCCCTTGTACTGCCCCTGCCAACCAAATGGGCAGTTCTTCCACTCCCAATGCATACAATCGATGCTTCCAAGCATCCCAGGCCACCCTCTGCTCTCGTTGATCGACAACAGCCGCTGAGTGTCGGCAACAGTAGGTTCCCTCAAGTACTCCGGGCCGAACACCTGAACCACAGCTTCACAAAACTTGTACATAGCCTCCAGGCACATGGATTCACTCATACGCAAGTACTCGTCAACCAGATCACCAGCTACTCCGTATGCAAGCATCCGAATTGCCGCGGTGCATTTTTGATAAGAAGTGAAGCCAAGCTTACCGGTGGCATCGGGCTTGCACTTGAACCAATCGTTGTAGTCGAGGACGCCGAGCCGAATGCGGTTGAACAAGTCCATTTTCATCCGAAAACGACGCCGGAATAGCTTGGCCGTGTACACCGGATTGGTGGGGTGGAAGTAGTCGTTCCACAGCTGCATCTGGCCGGCCGCTCTGTCCCTGTCCAAGCCCGGCGCACGGCCGGGAACGGATCCTCTGAACACCGGCCGCATCCTTGCGATGTGGTCATTGACCACGAGAGTGGCAACGAGGATGTCGCTCTCGTCCTCGGAATCGGAGTCCGACGAGGACGAGTACATGATAAAGTTGTTGAAGAAGAACTCGTCGCCGCTATCCGCCATTTTTTTGGGCCGAGGTCGGGCAGGCACACGGACGAACAGCTTGTGTGCGCCCGTGGAGGTGGGGGGAGGTGGAGCGGGCTGTACGAAGGCCGGTGAGCCTCCTGCGGGGCAGGCGGTGGCGCGGCGGCGTGGGAGGGAGGTGGGGGGAGGTGGACGTCGCCGGCGAGGGGCCGAACGGTGGTCGTGGTCGCGAAATCGGCGACCTATCGGCGGCGAGGTGGGTCGCTGGCGGCGCGGGGGGGAGGAGGGGGCTTTTTTTGCGGGCCAGGGAGTGTGTCCACGGGACACTTTTGTTGTCCGCGGGGCTGCTCAAATCTGACCCAAATTTGGGTCGGATTTGAGCATCCGGGGACAAAAAAACGGACCGCGGTCCGTATGAGCAGCGCCGCTAGGGCCTGGTTTTGGCCCAGGCTGCTTAAATCCGGCCGGTCCGGGCCAAATGAGCAGCCCCGCTGGAGATGTCCTAAGTAATCATGGACATGGTGTTTCTTTTTTGAAACTCACGGACATGGTGTTTCACTTTCATTTCAGACAAAATGGCCAAAACTTTTGTGGGAAGCTTTACACAGGTTGTTGTCTGTGCCGGCCGGCGGAACCTCCCATTGATTGCTCGTTGTCGTTGGTAGCGCGCGCTTATTGATCTTCCGAGCCGCGTTTATACTAAAACGCGATCGGATGTATCGAAAATCGATGAATTGGAGTGGTATGTTCAGCTCGACAACGGGAGAAAGATGCCTTGTGACTCCAGGCATTCTACTCTTATCTTTTTTTGCAAATTAGTAGGCATGTTACCCGCACAAACACCAGTGCTTGGTCCGTCCTGCCGTGCTGTTCTTGTCACCTTCACATTGTGTAGGAGTATTGCTTAGGATCTTGCCAACACTAATTACTCCGCTTGGCCGCTCGCAGTTAATCAACGACGACCGCGTGACGGCGTGAGAAAGGAAGGTGCTGCTTCATTCATGGCGACAGAGATTGATAGGTAACATGTAGAAAACTGGTCGCGCGCGCGCGCTAGAACTCTGTCCACCTACGGATCCTTGATTTCCACGCGCAATCTTTGAGTTGAATTATCAGGACGTACGTACTGCTTCGACGATCGATGTGCTTACTCAGGCCGGCCTTGGTGATTCACATGTTTGTTTTTATTCCGTTCTAAGACAAAAAAAAAAAGTCCGGTTTTTCCGCACGAGTGTCTCGGCTCCGGAAAATAGAAGAGGAACTGAAAATGACAGTCAGTTAGTTCGAGCGCTACGAAATGGTTAATTTCTGCAGGCTCTGAACATATACTTATGTTGCAAAGAAGTTGCCAGACACCGAGGGAGCATACTGGTAGCTCTGCAGACTGCAGGGTCATTTGAGCCGATGTCCAATCAACTAGCTGCTTAATTAAGCATAGTAATCACATGAGCAAAAACAGACCCATTATATTCCCAAACAATAATAATTATTATGGGGGAAAATTGCACTAGCAAAAAATAGCTCTAGCTATATGCGTGGATGGAGCAAGCATGCTATGCTAGGGAGCCTGTCACTACAGGAAACGCCGCATATGCCGACGGCCAAAAGCCGTCGGCACAGGCTAAAAAGCCGTCGGCACAGCCTGTGCCGACGGCCGCCGTCGGCACCTTGCCGTCGGCACATCCCACGTCGGCACATGGCCAAATGGCCGTCGGCACATAAAAAACCGTCGGCGTAGGCTATGCCGACGGCAAAGCCGTCGGCACACTAAGCTCTATGCCGACGGCAAAGCCGTCGGCACAATATTTCCAAAATTCGAATTTTGAAAAAAAAAAAAAAAAAAATTTTTTTTTTTTTTTGAACTTTTTTGACATTCAATTCCAGAATTTTTCACTTAGCCACATATTTAATCTCTAATCTCTAATTACACAATTAATCTAGTCAACATACTTAACTTAGTCAAACTTCCCATTCGGTCACCCATCCTGAAATTCCTCCAGCCCAAGCACGCTTAACCTTTGAGTTCCTTCCAAACTAGATTCCATATGAGATGTGAGAACTTACTGATATTACTATCATATCAATCATATTAACCTGTGGGGAATGATGTTAAACTTCTCTATTGTATAAATTTTAAAATATATTTGAACAAATAACAATGATTATATAATTATATTTATTGACTAAATAACAATATAATGTTAGAAATTACTTTATTTTGTGAATAAATTATTTAATATACAATAATTTATATCTTTAAATCCGTAAATCGAAATTTGACAAATAAAATGTCTAAATCGATTAGAAAAATTAGAGAAATTCAAATATGACATCCATATCATAAAAACATCGATAGTTTAGAAAAAAATTAAACTCTTTTGATGAATAGCCATGGTGGCCATTTTGACAGTTTTTGCCGATTCAGCTGGAAACAGGCCAAATGACGGGTGTAATGGCCAAATCCATGGCATAGTTTGTTTAAATATGCCCATATTCCACACAAACATGCATATTGGAAGCACGGACAATGTTCCCGAAGAAAGTTTTCCTTTTCATTCAATAAAAAAATCATTTTCCATCTTCCGAGTGTGAAAAATGGCTTTTTTTGTGAAGCATCAACCATAAATATGTTGCAAAACCTGGGAGCTGCATTTTTTGAATATACTAGACCATGTTATATGCACGAATAACCAATTATTTTCCTCTGAAAAGGTTTTTATCAACCTCTTTTGAAGAACACAAGTTTTTGCCGATTCAGCTGGAAACGGGTCAAATTTGAACTAAAGGTGCCTCCTAGTTTGCTCATGATTTTTTGAAAAAATCATTTTTAGGTACACAAATACCTATTTCATCAGAGATACACCAAGAGTTTCTCAATATTCAAGCCCTAGATACGAACGGTCATGCCCGCCGTCTTGACTTTTTCCCGAAACCGACTTAGAAAATTCCAGAAAATTTAAAAAACCTCAAAATGATGCAAGACCTTCGCGTGGCGTCATTATATATGTCCTAGTATCCACCAAAAATAATAAACTTGGAATACGACAGTTGTGTTGAAAATATGTTCACATAAATGAGCTATCTCCTACGAACATTCTAGGGTTTCGGGCCAAATGACGGGTGTAATGGCCAAATCCATGGCATAGTTTGTTTAAATATGCCCATATTCCACACAAACATGCATATTGGAAGCACGGACAATGTTCCCGAAGAAAGTTTTCCTTTTCATTCAATAAAAAAAACCATTTTCCATCTTCCGAGTGTGAAAAATGGCTTTTTTTGTGAAGCATCAACCATAAATATGTTGCAAAACCTGGGAGCTGCATTTTTTGAATATACTAGACCATGTTATATGCACGAATAACCAATTATTTTCCTCTGAAAAGGTTTTTATCAACCTCTTTTGAAGAACACAAGTTTTTGCCGATTCAGATGGAAACGGGTCAAATTTGAACTAAAGGTGCCTCCTAGTTTGCTCATGATTTTTTGAAAAAATCATTTTTAGGTACGCAAATACCTATTTCATCAGAGATACACCAAGAGTTTCTCAATATTCAAGCCCTAGATACGAACGGTCATGCCCGCCGTCTTGACTTTTTCCCGAAACCGACTTAGAAAATTCCAGAAAATTTAAAAAACCTCAAAATGATGCAAGACCTTCGCGTGGTGTCATTATATATGTCCTAGTATCCACCAAAAATAATAAACTTGGAATACGACAGTTGTGTTGAAAATATGTTCACATAAATGAGCTATCTCCTACGAACATTCTAGGGTTCCGGGCCAAATGACGGGTGTAATGGCCAAATCCATGGCATAGTTTGTTTAAATATGCCCATATTCCACACAAACATGCATATTGGAAGCACGGACAATGTTCCCGAAGAAAGTTTTCCTTTTCATTCAATAAAAAAACCATTTTCCATCTTCCGAGTGTGAAAAATGGCTTTTTTTGTGAAGCATCAACCATAAATATGTTGCAAAACCTGGGAGCTGCATTTTTTGAATATACTAGACCATGTTATATGCACGAATAACCAATTATTTTCCTCTGAAAAGGTTTTCATCAACCTCTTTTGAAGAACACAAGTTTCTGCCGATTCAGCTGGAAACGGGTCAAATTTGAACTACAGGTGCCTCCTAGTTTGCTCACAATTTTTTGAAAAAATCATTTTTAGGTACACAAATACCTATTTCATCAGAGATACACCAAGAGTTTCTCAATATTCAAGCCCTAGATACGAACGGTCATGCCCGCCGTCTTGACTTTTTCCCGAAACCGACTTAGAAAATTCCAGAAAATTTAAAAAACCTCAAAATGATGCAAGACCTTCGCGTGGTGTCATTATATATGTCCTAGTATCCACCAAAAATAATAAACTTGGAATACGACAGTTGTGTTGAAAATATGTTCACATAAATGAGCTATCTCCTACGAACATTCTAGGGTTTCGGGCCAAATGACGGGTGTAATGGCCAAATCCATGGCATAGTTTGTTTAAATATGCCCATATTCCACACAAACATGCATATTGGAAGCACAGACAATGTTCCCGAAGAAAGTTTTCCTTTTCATTCAATAAAAAAACCATTTTCCATCTTCCGAGTGTGAAAAATGGCTTTTTTTGTGAAGCATCAACCATAAATATGTTGCAAAACCTGGGAGCTGCATTTTTTGAATATACTAGACCATGTTATATGCACGAATAACCAATTATTTTCCTCTGAAAAGGTTTTCATCAACCTCTTTTGAAGAACACAAGTTTCTGCCGATTCAGCTGGAAACGGGTCAAATTTGAACTACAGGTGCCTCCTAGTTTGCTCATAATTTTTTGAAAAAATCATTTTTAGGTACACAAATACCTATTTCATCAGAGATACACCAAGAGTTTCTCAATATTCAAGCCCTAGATACGAACGGTCATGCCCGCCGTCTTGACTTTTTCCCGAAACCGACTTAGAAAATTCCAGAAAATTTAAAAAACCTCAAAATGATGCAAGACCTTCGCGTGGTGTCATTATATATGTCCTAGTATCCACCAAAAATAATAAACTTGGAATACGACAGTTGTGTTGAAAATATGTTCACATAAATGAGCTATCTCCTACGAACATTCTAGGGTTTCGGGCCAAATGACGGGTGTAATGGCCAAATCCATGGCATAGTTTGTTTAAATATGCCCATATTCCACACAAACATGCATATTGGAAGCACAGACAATGTTCCCGAAGAAAGTTTTCCTTTTCATTCAATAAAAAAAACCATTTTCCATCTTCCGAGTGTGAAAAATGGCTTTTTTTGTGAAGCATCAACCATAAATATGTTGCAAAACCTGGGAGCTGCATTTTTTGAATATACTAGACCATGTTATATGCACGAATAACCAATTATTTTCCTCTGAAAAGGTTTTCATCAACCTCTTTTGAAGAACACAAGTTTCTGCCGATTCAGCTGGAAACGGGTCAAATTTGAACTACAGGTGCCTCCTAGTTTGCTCATAATTTTTTGAAAAAATCATTTTTAGGTACACAAATACCTATTTCATCATGATTTTAAGGTCGCCCTAGATTTTGGTTGGATTCAGACGCCCCACAATCCTCTCAGACGAAACTGTTAACCCATTACTGTTAGTTGCGTTATTTCTTATGATTTTTATCTAATTATTTAGCTTTAAAAATATGCATGATAATTTAGATATATTTCTCCTCTTCGAAACGAGCTAAAGAACGTCAAAATCCGAGTTGGAACGCAAAAGTTATGATCAAAACGGTGATTAAGTCGAAAAACAAAAAATTTGAGCTTGGCTATGCCGACGGCTTTGCCGTCGGCATAGCTCAATTTTTTTTTTTCAATTCTGAATTCCCTCTTAGGGTCGATGCCGACGGCAGCCGTCGGCGTAGCTCAAAAAAAAAAAAAAAAAAACAAAAGGCCGACGGCATTGCCGTCGGCACAGCAATTTTTTTTTTTTCGCAATTTGGGATTTGCTCACTAAGCCTATGCCGACGGCCCCGACAAATTGCCGTCGGCATAGGATTTGGCCGTCGGCATATCGGCCCATTCCTGTAGTGTGTCATTTGTGAAGCACTCCAATCATGGTGAATTCCAGTTTCGCCAGTGCGCTACTGTATATTCTACTAGCTCTTACTCTCAGAGCATGCATGCACTAGTGTACTGTCAGCACATGATAAAGAAGCTCCAGTGACACCATTCGTCCGTTTATGCGTCA
This sequence comes from Alopecurus myosuroides, assembly GCA_028641055.1. NCBI lineage: Eukaryota > Viridiplantae > Streptophyta > Magnoliopsida > Poales > Poaceae > Alopecurus > Alopecurus myosuroides. Next base: position 334,752,911 of record CM054062.1, read on the forward strand.
GGAATCATTTGATGCATAGTCGTGGCACCTGCAAGCAAATCAACGAGTACTAATTCATCACGAAATTTGAATAGATTATGACCAGTGCGATGGATCGATGGAGCATTGAACATGCAGGTTGGTGTGAATGGGCGACCAAATCAGCTGGAGGGACCGGCCTCAACCTTTGTCCATCCATCCACAGTTTTGCTTGGAGGTGCGACTTGTGATCCATCCAACACAATTGAATGCGCTGAGGACCATCTGTTGGATCGTGTCCACATGCACCATGCATGGACACTGTTGCAGATCTCTTGGGTCGCTTACTTAAAGCTGCAATAGGAGGTCTTGTCTTGAGCGGTCAGATCTCATGTCACTCTTGCAACCACAATAAAACCTTAGAGCACCTTTAACATACTCCTTATTCCGTCGGCATTTAAACCTAAGATAAGGGACGCGAAAAACGTGTTTGTACCAGCATTTCAGTGAGTTTGTGAGATAAAAAAATGAAATTACGATAGAAATATAAGCTAAAATGCGAATATTTATTAACTGTACAATAAAAGAACAATCCAACTTACAATAATAGTTTAAATCAAAGAATTAAACAAATAATCCAATACAACAATTGTCCCGAATGAAAAGAATGGTTCAAATCACACAACAACGAAATAACATGAATGAACATAGCAGATTTTTACTGCAGATAAAACTACCATATATGATCAATGAGATCATGCTGGAGCTGGGTGTGGGTGTAGGGGTCCTCAATCTCCCGGTAGGTCTCAAGGAATGCTGCAATGCGGTCAGGGTTTCTAGCTAGCTTCACACGGGTACCAACATTGTCGTAGAAGAGCTCCAAATCCAAACCCCTTTCATCTTCGATGATCATGTTGTGAAGAATCACACAACATGTCATCATGTTGCTGAGGGTTTTCTTGTCCTAAAAACGAGTTGGCCCACAAACTATGGCAAACCTAGCTTGATCAACACCAATGACTCTTTCAATATCCTTTCCGCATGTCTCCTGTGCCTTGGCATATTCAGTTTGTTTTCTATTGAGGGGATTTGAAATGGTATTCACAAATGTACACCAAGGAGGATAAATACATTCGGCAAGGTAGTACCCCTTGGTGTAGGGATGAACATTGACGGTGTAGTTGCAACCTGGCGCATCACCACTAGCAAGCCTCGCTAAAAGATGTGATCGACTCAACACATTGATGTCATTGGTGTAGTCTGCCGGAACGCCATTTGCAATCACCCTCATTTCTGCGGAGATCTTTTGATATGCGCTAAATCCAATTAATTCGGCGGTGTTCCTCTGACGGGTTAAATAGAGAATTTGACTCACAAACTTCCACTATCTTTAGAAGAGATATCGGCATATTCGGTACCTTCAAAGGAAGAGGTGGCCAGGTATGTAGGTACCTCGGCGAAGTAGTCTTGCGTCAAGAGGTCATTGCTGAAATGGCGGTTGTGAGGGATGCAAAGGCGGCTGACCTTTGATCCTCGACGTCTCTTCCTCTTTCGATCCTCGAATTCCTTCACGGAGAGAACACCACCACCATTTGTGCGCGGTGGTTTGCATGCAAGGTCTCTACGTTCGAGTTGTCGGACGAGGACGAATCCTCGAGCAAAAAATTATTTGCACGAGCTCAGTTCCATCTAAAAAAAACAACTATGAGCAGCGAGATCCGTTCGCAAAATCTATGCTAATCCACCGAGAATCACTCACCGAAGATTTTAGGGACGGCGACGACGTGGTGGGAGTTGGTACGGTCGATGCGGGGCAGCGACGACTTGGTGGCGGCTCGCTCTGTGCGGGCGCGGTCGATCTAGGGCGACGACATCAAGGGGGAGGCTACTTCGTTAGGGCGAGGTCGAGCGGGGGCGGTGGCGACATGGTGGGTTCATGCCGGCAAAACTCGACCATTTAATAGACCGTAATCTAGGGCGGCGGGTGGTCGCGGTCAGTGGTGGCTAGATGCAGAAGTGTGGAAGGGAACCATGGTGAAAGAACATTTCTTAATCTCTTTGGTTTTGTGTGTTTGTTAACAATATAAGTGATATCTCACCGTGTGCTGCATGTTTAAGGTACATTTAATATCTAGCACAATGCGGCGTCGATCTTATGGTGAAGGAGAAAGAGATCGTGGCCAAATTCTCTGCAGAATGCAATTTTTGTGAGCTGTCGGAATGATTCCGTAATGACCGTGAAAATCTCGGTTAGCAGTCGGAATTTTCCGGCAAATTCCAATATGTCGGATTCATTCCGGAACCATTCCGACATGAACGTGAAAACCTCGGTTAGAGTTCGGATTGCTCCGGATTATTTCGGAATTTCCGGATTGATTCTGGAATAGTCGTGACTGGGAGAAAACCAACTAGTTTTTAAGAGAGACTATAAAAAGGAGACCCCTTCTTCTCTAAGGGGTTAGCTCCTCCAGCATTAAAGGTACCATTAATTGAGCTCACAAAAGTTAGATTTCTCCCATCTCCTCCACCCAAACTCATTGATTCTTGGAGGATTGAAGGAGAAGGACCGGATCCTCGGTAATACATCCTTGTTTCCGCATGCTTCCACCATCGGTTCCTTCTATCCATTAGTTTTACTTTGTATTTGTATCTTGCTCGGTGTAGCTCTTATCATATAGGTAAATTCACCGTAACTGCATTTCTAGAGAATTTACCTTTGTGTCAAGCCTAAATCAAAAAATTACTTAAATTTGGAGGTAGCACCTATTCACCTCTCCCCCTCTAGGTATCCATACGATCCGTTCACAAGGGATTCCACCCAATACAAGGCATCGTCGGGTTGACAGCCTAATCCTCGTTTTTGCAGGTCGAGGAGGGAATTCTTCCGCGCCCCTCAAAGTTTTTTAAAAGTCGCCGTCGTTTAAGGCGTCTGTTCGTGCCGCTTTTTGGGCCAAAACGGAAAAATGGCGGATATTTTGCAGTTCGGCAAGATATAAGATCCTCTTATAGTTTACTATCGCAACCACGACCGCTATTTCTAACGCCCGAATTAAAACATACACACATATGCACGTAGAGTAGAACATAAATTTAGGAAGGAACCAAGCACCGCTTTTATTAGCTATGGTGAATTTATTTGTCACCGTATTTGCACTTCCCCTTGTCATTTTTCGGAGTGGATATTACCTTCAATATTTTCCAACAATGGTTGAACCCATATGGTATTTTCTTAAGTTGATTATACAAAAATTTGGCTGATCACTCATCATATGCAATAAGCGAAGTGAACAAAAAATAAATGAAGGACACAAAACTTACATTTTCCACTTGGGCATAGCATCGGGCGAACTTTGTAACGGAGTCTTGGATGCATGCGCATTTATGACTGAGAGATTTCTCGGTGTGCTTTGCTTTCAAATCTTCATTGAAAATTTCATGGTTTTTTCACCAATAATCCAAGACTCATTTTATTCATTGCCGGAATTTCTTGTGGCCAACCACATCCTGCGGTCCGGTCTCATTTTTTTTTGACAAAAGATTTTATTATCTCAAAATGTAGCATCAAGATAATACAAACATAATGAGTATACCACCCAGACTCTATATAACTAAGATGCACATAGCCAACGCCAACTCACGCGCTCACAAAAACGCCAGCAATTGCCAAAGTCATATAATACTAAGGCATAAGCGAGGAAAGAAGAAAACGCCAAACCAAAAGTCAAACTGTCGGGGGGTTACCCCCGAGTAGGGTAAAGGCAAGTGCTAAAGGCAAGATCAGAAGGGATGTTTGGCCGAGTAGCCGGCTACCTGGTACTCGCTACCCGGTCGACTGCTACCCGGTCTTACACCTAGACGGCCAGAAGGATGAATCAAGAGAGTTATGCTCCTCCGAATAGAAGAGCTGGTCCGAGTAGAAATGGCGGGAACCTACTCGGGCCAGAAGTCAAAGGAGTCGTTCTGACACCGAATCCCGCGTATCCCGGGTTCGTACTTGGCACTGTTCACAGCACTGTTCATCTGAGGACGGCGTGCCTGACAGCGACAGCGTGTCAGCAGGGCGTCGCAGGATAGGGGGGACCTACTCTGTGTTCGCCACAGTGATAACAGACTGGACACTTGGTTTTGCCCAACGACTTTCCGCACCAGGACAAATCTAGAAGCCAAAGCTGTCAGCGGGAACTCGAAAGAAGGACGATGTGCACACAATGTCGACATCTGTCTGTATTTGGCTGTATCCGGCAAGGCACCGAGTATATAAGGTGCCCTGCCCCCTCCTGCGCGAGGGATGCTGACCTAGATCCGGAGACCGATTCACATTTCTTGACCTAGTTCATCTGGTAGAGAGAAGAGTGGCTACTCGGTAGCAAGAACCATTGTACTGTGGCTACTCGGTGAGACATCAAAATACAGAGAGAAAGGCAGGAGTAGGGGTTTTACCTCCTCACGAGGGCCCTGAACCTGGGTAGATCGTGTTGTTTGCAGTGCCTGTTTCATCCTTCACGCGTCTACTCGTCGCGTGATCCCTCCCCGAGCGCCTCGAACGTCCTTCGTCCCCACATCTTTAGCCATCCTATGGCATATGCCGTGACACCACCACGACAGTTGGCGCCCACCGTGGGGCAACCAGCGGCGCTGGCTGGAGTTTCCGTTCGGACGGGATCGATTTCTGCTACCGGAGAGCGCGTGGTCTGTGGCCTTGTCCACAGATTCGGCCCCTTCGACTTCGTCACCGACAACGCAGGCGATTTCGGCGGCAGGGCCATGCCGGAGGGCGGCACGGTGCTTTCTTTCGGCGCGCACCTCGTCTACGTCGCCACCGTCATCGACCGCGAGTACCCCGAGCTGGTGCATGACGCAGAGGATCCACCCGCCGTTATCGCCGCATGCGGGAGGCTGTCGAGCCGCTCCGCGAGCGTCGCGGAGGTGATGATGACCGGCCCTGCTGCTGATGCCGGGAAGGACGCGGCTGCTATCGCTGCGGCCGTCGTCGAGGATCTCGCTGGCTCAAGTGCTGGCGGAAAGACGCACAAGCCTTACGAGAAGGAGTGCAACCTTCCGCTCTCCACTACTCCGACGATCCCTGCGTCTGCTGCGCGGACGGGTATGCCGCCTCCCACTGCCCTCGAGCTCCTGACCATGAAGGCGCAGCTCGACCGGCAGCGCCAGGAGCTGCTCGCTGAGCAGGCGGAGTTGGAGAAGATCAGGCTAGAGCTTAGCTTAGATCAGTTTGAGTACAACAAGGCTCACGGTTTCACACCAGTTGTTAGGAGAGCTAGCAAAGTAGGTGCTACGCGTCGCAACCTAGGTGCCGAGATGGCAACGGTTGTAGAGGCTCCCAGTCAGTCCGCCACCGCAAACACCTCCACTAGACCCAGATACAGCACACCCGCCAAGACACTTAGAGCTGCTGAGGCCGTAGCTGCCGAGTTGCCGCATCTAGTTGGCGACACGCGCGTTAGGCAGCAGGAGAGGCTGAACGAGTTGGTGCTAGAGGCGGCTAGGCAGAACGAGGAGTTCCGGAAAGCCAACCCGGGTGCTGGAGCTTCTCAGGTGGTGCACTCGCACGTTGCCAGATCTAACGATCAGGCTTCATCTCCGCATCCTAGCCGTGAGAGAAGCCAGAGTGGGCATTCCGGCAAGGGTAGGCAGATGCAGGTGTACGACCCGGCTGTCGCCGCGAAACAGCTCGCTGTGCCGCGACAGTCCGGTCAGAAACACAACGCTGCAGGAGCAGGCTTTCAAGCCCATAAATCTCAAAGCCAGGCCCGAGATGGAGAGCGCCCAGGTCCTTCTCAGCACCCCGTCGCTCAGCCTACTCGGCAGAGGCAGCAGCCGCGTGCAGTGGCGCCAGTCGCCAACCCGGTGGAGCAGCCTGCAGCTGTGCAGGTGGACAGATACGATGATGGCGATTCGGCCATGGGGATGGCTGGCTATGACATTCTGGATCGTGTGGGCGAGCGCGTGTTGGCGCCTGGAGACGCAAGGCACCAGCTGGACCGGATCAGCTTATCGGCGCGACTGGAGAACACGGGTCCTCCTGGCCCCGAGTGCTTTGGCCCGCGCATCATGAACGAGCCATCCGTGAAGAACTTCCAGCTGGCAAGGGGCACCAAGAGCTACAATGGTAGCACCAAGCCGGAGGATTGGCTCAATGACTATGTCACCGCGGTTCATATCGCGAACGGCAACCGGAGATGGGCGGTGCGGTACGTTCCACAGATGCTAGAGGGTCCAGCTCGCACTTGGCTCAACAACCTGCCCAAGAATAGCATCAATTGCTGGCTGGACTTCTCGGAAGCCTTCATCAGCAACTTCACCAGCACTTACAAGAGGCCGAACAGGCCGCAACAGCTGTCCGCCTGCAGGCAGCGGGAAGACGAGACGGACCGCGAGTATCTTACTCGGTGGAGCACGCTGCGGAACACCTGTGAAGGTGTGAATGAAGCCCAGGCCATCACTTGGTTTGCGCAGGGTTGCAGACACGGCAGTATGCTGTGGCAAAGATTGCAGAGGGAGATGCCAAACACTCTGGCGGAGACCATCAAGATCGCAGATCAGTACGCACTCGGTGATCCTACCCAACCCTGATGGATTCCTCCGAGCCGAGAAGAAACTTCAACAGCAACAAGCGCAATGAGTTCCGCAACAAGCGCAGGGGTGACCGAATAGATGTTCGGTATGACCCCGAGGAGGTGAATGCAGTGGTTGTTGGAGCTGGGGGTAGCCAAAGGCAGAAACCTGCTGGAGCCTACGGGCAGAACCAGAACCAGGGCCAAGGTAACAAGAAACCATTCCGCGCTCCTCAGTCGGGTAGCGGCAACTCGGAGAAGACATGGAAGTTCGTCTTCGACGATATGAGGGATGGCCCATGCAGTTTCCACACTCAGCACCCCTCGAGGCCTGCTAACCACACTACCCGTCAGTGTGAGTGGTGGGATCTGATCAGGAATGAAGGCTTGCCTCCTCCTCCTCCTCTGCCAGCTGCAAATGCCAATGTGCAGTCTGCTCGCGCACCCGCAGCTCGGCCTCCAGTATTTCCGAGAAGAGAAAACGTGAACCAAGTGGCTTTAGGAGCCAACCGTCACTTCAACAATGAGGGCTACCGCAACAACAACAACATCTACAACCGCAACAACAACAGAGGCAACAACAACTACCAGATCAACAACAACGGCAACAATGAGGGCGGAGGCCGCAACCAGTACCAAGAGCACCATGAGAGCTACATGATCTTCACTTCTGAGCCCGTCGACAAGCATTCACAGCACAGGCGCGCCATGGAGGTCAATGCCGTGATCCCTGCCGTTCCTCACTATATGCATTGGTGCAACCAAGAGATCAAGTGGTCCCGAGTAGATCATCCCAAGGTGATGCCCAACCCGGGTAGCTACGCTTTGGTGGTGGATCCTATCTTCTTGGATCCCGAGAAGAATGTGAGGTTCAGCAAAGTGCTGATCGACAACGGCAGCAGCATCAACATTGTGTACAGAGACACACTCGAGAAGCTTGGGCTGGCCGAGAACATGCTGCTACCTAGCAAGACCACTTTCCATGGCATTGTGCCGGGAGTCTCGTGCAACCCGATTGGCCGAGTGTGGATAGATGTGCTATTCGGCACAAGGGAGAACTGCCGCACAGAGAGCCTGCAGTTCGAGGTGGTTGATCATCAGAGCCCCTATCACGCTCTACTCGGCAGGCCTGCTCTGAGCAAGTTCATGGCCTCTACCCACACGGCATATCTGAAGATGAAGATCCCTGGTCCCAATGGCGTGATTACCATCTCTGGTGATTACAAGAAGTCCATGGAGTGTGCCTCTGCTGGTTCTCAATTGGCGGAGTCTATGGTGATTGCTGCCGAGAAGAAAAAGATGTACGAGGTGGTGGCTATGGCACAATCCGCACAAGCTGGTGCGCAGGGCATGCCGAGTACCCAGCACGGGACCGCGTTCCAGGCGTCCCAAGAGACAAAGAAGGTCCAGGTTGACCCTGAGTTCCCCGACCGCGTAGCCATCATTGGCTCCGGGTTGGCGGAGAAATAGGAAAGCGAGCTCATCCACTTCCTCCGTGAGAATCGGGACGTGTTCGCCTGGTCCAATGAAGATTTACCAGGAGTCCCGAGGGAGTTGGTTGAGCACTCGTTACATGTGCGTCCTGACGCCAAACCAGTGAAGCAGGCTATGCGCCACTTCGGAGATGAGAGAAGGAAGGCCATTGGTGACCATATCACCAAGTTGCTGATAAGCAATTTCATCATGGAGGTGCTGCATCCGGATTGGCTAGCCAACCCGGTCATGGTCGAGAAGAAGAAGGAGGATCCCAAGGCTGCTACTGCATGGCGCATGTGTGTCGACTACACCGACTTGAACAAAGCATGCCCCAAGGATCCCTTTCCGCTACCTCGCATCGATCAGGTGATCGACTCCACTTCTGGTTGTGAACTGCTGTCTTTCATAGATGCCTACTCTGGTTTCCACCAGATAGCTCTCAATCCTGCTGATCAAATAAAGACTGCTTTCATTACCCCGTACGGGGCTTATTGCTATCGTGTCATGTGTTTCGGGTTGCGGAATGCGGGTGCTACTTATCAGCGGTGCATGCAGAAATGCTTGCACGATCAGCTCGGCAAGAATGTGCAGGTGTACGTAGATGACATTGTCATCAAAACGAATAAAACACATACTCTGCTTGCCGACCTTGAGGAAACCTTTGCCAACTTGCGCAAGTATAAAATGAAGCTAAACCCGAGTAAATGCACCTTTGGCGTCCCGGCTGGCAAGCTACTCGGCTTCCTGGTGTCTAGTCGGGGCATTGAAGCCAATCATTCAAAGATAAAAGCTATTGAGAGCATGTCTTTGCCGAGATCCCTGAAGGATGTGCAAAAATTCACTGGTTGCTTGGCATCCCTGAGCCGCTTCCTGGGCCGAATGGGCGAGAAGGCCCTGCCTCTGTACCAGCTGATGAAGAAAAGTGACAAGTTCGTCTGGACTCCGCAAGCGGATGTGGCATTCAACGAGCTGAAGGCAATGCTGGCTAGCGCTCCTATCTTGGCTAGTCCGCTACCCAAGGAGCCAATGCTGTTGTACATTGCTGCCACCAACCGAGTAGTCAGTGTGGTGATTGTGGTGGAGCGAGAAGAAGAAGGCAAGAGTGTGCAGCGCCCAGTGTACTACCTCAGCGAAGTGCTATCCAGCTCCAAGCAAAATACCCGCATTACCAGAAGATGACCTATGGCGTGTACCTGGGCGCCAAGAAACTGAAGCATTATTTCCAAGAGCATCCAATCACGGTTGTGAGCTTTGCTCCCATCTCGGATATCATGGGCAACAAGGAGGCGAGTGGCAGAGTAGCCAAGTAGGCAATTGAGCTGGCCGCGTACGCTCCCGCGTATGCGAGAAGAGAAGCCATCAAGTCTCATATTCTGGCGGAGTTTCTGGTAGATTGGGCTGAGGTACAGTACGAACCTCCTGCTCCAGTTTCCAATTACTCGAAGATGCACTTTGATGGCTCGAAGGTGAAGGAAGGCCTTGGTGCTGGCGTAGTGCTTACATCACCCAAGCGAGATCAGCTCAAGTACGTGATGCAGATTCATTTCAAGGCGTCCAACAATGTAGCAGAGTACGAGGCCGTGGTGCACGGTTTGCGAGTAGCCAAGGAGGTTGGCGTGCAACGCATCATATGCTATGGCGATTCAGATCTGGTGGTGCAGCAAGTCTCTGGCACTTGGGATGCTCTAGATGCCAATATGGCATCATATCGCTTCCTGGTACAATCTATGACTGGATTCTTCGAAGGCTGCGAGTTCCAGCACATTCACCGAGCAGAGAACGAAGCGGCAGACGAGCTGTCCAAGTTGGGATCTTCTCGGCAATCCATTCCGGCGGGGGTTGCCTTAGAACACTTGAGGAAGCCATCCCCCAACTCGGAATCCATATTCGTTGCTTCTCTGCCAAATGAAGAATCCGTTCCAATGGAGATCGACTGGGAGAATGCAACAGAGAACCCGAGGACTGCCGCTCCCTACTCGGGGACTGCCGCTCCTTACTCGGGGACTGCCGTTCCCTACCCGGGGACTGCCGTTCCCTACTCGGGGACTGCCATTCCATACTCGGGGACTGCCACTCCATACTCGGGGACTGCTGTCCTTAACCCGGGGACTGTCGCATTCATTGAGGAGGTCCTTGCCAATCGTTCAGGGCTCCAGAGAAGTGCTCCAAACCCTAAAGAGCAGCCAGAGGTGCCTGTCCCAATGGAAGTGGACGAACCAGTGTTTCCCACACGGGAGACACCGAGTTGGGTCATGCCCATATTATCCTTTCTAAAGGACGGTACTCTGCCAGAAGATGAGGTGGCCGCAAGGCAGATTCAGAGGAGATCCAAGGGCTACACTATATTCAGAGATGTGCTGCACAAAAGAAGTGCCACCGGCGTGCTGCAACGTTGTGTGGACCCAGAAGAAGGAGGAGAGATTCTGTTGGAAATACACCAAGGAGAATGCGGGCACCATGCCTCTTCCCGGGCATTGGTCAAGAAAGCTTTTCGGCATGGCTTCTACTGGCTCACAGCTCTGCAGTGTCGCACCCGGACTTCTAGGGGATACTCACCGGGCCGAACTAAATAGTAGATGATTGGATTACGGGGCTTATCTGCACCCGCGTCCTCTTACGAGTAGGCCAACACTTATGTGTGACAACCAATCTCTACTATCCACCGTCGATGTAAACTATCCCATAGAAATCAGGATACTTCCATTGACGTACTTCAACCATACACACATGGTACATCAACGGCGTTTGAACAAGTGATATCACAACAGATCTCTAAGACACAAAAGATCGAAATAAGTTGCAAATAGCTCTCATTAGAGCAGAGATAGCAAATACAATCATTTAGAGGACACATGTCCCAACATATCATCATTACATCACAGCGGAAGCATTCAACATGTCTGAGTACAGACAAGAACCAAATAGGCCTAAGAGGCCGGAAACGAAAAGACGGAGCCCATCCACGAAGTCTCGGATCCTGCCCGGGTCCGCTATCTACTCGTCAGCAGTCTCGTCATACTCCACGTAGTAGCCACCATGTAGATCCTCGGAAACGTAGGTCTGCGGAAACCACAGCCCCAAAGGGGTCAGTACATAAACGTACTGGAAAGCAAGACTCATAGTTCACCAAAGTGTAACCCGTCAACACCAAGCACAGAGGCTTTGGGTTCAACGGAAGAAAGGGGATATAAAAGATGCTGCAACTGGCTGCCCTAACCAACTATAGAAACACTACAACCTCCGGCTAACAGAAAGAGATAAGATCGCGTATCGGAACCAACTATAACTAACTCCAAACAAACCCATCCTGGATCTCGCCCCTTATCCAAAGAAGCAATCCGAGGATACTCACACAGTTGGATTAATGATGGTTCAGATTATTGTGTCAATAAGCCTATTACTAGTCAAGTTGTTAATCATTGGGTGTAAGGTTGTTATTCATTAGGTTTAAGTTGTCCTGAGTACTTGTTAGCCAGTACTTTCACCAAGTAGTCCATAACCGCGGAAAACACGACTTCTCGAGAAGATTTATCCCTGCAGGGGTGCACCAATTTGGCCGTACACGTAAGAATACCCTGCCAGATAGGAAATGCACTTCCACCAAGCGAGGCACTCAACACAACCCAACTCTTCTTCGCATCAAGCCCAAAGCACCTTGGGCGCACGGCTAATCGAGCCCCAAAGAAAGGGGACCCTCATAGCACTCTAAGAACGTGTCCCCCTATATGCCGACTACAAAAGTTCCACCCTGGCCTGGGCTCACAAAAACATGCATGCGGCAAATGGAAAACACGAACTAAATGAGGCGATTTGGACGAGATGCGAATCGAATCAAATTGAGGGGGGCGCCCATACTCGCTTCCCACATGCGGTTAGTGCGCTCATCATGGATTAGTAGACAAGACCCTTTTCCTATTAGGGTCGACACTAGCAGGCCTCAAAACCACACAGGGCCTCCTGCCGGTGCCTTATCATCAAATTATTATTTAATAATAACATTAGCATGATTGATTGATTAAACATCGAGCCCCCATAACATAACAGTAATCTAGTAACAGAAAGTAACGGGTAACAGACTCGAGCAAAACAACCCTAAGCATGCTAGTAAGACACGGGCAACAAGCAAAGGTTATAGGTATGGAGGTGAGGCAATATCAGGGTTAAAGGATACATGTGATAGGTTCGTAACAGAAGCAACTATTCATAGGGCTAGCAGAATAGACAACAGAAAGTATCGGTAACAAATGTTGAAAGGAACACAGTGGTTCATGTGAGTGAATACTTGCCTGCAAACCCAGTAGCCTGGTACTGAGCTAAGTCCTTAGAAGGGGTGTCGTAAGGATCGTCGGTCTCAACGTCGTCGTTTATCCGAGAAGAAGCAAACAAACAACGCAGAGGCAAATAATCAATAACATGGCATAGTGCACAAACATGGGATGAAGCATGACCATTTAATTGATGCATAGAAATGAACTAGTTGACAAGATGGAAACAGGATTAAATGGACCCATATGCAATTGGATTGCATATGGAAAGCCCATGAGTTATGGTTGAATTAATTGTTCTACAACTACTCATCATGTGAAAGTGGATTAGCATGATGCATGGATGAGGAAAACAGCAAAATAGCAACAATAGAAGCAATTGGAAATAAGGTTTACCAAGTTTAGAAATTCATTTATTAAGTTAAGAAATTTTGGTTTCTTAAAGGTGTTACACAAGCATTTGTTGTTTTCATCAAGTTAAATTGTTCAAAATAGATAACAAACTTTATATTTGGAAAGAACACACAATTTTAGATGGAATACATGTTTCACTTGTTGAAAAAGGATTTCAAATAAATTGTTTATGAATTAAACAATTTTAAGCAAGAATTAAATGAATTTAATTCTAACATGAACTTATTTGAATTTTTATTTGTTCAAAACATTAAGTGAGATTCATATTTGAAAAGCTTATACTTTTGTGGTTTGAAAACATATTTTATATGTCCCAAAAGAATTTGTTTTGATCAAGTTATAAATTTAGCAATATTAAATGATTTAAACAAGGTTTAAATTATTTAACCAATTTTAATTATTCAAAACATGGAACAAATTTTATATTTGGAAAGTTGGTTTAATTTTGCATGGAAAACATATTTCATTTGTGGAAATTGGATTTAAAATGAGCAAGTTATTATTTTGGCAATTTTAAATGCAATAATTAAGAAACAGTTGTTTTCAGCAATTTAAATTATTCAAAACAACAAACAAAATTTATATTTGGAAGTTACATGAAAAGTTGATTGGAAAACATGTTTAGTTTGTGGAATTTGGAATTTTTATGCACAAGTTATGAATTTTGCAAGTTTAAGTGAAATTAACAAGTTTTTAAATATTTCACCAATTTAAAATATTCAAAACAGTAAACAAATTTTATATTTGGATAGAGCATTTAATTTGGGACAGAAAACATATTTAAAAAGTTAAAATTGGAGTTAAGATGAATTAGTTATGCATTTTACAAGATTTGGTGCAAATCTGCCATTTTTAATTCATTAGGGACTTGGAAAGAAATTTACAGGGGTTTAGAATTAATCAACAGGGACCTATTGGTGATTCTGTGAAGTTGCTGTGACCAAACACATGAAAAAATAAAAAGTGTGGTTTTAATGTGGGAGGGGGGACTCGAACCCAGCACCTCCAGCTTCTGAGCAAAGGAACCAACCAACTGGGCTAGGTGCGCTTGTGTTGACAGAGAACAGCTCGCAGTGGGGTTATGATTCAGAACCTGCATCTGAACAAATCGAAAATAGGGACAGAAAAGGTGGGGTGCGGGGATTTGATCCCGGGACCTGGGGCTTGCGCGCTGTGTGCTGTTACCAGTGGGTAGGTGCGATGGCTTGTGATAGGAGATGCAGATCGGGGAATATGAGGTGTGGTTGGTGGTGTTTAACTGAATTTTATTCAGTTCGCAGACTTCTGTACGCTGACAGGGAGCGATCGGTCGCCGGCAGGCAGGGCTCGCCGTGGCCGTGGGGGGGCAGCGGGTGCGTGGTGCTGTGCGGCCAAGGGAGAGAGGAGGGGAGCGAGAGGGGAACCGAGGGGCCTCACCTCGAGCTGGCAGGAGGAGGCAGTCGGGGCAGGGAGCAGGGGCGATGCAGGGAAGGCCGGCGACGGGGAGTGGACGGCGGCGGCGATGGGAGGCCTCCCGGCCCGAGCCGAGGGGGTGGAGAGGGAGCCCACGGCCGGGGGGTTCCATTCCCGCCCGCAGCTTGGCCGGAGGGCGACGCCAACGCCGGCGATCGCCGGAGGGAGGTGGGGCTTCGGGTGGTTCAGTTACAGAAGGAATACAGAGAAGAAGGAGATGGAAGAGATTGGAGGCGGGGAAGAGACGAAGGAGGGGAAGGAGAAGTAGGGTTAGGGTTAGGGAGGGGTTAGGGTTCGAGGTTGGAGTTTATATGGAGGGGGAAGGAGTGGTGGCCGTCTGCTGCTGTGCTCTGTACACGTGGGTAGCCTGGATGGTGACCGTACCAAGGAAGAAGAAGGTGGGGAAGGTGTATGGGCTGGGAGAAAAAGAGTTGGGCTGGGCCTCTCTCCTCTCTCTGTCTGCTGGTTCTTTTTATTATTTTTGTTCCACTTATTTTTTTTTGCTGGATTGAATTAGAGAAGAATAGAGGGGTTTTGGGAGTTAGGAAGATTGGAGAAATTTTGGGTGAGTTTATTAAGTCAAAAACAATCACTTGCCAAGTTGGTTTTTCAAAAGTTCGAATCTAAATTGTTATTTGTGATTTAATTCAAATTTTGAAAGAATTTGCTTATGAAGTGATTATTATTGAAAACAACAATTTTAATAGGGTGAACCCTATTGATTAAATGGAACAAAAAGGATTAGAATGTTTTGGTAATTTTCATACTTTGAAATTGGGTGTTGTTTGTGATTTGATTTGAATTTTGAATGTAAGTTGGAATTAGGTGGATTATTAAAGAACCACTTAATAGTTGAGCTTTTTATTTTCATGGGAGCAAATGGGAGTTTTATTTGAACCTTATGGTTTGATGGAAACAATTGATTGATTTGTTTTGCAATTTTCATAATTTCGACATGGTTGTTGTTTGGAAGAAAATCATAATTGAAATTGAAAAGGGTTTGATTAGTGGATGCATTTTTATAGAAACAAAACAACAGTTTGGAATCACAAATTTAATGGAAGCAAATAATTGTTTTGATTTGAAATATCACTTTGGAAATTGTAACATCACAAGGATGAAACAAAAGGTTTGAATTTTGGTTTGAAATTCAAATAGAAAACAAAGGAAAACAAGGGAAAACAGTTGGAAAACAAATGAAAACAGAGGAAAACAAAAGGAAAACAAGCAAAACAATGCAATGAACATGATGCCATGATGCAAAACATAAAATAACAGAGAGCAAACATTCTAAAGGCTTATTTTTCATACTTGGGATGTTACAAAACGCCCCCCCCCCTTGAAGGAATCGCGCCCCGAGATTCCTACTGAGAAAAGAAAAGGTCCGGATACTTCTTGCGAAGATCCTCTTGAGCTGTGACACGTGAAACACATCGTGCACCTTGGATAGTTTTTCTGAAAGTTCAAGATGACAGGCATTCCTGGCAACTCTTCTGGAAAGACGTCAGGGAATTCGCAAACCACCGGAACATTTTCAAGTAAAAGGAGAGGTTTTGTATCGAGGGTGTATAGCTGAATATAACTTGATTCATTTGGAGAATAGACTATCTGGAATGTGGTGATTCAGGAATGCTTCCTCGAAACAACCCCAGGTGATAGGAATGCCAGCTCTCATAGCCTGGTAGTTTTCGAAACAACAACAACCTTTCTGGCCAGATAGACTTGATATTTGGGAAGTTTTGATTAGACGCCGGTAGAAGAATTGAAGTGGAAAACAACAACAAGATTTCAACGGACGAAAAGGATGTTGAGAAGAACAGGATAACGAAGCAACACCGGGAAAAAACGAGACCAAAACACTCTTGAGGTACTACAGAAAACCCATCTGGGCTTCTAAAGGATCATTATCTACTGCTCAAGGAATAGAGGATCTGCTTCCGGGGCTTACACGCCTCCGTTCTCAATCGTGAGTAGGCAACATGATAAATCATGTCACAACCACCTCCATTCCTATGGTATAGTAGATATAACCATCCTAGAGAAACCAGAATTCGTGAAAACCTAACTTGAAAGTTTAGATGAGAAGGGAAAACAACGTTGCACTTCCTTACCAGAAAAGGGAGGGTGGGTGGGGAAAGAAGAAAAAGAACAGAATTCCTACTCTCACGTTTCATTTTTCCTATATAGCTACAAAATAGTTTCTAGACTCAACTGCGACCAGTAAAAAGGGATCCTACAGGCAGACAGGCTCTGATACCATTTGTCGCACCCGGACTTCTAGGGGATACTCACCGGGCCGAACTGAATAGTAGATGATTGGATTACGGGGCTTATCTGCACCCGCGTCCTCTTACGAGTAGGCCAACACTTATGTGTGACAACCAATCTCTACTATCCACCGTCGATGTAAACTATCCCATAGAAATCAGGATACTTCCATTGACGTACTTCAACCATACACACATGGTACGTCAACGGCGTTTGAACAAGTGATATCACAACAGATCTCTAAGACACAAAAGATCGAAATAAGTTGCAAATAGCTCTCATTAGAGCAGAGATAGCAAATACAATCATTCAGAGGACACATGTCCCAACATATCATCATTACATCACAGCGGAAGCATTCAACATGTCTGAGTACAGACAAGAACCAAATAGGCCTAAGAGGCCGGAAACGAAAAGACGGAGCCCATCCACGAAGTCTCGGATCCTGCCCGGGTCCGCTATCTACTCGTCAGCAGTCTCGTCATACTCCACGTAGTAGCCACCATGTAGATCCTCGGAAACGTAGGTCTGCGGAAACCACAGCCCCAAAGGGGTCAGTACATAAACGTACTGGCAAGCCAGACTCATAGTTCACCAAAGTGTAACCCGTCAACACCAAGCACAGAGGCTTTGGGTTCAACGGAAGAAAGGGGATATAAAAGATGCTGCAACTGGCTGCCCTAACCAACTATAGAAACACTACAACCTCCGGCTAACAGAAAGAGATAAGATCGCGTATCGGAACCAACTATAACTAACTCCAAACAAACCCATCCTGGATCTCGCCCCTTATCCAAAGAAGCAACCCGAGGATACTCACACAGTTGGATTAATGATGGTTCAGATTATTGTGTCAATAAGCCTATTACTAGTCAAGTTGTTAATCATTGGGTGTAAGGTTGTTATTCATTAGGTTTAAGTTGCCCTGAGTACTTGTTAGCCAGTACTTTCACCAAGTAGTCCATAACCGCGGAAAACACGGCTTCTCGAGAAGATTTATCCCTGCAGGGGTGCACCAATTTGGCCGTACACGTAAGAATACCCCGCCATATAGGAAATGCACTTCCACCAAGCGAGGCACTCAACACAACCCAACTCTTCTTCGCATCAAGCCCAAAGCACCTTGGGCGCACGGCTAATCGAGCCCCGAAGAAAGGGGACCCTCATAGCACTCTAAGAACGTGTCCCCCTATATGCCGACTACAAAAGTTCCACCCTGGCCTGGGCTCGCAAAAACATGCATGCGGCAAATGGAAAACACGAACTAAATGAGGCGATTTGGACGAGATGCGAATCGAATCAAATTGAGGGGGGCGCCCATACTCGCTTCCCACATGCGGGTAGTGCGCTCATCATGGATCAGTAGACAAGACCCTTTTCCTATTAGGGTCGACACTAGCAGGCCTCAAAACCACACAGGGCCTCCTGCCGGTGCCTTATCATCAAATTATTATTTAATAATAACATTAGCATGATTGATTGATTAAACATCGAGCCCCCATAACATAACAGTAATCTAGTAACAGAAAGTAACGGGTAACAGAATCGAGCAAAACAACCCTAAGCATGCTAGTAAGACACGGGCAACAAGCAAAGGTTATAGGTATGGAGGTGAGGCAATATCAGGGTTAAAGGATACATGTGATAGGTTCGTAACAGAAGCAACTATTCATAGGGCTAGCAGAATAGACAACGGAAAGTATCGGTAACCAATGTTGAAAGGAACATAGTGGTTCATGTGAGTGAATACTTGCCTGCAAATCCAGTAGCCTGGTACTGAGCTAAGTCCTTAGAAGGGTTGTCGTAAGGATCGTCGGTCTCAACGTCGTCGTTTATCCGAGAAGAAGCAAACAAACAACGCAGAGGCAAACAATCAATAACATGGCATAGTGCACAAACATGGGATGATGCATGACCATTTAATTGATGCATAGAAATGAACTAGTTGACAAGATGGAAACAGGATTAAATGGACCCATATGCAATTGGATTGCATATGGAAAGCCCATGAGTTATGGTTGAATTAATTGTTCTACAACTACTCATCATGTGAAAGTGGATTAGCATGATGCATGGATGAGGAAAACAACAAAATAACAACAATAGAAGCAATTGGAAATAAGGTTTACCAAGTTTAGAAATTCATTTATTAAGTTAAGAAATTTTGGTTTCTTAAAGGTGTTACACAAGCATTTGTTGTTTTCATCAAGTTAAATTGTTCAAAATAGATAACAAACTTT
This sequence comes from Alopecurus myosuroides, assembly GCA_028641055.1. Taxonomy (NCBI): domain Eukaryota; kingdom Viridiplantae; phylum Streptophyta; class Magnoliopsida; order Poales; family Poaceae; genus Alopecurus; species Alopecurus myosuroides. The sequence continues at coordinate 334,771,556 of CM054062.1, forward strand.
ATATTTGGAAAGAACACACAATTTTAGATGGAATACATGTTTCACTTGTTGAAAAAGGATTTCAAATAAATTATTTATGAATTAAACAATTTTAAGCAAGAATTAAATGAATTTAATTCTAACATGAACTTTTTTGAATTTTTATTTGTTCAAAACATTAAGTGAGATTCATATTTGAAAAGCTTATACTTTTGTGGTTTGAAAACATATTTTATATGTCCCAAAAGAATTTGTTTTGATCAAGTTATAAATTTAGCAATATTAAATGATTTAAACAAGGTTTAAATTATTTAACCAATTTTAATTATTCAAAACATGGAACAAATTTTATATTTGGAAAGTTGGTTTAATTTTGCATGGAAAACATATTTCATTTGTGGAAATTGGATTTAAAATGAACAAGTTATTATTTTGGCAATTTTAAATGCAATAATTAAGAAACAGTTGTTTTCAGCAATTTAAATTATTCAAAACAGCAAACAAAATTTATATTTGGAAGGTACATGAAAAGTTGATTGGAAAACATGTTTAGTTTGTGGAATTTGGAATTTTTATGCCCAAGTTATGAATTTTGCAAGTTTAAGTGAAATTAACAAGTTTTTAAATATTTCACCAATTTAAAATATTCAAAACAGTAAACAAATTTTATATTTGGATAGAGCATTTAATTTGGGACAGAAAACATATTTAAAAAGTTAAAATTGGAGTTAAGATGAATTAGTTATGCATTTTACAAGATTTGGTGCAAATCTGCCATTTTTAATTCATTAGGGACTTGGAAAGAAATTTACAGGGGTTTAGAATTAATCAACAGGGACCTATTGGTGATTCTGTGAAGTTGCTGTGACCAAACACATGAAAAAATAAAAAGTGTGGTTTTAATGTGGGAGGGGGGACTCGAACCAAGCACCTCCAGCTGCTGAGCAAAGGAACTAACCAACTGGGCTAGGTGCGCTTGTGTTGACAGAGAACAACTCGCAGTGGGGTTATGATTCAGAACCTGCATCTGAACAAATCGAAAATAGGGACAGAAAAGGTGGGGTGTGGGGATTTGATCCCGGGACCTGGGGCTTGCGCGCTGTGTGCTGTTACCAGTGGGTAGGTGCGATGGCTTGTGATAGGAGATGCAGATCGGGGAATATGAGGTGTGGTTGGTGGTGTTTAACTGAATTTTATTCAGTTCGCAGACTTCTGTACGCTGACAGGGAGCGATCGGTCGCCGGCAGGCAGGGCTCGCCGTGGCCGTGGGGGGGCAGCGGGTGCGTGGTGCTGTGCGGCCAAGGGAGAGAGGAGGGGAGCGAGAGGGGAACCGAGGGGCCTCACCTCGAGCTGGCAGGAGGAGGCAGTCGGGGCAGGGAGCAGGGGCGATGCAGGGAAGGCCGGCGACGGGGAGTGGACGGCGGTGGCGATGGGAGGCCTCCCGGCCCGAGCCGAGGGGGTGGAGAGGGAGCCCACGGCCGGGGGGTTCCATTCCCGCCCGCAGCTTGGCCGGAGGGCGACGCCAATGCCGGCGATCGCCGGAGGGAGGTGGGGCTTCGGGTGGTTCAGTTACAGAAGGAATACAGAGAAGAAGGAGATGGAAGAGATTGGAGGCGGGGAAGAGAGGAATGAGCGGAAGGAGAAGTAGGGTTAGGGTTAGGGAGGGGTTAGGGTTCGAGGTTGGAGTTTATAGGGAGGGGAAGGAGTGGTGGCCGTCTGCTGCTGTGCTCTGTACACGTGGGTAGCCTGGATGGTGACCGTACCAAGGAAGAAGAAGGTAGGGAAGTGAAAGTAAAGTATAGGCACCTAGAGGGGGGGTGAATAGGTGCTACGACAAATTTTATTTTTTCTCAAAGTTTAGGCTTGACAAGAAGGTAAATTCTCTAGATAGTGCAACTAGTGGTGAATTTACCTATATGACAAGACAAGCAATTAATGCAACAAGTACAAGTAAGTAAAGAGAGGGAGGAACGAGGTAACCGATGGAAGCACACGGAGACACGATGTATTTCCGAGTTCCTCCTTTTTAGGGGAGTACGTCTCGTTGGAGGGGTGTGAGCTCGCCACAAAGGCCTACTCAACGTGTCGTGGTGGTGTCACGGCAGATGCCATGGGATGGCTAAAGATGTGGGGACGATGGACGCTGGAGGTGTCCGGGGAGGGATCACGCGACGAGTAGCCGCGTGAGGTAAGATCAACACAACACAAACAACACGATGTACCCAGGTTCAGGGCCCTCGTGAGGAGGTAAAACCCCTACTCCTGCCTTTCTCTATGTATTACGATGTCTCTCCGAGTAGCCACAGTACAAATGATACCTCTACCGAGTAGCCTCTCTCTCTTCTCCGAGTAGAGCTAGGTTAAGAACTTAGGGTTTCTAGGGTTCACTATGAGCCTGTGTGTACGTCTCGGGGCATGCCTCGCGCAGGAGGCGGCGGGGCACCTTATATACACGGTGCCCAGCCGGATACGTCCAAATCTAGACAAGTGTCGACATAGTGTGCACACCGTCCTTTCTCCGAGTACCCGCTGACAGCTTTGGTTCCTAACCTTGGCTGCTTCCGTAAAGTCGTTGGGCAAAACTAGGGGACAGACTGGTATCACTGTACCTAGGCACAGAGTAGGCCCCCCTTATCCTGCCACGGCCTGCTTCCATGCTGTCACTGTCAGGCAGGCCGTCCCCACGTGAACAGTAGTTCGAATGCTGCCAAGTACGGACCCAGGATACGCGGGATCCTGTGTCAGAACGGCTCCTTTGACTTTCTGGCCCGAGTAGGTTCCCGCCAATGGTTCCCGCCAATTGTACTCGGGCCAAACCTTCTACTCGTCAGGGTAGAACTTGATTGATATCTCCTTCTGGTCATCTTGAGGTGAGACCGGGTAGCAGTCGACCGGGTAGCGAGTACCTAGTAGTCGGCTACTCGACCAAACCTCTCTTCTGTAAGCGGCCTTTACCACCTGTCTTTACCCTACTCGGGGGTAACCCCCCGACAGCAGTCCCCGAAGCTGGTTGAGTCTTGCGAACTTGTTCACTAGGCTCTGCCAGCTTAAAACCAGCCTTTGCATCTCAGCCCTTGAATCTCAAGATGCCGAGTAGGTCCTCCGAGTAGCTATCTGGAAAGTACCTTGAGTTTCCTCTTTTCCGAGTAGCACTTGCTTTCTACTCTGTAACCAAGTAAAAAGACTTAGAGAAATTTCTCAGATTGAGCCTCTGCAGCACAGAGCACAATCCAGCCCTTCGCGCAGCAACTGCACACGTGTCAAGCATCCACGACCTTGTCGTTTCGTTGCCCAGGACACGACCTGCCACGCGTCCAGTTTTCACGCAATGGGCCCACCGGCCGTCATGTCCCATCAAGTGCAGTTATAGGCCACGATTCGGTGGTGGGATTAACTGTGGCCATTACGCGCGCAACCGGCGCTTGTGTGCGTTTCTAGCCGGCCACAGGACCCACCACACGCCACAATCGATCCCACTTCCACGACGGTAACGGTAAACTCGCGGAGGAGATATAAATACCCCCGCCGGTAACTTCCTTTTCCCCTTCCCTCGCACTATTCCTTCTTCGTCTCCTGCTCTTCTCCGCCACCGTGCTTTCCGCCGCCGCGCAAGCTCTCGCGCCGCCGCGGGCTCAATCCGCCAACCAATTCCCCTCGAAATCTTCCACCTTCCCAACTCGCTGCAATGGCCAAGTTTGGCTGGGCCGGCTCCTGCGTTACCGCGGAAGATTGCGCCTGGCTCGTCAATACCCGGCGAGTCCCTCCCGGCGTGGAGTGCCGGGCGCCGGACGGTGAAATCGTGCCATCCCCGCGCGAAGGGGAACGCGTCGTCTTCCTGGCGCATTTCGAGCGCGGGTTCGGGCTACCCGCCTCCGATTTCATGAGGAAGTTCCTCAATCACTTCGGCATCCAGATGCACCATCTGCCGCCCAACGCCGTCGTCTTCCTCGCCTACCACGCCGTGGTCTGCGAGGCCTTTCTCGGCATCCGGCCCACGTGGGAGACGTGGCTCAGGTATTTCCACCTGCGCCAGCAATCTACCGGGAAGAAGGACTCCGCGGGCGTCGCCCGCGCCACCGACACCGGCTGCGCCATGATGGTGCAGCGGTCCGGGACGAACCACCCCCGCATCAAGGGGCTGGATTCCGTCAAGCTGTGGCAGAAGACGTTCCTTTACGTCAGGAACGTTGCCGCCGAGCCAGGAGCCCCGGTGAACGATAGAATCAACTTGCCCGTTTGGTGCAATCGCGCTCCAATCGGGATGTATTGGAAGGACAAGCCCGTCAACGACGATGACGCCATCGAGATGGAGAATCGACTCGGCTGGCTGAAGGCGCAGGGCCTCAAGAACGACGACCCGGTGGCCTGCTGGATCCAGCGCCGAGTACTGCCCTTGCAGGAGCGCTGCCATCTCATGTGTTACATGGGAGGGCCCCGCGACTGCACCAGGACAACCACCATCGAGATCGACAACATCGATGTTCCCTGGCACGCGAGGAACATCTTGACGACAAGCCTTGGCGACCACTGGCAATACGGGTTCGTCCCGTTCAGCCGTACAAAGCCAATTGAGCGGGTACGCCTTCCTTACTTTGCTCTCCGCATACATTTTCCGAGTAGATAACTTCTCCTTCTTGCATCAACCAGTAATTGCCTTGCGTTCCGAGTAGGACATCTAGCCGAATCGCCTTAGGCTTAGTATGCTTTGTGCTTGCACGCCTTGCCGGGTAGCCTACTCGAGAACGATTCTTAGGCTTCATGTGCTTTATGCCTGCACGCCCTTCCGAGTAATATCTCTCGGCAAACATGCTTAGGCTTAGTATGCTTTGTGTTTGCACGCCTATCCGAGTAGAATGCTTAGTAAACTGCCTAGGCTTTGTGTGCTTTGTACTTGCACGCCTATCCGAGTAGAATTCCTTCCTGGTTCTCGGCTAGTCTGTGATCCTTCTCTGCTTTTCAGGTTCTCACTCGCCAGATAATTGAGAGCTGCGAGGTTTTTGAGGGCAACTGGTCTCCTGACCGTGAGGAGGATGATGTGCCCTCTTTTGATGCCGTGGAGCAGCCCAACCTCTCTCGCTCCCCCGTCCCTGATAAGCGCGACGCTCTCCGCACCTGGTCCGACGAGGATTTTGATGGTAACTGTACTTTCATTCTGTTTGTTTCCGAGAAGCATCAATCCCTCGTTTGCTGTTTCTGATTCTTCCCTCTTTTCTCTTTGATTCCCAGATGAAGTTGCCGCGGACAAGGACGACGAGGACGAAGATGAGAACGAGGGCGACGCGCCCCTAGTCGTCAAGCCTCTGTCCATCGCCGCTCCTGAGACCCGCAAACGGGCTGGTAGCGGAGCACCAGTGCCTCCTGCCAAGCGGAAGAAGCCCGCCGAGAAGAAGGCGGTTGTGAAGAGAACCAGACGAGAGCTCAAATGCACCACCGCGTAAGTCCTTTTCTCGGTCGTTTCCCTTCTCGCGCGATACTATCTTCCCCAGATTCCTTCTAATTTCTGGTTTCCCTTTCTCTGCAGACCTCCTATGGATGCGAACGCAGCTCTCGCGTCCGATCACGTTAAGGAAAAACCAGTACCTCTGGTCAATCTGGACGATGATGATGAGGACCACACCGCCACTGCTGCTGCTGCCAATCCAGTACAAGGAGCAGCGTCAGAACCAGCAGCTCAGGACACCGCCGTCCACGATGAGAGACCCCCTTCTCCTCCGGCTAGCAATGCCGAGGAGAATCAAGATCAAGAGATGCAAGACCACACCGCCGCCGAGCGGCCTGAAGCACAGCAAGAGCAGCCCACCACAGGGGCTGCTGCACAAGAGAATCTCGCTGCCGAGCAGCGAGCAGAAGACACCACCGCCACGGATGCCACTGCTTATCCATTGAGCAGCGTGCAAACGGGCGCGACACCGAGTAGCGCCCAGCCAGGAGCTGCACAAGGCGATGGATCTGCGGCGCCACCAACTGCGCAAGGCCCTACCCCACCAACTGCGCAAGGCCCTACACCGCCAACCTCCTCCTCGCCGTCGAAGACCAAGGATACATCCAGCCCTCCCGCCGGGCGAGTAACCAGGCAACGAGCCCTGGATGCTCTGAGGGGTGAGGTTGACAGAAGGGCAGCCGAGAAGGAAGCTGCTGAGAAGGCCAAGGCCGAGGAGGAAGCCGCCGAGAAGGCCAAGGCTGAGAAGGAAGCTGCTGAGAGAGCCAAGGCCGAGCAGAAGAAAGCCAGGGCTGAACAGAAGAAGGCCGAGAAGCAAGTTGCCGAGAAGGCAGTCGCCGAGAAGGCGAAGGCCAAGACTGACAGGAAGACGACTGAGGATCCCGAGAAGCAGAAGGTTGAGAAGGAGCAAACGAAGAAGCGGGCCAGAGACCAGAGTACATCCTCAGGCGGAGCGCTCGTGATCCACGAGTCCGGCCCGATTCCTGCTGCGCTCTCTGCAGACGCTCGCGCTGCTGGCCAGCCTTGCTACCCGGAGTACATGATCGAGGTTAGCCAACAGCACTCAATCGGCTTCCCTCCCAAGGACAAAGCTTTAGCTATCCAGAGGGGAAGGAAAGTTGTAGCCGTGAACTCCCCTCCTCCAGATCCAAGCCAACCCCAGTCTATCAACATCGCTTCTCGTGGAGTCCAAGACAAACCAATAACCTCCAAAGGCCTTGAGCAGGTACTGGACACCATTGGCTTCATCGACGCCAAATGGGATAGCAAGATTCTCGGCGTGGATAAGTGGCACGGTCTTAGCCTTGGCGGCATCGACCACATGCGCGTGGACTGGAACAAGGTTGACCTGGGACGCAATCCCATGTCCGTCTCCACCGAGACCGCGACGCTCGCAGCCAAGATGTTCTTGCATCGCAAGAATGCCGAGGACATCGAGCAGTCCTACGCAGTAAGTCCTTCTTGCCTTTTTCGAGTCGAATTTTCTTCTCTTCTATTCGCCTTTCTGCTCCTTTCCATCACTCCCAGTCCCCGAGATTCTAGCCGAGTAGGTGGATACTCTCCGAGTAGCCTCCTACTCGGGTTGAATCTACTCTGCTTTGCCTAACTCATTTCTTCTCGCTTCTCAGGATAGTGTCCTGAAGCGGACCAATCTTTACCGCCATCTTCTCTGGAACCACTCTATCGCCAGGAGGCGAATTGCTGCTTTAGAGAAGGAAAAGGCAGCTGCGGAGGCAGCCAGCAAGAACGCCAAGGACAGCACCCAGCAGCTGACTGAAGTGCAAGGTACGCTTTTAGCTGTGCGATTCATGCGTTTTTGTTTACGCTCGCTTATGCTTTTTTATGCGCTAACCTCTCCTTCTCTGCAGAAAAACTGAAGGCCTTAGCAGACGAACATGAGAAATGCCGCAGCTTCGTGGAGAACTCCGAGGCCACCATCAAAAGGCTAGAAGGTAAGCTTGTTGTTTACTCGGTTTGACTTTGAGTTTGTTTCTTCTCTGCTCCTCTGCTAACCTCATCTATCTCTTCGCAGAAGATTACAAGTTGTTTGCTGAGGCACACCAAGACTGTGTCAAGCCAGCAGAGGTCCAGAAGCAGCTGTCCGACCAGGCCGTTGAGCTGTTGAAGGACCACACCACGGAGACCGAGAAGCTGCAACTCCAGTTGCAAAAGGCACTCCAGGACGCCGTCAAGATTGGCGCCGAGAGGGACAAAGCCATTGCCGAGAAGGCCAAGGCCGAGACCACTTTCCGAGCCAAGGAGAGGGCCCTCGAGCAGGAATGCGAAACCTTAAAGAAGACCAACGCTGATCTGTTCGCTTAGATGGATAGCTTGCGTCTGATCCAAGAAAAGCACATTTCCAACGAGGAGTCCTGGAGGACCCAGCTGCAGCGGCTGCGCAACGAACTGTCCGGTAAGTCTTTTCTTCGCTGCTTCTTTTCTTCTCGGTCGTATTTCTTCTCGGTTTTCCTCTACTCGGTTCTTCTCTTCTCGGTTCTGAAGTTACCACATGCTATTTCAGAGATCTGGCCTCATCTTGATTCCCCTTCTGCGCCTAAGGTGGCCAAGGCCCAAGCAGCTCGCCTTGCAAAAGGTGAGGCAGCGGATACCAGAGCCGGGATCGAGGACAGCTTGCTGGTGCTCAAGGACTATTTCGAACAGCTGGCTGGCGTCGGAACCGACTTGGTGCACGAGGGCTTTGAGCTCCACAGGCTGTTTTGGCCTCATGATGATCGTCCAACCACCATGAAGGGCCTAGCCTTCAAGCTGAAGAATGTGAAGGCAGAGTTGAAGAAGTGGCGTGCCTCGGGCGCCCGTGCTGGTGCAGACGTGATGCTTCTCTGCATCGCATCCTGGTATGAAAACCTCAACATGCAGCTCATCCGCGGGAAGCGCAACAATTCCAGGTGGGAGGTAGATCCCGAGTGCGTGGCCACACGTAAGCAGATCGCCTACGAGGTCGCGGAGTGCGCTGAGACGGAGATCTTCATTGATGGCCTCCCCGAGCCCGATACCGAGTACGAAGAGGAAGAAGGAGAGGAGGACGAAGTGGAATCCGACTTGGAAGGCTTCTTCGAATCTCCTGAGGGCAAGGCCGGGAAGGGGAAGAACGTCGCCGTCGCGAGTAGCGATGAGGACGAGTACGCCCACATCGACACCGCCACACTCGACTTTGGCACCTCCTCGGGTGCTGCTCTCGATGACACGGTGCCCCCTCCTGGCCAAGCTTCAGGCTCCTCTTCGGCTCCAGGACCCGTCTCGGTGGCCACGGCCACTTCCGAGCAGGCGGCCACCCAGGATGATGCCGAGATGAAGGAATCCGCCACCGTCCAGACGGGAGCGGATGCCACCCATGTCAGCACGGAAGGAACAGCCGCCACGACCGCCACCGAAGAAGCCGCTGCCAAGACCGCCGCCGAAGAAACAGCAGCCAAGGCAAGCGCCGAGAACGCTGCCTCCTCATCTTGAAGCAACCTGCAATCTTTTTTCAACTCGAACACTTATCAGATCCCCGGGATGCCGGGAGCAGATGTAACAGACTATCTTTGTTTTGCTTGCTACTCAGTTTTTATGCCCACTCTGTTTATTTCGACATTAATCAATTTGAGCGACACTGGCTTAATGCCGAGTTGCGTTTCCATGCAAGTCCCCGAGTAGCATTTCTTATTCGCCCTATATTTTCATCTCTGCTCTACCTGCGACTTGTCGCTTTTTTGGTATTCGAGTCACAAGAATCAAGTAGTAGGGCTGCAAATACTTAGCCGCTAGAAACAATCATGGTAACGCAGCCCACCACTTAGCCGAGAAGACGAAAACAGGGAACAAAAGTAACACACAATCTACTCGGTTCCTGCACTCCTTCTTCCTTTGTGATTTTCGTGTGCTCATTGACCTTTTGCTTGTTCTCTTGCTTGCCATGAAGCCGGGTTTCGGACAGCAGCAAAGTCGAAGAGTTGGCATATAGGTTTAAACACAGTACTCAATGCACTTATGAGTTCTGAAGTGGAGCAACCGAATAGACAAAAGGTCAAGCCGAGTAAAAACACTTAGAGCAATTTTGGACGAGGGCAGTCCCCGAGAACAATTTCAGATTGCAGAGTAGAATTTCAACTCGGATAAGAGGGTACATACACATCTTTGCTCACGAATGAAAACGACGAAGTAGAGCTACATTCCAAGGGCGCTTGGTTTCCTCTCCAGCTTTATCTGCCCTGTTTGCCCGTGATGGGCGCACATCTACAAGATAGTACGCATCATTGTGCAGCGCTTTGCTTACAATGAAGGGCCCTTCCCACGGAGGAGACAACTTGTGCATCCCGGCTGTGCGCTGCACAAGCCTAAGGACCATGTCTCCTTCTCGGAAAACCCTTGGGTTCACCTTTCGGCTATGATAGCGCCGCAGGTTTTGCTGGTAGATAGCCGAACGTGACAGAGTCAGCTCTCTTGCTTCTTCAAGCAGGTCAACGTCGTCTTCTCGAGCTTCTCTCGCCTCCACCTCAGTGTAGAGGGCTACTCGGGGGGAGTCATGCTCTAAGTCTATTGGCAACACGGCCTCAGCCCCGTATACCAAGAAGAATGGCGTGTAGCCGGTTGACCGGTTAGGGGTAGTCCTTAGACTCCACAACACCGCTGGCAACTCTTCTAGCCAACACCCAGGTGTTTTCAGCAATGGCTCAATCAGCCTTGGCTTGATGCCTGCCAGTACCATCCCATTTGCTCTCTCAACTTGCCCATTGGAGGCAGGGTGCGCGACTGACGCAACGTCTAGTCGGATATGCTTATCTCTGCAGAATCGCACCATTGCCCCCTCTGCAAAGTTGGTGCCGTTGTCGGTGATGATACTGTGCGGGTAGCCATATCTCATGATCACATCCTTCACGAACTTCACAGCTGTGACCCCATCACACTTCCGAATAGGTTTCACCTCGATCCACTTGGTGAACTTGTCCACCATGACCAAGATATGTGTCATATTGCCTTTAGCCGGCTTGAAAGGACCAACCATATCCAAGCACCAAACAGCAAATGGCCATGTGATAGGAATTGTTTTCAACTCGGAAGCAGGCATGTGAATCTTACTTGCGAACATCTGGCAGCCGGCGCACTTCCTCACAATATCCTCAGCTTGCTGCAGTGCAGTGAGCCAGTAGAAGCCATGCCGAAAAGCTTTCTTGACCAAAGCCCGAGATGAGGCGTGATGCCCACATTCCCCTTGATGTATCTCCACCAGGATTTCTTCTCCCTCTTCCGGGCTCACACAGCGTTGCAGCACACCAGTGGCACTTCTCTTGTGCAGCACATCGCGGACTATGGTGTAGCCCTTGGACCTTCTCTGAATCTGCCTCGCAGTCACCTCATCTTCAGGTAAAGTGTCGTCCCTTAGAAAGGATAAAATGGGCATAGCCCAACTCGGTGTCTCCCGTATGGGAAACACTGGTTCGTCCAGTTCCATTGGGACAGGCTCTGGCGGTTGCACAGGAGGAGTAGGAGCGCTTCTCTGCAGCCCAGACCGATTGGCGAGAACTTCTTCAATGAATGCAACAGCTTCTGGGTTGAGGGTGGCAGTCCCCGAGTATGGAGTGGCAGTCCCCGAGTAAGGAGTGGCAGTCCCCGAGTAAGGAGTGGCAGTCCCCGAGTAGGGAGTGGCAGTCCCCGAGTAGGGAATGGCAGTCCCCGAGTAAGGAGTGGCAGTCCCCGAGTAGGGAGTGGCAGTCCCCGAGTAGGGAATGGCAGTCCCCGAGTAAGGAGTGGCAGTCCCCGGGTTCCCTGCAGCACTCTCCCAGTCAATCTCCATTGGGTCAGATTCTTCACTTGGCAGAGAAGGAACAAAGATGGATTCCGAGTTGGGGGAAGGCTTGATGGATGGCTTCCTCAAATGCTCCAAGGCAATCCCTGCCGGGATGGACTGCCGAGAAGATCCCAACTTGGATAGCTCGTCTGCAGCTTCGTTCTCTGCTCGGTGAATGTGTTGGAACTCACATCCTTCGAAAAACCCAGTCATTGACTGCACCAGGAAGCGATACGATGCCATGTTGGCATCCAAAGCGTCCCAGGTACCTGAGACTTGCTGCACCACTAGATCTGAATCTCCATAGCATATAATGCGCTGCACACCAACCTCCTTTGCTACTCGCAAACCATGCACCACTGCCTCGTACTCGGCTACATTGTTGGATGCCTTGAAATGAATCTGCAGCACGTACTTGAGTTGATCCCGCTTGGGTGATGTAAGCACAACGCCAGCACCAAGGCCTTCTTTCACCTTTGAGCCATCAAAGTGCATCTTCCAATAGTTGGAAACTGGAGCAGGAGGTTCATATTGCATCTCGGCCCAGTCCACAAGAAATTCCGCCAGGACCTGAGACTTGATTGCTTCTCTTCTCGCATACCCGGGAGCGTACGCGGCTAGCTCGATTGCCCACTTGGCTACTCTGCCACTCGCCTCCTTGTTTCCCATGATGTCCGAGATGGGAGCAGAGCTCACAACAGTGATGGGGTGCTCCTGGAAGTAATGTTTCAGCTTCCTGGCGCCCAGGTACACACCATACGTCATCTTCTGGTAGTGAGGATAGTTTTGCTTGGAACTGGACAGTACTTCACTGAGATAATAGACCGGGCGCTGCACACTCTTGCCTTCTTCTTCTCGCTCCACCACTATCACCACGCTGACTACTCGGTTAGTCGCAGCAATGTACAGCAGCATAGGCTCCTTGGGTAGCGGACTAGCCAAGACGGGAGCGCTAGCCAGCATTGCTTTCAGCTCATTGAATGCCACGTCCGCTTGCGGAGTCCAGACAAACTTGTCACTTTTCTTCATCAGCTGGTACAGAGGCAGAGCCTTCTCGCCCATTCGGCCCAGAAAACGGCTCAGAGACGCCAGACAACCCGTGAACTTCTGCACATCCTTCAATGATCTCGGTAAAGACATGCTATCAATAGCTTTTATCTTAGACGGATTGGCTTCAATGCCCCGACTAGAAACCAGAAAACCGAGTAGCTTTCCAGCTGGTACACCAAAGGTACACTTACTCGGATTCAGTTTCATTTTGTACTTGCGTAGGTTAGCAAAGGTTTCCTCCAGGTCGGCAAGCAGAGTATGTGTTTTATTCGTTTTGATGACAATGTCATCTACGTACACCTGCACATTCTTGCCGAGCTGGTCGTGCAAGCATTTCTGCATGCATCTCTGATAAGTTGCACCCGCATTCCTCAAGCCAAAACACATGACACGATAGCAATAAGCCCCGTACGGGGTAATGAAAGCAGTCTTTATTTGATCAGCAGGGTTGAGTGCAATCTGGTGGAAACCAGAGTAGGCATCTATGAAAGACAACAGTTCACAGCCGGCAGTGGAATCGATCACCTGATCGATGCGAGGTAGCGGGAAAGGATCCTTGGGGCATGCCTTGTTCAAGTCGGTGTAGTCGACGCACATGCGCCATGCAGTGGCAGCCTTGGGATCTTCCTTCTTCTTCTCGACCATGACCGGGTTGGCTAACCAGTCCGGGTGCAGCACTTCCATAATGAAGTTACTGATCAGCAGCTTGGTGATTTGATCACCGATGGCCTTCCTTCTCTCATCCCCGAAACGGCGCAAAGCCTGCTTCACGGGCTTGGCGTCAGGACGCACATGCAAAGAGTGCTCAACCAACTCCCTCGGGACTCCTGGTAGATCTTCATTGGTCCAGGCGAAAACATCCCGATTCTCACGGAGGAAGTGGATGAGCGCGCTTTCCTATTTCTCCTCCAACCCGGAACCAATGATGGCCACGCGCTCCGGGAACTCGGGGTCAACCTGAACTGTCTTGGTCTCCTTGGCAGCTTGGAAAGCAGTACCATGCTGGGTACTCGGCACGCCTTGTGCGCCAGCTTGTGCGGACTGAGCCATGGCCACCACCTCGTACATCTTCTTCTTCTCGGCAGCAATCACCATCGATTCCGCCAGCTGGGAGCTAGCAGAGGCACACTCCATGGACTTCTTGTAATCTCCCGAGATGGTGATGATGCCATTGGGGCCGGGGATCTTCATCTTCAGATAAGCCACATGAGTAGAGGCCATGAACTTGCTCAGAGCAGGCCTGCCGAGTAGGGCATGATAGGGGCTCTGATGATCCACCACCTCAAACTGCAGGCGCTCTGTGCGGCAGTTCTCCCGAGTACCGAATAGCACATCAATCCATACTCGGCCAATCGGGTTGCATGAGATCCCGAGCACAATGCCATGGAAGGTGGTCTTGCTAGGCAGCATCATGTTCTCGGCCAGGCCAAGCTTCTCGAGTGTGTCCTTGTACACAATGTTGATGCTGCTGCCGTTGTCGATTAGCACCTTGCTGAACCTCACATTCTTCTCGGGGCCCAGGAAGGTAGGATCCAGCACCAAGGCATAGGTACCCGGATTGGGCATCACCTTGGGGTGATCTGCCCGAGTCCACCTGATCTCCTGGTCGCACCAGTACATGTAGTGAGGGACAGCCGGAATCACTGCATTGACCTCCATGGCCCGCCTGTGCTGTGACTGCTTGTCGACTGCCTCAGAAGTGAAGATCATATAGCTCTCATGGTGCTCTTGGTACTGGTTGGAGCCATTGCCCCCATTGTTGCCATTGTTGTTGCCCTGATAGTTGTTGTTGCCTCTGTTGTTGTTGTTGCGGTTGTAGTTGTTGTTGTTGTTGCGGTATCTCTCATTGTTGAAGTTCCGGTTGGCTCCTAAAGCCACCTGGTTGACATTCTCTCTTCTCGGGTACACCGGCGGCCGAGCTGCGGGTGCGCGAGTAGGCTGAGCAGTAGCATTGGCGGCTGGCAGAGGAGGAGGAGGAGGCAAGCCATCACTCTTGATCACATCCCACCATTCGCACTGCCGAGTAGTGTGGTTAGCAGGCCTCGAGGGATGATGAGTGTGAAAGCTGCATGGGCCATCCTTCATGTCGTCGAAGACAAACTTCTTCGGCTGCTCGGAGTTCCCGCTACCCGGCTGAGCAGTGCGGAACGGTTTCTTGTTGCCCTGGCCCTGGTTCTGGTTTTGCCCGTAGGCTCCAGCAGGTTTCTGCCTTTGGCCACCACCGCCTCCAACATTCACTGCATTCACCTCTTCGGGATCATACCGAGTATCTACTCGGCGCTTGTTGCAGAACTCGTTGCGCTTGCTGCTGTTGAAGTTTCTTCTCGGCTCAGAGGAGTCCATCAGTGGCTGAGTAGGATCACCGAGTGCGTACTGATCCGCAATCTTGATGGTCTCGGCCAGGGTGTTCGGCATCTCCCTCTGCAATCTCTGCCAAAGCATGCTGCCATGTCGGCAACCCTGCGCAAACCAAGTGATGGCCTGTGCTTCATTCACACCCTCACAAGTGTTCCTCAAGGTGCTCCACCGAGTAAGGTACTCGCGGTCCGTCTCGTCTTCTCGCTGCCTGCAAGCTGACAGCTGCTGTGGCCTATTCGGCCTCTTGTAGGTGCTGGTGAAGTTGCTGACGAAGGCGTCCGAGAAATCCAGCCAGCAGTTAATGCTGTGCTTGGGCAAGTTGTTGAGCCAAGTGCGAGCTGGACCCTCTAGCATCTGCGGGACGTACCGCACTGCCCATCTCCTGTTGCCACCCGCAATGTGGACCGCGGTGACGTAGTCATTGAGCCAATCTTCGGGCTTGGTGCTACCATTGTAGCTCTTGGTGCCTCTTGCAAGCTGGAAGCCCTTCACGGAAGGCTCGTTCATGATGCGCGGGCCAAAGCACTCGGGGCCGGGAGGACCCGTGCTCTCAAGCCGCGCCGACAAGCTGATACGGTCCAACTGGTGCCTTGCATCTCCAGGCGCCAACACGCGCTCACCAACACGGTCATGAATATCATAACCAGCCATCTCCATAGCCGAGTAGCCATCATCATACCTATCCACCTGCATAGCTGCGGGCTGCTCCACCGGGTTGGCGACTGGTGCCACTGGGCGCGGTTGCTGCCTCTGCCGAGTAGGCTGAGCTGCGGGTTGCCGAGAAGTACCCGGACGCGCGGCTTCTCGGACACGGCTTTGAGCTTGATGGGCTTGAGAGCCTGCTCTTGCAGCGTTGTGTTCCTGCCCGGGCTGCTGCGGCACAGCATCCTGTTTCGCGGCAGCAGCCGGGTCATACACCTGCATTTGCCTGTCTCTACCCGAGCGCCCGCTGCGGCTCTTCTCGCGGCTGGGATGCGGAGACGAGGCCTGATCGTTAGATCTAGCCGCGTGCGAGTGAACCACCTGCGAAGTTCCAGCTCCCGGGTTGGCCTTCCGGAACTCCTCGTTCTGCCTGGCGGCCTCCAACACCAACTCGTTGAGCCTCTCCTGCTGCCTGAGACGCGCCTCTCCATCTAGGCGCGGCAACTCGGCAGCCACGGCCTGCGCTGCTCTGAGCGTCTTGGCGGGTGTACTGTACCTCGGCCTTGTGAAGGTGTTCGCGGTGGCGGACTGCGCGGGCTCCTCCGCAACTGTCGCCATCTCGGCGCCCAGGTTGCTCCGCGTAGCGCCTACTCTGCTGGGCCTCCTGGCGACCGGCGTGAAGCCGTGAGCCTTGTTGTACTCGAGCTGGTCTAGACTCAGTTCAAGCCTGATCTTCTCCAACTCCGCCTGCTCGGCAAGCAGCTCCTGGCGTTGTCGCTCGAGCTGCTCCCTCGCGGCTAGGAGCTCGATGTCGGTGGGAGTGGGCATGCCGGTTTGCGCAGCAGACGCGGGGATGACCGTAGACGTGGAAGGTGGCAAGTTGCTCTCCTTCTCGTAGTGCCGGTGGTTCCTGCCACCTGCGGGCGGGTCGTCAACCTCCTCGACGACGGCCGCAGCGCCAGTAGCAGCTGCGCCAGTGTTTGCCGCCAAGCCCGTCACCATCACCTCAGCGCAGCACGCAGAGCTGCATGCGGGCCTTCCGCGAGCAGCAACCACCGCGGGAGGATCCTCCGCGTCGTGCACCAGCTCGGGGTAGGCGCTGTTGGCGACGGTGGCGACGTAGACGAGGTGAGAGCCGAAGGAGATCACCGAGCCGCCCTCCGGCATGGCCATGCCGCCGAAACAGCCGGCGTTGTCGGTGACGAAGTCGAAGGAGCCGAATCTGTGGACAAGGCCACAAACTACGCGCTCCGCCGAAGAAGATCCCGTCCGAACAGAAACTCTAGCCAGCGCCGCTGGTTGCCCCACGGTGGGCGCCAACTGTCGTGGTGGTGTCACGGCAGATGCCATGGGATGGCTAAAGATGTGGGGACGATGGACGCTGGAGGTGTCCGGGGAGGGATCACGCGACGAGTAGCCGCGTGAGGTAAGATCAACACAACACAAACAACACGATGTACCCAGGTTCAGGGCCCTCGTGAGGAGGTAAAACCCCTACTCCTGCCTTTCTCTATGTATTACGATGTCTCTCCGAGTAGCCACAGTACAAATGATACCTCTACCGAGTAGCCTCTCTCTCTTCTCCGAGTAGAGCTAGGTTAAGAACTTAGGGTTTCTAGGGTTCACTATGAGCCTGTGTGTACGTCTCAGGGCATGCCTCGCGCAGGAGGCGGCGGGGCACCTTATATACACGGTGCCCAGCCGGATACGTCCAAATCTAGACAAGTGTCGACATAGTGTGCACACCGTCCTTTCTCCGAGTACCCGCTGACAGCTTTGGTTCCTAACCTTGGCTGCTTCCGTAAAGTCGTTGGGCAAAACTAGGGGACAGACTGGTATCACTGTACCTAGGCACAGAGTAGGCCCCCCTTATCCTGCCACGGCCTGCTTCCATGCTGTCACTGTCAGGCAGGCCGTCCCCACGTGAACAGTAGTTCGAATGCTGCCAAGTACGGACCCAGGATACGCGGGATCCTGTGTCAGAACGGCTCCTTTGACTTTCTGGCCCGAGTAGGTTCCCGCCAATGGTTCCCGCCAATTGTACTCGGGCCAAACCTTCTACTCGTCAGGGTAGAACTTGATTGATATCTCCTTCTGGTCATCTTGAGGTGAGACCGGGTAGCAGTCGACCGGGTAGCGAGTACCTGGTAGTCGGCTACTCGACCAAACCTCTCTTCTGTAAGCGGCCTTTACCACCTGTCTTTACCCTACTCGGGGGTAACCCCCCGACACAACGCCACTAAGGCTTCACCCTATTCTCCGATGAACTTCGCCACAAAGGCCTAGTTCACCTTCCACTATAGAACCCCTTTGAGGCGGGGATCAAATCCTTTACAAACAACTTGGGGCACACACCCAGAACTTAATTGGGGGCTCCCAACTCTTCTTGAATCACCAACAAGAAACAAGATGCCTAGGTTCTCCACAAGAGGAAACCCTAGGCAAGATCCCTCTAGCTAGAGAGGGGGAAATGAAGAACGGCTCGGTGAAGATGTAGATCGGGGCCTTCTCCTTCAATCCTCCAAAGATCTTCAAGATTTGGTGGAGGGATTGGGAGTTATGAGGGATTTGGTGAGTTCTTAAATGCTCATAAATGCTAAGGGGAAGAACTAGATCTTGGGGAAGAAGAGGAGGGGTATTTATAGTCCCTCCTCACAACTAGTCGTTGTGCAGGAAAAAAGGTACCGGAATATCCGGTCAGCTTGCTCCACGCAGATCTGCAGAGCTGGACCGGATTATCCGGTTGTTCCGGAATAATCCGGTACAAATAATCCGGTAGATGCCAGTACGCAAATCTTCTAGTCCTTAGCCATTTTTCCACTTCTTCAGCTGCAACCGGAATATCCGGTATAGATATGAAATATCCGGTACAAATAATCCGGTTGACTCCAGTAGCTCCAAGCTTCCAGTCCTTAGCCATTTTTCGCAGCAACCGGAATATCCGGTCCAGGATGAATAATCCGGACCAAATAATCCGGTTCACTTCTGAGAGCAAGACTTCCAGTCCTTAGCAGTTTTTCGCAGCAACCGGAATATCCGGTCCAGGATGAATAATCCGGACCAAATAATCCGGTTCACTTCTGTGAGCAAAACTTCCAGTCCTTAGCAGTTTTCGCGTAACTTCATGAACAACCGGAATATCCGGTCCGGGATGAATATTCCGGACCAAATAATCCGGTTGAGTTCTGTATGCGAAACTCTCAGTCCTTAGCCATTTTTGTGCTCCTTCATCAGAAACCGGAATATCCGGTCCAGGATGAATAATCCGGTCCGAATAATCCGGTTGAGTTCTGTCCCAAAACTTTCAGGCCAAACTTCACCGACTTTTCGGTGATCGATGCCGATGTTAAGTATAACACCTGCACACTAAACACCTCGATAAATAATGTACTTAGTATTGTTAACTAACACACAAAACACTGGGAAAACGAAATGCACTTTCAGGAAGGGGTATGGGCTGGGAGAAAAAGAGTTGGGCTGGGCCTCTCTCCTCTCTCTGTCTGCTGGTTCTTTTTATTATTTTTGTTCCACTTATTTTTTTTTTTGCTGGATTGAATTAGAGAAGAATAGAGGGGTTTTGGGAGTTAGGAAAATTGGAGAAATTTTGGGTGAGTTTATTAAGTCAAAAACAATCACTTGCCAAGTTGGTTTTTCAAAAGTTCGAATCTAAATTGTTATTTGTGATTTAATTCAAATTTTGAAAGAATTTGCTTATGAAGTGATTATTATTGAAAACAACAATTTTAATAGGGTGAACCCTATTGATTAAATGGAACAAAAAGGATTAGAATGTTTTGGTAATTTTCATACTTTGAAATTGGGTGCTGTTTGTGATTTGATTTGAATTTTGAATGCAAGTTGGAATTAGGTGGATTATTAAAGAACCACTTAATAGTTGAGCTTTTTATTTTCATGGGAGCAAATGGGAGTTTTATTTGAACCTTATGGTTTGATGGAAACAATTGATTGATTTGTTTTGCAATTTTCATAATTTCGACATGGTTGTTGTTTGGAAGAAAATCATAATTGAAATTGAAAAGGGTTTGATTATTGGATGCATTTTTATAGAAACAAAACAACAGTTTGGAATCACAAATTTAATGGAAGCAAATAATTGTTTTGATTTGAAATATCACTTTGGAAATTGTAACATCACAAGGATGAAACAAAAGGTTTGAATTTTGGTTTGAAATTCAAATAGAAAACAAAGGAAAACAAGGGAAAACAGTTGGAAAACAAATGAAAACAGAGGAAAACAAAAGGAAAACAAGCAAAACAATGCAATGAACATGATGCCATGATGCAAAACATAAAATAACAGAGAGCAAACATTCCAAAGGCTTATTTTTCATACTTGGGATGTTACATGCAGCAAGTTGAAGACATCGTGAGGAAGTGCAACGGCTGTCAGATGTTCGCGAATAAGATCCACATGCCTGCTTCCGAGTTGAAAACCATTCCTATCACATGGCCGTTTGCTGTATGGTGCCTGGATATGGTTGGCCCCTTCAAGCCGGCTAAAGGCAACATGACACACATCTTAGTCATGGTGGACAAGTTCACCAAGTGGATTGAAGTGAAGCCTATTCGGAAGTGCGATGGAGCTACAGCCGTGAAATTCTTAAAGGATGTGATCCTGAGATACGGCTACCCGCACAGCATCATCACCGACAATGGCACGAATTTCGCAGAAGGGGCAATGGTGCGGTTCTGCAGAGATAAGCACATCCGACTAGATGTTGCGTCTGTTGCGCATCCCGCCTCCAATGGGCAAGTGGAAAGAGCAAACGGCATGGTGCTAGCAGGCATAAAGCCAAGGCTGATTGAGCCGCTCTGAAAACACCTGGGTGTTGGCTAGACGAGTTGCCAACGGTGTTGTGGAGTCTAAGGACTACCCCTAACCGGTCAACCGGCTACACGCCATTCTTCTTGGTATACGGGGCTGAGGCCGTGTTGCCAATAGACTTAGAGCATGACTCCCCCGAGTAACCCTCTACACTGAGGTGGAGGCGAGAGAAGCTCGAGAAGATGACGTTGACCTGCTCGAAGAAGCAAGAGAGCTTACTCTGTCACGATCAGCTATCTACCAGCAAAGCCTGCGGCGTTATCATAGCCGAAAGGTGAACCCAAGGGTCTTCCGAGAAGGAGACATGGTCCTCAGGCTTGTGCAACGCACAGCCGGGATGCACAAATTGTCTCCTCCATGGGAAGGGCCCTTCATTGTGAGCAAAGCGCTGCACAATGATGCCTATTATCTCGTGGACATGCGTCCATCACAGGAGAACAGGGCAGATAAAGCTGGAGAGGAATCCAAGCGCCCTTGGAATGTTGCCCTACTTCGTCGCTTTCATTCGTGAGCAAAGATGTGTATGTACTCTCTTATCCGAATTAAAACTCTACCCTGCAATCTGAAATTGAACTCGGGGACTGCCCTCGTCCAAACTTGCTTTGTGTGTTTCTACCCGGCTTTACTTTTGTCCACTCGGTTGCTCTGCTTGAAGTTTCACGAGTACATCTAGTACTGTGTTTAAATCTACATGCCAACTCTTCGACTCTGCTGCTGCCCGAAACCCGGCTTCATGGCAAGCAAGACAACAAGCAAAAGTTCAATGAGCACAAGAAAAATTACTAAGGAAAGAAAAAGTGCAGGAATCGAGTAGGATGTCTTTTACTGTTGTTTCTTATTAACTCCTTCTCGGCTAAGTGGTGGGCTGCGTTACTATGAGTGTTTCTAAGTGGCTAAGTATTTGCAACTCCAACTTTGAATTCTTGTGACTCGAATACCAAAAAAGCAACGAGTTGCGGGTAAGAGCTGAGATGAAAAGGAAGAGCGAATAAGAACTGCAACTCGGGGACTTGCATGATAACGCAACCCGGCATTCGAGCCAAAGTTGCTCGAATTGACTAAGTTAAATATCAAACGTGAATAAAACTGAGTAGCGAACGACAAGCTTAATTGTTTCGATACATCTGCACCCGGCATCTCGGGGATCTGATAAAAGTTTCGAGAATAAAGTTGCAGGAAGTAATCAACTAGAGGCAGCAGTGTTCTCGGCGCTGGCCTTGGTGGCTTCAGCGTCAGCGTTGGCCTTGGCGGCTTCAGCTTCAGCGCTGGCCTTAGCAGCATCAACCTCCGAGTTGGCGGCGTCGGTCTTCGCGGCATCCGCATCTGGCTCAGTAGCAGCTTGTTCAGAGGTGGCAGTGGCCACCGAGGTGGCGTCCGTAGCCGAGGTGGAGGCCGCAGTCTGAGCGCGGAGTCGCGCCGTGTCGTCGAGAGCCGCACCTGAGGAGGTGCCGAACTCGAGGGCCGCAGTGTCAATCGTCATCTCCACGCTCTCGGCCTCCTCCTCGCTGTCCGCAACGACCGCGGCCTTCCCCTTCCCGGTCTTGTAGCGCTCACTCTCGAAGCTGCTCAGGCCTTCAGATTCGGTGGCGTCCTCGTCTTCATCATCATCGTCATCATCGTCCTCCACCTCCGTGTCGGGCTCGGTGATGCCGTCGATGAAGCGCGCGGTGTCCGCGTACTGGATGATCTCGTACGCAACCGACTGGCGGCGCGCCACGCAGTCGGGATCCGTCTCCCACTTCGACTTCTGCCTCATCTCGAGAATGACGTTAAGGTCGAGGTTTTCATACCAGCTGCAGATGAACAGCAGCAGCATGTCAGCACCAGCCCGAACTCCAGATGCCCGCCATTTCTTCAGCTCGGCCTTCACGCCAGTCAGCTTCTCGGCAAGCCCGCGGATGGTTGGTGGCGCAGTCTCCCGCGGCCAGAATAGGTCATGAAGTTGGAAGGCAGTGCGCACCAAATCGGTGCCCACGCCCCTTAGGAGCTGGAGCTGGACCTGCATGGTGGTGATGCTGTCTTCAATTGAAGCCTTGGCGTCCATAGGCTCGCCCTTCTCGGTGCGAACAGCTTGGGCCTTTGCCAGAGCAGGCTTGCAAGACGAGTCGAGGTCGGGGAAGATTTCTGAAAGAGCTATCAAAGATATTAGAGACAGGGGCAGAATAGAGAAATGAGTCGAGTAGAAGAGAAGCAGAAGGGAAGAGTGAAGTGCAAAGAAGTGGGCACTTACTATTCAGGTCGTAGAGTAGCGCCTGCAGCTTGTTCTTCCATGACTCTTCGTCAGCAACATGCTTTTCTTCTACCTTCCGGAACTGCGCCAGCTGGAGCGTAAGATCCGAGTTGCTCTCCTTCAGCGTCTTGCATTCCAGCTCGAGAGCCCTTTGCTTGGCCGCGGCTGCTGCTTCAGTCTTCTTCTTATCGGCCACTGCTTTATCTCTCTCGGTAGCTAGATCAATGGCTTTCTGGAGAGCAGTTCGCAGCTGGACCTGCAAGGGTTCCATCTCGGAGAGGTGCCTTTTCTTGAATTCCACCTCAAGGCTTGCAAGCTGCTGCTGCACCTCAGCAGGCTTGAGACAGTCGAGATGCTCCTCGACAAACTTCTTATGATCTTCTGTGAAAAGCAAAGCACGGTCAGCAGAGTAGCGAAGATGAAAGCAAGAAAACAAGCCGAGAAGACATCAACTCACCTTCCAGCTTCTTGATCGTGGCTTGGCCGCTCTCAACAAAGACGCGGCAGTTCGCATGCTCCTCTTCCAAGGTTTTAAATTTGCCTGCAGAGAATGGCCGATTAGAGCAGAAAGCAAAAGCGGGCGTAAGCACCAAACGCAGGAACCGCGTAGCTAAAAGCTTACTTTCGACTTCGGAGATCTTAAGGGCGCTATCCATGACCTCCTTCTCCGCCGCCTCATCGGACTTGCGCTCCAATTCCAGGGCCTCAAGACGCCTCCTAGCAATGCTGTGGTTCCATAGCAGCCGCCGGTACAGGTTGGTTCTTTTCAGAAGGCCATTCTGAGAGGAAGAAAGAAAAAGAATCAGACAAAGTCGTGAAGATTCAACCCGAGAAGGCGGCAACTCGGTTGAGTACCCGCCTACTCGGCCAGAATCTCGGGGACTGGGGGATGGATAAGAAGAAGGAGAAGAATAGGAGAGAAGGAAAATGCAACTCGGGACGGATGAGCAAAGCTTACCGCGTAAGTCTGTTCAAGATCCTCTGCGGCCTTGCGATGGACCAACAGCTTGGCGGCGAGCGTGCTGGTATTGGACGAGATAGTCATGGGTTTATAACCCATGTCCGCCTTGTTCCAGTCGATGCGCATGTGATCCAAATCGCCCAAAGACGTGCCGTGCCAGTTCTTGTTGCCAAGGACTTCGCTGTCCCACTCAGCGTCGATAAATCCAACCCGGTCGACTATCTGCTCAAGGCCCGTGGACGTTACCTCGGTTTCCTGAACCTCGCGCGAGTAGATCGAGACGGATCGGTCCTTATTCCTGGCTGGAAGCTTGGAGTCCACCGGCGTGGCCTGTTTGCCCCTCCTGATAGCAAGTTTCTTCTCGGCTGGGGTCATTGGGATGCTATGCTGCTGGCTCATCTTCACCATGTAAGGTGGGAAGGTGGGTGGATCTGGGAAGCTGGATCCTGCGGCGGTGTCAGCAGCCGCGTCAGGTTCACGGATGGTGAGCTGGCCGGGCTTGGCAGTTGGTCTTGGCGGCGGCATCGTGGCAGCACCACGCGCACCGCTACGCGAGGGATTCCTGCGGACAGTGCCCTCTGGCTGGCCTGGTTCCCGGAAGTTTGCTTCTCAGCGGCCTTCTTCTCGGCGGCCTTCTTTTCAACGGCTTCCTGTTTGATCTTCTTGATAAGATGCTTGGCCGGAGGGCTGGATGTTGTCTTGGTTTTCTTCATTGATGGGGAGTTTGGCGCGGTGGAGGAAGTGCCCTGCTGGGTAGGCGGCGCCAAGGCGCGCTACCCGGCGTAGCATCCGGCTGAGCGCTACCCTGCGCGGCGTGTGGTTGCGCGTCGCTCAGAGGGTATTGCTCCATCTCATCAATTGTCCCAACCCGCTGCTCGGCAGCGGGGTCTTGCTGTGTGGCGTCTTGTCCTTCTACCCGCGGCTGGGCCGCGGGGTCGTCATGCTCAGCAGCCCTTGTCGCTGGCTGCTCTTGGTCTTCTTCTCGCCGCTCAAGGGCGGCGTCATCATGCTGCTCAAGATCTTGTTCTAAGTTCTCCTCGGCCGTGGTGGCCGGAGGAGAAGGTGGCCTCGCGTCGCGATCAGCGTCCCGTGCTTCTTGTTCTGCGCGGGCCTGCTGCTCCTGCTCGGTGTCGTGGGCGTCGCTGTCCATGTACCGAGCGTCGTCGGAGTCGTCTCCTTTCACGGGAGAGGATGCACGCGCCTCATCCCGTGCGGCGTCCTCGTCCTCCTCGGAGATCTCGATGAGCTTGTCAACATCGATGGCGGTCTTCTTCTTGGGCTTGGTGGATGCGACGGCAGCACTAGCGTCCAAGGGGGCGCTGAAGAGAAGAAAGAAGTTTAGAAAAGGAAAAAGGACAGAAGAAATCGAGAAGAAACAGCGGAGTAAAAGGATTGGGAAATTGCGGCCACAGAGGTGTATAGCTTAGGAGAAAGTGGCTTACCCTTTGCGGGAAGGGGGTAGCCGTCGCCCTTTTGCCACGGCCTTCTTGGTCTTCTTCCCGGCCGTCTTCGTCTTCTTGGAGGGGGGCTCCTGAGCACCGCTACCCGTCCTCTTGCGAGTAACAGGAGCGGCGACTGCAAGCGGATCAACGGCCAGGGCGTCCTCCTCCTCGTCCTCGCCCTCCTCCTCAGCGCCGGCATCGTCTGTACCATTGGGAAGAAGGAAACAGTTCAGAAGCGGGAGGAAATGGGCTTGCGCTACTAGCGGCCAGACAAGATGAGCTCAATTACCTACGTCATCATCCTCGGACCAATCACGGACAGACGCATCTACGTGATGTTTCTCCGTCTGAGCGGCATGAGGGAGGTTGAGCTTGTCCGCGGTCTCGAAGGAGACCTCGTCGTCTTCCTCTCGGTCGTCCGACCAGTTGTCCTCGAAGCGTTCCATGCTCTCAGCGAGCTGGCGAGCAAGGACCTGAAGAATAGAGAAACATCACAAGTTAGTCAAGTTGCATAGAGGCATCCTACTCGGCAAGGCGTGCAAACATAAAGCACATTAAGCCTAAGCAGTGCTACTCCGTGTGCTACTCGGCAAGGCGTGCAAACATAAAGCACATTAAGCCTAAGCAGTTCTGCTAAGTGCCCTACTCGACGCAGAGTGCAAATACTAGTCGCTGCAAGATAAGAAGGCTATCTACTCGGAACATACATACAAGAAACAGGATAAGAAATACATACCCGCTCAATTGGCTTCGTACGGCTGTATGGGATGAAGCCATACTGCCAATTGTCCCTGAGGCCAGTGGTCATGATGGACCGCGCATGAGCGGCGACATCCGAGTTGCTGAGCTCGAACGTGGTTGTCCGAGTACAGTCGCGGGGGCCGCCCATGTAGCACATGGGGTGGACGCGGTGCTGGAGCGGCAGCACCCGCTTGGAGATCCAGCAGGCGATTGGGTCGTCGCTCTTGAGCCCTTCTCCGGCCAGATAGGCGAGGCGCTCGTCCGTCTGCTTCAGGTTGCTGTCGATGGACGGCTTGGTCCGCCAGTTCTGCCCGGTGGGAGCTCGATTGCTCCAGCGGGGCAGGTTGATTCGGTCCTCCACCTTGGCTCCCTTCGTGGCGGGGACATTCTGCACGTACAGGAACGTCCTCTGCCACTTGCGGACAGAATCCAATCCCTTGATGCACGGATGGTTGGTTCCAAGGCGCTGCACCATCATGGCGCTGCCGGTCTCTGTTATCCGGCTGCTGGTGTCCGCGCCGTCCTTCTTGCCTTTGCTGTGCTGGCGAAAGAAGAAATACCTGGACCAAGTCTCTGTTGTGGGGCGAACGCCCAGGAAGGCCTCGCATACCACGGCGTGGTACGAGAGGAAGACGACGGCGTTCGGAGGGAGATGGTGCATCTGGAGGCCGTAATGGTCGAGGAACGACCGGAGGAAATTTGATGCTGGAAGCCCGAATCCTCGCGCAAAGTGCGCGGGGAAGACGACGTGCTCACCTTCCTGCGGGGCAGGGACGAGCTCACCGTCAGGTTGCCGGCAGCGAACACCGGGAGGAACTCGCCGGGTGTTCACCAGCCATTGGCAGTCCTCGGCGGTGACCTCGGATCCGGCCCAGCCGGCGCGAGCGTTGTCGTCGCGAGCCATGGCGGTGAGAAGGAAATTGGGGAAAAGATCGAAGGATCTGGTGTGTGGAGAAGCTCGCGGCGGCGCAGTGAGTTGCGCGGCGGCGAGGAGCTCTGCGGCGGCGGAGAAACGAGAAGGCAGAGGGGAAATTGTGAGCGGAAGGAGAAGAAGGAGTTACCGAGGGGGTATTTATACCGCTCCTCGGATTACCGTTACGAGTTGAGGAAGTGGGATCGATCGTGGCAGTAATCGTGTGGCGTGGGGTCTGTGGGCCGGTTAGAAACGCACACAGCGCGGAACGCGCGCGTAACGGCCGCATTAGATCCCACGACGAGATCGTGGGCAATTACTCCGCGTGATGGGACGTAACGGGCTGGTGGGCCCACCCCGTGAAAACTGGGCGCGTGGCCTGTCAGTTCCCGGGCACCGAGGCGACGAAATCGTGTCCGCGTGACACGTGCCCAGTTGCAGCGCGGAAAGCCGGATTGTGCTATGTCACGCAGAGATTCCGTTTCAGGATTTCACCAAGTCATTTTACTCGGCTACAGAGAAGAAAAGTGGCCCTATTCGGAAGAGAAGAAACAAGATCAAGGGTTACTCGGAGGTTTTCACTCGGTATCCCAAGGTTCAAGGGCAAGACTGTCAAGGTTGGTTTTTAAGCTGGCAGGGCCCAGTGAACAAATTCGCAGGACTCTACCAGCTTCGGGGACTGCTGTCGGGGGGTTACCCCCGAGTAGGGTAAAGGCAAGTGCTAAAGGCAAGATCAGAATGGATGTTTGGCCGAGTAGCCGGCTACCTGGTACTCGCTACCCGGTCGACTGCTACCCGGTCTTACACCTAGACGGCCAGAAGGATGAATCAAGAGAGTTATGCTCCTCCGAATAGAAGAGCTGGTCCGAGTAGAAATGGCGGGAACCTACTCGGGCCAGAAGTCAAAGGAGCCGTTCTGACACCGAATCCCGCGTATCCCGGGTCCGTACTTGGCACTGTTCACAACACTGTTCATCTGAGGACGGCGTGCCTGACAGCGACAATGTGTCAGCAGGGCGTCGCAGGATAGGGGGGACCTACTCTGTGTTCGCCACAGTGATAACAGACTGGACACTTGGTTTTGCCCAACGACTTTCCGCACCAGGACAAATCTAGAAGCCAAAGCTGTCAGCGGGAACTCGGAAGAAGGACGATGTGCACACAATGTCGACATCTGTCTGTATTTGGCTGTATCAGGCAAGGCACCGAGTATATAAGGTGCCCTGCCCCCTCCTGCGCGAGGGATGCTGACCTAGATCCGGAGACCGATTCACATTTCTTGACCTAGTTCATCTGGTAGAGAGAAGAGTGGCTACTCGGTAGCAAGAACCATTGTACTGTGCCTACTCGGTGAGACATCAAAATACGGAGAGAAAGGCAGGAGTAGGGGTTTTACCTCCTCACGAGGGCCCTGAACCTGGGTAGATCGTGTTGTTTGCAGTGCCTGTTTCATCCTTCACGCGTCTACTCGTCGCGTGATCCCTCCCCGAGCGCCTCCAGCGTCCTTCGTCCCCACATCTTTAGCCATCCTATGGCATCTGCCGTGACACCACCACGACACAAACCGATATGATCTACGACCAGCAAACTGCAACAATGAACATATCTACCAATCATCTTATGAGATCACATAGACGACGATGTTTTTCAATAGCAACGTCTTCAGGAAGGTAGTGACGCTCGAGCACCGTCGTTACGAGATCCAACCTCCCACAGCCAAAATCTAGGATTTCACCTTCAAAAACCAGTTCAACCATATCCGAGCAATGCCATCCACAAGGTAATAATGTAGAAACATCCCTGTCGCACCCTGGTTGCTAGAGGATACTCATCGCACGAACTGGATAGCAGGTGCTTGGATTATGGGGCATACCTGCTCCCACGTCCCAGCTTCCTGGTAGGCCTGCGCTTATGCGCGACAACACAAGCCCTGCTTCCACCGTCGAAGTAAACTATCCTCTAGGAACCTAAGGCACTACTGTCGACGTACTTCATAACAAGCACGCACTGTACGTCAACAGCTTTGAACAAAAGGAAATCACAGAATGTCTCTAAGACACAAAAGAATGAAATAAGTTTGCAAATAGCCTTCACTAAGGCAGAGATAGCAAATACACACATACAGAGGACACATGTCCCAACATAGCATCATTACATAGCAGCGGAAGCATTCAACATGTCTGAGTACAGACAAAACCAGAAGGCTTAAGAAGCCGGGGAAAATAAAGGAGACGAAGCCCATCCACGTAGTTCCTGGATCCTGCCCGAGGTCCAGCTATCTACTTGTCTGCAGTCTCGTCAAACTCCACGAAGTAGCCATCCTGGTGATCCTCGTAGTCATAGTCGAAGTCTGCGTAAACCACAGCCCCAACGGGGTCAGTACATCCAAGTACTGGCAAGCAAGACTCACATTTCATCAAGGAGTTACTCGTCAACACAAGCCGGGATGCTTGGGTTCAACGGAAGAAGATAGGTATTATAAAAGCTGCCGCGGGCTGCTCTAACCAACTACAGAAGATACTACTAGTTCCGGCTAACAGAAAAGATAAGATCGAGGAATTGTAACCAACTGAAAGATAACTTCAAACAAACCCATCCTGGATCTCGCCCCTTATCCGAAGAAGCAATCCGAGTATAACTCACACCGTTGTATTAAAGATGAGTCAATTTATTGTGTGAATAACCTATTACTAGTCAAGTTACTTAGCATTGGGTGATACATGGTTGATCATTATGTTTAAGTTGTCCTGAGTACTTGTTAGCCAGTACTTTCACCAAGTAATCCATAACCGCGGAAAACACGGCTTCTCGAGAAGATTTATCCCTGCAGGGTGTGCTCCAGTACCCGTACACACTCAAGCCACCAACTAAAACTTAGGTGGACTTGACACGACCCAAACCATCTCTACAATCCATCCTAGGAGCCACGGAGCTATAAGGTCCCGGCCAGTCCGCCTAACCTAAGCGCAAGGGTGAAAACCACACCCCCCGGCACCACAGGCCTCGCCCTATATGCATCATCATCATCACCAGTAACCAATGGGGGTACCTCCCATTATGCAAGGAGCAAATGGAACACCCGAACTAAGTGTGGCTCTTCGGACAAACTGCAGATCAAGTCTAAGTCGAGGGGGGTCCCATACTACCACCCGGATGCGGTGAGCACGCTCATCATGGATCAGTAGACAAGACCCTTTTCCTATTAGGGTCGACACTAGCAGGCCTCAAAACCACTTAGGGCCTCCTGCCGGTGCCTTATCATCAAATTATTATTACCATTAGCAATTAACAGGATTGATTGATTAAATTCGAGCCCCCGGTACAATAATAATAGTAACAGAGTAACCGACAACAGACTCGAGCAAAAGCAACCCTAAGCATGCTAGATGAGAACAGGCACAAGCAAAGGCTGTAGGTATGGAGGTGAGGCAATATCATGGCTCAAGGTAGCATGTGATGGGTTCGGAGAACAAGCATCGATTCATAGGGCTAGCAGAAATAGACAAAAGGATAGTATCGACAACAAGTGTGGAAGAGAACTCGATGATTCATGTGAGTGATAACTTGCCTGCAAACCCAGTAGCCTGGTACTGAGCAAAAATCCTTAGAAGGGGTACCGTACGTCTCTTCGGTCTCAACGTCGTCGTCTAAAGCGGGAAGAAGCAAACACACAATCGAAAGAGACGAACAATCAATACATGGCATAGGATGCACAACCATGGGATGATGCATGTCATGTTAATAGATGCATCAAAGTAAACTACTTGACAAGGTAACACAATTTAATTGGACCCATATGCAATGTGAATTGCATATGGATGCAAATGGTTTAGGTTGAAGCAATGATCTACATTTGATTAACAAGTGTAAGTAGTTAAACATGATGCATGCATGATGATAATAAGAACTAAACAAAGTTAGATGCAATTGGAATGATAGTTAACAAGTTAGGGAATTTATTATTAAGTTTGGAAATTGTGGTTACTTAATAGTGTTACACAAATAGTTGTTGTTTTCATCAAGTTAAGTTGCTCATAACAAATGACAAAGTTGATACTTGAAAAGGTTATGTTTTTCTGGTTGGAAAACATATTTTACATGTTCAAGAATAATTAAATTTGAGCAAGTTATGATTTTAGCAATTTTAATTGAATTAAACAAGGTTTAAATTATTTAGGCAATTTAAATTATTCAAATCATGAAACAAAATTTATATTTGAATTGGTGGTTCAAAACGGTATGGAAAACATATTTTATTTGTATGATTTGGATTAATAATGAATTAGTTATGGATTTCAGCAAATTGCAATTGAATTATTTGAATTCAAATTTGGATTGCATTTTGAAAATTCAAAACAGAAAACAAATGTTATAGATAGATAGACAATTTAATTTAGAGTAGTGCACATATTTAGATTTTATTATTTAGAGTTATAGTTTGAAAGTTATTAACAATTTAAAATATAGGACCAAACTGGGAATTAAAAGGACTTGGATTTAAAAAGAAAACGCAGGAAAAGATTTTGTTACCGCGCAGATAACTACCCAGGGCACTGCCAACTGGGCCCTGGGCCTGCGTGGCACCTAGGTGGCAGGCTAGGAGGTGAGGTGGCCTCAGAGGTCAATGACAGGTGGGTCCCACGGGGGGGTTGCGCGCAGGAAAAAATTGGGGAGGCAATTGCCTCCCCTAGGATTCGAACCAGGGACCTTCCCTTGGGCGCACGGGTAGGAACCGGTTGGGCTAGCGAATGACTTGTGACAGATAAGGGGCAGGGTTGGGGTTATCTTTCAGTTACGAGGTGTAACTGAATCTTTCTGTTTTCCGTGCGTGCAGGGACAGTTCGCGAGCGAACATAGCAGGGGCGGCCGGCCATGGCGCTGCTGCGCACTGCCCGCCGGCGAGCTGCCGCGGGTGGCCGGTTCCGTTCCCGGCCCTAGCGCGGCCGGGCGGGCACCAGGGCGCCGGCGGCGAGCCGGAGAAGGAGGCGGCGGTGATGACCTTCGGTGGAGGATACAGAGAGACGAGAGGGAGAGGAGAAAGAGGAGAGCGGCGCGAGGGAGGAGAGGGAGGAAGAAAACTAGGGCACGGGGGAGCCCTAGGGCTAGGGTTATAGGGGAGGTGGAGGCTCCATCAACCGTCCTCTCCTCTGTATGTGTACGTGGAGGCCATGGATGGTGGTCGTACAACGTACGGAGGAAGAAGACAACAGACGTGGGGGGGTATGGGTCTAAGGGCACTGGGCTAGCCCAAATGGGCTGTCTGCTCTCTTATCCCTCTCTCTCTCTATTTTTTTTGTGTTTATTATTTTTTTTTGTGCAGATTTGGAATAGAGAGAGAAAACAAAGGTCCTAGGGTTTTCAAACTTTGGAAAAGATTTGTATTATTCTATTTTTTGTAACAATCACCTTAAACAAACATTGTTCTCCAAAAATAATAATTATTTAGTTAATGTTTGGCAATTAGATGAATTGAGCAAAGTTGGTATATAAAAAGAATAAATGCCACTTAACCAAAATTAAGTTTTTGATTCCACTTTTAGTGGAACAAATATTTGTTTGTTTTTATAGTTTTTATTTGGCACATTGTAACATAACAAATATGAACCAAAATTGAATTTTGGTTTTGGAATTCAAATAGAAATCAGATGGAAACAGATGCAAAGAATATGATGACATGATGCACAACAAAAATAAAACACGAAACAAACATCTAGGGGGAGATTTCAAACCTGGGATGTTACAAAACGCCCCCCCTTGAAGGAATCGCGCCCCGAGATTCCTACTGAGAAAGGAAAAGGTCCGGATACTTCTTGCGAAGATCCTCTTCAGTCTCCCACGTTGCCTCTTTATCGGAATGATGCGACCATTGCACTTTCAAGAACTTGGTGCTCTTGTTGCGAGTCTTACGAACGGTCTCATCGAGAATTCGAACAGGGTGCTCCTCATAGGATAGATCTTCTTGCAGTTCAATGGAATCATGATCAACTGCACGATCTGGATCTTTGAAGCACTTCTTGAGCTGTGACACGTGAAACACATCGTGCACCTTGGATAGTTTTTCTGGAAGTTCAAGACGATAGGCATTTTCCGCACGCCTTGAGAGAATGTTGAAAGGACCAATGTATCTCGGTGCTAGCTTTCCTTTCACACCAAAACGATGAGTGCCTCTGAGGGGAGTTACACGGAGATATGCTTTGTCACCAGGTGCATAAATCATATCCCTGTGCTTTCTGTCATAGTAGCTTTTCTGACGAGACTGAGCAATCTTGAGATTGTCACGAATGATGCGAACTTTCTCTTCGGCTTCCTTAACAATGTCAGGGCCTAAGAGTGAACGTTCACCAGCTCCAGACCAATTGATTGGACTCCTGCATCTGCGGCCATAGAGTGCCTCAAACGGTGCCATGCCTAGGCTTGCCTGGAAGCTGTTGTTGTAGGAGAATTCAGCATATGGAAGGCATTCCTCCCATTTCATGCCAAAGGAGAGACCACATGCTCTGAGCATATCCTCGAGAATCTGATTGACTCTTTCGACTTGCCCTTGAGACTGAGGGTGATAAGCTGTGCTGAACAGAAGTTTGGTGCCCAATGCTTCTTGAAAACTCTTCCAGAAATGAGAAGTGAATATGCTTCCACGGTCTGAGCTTATTTCCAATGGAACACCATGAAGGGGAACAACCTTTGCTGTGTAGAGCTCTGCTAACTGGCTAGCTGAGATAGTTTCCTTTACAGCATAGAAGTGAGCAACCTTAGTGAGACGATCAATAACAACGAAGATTGCATCATTGCCCTTTTTGGACTTTGGAAACCCAGTAACGAAGTCCATTTCAATCATGTCCCACTTCCACTCAGGAATTTTCAGCGGTTGGAGAAGACCGGCTGTTTTCTGATGAACTGCCTTAACACGTTGACAAACGTCGCATTCAGAAACGTATTGAGCAATTTCACGTTTCATGCCAGACCACCAGTACAGAGTCTTGAGATCCTGGTACATCTTTGTACTTCCAGGGTGGATGGAGAGAGGAGTTTCATGAGCCTCCTTGAGAATAACATCTTTGAGACTTTGAACTTGAGGAACCGCAATGCGTCCTTCGAAGAACACCGTTCCCTTGTCATCAATTGAGAAGCACTGATACTTCACATTGCCTGCTTTGATGTTATTTGCGATCTTCTTGATCTCAGCATCACGAAGTTGTTCAGAACGAATCTTGTCCTCGAGAGTTGGACTAGCTGTCAAGTTTGCAACATAACCTTGAGGAACAAGACCAAGGTTCAGCTTCTGGAATTCTTCATGAAGAGGTGGTTGGCTTTCCATGATCATGAGATTATTGCAATACGACTTGCGACTGAGAGCATCGGCCATAACATTAGCCTTGCCTGGAGTGTAAGAAATGGTAAGATCGAAGTCTTTGATCTTTTCAATCCATCTCCTTTGCCTGAGGTTTAGATCTGGTTGAGTGAAGATGTATTTCAGACTCTTATGATCGGAAAAGATTTCAGTGCGATTACCCAACAAGTATTGCCTCCATTTCTTGAGGGCAAACACAACTGCTGCGAGTTCAAGATCATGAGTGGGATAGTTGAGCTCATGTGCGTTCAACTGACGTGAAGCATAAGCCACAACTTGACGTTCTTGCATAAGAACTGCACCTAGACCTTGTAGAGAAGCATCACAGAATATCTGGAAAGGTTTGGTAGTATCTGGGCCAACCAGAACTGGTGTAGAAGTGAGTTTAGTCTTCAGGAGATTGAAACTTTCATCACATTGTGGAGACCAAACGAACTTCTTGTCCTTCTTGGTGAGATCAGTGAGAGGCTTAGCAATCTTGGAGAAGTTTTGTACGAAACGACGGCAATAGCTAGCCAAGCCAAGAAAACTTCTGACTTGCTTCACCGTCTTAGGAGGTTTCCAATCAACAATTGCCTTAACCTTTTCTGGATCAATGGCTATGCCCTTGGCAGAGATGACATGACCAAGATAAGCAACTTCTGGAATCCAGAACTCACACTTGGAGAACTTGGCATATAGACGATGCTCGCGAAGTTTCATGAGAGTGAGACGAAGATGTTCTCCATGCTCTTCCTCAGATTTTGAGTAGACAAGAATATCATCAAGATATACCACAACGAACTTGTCTAGGTATTCATGGAAGACAGAATTCATGAGTCTAGAGAATGTCGCCGGTGCATTGGTGAGACCAAAGGACATGACGGTGTATTCATATAGACCGTACCGAGTGGTGAAAGCTGTCTTTGGAATATCTTCCTTTCTGATCTTTATTTGATGGTAACCCATTCTCAAGTCCAGCTTGGAGAATATTGAGGCTCCAGCAAGTTGATCAAACAGATCATCGATACGAGGAATTGGATATTTGTTTTTGATTGTTTTCTCGTTGAGAGGACGATAGTCAACCACGAGTCTCTTTGTTTGATCCTTCTTCGCAACGAACAGAGTTGGGCATCCCCAAGCCGAGGAACTAGGTTGAATGTAACCTTTCTCCATGTACATATCGATTTGCTCCTTCAACAACTTCAGTTCAGGAGGAGCTATCTTGTATGGATGCTTAGAGATTGGAGCAGTGCCTGGTTCAAGTTCGATGACGAACTCAACAGCTCTGTCAGGAGGCATTCCTGGCAATTCTTCTGGAAAGACATCAGGGAAGTCACAAACCACCGGAATAGTTTCAATAGATGGTAGAGGATTTGCATTGAGAGTGTAGAGTTGAGCAACTGGATTTTCGGCATGGAAGTAGACTATCTGGCCAGAAGGGTGTGTGATTTTGACAGACTTAGCAGGACAATTAATGACTGCTTTGTTGGCTACCAGCCAATCCATCCCAAGGATGACATCAATATCTGAAGAGTGGAGAGCTATCAGAGATGCCTGGAATGGAAGGTTTCCAATTGTGATCTCGATGTTCTGGCTAACTTTATTGCTTTGCCAGCTAGATCCCGGTGATTTCACTAGGAGAGGGATAGACAAGTGTTCGAAGTTGATTCCACTGTTGTTTGCAAAGCATTGAGAGATGAAAGAGTGTGAAGCACCAGAATCGAACAAGACTTTAGCACGAAACGAGTTCACAAGAAGTGTGCCCATTACAACCTCTGGAGATTCTTCTGCTCCCTGGGCCTTGACATGGTTCACCTTAACGGTTCTCACGCCAAGCTCGTTGTTGTTGTAGCAACCCAACGGAGGACCACGTATTCTTGTCGGCGTCGACCTGAGGCGAGGTGGAGGTGGAAAGAGGTGCCTTTGCGGACACTTATCGGAATAGTGGCCCGGCTGTCCACACTTGTAGCATGTAACAGCAGAACGAGGAGCTGTTGGTCTTGGCTGAGATGGAGCACCTCCTAAAGATACCACTGGGGTGGGAGGGCGGGGAAGAATTCCTGCCGGGCTTGGCAAGCTGATGGGCGGTGTTGGAGTGGTATATGGAACCCAAACTCTTCGTTTTTGTGGAGGCATGATAGCTTTCGAGAGATTAGCCTGTTCACGAGAGTGCTTACGAGATTCCTCAACCAACTTGCGCCCATGCTCTTCATTTAGAGCGATGTTGACGAGGTCCTCAAAATTCTTGGCCTTGACGTTGGTGAGAGCATACTTGAGTTCCGGGTTGAGACCCCTGCGGAACTTTGCCATCTTTCTCGCTTCCGTGGAAATTTCATCTCCGGCGTAGCGAGCCAGACGATTGAACTCTCTTTGGTATTCGAGAACGTCCAGATTGCCTTGTGTGAAAGAATAGAATTCCTCACGCATTTTCTCCATGAGCCCATCGGGAATGTGATGGCGCACGAAGGCTTGCTTGAAATCCTCCCATGTGATTGCCACACTAGGACCTCTCATTTCTTGGAAATTCTCCCACCAAGACATGGATTGTCCACGGAGAAGGTAGGTCACGTAAGGAACACGGTCCCCGTCAGCCACATGAGCTACCATAAGAGTACGGTTCATTTCACGGAGCCAGTCATCAGCATCCAATGGCTCGGAGGAGGTATCAAACGTGCGCGGATTGAGCTCAAGGAACTCCCGAATAGACACCCGGGTGTTGCCATTACTCCCAAGGTCTTGGTTCTGCTGCATCTGCTTTATAACTTGCGTCATCTGAGACAGCACTTTCCCCATCTCAGGTGGCAGTGTGGGTTGTTCGTCACCACTTTCCATCCTGAAGAGGATACCAAGATTAACACAGTAACCGGATAACAAAATCCAATATAAGTGCTTAAAAGGATTACTTCAGACGGTAAGAAGGTAGCATGGATCAAACATATACTACCCTCAACGTTCACCATAAATGGTTTGAGTACGAAAGGATAACTAAACATAGCTAGGAATGGATACATCAATGGACGAAAGGTTCTTGAGAGAAACATGATATTGAAGCAACATCGGGAAACTCGCGACCAAAACTCCTAAGGTACTACAGAAGAACCCAGAACACGTGAAATCCTAACTTGAAAGTTTAGATGAGAAGAGAAAAACAACGTTGCACTTCCTTACCAGAAAAGGGAGGGTGGGTGGGGAAAGAAATAAAATGGCAGAATTCCTACTCTCACGTTTCATTTTTCCTATATAGCTACAAAATAGTTTCTAGACTCAACTGCGACCAGTAAAAGGGATCCTACAGGCAGACAGGCTCTGATACCATTTGTCGCACCCTGGTTGCTAGAGGATACTCATCGCACGAACTGGATAGCAGGTGCTTGGATTATGGGGCATACCTGCTCCCACGTCCCAGCTTCCTGGTAGGCCTGCGCTTATGCGCGACAACACAAGCCCTGCTTCCACCGTCGAAGTAAACTATCCTCTAGGAACCTAAGGCACTACTGTCGACGTACTTCATAACAAGCACGCACTGTACGTCAACAGCTTTGAACAAAAGGAAATCACAGAATGTCTCTAAGACACAAAAGAATGAAATAAGTTTGCAAATAGCCTTCACTAAGGCAGAGATAGCAAATACACACATACAGAGGACACATGTCCCAACATAGCATCATTACATAGCAGCGGAAGCATTCAACATGTCTGAGTACAGACAAAACCAGAAGGCTTAAGAAGCCGGGGAAAATAAAGGAGACGAAGCCCATCCACGTAGTTCCTGGATCCTGCCCGAGGTCCAGCTATCTACTTGTCTGCAGTCTCGTCAAACTCCACGAAGTAGCCATCCTGGTGATCCTCGTAGTCATAGTCGAAGTCTGCGTAAACCACAGCCCCAACGGGGTCAGTACATCCAAGTACTGGCAAGCAAGACTCACATTTCATCAAGGAGTTACTCGTCAACACAAGCCGGGATGCTTGGGTTCAACGGAAGAAGATAGGTATTATAAAAGCTGCCGCGGGCTGCTCTAACCAACTACAGAAGATACTACTAGTTCCGGCTAACAGAAAAGATAAGATCGAGGAATTGTAACCAACTGAAAGATAACTTCAAACAAACCCATCCTGGATCTCGCCCCTTATCCGAAGAAGCAATCCGAGGATAACTCACACCGTTGTATTAAAGATGAGTCAATTTATTGTGTGAATAACCTATTACTAGTCAAGTTACTTAGCATTGGGTGATACATGGTTGATCATTATGTTTAAGTTGTCCTGAGTACTTGTTAGCCAGTACTTTCACCAAGTAATCCATAACCGCGGAAAACACGGCTTCTCGAGAAGATTTATCCCTGCAGGGTGTGCTCCAGTACCCGTACACACTCAAGCCACCAACTAAAACTTAGGTGGACTTGACACGACCCAAACCATCTCTACAATCCATCCTAGGAGCCACGGAGCTATAAGGTCCCGGCCAGTCCGCCTAACCTAAGCGCAAGGGTGAAAACCACACCCCCCGGCACCACAGGCCTCGCCCTATATGCATCATCATCATCACCAGTAACCAATGGGGGTACCTCCCATTATGCAAGGAGCAAATGGAACACCCGAACTAAGTGTGGCTCTTCGGACAAACTGCAGATCAAGTCTAAGTCGAGGGGGGTCCCATACTACCACCCGGATGCGGTGAGCACGCTCATCATGGATCAGTAGACAAGACCCTTTTCCTATTAGGGTCGACACTAGCAGGCCTCAAAACCACTTAGGGCCTCCTGCCGGTGCCTTATCATCAAATTATTATTACCATTAGCAATTAACAGGATTGATTGATTAAATTCGAGCCCCCGGTACAATAATAATAGTAACAGAGTAACCGACAACAGACTCGAGCAAAAGCAACCCTAAGCATGCTAGATGAGAACAGGCACAAGCAAAGGCTGTAGGTATGGAGGTGAGGCAATATCATGGCTCAAGGTAGCATGTGATGGGTTCGGAGAACAAGCATCGATTCATAGGGCTAGCAGAAATAGACAAAAGGATAGTATCGACAACAAGTGTGGAAGAGAACTCGATGATTCATGTGAGTGATAACTTGCCTGCAAACCCAGTAGCCTGGTACTGAGCAAAAATCCTTAGAAGGGGTACCGTACGTCTCTTCGGTCTCAACGTCGTCGTCTAAAGCGGGAAGAAGCAAACACACAATCGAAAGAGACGAACAATCAATACATGGCATAGGATGCACAACCATGGGATGATGCATGTCATGTTAATAGATGCATCAAAGTAAACTACTTGACAAGGTAACACAATTTAATTGGACCCATATGCAATGTGAATTGCATATGGATGCAAATGGTTTAGGTTGAAGCAATGATCTACATTTGATTAACAAGTGTAAGTAGTTAAACATGATGCATGCATGATGATAATAAGAACTAAACAAAGTTAGATGCAATTGGAATGATAGTTAACAAGTTAGGGAATTTATTATTAAGTTTGGAAATTGTGGTTACTTAATAGTGTTACACAAATAGTTGTTGTTTTCATCAAGTTAAGTTGCTCATAACAAATGACAAAGTTGATACTTGAAAAGGTTATGTTTTTCTGGTTGGAAAACATATTTTACATGTTCAAGAATAATTAAATTTGAGCAAGTTATGATTTTAGCAATTTTAATTGAATTAAACAAGGTTTAAATTATTTAGGCAATTTAAATTATTCAAATCATGAAACAAAATTTATATTTGAATTGGTGGTTCAAAACGGTATGGAAAACATATTTTATTTGTATGATTTGGATTAATAATGAATTAGTTATGGATTTCAGCAAATTGCAATTGAATTATTTGAATTCAAATTTGGATTGCATTTTGAAAATTCAAAAACAGAAAACAAATGTTATAGATAGATAGACAATTTAATTTAGAGTAGTGCACATATTTAGATTTTATTATTTAGAGTTATAGTTTGAAAGTTATTAACAATTTAAAATATAGGACCAAACTGGGAATTAAAAGGACTTGGATTTAAAAAGAAAACGCAGGAAAAGATTTTGTTACCGCGCAGATAACTACCCAGGGCACTGCCAACTGGGCCCTGGGCCTGCGTGGCACCTAGGTGGCAGGCTAGGAGGTGAGGTGGCCTCAGAGGTCAATGACAGGTGGGTCCCACGGGGGGGTTGCGCGCAGGAAAAAATTGGGGAGGCAATTGCCTCCCCTAGGATTCGAACCAGGGACCTTCCCTTGGGCGCACGGGTAGGAACCGGTTGGGCTAGCGAATGACTTGTGACAGATAAGGGGCAGGGTTGGGGTTATCTTTCAGTTACGAGGTGTAACTGAATCTTTCTGTTTTCCGTGCGTGCAGGGACAGTTCGCGAGCGAACAGAGCAGGGGCGGCCGGCCATGGCGCTGCTGCGCACTGCCCGCCGGCGAGCTGCCGCGGGTGGCCGGTTCCGTTCCCGGCCCTAGCGCGGCCGGGCGGGCACCAGGGCGCCGGCGGCGAGCCGGAGAAGGAGGCGGCGGTGATGACCTTCGGTGGAGGATACAGAGAGACGAGAGGGAGAGGAGAAAGAGGAGAGCGGCGCGAGGGAGGAGAGGGAGGAAGAAAACTAGGGCACGGGGGAGCCCTAGGGCTAGGGTTATAGGGGAGGTGGAGGCTCCATCAACCGTCCTCTCCTCTGTATGTGTACGTGGAGGCCATGGATGGTGGTCGTACAACGTACGGAGGAAGAAGACAACAGACGTGGGGGGGTATGGGCCTAAGGGCACTGGGCTAGCCCAAATGGGCTGTCTGCTCTCTTATCCCTCTCTCTCTCTATTTTTTTTGTGTTTATTATTTTTTTTTGTGCAGATTTGGAATAGAGAGAGAAAACAAAGGTCCTAGGGTTTTCAAACTTTGGAAAAGATTTGTATTATTCTATTTTTTGTAACAATCACCTTAAACAAACATTGTTCTCCAAAAATAATAATTATTTAGTTAATGTTTGGCAATTAGATGAATTGAGCAAAGTTGGTATATAAAAAGAATAAATGCCACTTAACCAAAATTAAGTTTTTGATTCCACTTTTAGTGGAACAAATATTTGTTTGTTTTTATAGTTTTTATTTGGCACATTGTAACATAACAAATATGAACCAAAATTGAATTTTGGTTTTGGAATTCAAATAGAAATCAGATGGAAACAGATGCAAAGAATATGATGACATGATGCACAACAAAAATAAAACACGAAACAAACATCTAGGGGGAGATTTCAAACCTGGGATGTTACAATCCCCATTGCCAGTTATAAACTACTAACTTGGGTCAAGACCTAAACTTTCACCTCGGAGCTCGAGACAGCGCTTGCTTGCATGCTCGTATTGCTACGCTCGTGTACAGGCCTGTGTATGAAATGGACATACCTAACATGTACATGACGAAAGAGAAGATCGGGCGCCGGCCTTCTGAAAGATCGTTTTCCGTTTTGATAATTGATGACAACATAACTATAGGACTAATGTCTATCTAAGAGTATTTGCATGTTCTATTTGATATATATGAAAATGCCCAGGTTCTTCAAGTACAGAATCTCAATGAGTTACAGGAATGATTCTAATGGAAAGAGCTCAAAGAAACAAAATTGGGATGTTGTTTTTCAAGCAGCGGAGGCTCCGGTGAAACCACCGGAACCTCCGCCCCATTCATTTTCCAACCACGTCCAGGCGCCAGCCTCTGGTGCAACCTCCGCTAAAAACACCTTCGGGTGCATAAGAGCAGAGGCTGCAGCGGAGCCTCCGGTGAACCTCCGGTGGGCGGAGCCTCCGCTGGCTCCACTGCCCCACTGTGGGCGGAGCCTCCGTGGTGCTACCGCCGCTCATAGTGCATTCGGGTGCATACAAGCAGAGGCTAGAGCGGAGCCTCCGGTGGGCGTAGCCTCCGCCAACACCACCGGAGCCTCTGCCCTGAAGATTCCAGAAAGAAGCAAACGTGCCACGCGGGTGCGCGTAAGTGAAGACCACCGGAGCCTCCGGTGCTGCGTGGGTTTCTCAACGGTTGGATTGGGGAAGGGCTATTTAAAGCTCTTCCCCTACCTCATAAATGCTAAGCTTTGCCCACTCTCTCTCCTAGACATTAATGAAAGCTTCAACCTCCTAGATCTCCTTTCCAACCACCCAAACACTCCGAAACTTTGTGGAGATCTAGAGGAGACCTAGATCCGTGATTCCACCAAAGAAATTTCAAATTCATCCACCACATCCTAGTAGATCTAGAATCCTACTTGAGGCCTAGAAACCTTAGTCGATCTTGTGCTTGTAGCTTCCACCTTGTTGCAAGAAGCTTTGGATTCGTTGAGAGCCTCCATCCATCTTGTGGAGTGTTCTTAACCTCGTATAAAGGTTTGGTCAACGCCTTCAAGTCGACCTCATAGTGGAAATGAGAATATCCCTCACCGGAGAAGCTCAAGGAGAATAAGGTGTGCACAACTGTGCTATTGAGGAGCGCCTAGATGGCTCCCCACTTCTCCAACGTAGACGTACTTCTCTTGAGAAGGAACTACGAGAAACATATCATTGTCTCCTTGTTTACACTTGTGGTTTATCTTCTCACCTTTCATTTTACTTCCGTTGTGTATCTTATCTTGTATCACTTAGGTTGCTCACCTAGTTGCACATCTAGAGAACCATATCTTACCTTGTTTAGCCCTAATTAAAAGGAAAAGAGGAAAAAATGGTAGTCAACCTATTGACCCCCCCTCTAGTTGACCATAGTGCACTTTCAATTGGTATCAGAGCCTCGGCTCTTGCTAAGGGCATAACCGCCTAAGAGTATAATGGTCAATGAAAATGAGCGTGACGGTTCTAGTGCGGAAATCACCAAAATGGCCGACACTATAACTAACCTACAAGAAAAGTTTGGAACCATCCAAACCAAATTGTCCAAGATTAGCTCTAGTGATGGTTCGGAGGTTTCTAGCATAAAGAAGTTGTTGGAGGCCATGATGGGGAAAACCAAGAAGTCCGAGGAAGCACCTCCCACCGTCGAATATGTTAGCTCGGATGATGAGTCCATTCGAGACATCGCCGAAATGGAAGCTAACATTGCTTTAGCCAAGCCGAAAGCTAAGGCAAAAGCCGATAAAAAGGCTAAGAGCGATGGGAGCTCTGAAGGCTCCAAGTCTCAATCGGCTAACGGTTCGGGGTCTAACTCAAAAGTTCCACCACCTCCCAATTATGGCACTATCCATCCTATTGCTAGAATGCCACATATTCTAAATGTTGGACTTCCTCCCATGCTTAACACTAACGAATTCACTTCTTGGAAGTTCGATATGGAGTCTCATATTTCAGGGTCTTGCACCGCCTTGTGGAGAAGTGTTCTCTATGGATTTCATCCTCACGATGCAAACAACTTGACTCCAAGAGAAGACGTTGAATTTCAACTCAACAAGACCGCTCTTGTCACTATCCAGAAGGCTCTCCCAAGAGAACATCTTGAACACATCCGCGGTATCAAGACCGCCAAGGAGGCTTGGGATAAACTTGACACCTTGTTTCAAGGCAATGCTAGCATCCAATCCTCCAAGTATTATGTGGCTCTTGACAAATCCGAGAACTTTGTTATGCTTGAAGATGAAAGTTCCGAGGAGCTATATAGAAGAGTTGTCAACCTTGGCAACCAATTGAGGGATGCATGAACACACTGTTTAGATAACACTGAAAGTGTATATCTGGATAAATGTAAGAAGGTTGTGTACCTCAGGTATCGTCATTTTCTTCCGCGCAAGCACCCCTTAAGAAAAGCTGGCAAGCATTTCAATGGTGAGGCAGATACCAGGGAGACGCCTATCCTACGACCTGGTGATGATGTATTTGATATGGTGAAGGATTTGAAAGTAATCTTTGGAAAGGGTCCGGGCAGACAAGCTGTTCTGAATGACGCTGACGGACACGCACCCATGTGGAAGAAGAAATCTATATTTTAGAATCCACCCTATTGAAAAATCCTAGATGTCCGCTCTGCGATCGACGTGATGCACCCGACGAAGAATCTCTGCGTGAATCTGCTAGGCTTCTTTGACTTGTATGGGAAGTCAAAGGATACATCTGAAGCACGGCAGGACCAGAAACACACGAAAGGACGAGACGTCAAGAATCCCGAGCGGTTT
Organism: Alopecurus myosuroides; assembly: GCA_028641055.1. Taxonomy (NCBI): domain Eukaryota; kingdom Viridiplantae; phylum Streptophyta; class Magnoliopsida; order Poales; family Poaceae; genus Alopecurus; species Alopecurus myosuroides. The sequence goes on from CM054062.1 coordinate 334,815,411, forward strand.
CAAGGTGGTCCTGCCAGCTACGCTCTTACAAAGAAAGAGAAGGAAATCTTTTTTGAAGCACTAAGTAGTATCAAGGTCCCGTCTGGCTTCTCGTCGAATATAAATGGAATAATAAATTTGGCGGAGAAAAAATTCCAAAACCTAGAGTCTCATGACTGGCACGTGCTGATGACACAATTGCTTCCGATTGCGTTGAGGGGGATTCTACCAGAAAATGTTTGACTACCCATTTTGAAGTTATGCGCATTCCTCAATGCAATTTCTCAGAAGGTAATCAATCCAGAAAGTCTATCAGCGTTACAGACAGATGTGGTCTAATGTCTTGTCAGCTTCGAGTTAGTGTACCCACCATCCTTCTTCAATATTATGACACACCTCCTAGTTCACCTAGTCAAAGAGATTGCCATTCTCAGTTCTATGTTTCTACATAATATGTTCCCCTTTGAGAGGTTCATGGTAGTCTTAAAGAAATATGTTCACAACCGTGCTAGGCCAGAAGGAAGAATCTCCAAGAGTTATGGAAAAGAGGAGGTAATTGAGTTTTGTGTTGACTTTCTTCAGACCTTAAGTCGATTGGTGTTCCCGAATCGCGGCATGAGGGAAGAATGAGTGGAAAAGGCACGGCAGGAAGGAAAGCAAAGATATTTATGGATGGACATTCTTTCACTAAATCACACTACACAGTTCTACAAATGTCCACCTTGTTGGCTCCTTATATCGAGGAACACAAGAATATTATACAGTCCAAAAACCCGGGGCTGGCTAAATCCTTAATTAATGATGAACACATGTATAGTTTCAGCGTCTGGTTGTAGATAGAACTCATGAATAACAACATTGTTGGAGATCAGCTCTACTTGTTGGCCAGGTCACCATCTTCGACTGTACTGACTTTCCAAGTGTATGAGATAAATGGGAATACATTTTACACGATTTCACAAGATAAAAAGAGCACCAACCAGAATGGTGGTGTCCGTTTCTATGCAACCGGATACAATGGGGAAAATGACACATATTATGGTTACATAGAGGAGATATGGGAACTTGACTATGGACCTAATTTTAAGGTCCCTCTGTTTCGGTGCCAATGGGTAAAGATGACAGGAGTAAAGGTAGACCAGCATTACGGAATGACAACAGTGAATCTCAACAGTCTTGGGTACAGAAACGAACCATTCGTCCTAATCAAAGATGTGGCTCAAGTTTTCTACGTGAAGCACATGTCTACCCAACCGAGTAAAAGAAAAAATAAAAATTCTAGTACATCATGCGGTGAGCCGAAGCGGCACATAGTTCTTTCAGGGAAAAGAAACATTGTGGCAGTGGAGGACAGGACAGACATGTCAGAAGATTATAATAACTTTAAAGAAATTCCGCCCTTCAGAATAAAAACTCACTCAAGCATCGCGTTAAATAATGAAGATTCTCCATGGCTACGACAGAAAAGTAAACAATGGCGGCACTAGTTGGTGATAACATATTAAACCTTCATAGTTCATGTAATATTGCTAGACTATTTTGTAATAATGTATCAAACATTGCAGATTATCTATATCATGTGTGAAAACATTGCAGATCTCTTCCTCTTCTTCTTCCTGCTGTGGGTCGAACTTGAATGGCGTTTTAAAAATCTTTACTTGTTTAAATAGTTAGAATAATTATTTTTTAAAACAGAAAATGTATTTGAAATGTTTATGCAGTTTTAAACACTTTTCATATTGAAAGTTTCTCCAAATTCAAAACCATTCATAAACTAGGTTTTTTAAAATGTTTGAAAATTCAAAAATTGTTACTAGTTTGAATAGTTAGAATAATTATTTTTTTAAACAGAAAATGTATTTGAAATATTTATGCAATTTTATACACTTTTCATATTAAAAGTTTCTCCAAATTCAAAACCATTCATAAACTAGGTTTTTTTAAATGTTTGAAAATTCAAAAATTGTTACTAGTTTGAATAGTTAGAATAATTATTTTCTAAAACAGAAAATGTATTTCAAATGTTTACGCAATTTTAAACACTTTTCATATTGAAAGTTTCTCCAAATTCAAAAATATTTGAAATAGTATTTGAAAAGTGGCAGTGAAAAAAAATGACGGCATGAAAAAAATATATGAAATTTTGGGTCTTTTACCCCGGGAGATGCGCGGGCAAACGATAGCTCACCTCCCCCCTTTTGCCCCGGTTGGTGTTACCAACCAGGGTAAAAGACCTCCACCTATATAATCCCGGGCGGTCGCTCCGCCCGGGGAAAACCCGCAGATATCGCTAAGCCCTCCGGCGCCGAAATCCAGAGTGACGCTGTGAGGCTGCCGGATTTCGCCGCCGGGGTCCTCGCCGTCACTCCTCGCCTCCTCTACGCCCGCGCCTGTGCGGCTCCACGCCTGCGCCCGTGCTCCTCCGCGCCTCCGCCCGAGGTGAGATCGCCGCCGACCTCCTCGCCTCCTTCGCGCCCAAGCCCTCCTCGCCGCCGTGCCCTCCTCCTCGAGGTGAGATCGCCGCCGGCCGTGCCTCGGGCCTCCACACCTACTGTACATTTTTTTGGTTAATTTAATTACATTGTTAGTTTAGTATTAGTATTAGTCTTAATATTAGTGTTAGATTAATATTAGCATTGTTAGTAATATGGTACTGTTAGTATTAGCTAGTGTTAGTAAAATTAGTATTAGTGTTAGTATTAGGTAATATAAGTATGAATATTAGTGTTAGTTAGTTTATCTAGCAATATATAGTATATATTTGAAACCCTAGTTGAACTAGTTACTTTAATTAGGTTTTTATTTTATTATTTTTGCAATCTTGGATGTTAACTAGGCATCATCATTAACTAGTTGAACTAGTTACTATTAGGTTGCAACTTATGATATTATAAATTTTTGTATCCATAACGAGATCTCCACTGCGATGCAGTGCGCGTGTTGGCGGTGGACGTGCCGTCCCCGTCAAAGAAAACACAATCGTACCACGTGGACGTCCACGTGGATCGCGTGTACCACGTGGACGTTGTGGTGGCGTAGCCATCAAGGAGGAGGAATCAGCGTCTCTAGCTCGTGGACGTAGGCATGGACGCGGGGCACGGGAGGCAGCACGCGGAGCACGACGCGGCGTTGTTGCTGCGGTGGAGAAGGCTGCGGCGGAAGAGGAGGAGGAGGATGACGGTTTTCGGCTACCGGAGTTCTACGTCCACCTATCGCACCCACTGCAGAACAGGCTTCGTCTTCCACAGTGGATATCGGAGATCCTCCTCGAGCGCAACGGGCCCTTTAGGATCAGCCTCCAGTTGGAGGGTTACCACAACGGGCTTGTTCAAGTGTTCCTGCAGCGACGTGGCGAGGACCTCTACCTGCGCCATGGGTGGGGGCAGTTCCAGCGCATGCACAAGCTGGATGTGGGCAACATGCTCACATTCAGGTACATCAACAACGACATGGTGGACGTGCTGAGGTGAAGTTCTTCGACGGCACCCAACTCTGCCCCGTTGCTGCCAGCATAGTTCGGATGACAGCACCTCTGATTCCGAGGCTGACGAGTCTAACTCCGGCGAGTCTGGCTCGGGCGAGTCTGCCTCCGACGCAGAGGTGTAGTATGTCGAGCAGTGTATCGCTCTCCGTGTCCAGTGCCATGTTCTTTTATTAGCGATATCGTCAGATTATGTTTTCAAGTTTATGTCGTACTATGTTTATGTCATTGTGTCGAACAATATTTGTATTCGTGGCAGACTATGTTTATGTTATTGTTGGTTTTCATCTGTGTTTATGTTCGACAATTTGTCATCTTTCTTACTATAAATGTTTATTATTTGAAAGATCATTGAATTATTAGTGCACTTGAAGAAAAATAGAATTTTTAATCTTGCCAATTGTTAAAGGAAAATAGAATAAGCAGTGAGCAAAAATAGGGAAACAGGAAAAAAATAAAATTAGAATAAGCAGAGGAGCCGGCCTGCTCGCTGAGCAGAGCCCACGTGAACACTTTTTTTACCCCAATTGATAAGGCCCACTTGGTCATTAGAGGGGTTTTAGCCCGGGTTTGGCAAACCCGGTTGGGCAGCCGTGCATAAGGCCCCCTCCTGGGGCAAAAGGACTGCAGTCCACTAGCGTTGCATGCTCGTGTAGAGGCCTAATAGACACACCTACGGCTGCTAGCTGAATAATGTCATGCCAGAACTGAGATGTGTACCCTTGCAAAAAAAAAAAAAAAAGAACTGAGATGTGTACAATACAACACTACAACCTCAGATCAGAGAGCAGATGATCGATCGAGCTCGCTTTTTCGTCGCCACAAAAAATATTTGTGAGGGGAACCATGAAAAGCAAGTTCGCCGTACGTAGGGATAAGCCCGAATCGTGGCTGAAAACAAAGGGATGATGCTTAGGAAGCAAGCGTTCAATTAGCGTGCTGCCGTAGAAACGGACGACTGCAATGGCCTCCAAATCCAAAGCAAGCACGAGGAGTACGTGGAGAGGTACAAGTGCAAGCAAAGTCAACCAGACGCGAGACCCAGCATGTACACGACGACAGAGAAGGGTAGCTCGACGACGACGACGACGGCGACGCCGCCGCCGGCAGTACTCGATCACGAATTAAACTCGTGTGGGCGCGTACGCTTAAATGACTTCTCACACGACACGGATGGGATCCATCGTTTTCGTGGCAATTGAGGAGCTATATACGCATGGGCGTGTCGACCATCCAGTGGTACCTAGCTGTATGGGCACCAATAAATGGTCAAAAATAGACAGGAAGGACACCTGCTGATGTCATGATGACATCAAACAGGTTTTGGGGACACATCAATGGTTTCCTTCTGCAACAAAGGATCATGGTTTAGAAAAGTAGCCTCAATGCCTTCCATTGTCAACACTAGCATCAAGTGGAATGCCAGGGTTGAGGACGCGAAACATTTGAGCTATCTCATGCCGCGAGAGTAGGCATTGTATCCAACACTTTTTTTGGCTTGTTCAATTTTTTTGTAATCTAGACCCTCCTTAATTAACGAAATCGGCAAAGCTTTTACCGTTTTTCAAAAAAAAAAAGCAATCAAGTGCATGATAAGTACAAAATTATTAAATGCATCCTTATTAGGAGCACATATACAACCCTTAAGCCCGGCCATAATGGCGAATATTATACATTGTGTATGGTAAAATCATATGGGACTCCAACATGAAAGGTCTAAGAGACAAGAGTGGACAAATGGCTCTCGAGCTCCAAGGAGCTCGTTTTTTAAAAGTAATAATGATACCTTTTAAAGTTTCAAAAAAGTGAAACCCTGGAGCAAAAATGGCAAATGGGTGGATCTAGGTGTGGTGAACAATGAACATTTCTAGAACTACAAAATTTGTTAAATCCGTCATTTTTGTGCAACCTTAAATATAATGAATTTTGCATTGAGATTTTACATGTTGTAGAGTTCAATGTTATCTACACCTAGAATTGTCTCCCTGATTTTTTTGAAACTTTGAAACACCGTTTAAATAAAGCCCACCATGTAGCTCCGGTTCCAAATGTGGTTTCCGCTAAGAGACAATGTTTTAAATGGTCGTCCTCTTCAAATATACTACTATTTAGAATAAAGTGTTAAGGCCTAAGGAGTAGTACTCTAGATATATCACTATCCATATGCTGATAGGGCCTGGATATCTCTAACAGTTTCCCGTGTTCTCCTAAATACAACTCGTGTGACACCACAAGGTATTTACAAACCTTCAATCGTGGCAACAACCATTTTCGACAGAATTAAGATAGAAGCGGCAAACGGAGTTGCCATCAATGCTAAGTAATGCTAGGAATATGGGTTTACCCCATATATCCAAGTCGGGTAATTCGGTTTATAAAAAAAATTCCATCTAAGTGTCGAAATAAGAAAAACCCGACAATTTGTGTACCGAAAATTTGGGTTTTGGCTCGGGTTTTCTGATTTACCTGAATAAGAACAGATCCACAAAAAAGTTTTAGCCCTCAAGGGGAAAAGGCAGCCAGAGGAGGCCCACGAATAGATGAGTCGGAAGAAGGTCAATGTGTCATTGCATCAAGGCACATCGTCGATGGAGGCCCCCTTACCGTTTGCACACAAGGTCGCCGAGATGCGAGGGAAGAGGCACCGTCACGCGTTCTGAGGGATAGGAGCTAGGTTGGGGACTTGTGTGTTCGTGTAAGGTTGTGTCTCTGCAGGCATTTGAGTTGACCAATAAAATCATGAGAGGTATACGAGAAATACGAGGTGTTGAAAAAGAGGTAGATGTGAGATATAGTTGGGTGTAAGGTTGGGATTTTGGGCTTCTGCATTGGGGCAATGCGGTAAATTAATTTGCTGGACGAGGCTAAGATTTCCTATGTATTTCAGGTTATTTTGGTACTAGGAGTACTAAATTAATGTCCCAAATAAAATTTGAGTTTTGGGAGTTGCCACCTGAGGTGGTGCTCGGATTTTTTGGGTTCATGCTATATGGGCTCGGGTTCGGGCTTGAGATTTATACCCATCCTTTATGCGCTAAGCATATTATGCTCCATGCCGGCCGCGGGTGAGTAGGGCCTTTTTATGGCGACGGGACTTTGTTGTTCTTTCTTGCTTGAAAGCTCTCTATCTATTAATAGATTGAAGTAAAGATTTTGCGTCCCCTTCAAAAATGGGATAAGTAGGTTAGCAAACATAAAGCAGGGCAGTGCACATTGAATTAGGTAGCACTATAACCAGAAACCAATTTTTTTCGATAAGATTAAGCATAGACCGAGTGATTATTTCGGTGTAGTAGCCAGAAGAAGAATCATGGATCGATTTCAGCAAACCGTATGTTATTTGACGGATCATTTTTGGCAAAATTTCTCTGCCAAGGCCCTCAAAGTGGTCGAATATAATGGCCAAAAATAGGGGAAAAATAACCTGAAACACATAGCAAATCTACCTGGACCTAGGCTGGCTGGGCCGCTGGGGTATACCCTAAGATGGTTGCTCAGGGTCCATGCGCTAGCTAGCTAATTAATCAGGATCTCGGATGGCTGACGAGACGGGGGCGTGGGGTGATCGATCACCGTCGAAGCGGCTCTCTCGCGATTCGTCTCCGCGCGGGTCTCTCCGATCTGTATATCTCGATGCATCGACCCTGTCTTTGCATGCCGCTTTTCTAAGCTAGAGTCCGTCCGTATTAACTCGGCCGCTGGTTGAAGCACGACCACCGGTTCATTGCCAACATTTGTCAGGACATTGATCCCGGTGGTGGCCCTCTCGACCGACCTGTCAAATATCTAATCCATATCGTACATGTCGTTTGCTGATCGAGGATCAACAATACAGTACGTACGTATGTACGACGTCAGCTCAGTCGACGTCCCTGCCAATCAAGCAAAGAAAAGACAGAGTTAATCACAACAACAGCTAGCTAATCATGCAGTTAGGTAAACAGTTTGTGTTGAGGCTTAATGAACAGCATGGACTTTTGTTTTCACCATGCGCGCAGGCTCTCTGAAACACACACGCGCGCGCGCAGATCAGAGAGATGGAGGGGGTAGCGATGAGCGGATACGGAGGGAGGTGACTGAGAGCGACGGGGCAACAGTCTTCCGGGGCGAAAGGGACCGGGTTCATACGGGACGCCGATGTGCTGCGGCGTCGCCGTCGCCATTACGGGCCGGTGTCCGTACCTCGCTCCCTGTAGGTAGCTTAGCTTCACGGTTAGTCACAAAGTCCATGGAGCCCGGCCTCACACGTCGCCCGTCTGGCCCCGGCCCCTTATTTATACCTCCGGCCCGCCCGCCGGCTTCTGCTTCACTGCTCCACCCGTACGTCCGTCCGACCGTCTGGTGCTCGGCCATATATACAAGCTCCGTCGACCAGCTGAGCTCTCGCTCCCACGCGCGCGCGCATCGCACGACGGCGGCGATCCATCAGTTGGGTGGAGGATTGGGAGGCAGCGCCCGAAACCGACCGGCCGGCGGCGGAGGAGCTAGCTACCGCCTGCGGCCATCATCGCGTGATCGAGCGAGCGACCACCACGGCATTGCGTAAGCTTCCTGCGGCATGCCTGAATATATTTCTGTCCCATTCGCATTTTGTCTTGTTTCATTCCCATGCATGAGTGTGCTGCTGCAGCTGCTGCAGGGTGCGTGTTGTGCTGCGTGCGTTCTGTAGTTTCATTCCCATGCATGATTTGTTCCTTTCATGCAAATGGTGATTAGTTCCAGTGTCAAAAAGAAATACAGATAGTTCCCAGTACGTACCCGCTCTGTTTTTTTTTTTTTTTGAGAAAATTGCCGCTCTGTTGATGGTTCCCGATGCGGGCCCACTCCTTGCTTTCCTGGCCGACAAACAATCGTGTGGGCTCAGGTCTTGAAGGGCAGCCCAAAACTGGCGTGTCACTAGACCTGCAACTCTAGGATTTGTTCAAGAAAGACGAGACGTGGGTAATTTTTTTTGGGTAATTTCTCCGTCGACCACCCACCTACCCTGATGCAGAGAATTTCGACACGTCGATGCTAACCCCTCCAAGAAACTGAGAAAACAATCCTTATATTGCTCTTCTCCTTTCATCCACATCGGCGAGTTCCATGGAGCAAACTGCGTCAGCTACTTTACGGTTAGCTAGCTTTTCCGGTGCAATACCACCTTGTCCAGATGAATCGTCTCACTCGTGCAATTCGTCATAACTCAAAACTCAGGGGAACTTCCTCTGTTTTTGGTCTGTAATATATACTGCTAATGCTGTCGAAACAAAATGACTCGAGACTTTTGCGAAAAGTGAAGACCAACTTTGCAGCATTTTCACAAAACTCTTGAGCACATGCTTGGGGGCAGCACTTCCCCAGTGGTTCAACAACATTATCATCTTAACGTTGCATTGCTCCATCACCGTTGGTCGGTCATCGGTTACTACTGCACAAGTAGTAGCTGAAGCAGAGCACAAGGAGAGACCTTTGTAAGATACGTAGATGCCGATCGGGTCACGTCTGAGGCATATTATTGAGGCCGCAAAACCACACAGACTGTAAAGCTAAACGTATGATTAGGGTTTGGGGGTAGGAACCGGCTCAACCCTCAAAGGGGTGGCCTATCTCATATATATATTAGCCACAAGTACAGGTACGTATCACGTACGTATTACAATACAACACATCATCTAACACCCTCCCTCAATCTCAGCCACGTCCCAAGGAATCCAGAAGGGTGAGATTGCGCCTACATGTCTCAAACATGGGTAAAGGTAGTGGCTTAGTAAAGATATCTGCAAGCTGATCTTTAGAAGAGATGAACTTGATCTGAAGTAGCTTCTGAGCAACCCGTTCTCTCACAAAATGATAGTCAACCTCAATATGCTTTGTCCGTGCATGGAACACTGGATTAGAAGCAAGAAACGTAGCACCAATGTTATCACACCAAAGAACTGGTGGTAAATCTTGGGGAATTCCCAATTCCTTAAGCAAGGACTGGACCCAAATAAGCTCAGCAGTTGCATTGGCAACAGCTTTGTACTCTGCTTCAGTGCTACTACGAGAGACTGTGGCCTGTTTGCGAGCACTCCAGGCGCACCCAATGCGGATATGAGAGTATCAGCAGCTGCAGGTGAAGAACTGACCAGTATAATGTCATCAACATACACCAGTAGATACATCGTAACAGTAGGTCGCTGAAGGAGGAATAAAGATGTATCGGCAGTCGAAGGAGTAAAACCATGAGCACGAAGAGCAGTAGCTAAGCGAGCATGCCATGCACGTGGAGCCTGCTTGAGACCATACAGTGCTTTCGACAATCGACACAAATGATGAGGGCGATCAGGATCCACAAAACCTGGTGGTTGACGCATAAAAACCTCCTCTTCCAATACGCCATGAAGGAAAGCATTCTGGACATCCAGCTGACGAATAGTCCATCCTCGAGTAACTGCAACTGAAAGAAGAAGACGAATAGTAGTTGGTTTGACCACTGGGCTAAACGTATCCTCATAATCGATCCCGTGTCGTTGTTTAAATCCTTTAGCCACTAAGCGTGCCTTATACCTCTCAATTGTCCCATCAGCATGCTTCTTTACCTTAAACACCCACTTCGAGTCAATAATATTAACGCGAGGCGGAGAGGGAACCAGTGTCCAGGTGTTGTTGAAGAGAAGGGCCTGAAACTCTTGCTCCATAGCAGCGCGCCAATGCGGTATAGTCATGGCAGCTTGATACGTACGAGGTTCAGAAGTAGGGTCCTTCACGGCATGCGCCATGCAGGCAGCAAACCAGGCAACGGTGCCATCAGTCCGATCGAGCGGACGATAGATGCCACTCCTGCTGCGAGTGTGCGGGCGAGTCGCAATCAGCGGGCGAGGAGGAGGCTCAGGGGACGCGCCAGGCGACGAAGAAGCAGGCGACGCAGATGCAGGCGACGCCGGCCCAGCAGATCCTGGCGCAGTGGGCGACGCAGAGCTAGCAGTCGCCGGCTCAGTGGCAGAGCCCGGCGTGGCGGGCGACGGACAGGTGGGCGACGCCGGCCCAGCAGACGAGCCAGGCGATGTGAAGCTGGGCGACGCTGAACCAGCAGGGGAGCGCGGCACGGAGCTGGGCGACGCCAGCCCATCAGGGAAGCGCCGCGCGGAGGTGGGCGACGCCGGCCCAGCAGGGGAGCGCGGCACAGAGCCAGGCGACGGGCTCGATGGCGAGGCAGACGGGCTCGATGGCGAAGGGCTGGCAGGGGCAGGCCCAAGATGCATGTGGGGCACGCCAGCCGAGGCATGCACGTCGCCATGATCGACGTACGGGACGGAAACGGGCACAGTAGGCGTTTCGTCAAGCAATTCCAGTCGAGCGCCGCGACCAATACCTGCACCATGGTTAGGTAAAAGAACAGGTGCATATGCAACATCCTCAAATTGGTCAGGAGGTAAAGGAGATGAATGCAATGGAGGTGACGCGGTGGCAGATGTGGGAAGAGAGGCAAACGGAAAAACGGACTCATCGAAGATAACATCACGAGATATGTAGACACGATTAGTAGGTACATGCAAACACTTATACCCTTTATGAAGTGAGCTGTAGCCAAGGAAGACACATTTTTTAGAGCGAAACTCAAGTTTCCGATTATTATATGGTCGAAGATGAGGCCAACACGCACAACCAAACACCTTAAAGAAGGTATAGTCAGGTTGTTCATGTAGGAGAACCTCAAGAGGAGTCTTCATGCTTAGAACACGTGTAGGAAGTCTGTTAATGAGAAAACAAGCAGTTGCAAAAGCATCACTCCAAAAACGAAAAGGAATAGACGCATGAGCAAGCAACGTGAGGCCAGTTTCAACTATGTGGCGATGTTTCCGTTCAACAGCGCCGTTCTGTTGGTGTGTATGTGGGCATGATAAACGGTGAGCGATCCCAAGCTTACTAAAGAAGGTATTGAGATTGCGATATTCGCCACCCCAATCACTCTGAACATGGACAATTTTATGCTTGAGAAGACGTTCAACATGCTTTTGAAATTGAACAAAGATATTAAACACATCAGATTTGCGCTTAATGAGATAGAGCCAAGTAAATCGACTATAAGCATCAATGAAACTGACATAATAATTGTGACCACTAACAGAAGTTTGGGCAGGGCCCCACACATCCGAAAACACGAGTTCGAGAGGAGTTTTAACTTCTCTCGTAGATAACGAAAAGGGAAGCTGGTGACTTTTGCCTTGCTGACATGCATCACACACTGCTACCTCTTTATTGCTAGACTCAAAAGGAAGCTCATGACGACGAAGAATATGACGAACTATGGGGGTGGCTGGATGACCAAAGCGAGAGTGCCATTGTGACGGGGATACACGAACTCCACTGAAGACTCGAGGGACTGCCGGTCCATCCAGGCAGTAGAGACCATGGGTGCATCGACCACTAAGTAGGACGTCCCGAGTGACCCGATCCTTAACAAAAAAATCAGAAGGGTGAAATTCAACAAAGACATCATTATCACGTGTAAACTTAGGAACAGATAATAAGCTACGTGTGACAGATGGAACATGGAGAACATCACAAAGATGGAGTTTGCGATTTGTGTGACTAGTGGAGAGGGATGATTGACCAATATGAGAGATGTGCATACCTGACCCATTCGCAGTGTGAACCTTGTCATGGCCCTGGTAGGTCTCCCTCGTCTGAAGCTTATTAAGCTCACTAGTCAGGTGGTCGGTGGCGCCGGTATCCATATACCAATGGGGATCAACGGGATAGGACTGAGTCTGGCCTTGTGACTGAGTTTGTCCTTGTGGCCGATCGGCCAGGGCTGCTTGGCGCTCGTTGTTGCGGCCATCATTGCCATATCCCAAGAAGCTGCGAACGAAGCGTTTGTGGCAGCGGGAGGCGAGGTGCCCCTCTCGGCCACAGAGCTGGCACACCGATCGCGGACGACCACCTCCTGTGGCGCCGGTCGGTGGAGTAGATGGCGCGGCGGACGGTGCCCTATTGGCAGCCGTGGGCGGCGTGGGAAGCACCGGCTTGCCGCCGGAGGGGGAGGAGCGCTGTCCCCCCCTATAAGCCGCGTTCGCCGAGATGTCGGAGCCACCTTCAATAGCACGGCGACTCTCCATGCGCTGTTCCGTGCTGAGAAGACGGGCATAGAGATCACGAGGCAGCATAGGCGTGGGACGATCCGTGACCACCTCGAAGAGGGAGTCGTACTCGCCATCGAGACCATTGAGAAGGTAGGACGTGAACTCATCGTCCCGAAGTGGCTGTCCAATAGAGGCAAGGGTATCCGCTAGGGTTTTCACCTTGTTGTAGTACTCGGTGACGGATGAGTTGAGCTTCTTGACTTCACCAAGCTCACGGCGGAGAGCCATGGAGCGGGCAGAAGATTGCGAGGCGAAGCTGCTCTCGAGAGTCCCCCACGCGTCGCAAGAGGACGAGGAGAACAAGACCATCCCCGCGACACTCTCGGTGAGAGAGCCGCGAATCGCCGACAGGATCGCTTGATCTTGCTGCACCCATAGACGGTGCGCCGGGTTTAGCACCGGGCCTTGTACAGTCTCGAGGATCATCGAGGGGCACGACAACGTCCCGTCAACGTAACCCACGAGGTAGTGACTGCGGAGGAGCGGCAAGAGTTGAGCGCGCCAGAACAAGTAGTTGTCGGTGGTGAGCTTGATGGTGACGAGGTGCGCGAAGTGGACGGGGGCCGGAAACGCGGTTGGCGCCGGCGATCCCGCGCCAAGGGACGCAGCAGGTGGCCCGGTCGCGGCGAGAGGCGCAGCCACCGCGGGCAGCGCGGCGGGAGGCGCGGCCACCGCGGGCAGCGCGGCGAGAGGCGCAGTCACCGTGGGCGGCGCGACGGCAGACGTGACGTGGACGTCGGCCGCAGGTGGCGAAGGGGCAACGACCATCGTGGTCGTGACGGAGCCGGAGGGCGCGGCGGCTGTCCCCGCAATCGACGGAGAGGCAGGCGGCGGCGCAAAGGAGAAGAGGGAGCCAACGCTCACAGTGCCGAGAGGAGGCGAGGACGCGGCAGGCTGGGCCAGGAGGGCGGCAAGGGACGCCGGGATGGCACCGGCCATGTGCGAGGCGGAGGCGGCGGCGGAAGACATAGATTGGATCGGTTAGGCTGATACCATGTAAAGCTAAACGTATGATTAGGGTTTGGGGGTAGGAACCGGCTCAACCCTCAAAGGGGTGGCCTATCTCATATATATATTAGCCACAAGTACAGGTACGTATCACGTACGTATTACAATACAACACATCATCTAACACAGACGCACAAAAGGTAAGCACGGGGGCAGGCGGGCCACATCGCCAAGCTCTTCTTCTTTATCCAATGATCAAAATGGCAAGCCTTGTGCTTTGTTTAAAATAAATAAACAAATAAAGAGAGCATAATCACAGCGAAATAGGTCGACAGACAGACAATATGCACGACAAACTCCAATGCGTTTCTTGCCCCTTTTCCCTGTTGAACATATGCTCAAAGTTTAAAATGTTTCTTGGATGCGAAGAAACGGCGCCGTCACGGTCACAGCAGCAATCCCTCCAGCTCGGTCCACATACGTCTCACGCGCAACTCAAGTGGATCCATGGGCAGCATCCATCATCCAGATCACCGTTCCGTGGCTGTGGCTACCTGGCAAAATCACATGCGTCACAGGATTGTCGTGGCGTGGAGAAGATAGATGCCATGAGATGGTTAAAATGTTGGGGCCGATCGACGCTGTAGGTATTCGGGGAGTGATCGCACGTCGAGTAGACGCGCTCAGAAACACGGCAAACACCTCGATCTACGTAGGTTCAGAGCCCTCGTGTGGAGGTAACACGCCTACTCCTGCCTATCTCTCTGTATATGATGTTACCGAGTAGCCACAGTACAATCAGGCTCTCAGCCGAGTAGCCACTCTCCAGTTCTCTCTCTGTGTAGCACTAAGGAGCGCAATAAATACTCTTAGGGCAACCTCGTCCTCGCGCAGCAGGGGGCTGGGCGCCTTATATACTGGTGCCCAGCGAGTAAACAACTATTAAAAGTACACGATTAGATAACGCCACTATGATAGCAGCAACACGCTTCCGTGTTCCCGCTGACGCCGTTGCGAGAAGTCGCCGCGCCAACCAGCTGACAGGACTTGTCCACACTGTCAGTCTCACAGAATAGCCTCTTGACCTGTCCTGTCCCCTCTGTCAGTGACAGGACATGACAGGCGCCCACCCTCACTGTGCCCACGCCGTAGCGCGGATAATCATGCGTCCTGTTAGTCGAACCGCACGCTTGTACGGCTACAGGATATGCAGGATCCCGTCAGAACGGCTCCATTGACTTCGTTCCCGAGTAGGATTGATGCTCATCTACCCGGACCACCTGATCTCTACTCGGATGATTCCAAACTTCCTCCTTATCTTCTCTTGGCGTTCAATACTTATTACCGAGTAGCATCTACCGGATAGCAGGTACCCGGGTAGCCGCCTACCCGGTAAACAGTACTCTGATCTCTGTTTTACCACCTGTCTTACCCCTACTCGGGGGTAGCCCCCCCTCCCCCCGACAAGGATTGACATGGGGAATTCGGTACGACCACCTCGTGTTGTGGGACACCAGACTGTATATACTACCTCTGCTTCTCAATATATGGCGTATATATTTGGACAAAATTCAACAGCTTAATTTCGACCAAGAAAAGCCAATTTTCTTGGATCCCATCACATAATTCCAACAGATAATACCATGCGCATTCAAACAACAGATTTGGAATTGGAAAAGCCAATTCGTTTCTGTCTCGGATTTGGTATTCTCGCTCCAATTCAATTCCAAGGCTAAATACCAACATCCAAACATAGCATTATAAACAAATATATGGAAATTTAAAAATTAAAGGAACTCACTATGAAAAAAATATGGCCTATGACGACACTACTGATAATAATTTGGTATTCCAGATGTTCATATTTTTATTTATATGGTTGGGTAAATTCAGTATATTGTGGATTTTGACTAAATATATACGCCCTATTCTTCGGAGGGAGTACCAAGAGTATGTAACTTGGTGCAAAAAGCTGGGCTGCCACGCATATGCTTGGCTTCTTATTTGAAGAGAAAATATATATACAGTCGTTTCTATTACAGATACACATCTTTCTTGTGTTTTGCAAAGCTCTTTGTGCTATACGTTTCTAATTCACTCCTGCTAATAAAAAATAGCCAGCACTAAAAACACTACAACTACAACGAGCACAACGACGCGATGGAGATTAGACTTCAAAATTTTTGGAATTTTTGGGGACTTTGTAAAGATTATTTCGTCTGTATTTCACCAAATTTAAACAAATTTTGATTTTTCCTACGAATCTAGGTCAAATATTTTCAAGATATATATTTCATTACCGACCAAAAATTCATTGAATTTTGAATATTTGGACACGCCCACTCGTCGCAACTTGTGGCCACCAACGGCGTGTTGAAGGGCCGCCTTCCCTTGATTTGTGTCACTATTTTTCTTCGATTGGATTCAGATCAAAACACTCAAACTAATACTTACAAATTACTAAAGCACAACTTGGATCCTGGTTCTTTTCATAGTAGTCGGACGCTAGCTCCAACCATGTTACCATCATGTCATGGTGTTTTTAGTGTACGAGGGAAGGGCGTTGAGCACTCGGCGCGAAGTTAATGGTAGACGCTCCAACTCGTCGTAATGGTGGACCTGCCTTTTTTAGCGGAGAAACTTGTTACTACCCCGTTCCGCAAAAGAAGGCGTATTTTGGTTGCTTTGACCAATAATTAGTCTATTTATATAAATTTTTTTGACACATAATTAATATCATTGCATTCGTATTCAAAAGTATTTCACTATGATTATGAGTTCTATCACATATGTCGCATATTAAATGCATAATTCTTGGTTAAAGCCCCGGACAAACAAAGCAAAATACGACTTATTTTTCGGAACGGAGGTCGTATTCAACTTAGAGCATTGGGCCATCGGAGATTTCATGGTCTACTACTTTGTCGTCTTTATTGGTTGTAACAAAAATGAATAACCTATCGTGAAAATTTAAGCCCGTTGGAAAGATATTAAAGGAATTACTTTTTGTTGAAAAAATAAACTTTTTCTTCCCTTTTAGAGCAAAAGCTAGTCTAGATCCAATACATATTGAAATGAATAGGTCTACTACATATAATTTCCTTGGGATACCATTTTCATTTTAAGTCAAGAGTAGCGCCAACATTTTGGCCTAGAATCATGTAACTCACTCGTGATTCCATACCCAACGTGGTTGACTGCCATGAAATCGTTAGCGTCATTTCAATTAGAATTGCAACTAATGCCTATATAGTATGTTAAGTCAGTCCCGTTGGCAAACATCAACCAAATACGGCCAAAAACAGTTCTAGTTTGTCAAAGACGAGACGTTGGTAATTGCCGGTTACCAACATTGCTTCGTGGGTGGTAAAAAAAAAAGTCTTTTTTGACAACACCTGTCTGGCTAGAGCCTAGAAGCCTATGACATGCAGATGAGAATCCTCGAATGAAATAGACGAAAAAAAAAGATCTTGTGTTGTTTTTCTGTTTCTTTGGAGTGTTACCTGGAAAGCCACTTTATTCGGTGCAAAGCGACGGTGAAGAAAGGTCCAGCGTGACCTCTCCTTGTCCTTGTCCTTGTGCACGCACGCACGGGTGCAAAGGTCATAGGCTTGTCTTTTCACCTCTCCTCGCAATTGGGCGGCCAGGGGTGAAGGAGGTGCTCTTGTTTTTTTGTACGTGATGGATCGTCTCACTCCACATTGTCACCGTTCCGAGAATTGACAAAAATGAATCACAACACCAAATTGTTTGTTTTTTCCACCTGGCCGGGCACTGGAAGAATCATCCTTTCATAACTAGAGTTGGGCAAGTGAAGCGATCAACTGCTTTGGTTTCACTCGGAAAGTCGGAAAATTACTAGTTAGTACATTTGGTTTCATCTTGGGCTCCGTTATTCTATGATAATGGAGCACAAACCCTTTCTGGGGGTGTCGTATGTAAAAAAAAATTAAACATGTAAATATTTTTTTTTAATAGAGGAAGCACTGGAAATCAGGAGTGAAATACAAATGCACTTTGGAGAAAACCGTAGTGAGCATCCATGCATGCCTATGTACAACACAACAGCACAAGTAGAGGCCGGAGAAACACGGCAAGATCGGTCGATGAAATGCACGGTAGCCTCTCACGCGTTTTTGCGTCTCTTTGTTGTTGAAATAGACACATTTTCCCTCTTGAATGGGAAGAAATGACACTATAACTGGGGTGTCCATGCTGGCCCATTCCTTGATGCCCATTGCCCGGACCGTCTCGTTTCCTTTTTAAGGGTGCCCGATTCTAGGTGTGGGTAAGGCCTGGAAGATTAACCCAATATTGGCCTGATAAACGTCTATTACTCCTAGAAACAGAAAAACAAAAGAAAAAGATCCCGCCCGTTACGTCTTGGTACCTCCGGGCAGCCGTCCTTTTTCTTAATTCAAAAATCATATTACAAGTGTCAAAATATTCTACTACTACCTCTGTTTTAAAATGTAAAATATCTTTTACCAAGCTAAACTAGTTTGCTAAAAAAAAGCTTATATTTCGGAAATGGAAACATTTTTTTTTCATGTAGCCAATAATGCATCTAACAAAATATGCAAATCGCGGTGCGAAATTCTTTGTTATCATAGTCTACATAAAACTGACAAAATCTGGTGTACTTTGGAGAGATTTAAGAAGTGTATATAGTCAAATCTACACATTTATCCTTTTTGTGTAGCTCAGCGATACATTATCGACAGCATGTACAATTTTATCCATATATTTAAAAACTTGTAAATGATACTTTTGAATTGTTTTATAATAAAGGGAACACGGTAACTCGGGACCAAAAAAAAAAATATCTTCACGCGCTGGTAGATTGATTCACAGTCCCTTTCACAAAGACCCACTGTTGGGTCCATTCCGCCGTGAAGGGAAGCGAGCTAAACGCACGGGCGGGATGCCTACCAACCATTCCGTTGGCAAACGCCAACCAGATACGGCCAAAACAATTCAAGTCTGTGCAACACGAGACGGCTTGGTAATTGTCGATTTCGTGCTGTAATTAGAGGCTGTAAATAAATTAAATAAATGCGTACCATAGACCAGCTGTCCCGCTAAGACGATGACACGCAGATGCTAGTTCCGTCAAAATAATTGACAAAATAATCCTCAACGTCCGCGTCGGGCACTTTTGGGTTAGGTCTCCCGCAAAGCGACGGCGAAGACGGATCCAGCGTGATCGTGTCCTTGTACACGGGTGCAAAAAAGTCTTTTCTGCCATCGTCGTAGTTGGACCAAGGGATCAGGAGGATTTACTCTGTTTTGTTTTGTTTTTTGTTTGTTGTACTCTACTAGTACCAGTGCTGTCCAAAACAAATCAGTTCTGTTTTGAGTCCACGACACCAGGCTCGTGAGAAAGGGAATCACAACACTGAATGAAAGCGCCACAGCACCAGCGAGAGGCTTATCCTCTCGCCGCTTTTGAGAGTCAGCCGAGGCGTCCTGGGCAGGGCCTCTCTCGCCGCCGGCGTGCGCGCTGGAAGGCGTAGAGATGGGCCGGGGTGGATCCCCCCGTTGTGTATAGCAGTAATCTGTAGTATTAGATGTAGGGTTAGGTTTTCCCCCGTGGAGTTGTTGTGGAGTAGCTCCTCATCCCTCGGCAGCCATGGATGGGGTCTCTGGAAGCTCTGCTCCGTTCTCTTGGCGTTGTGGTGGCGCACGGCGTCGCGGGCGGTGGACAGGGCGGACGGCATCTCCGGCAATAAGGTCTGCAAGGGCAGCGTCGCTGGCGAGAGGGGCATCTCGCTGGACTGGTTGAATCAGCTCCTTCTTCTTGCTCTCCGGTTGAGAAGGAGATGGAGGGGATTGGGCCTCTGCCTCAATAAGCCCAAGCTTTCGACTCTGCTTCGTCGTCATCTCCTCTGCTTGCTCCTCCAGGTCCGTGGCAGGCTCTCTGGATGGGGTGAGTTTGTTTTATTGAGGCGGCGTGGTGGTGTCTGCACCGGTTTGACGAGCTCGAAGGCCAACTCTCCTGGTTCTTGGATTTCCATGGTGGATTTGCAGGCGAAGGAGAAGAGGATGGAGAGCGAGTTGAGGTGGTGCATGAGCCCAGGAACCTATGCTTGGAGCACCGCAGCGTTTATCCATGTTGGATTTTCGCTATTCATGGCCTATAGATGGCCGCTCAAGCCGAAGAACGGCAGCGTTTCCTCCTTTGTGAGGTCTTACTGGAGCAGACTTGCTGATGGTTTCGCCGGAATGGAGGCAAGTGGCGAGTTCCCCGCTGAAGTTCTCGGTTGCAGCAAGCCGGCTCGTCGCTCCGCAGTGGAGAAGAAGAGGGACCCGATTGCTCTCCCAAATCTTTCGGCAGGGGCCTTCTTTCTATTGCTGAGGACCTATTTGTTAACTTTCTATATTCTGAGGTCCTTTGTATTTTCATTTTCATCCACTGTTATGATGTAATGTGGGTTCTACCCCTCCGGGGGTGCTCAATGTTCAAAAAAAAAAAAAAAAAAAACACTGAATTGTTTTATGCTCCCTCCTACTACCTGGAATGGAAAATTCAGTTTTCTAAACATTAGGCAAACGCAGAGATCAAACACATATGCACATATACTTCCTATCTCTAGCGAGTAAGAACATTACTGTAGACAGTTTTAAGTTAAAAAAACTCGCATGTTTTTCTACCTAAGTTTTGAAAAGTTGATTCCTATGTAATGGTACCTGACTAAACTAGGCGAAAAAAAGAAGAAGTTTTCCTCTTGAGCCGCTCCTCTCCCGGGTGGCTTCCAAGGACCTCCAACACATCCCCCGAACCCTAGCACCCCTCCCCCCCCCCCACCCCACCAATCTGAAGCCACCGAATCCGCACCGAATCGTGAAGTTGTCTGGTGGTTGGCGTTTGGAAAACAAAATATCCAAGGCTTGAGCAGTGATCTAGACTGTGCAAAAACTAGTACAAAAAAATCATTTCTTTTTTAATTTTTTATGAATTTTTCGTCGAAATTTTGCACGAGTAAAGTATCAAGTCTATGGTTTACGTGCACGATTTATTTCAAAATTTTATAAAATTTTGAAATACAATTTCTCGGATGCTTTGAAATTTGTCATCCTCCATGGTACTTTCGTGATTACGACTGTTTTATTTTTCCGCCGGCACATCATTGGCCACCCGATTGAAACTTGCCCTCGATCGAGTGGAGCCACCATGGAATTTGGATTCGAGTTCCCTTTGGCTGGTTGGGCCGCACTTTGAGCTCTGGTGCATATGCTTGGAAACAACACTCCCACCATGCATCAACTACTTTCCACAAGTTGATGATAACTTAAAAGAAAACAAAAACACACTTCATGGACGCCGACCAGGCCACATCCGAGCTAGTGCTGCCACAAGAATTATATGTTGTTGATCCAAGGCATTATTATTTGAGGCCACAAAGGCGGACAAAAAGGTGAGCACTGTAGAGAGCCTTCTCTCGTTTTCGTTTTCTCTCAAACAAAGCTTAGCTAGTAAGTACGGTAGTGATAATCCATGACGGCAATTTCCTTGAACATCAAGTCGACAATATTCATGATGGCCTCCCACGCGTTTTTGTGTCTTTTTTTTGTTGTTGTTTTTGTTGACAGTGACACGGACGCGTTTTTTTGCTAGCCTGCGCTCCAAGCCTTGGCTACAGAGAAAGAAGCGGCGCCATCACAGAATCACTCCATCACTTGGCCGCCACATACGTCCCACGCGCAATTCAAACAGTAGATCTATCCGCACCATGCATCACTTGGCAAATCACCGAATTCACATGGGAAACTGCTACGCCCACCCTTTCGAACGTCACAATGTAATTTGTAACAGTACCTAGCTTGCGGGGTAAACAGGTTAGGTTGCGGTGTTTTGGCTCCCGGTGCATATTTTAAAATGCCAAAAAGTTACAAAACATTTTCAGCGCACAAATCTAACATACTATTGGTTTAAAAAGCCGTTTCACGAAAAATAGACATGTTTTATGACTTGTAAAAAAGACAAAATTTAGTGTTAAAATATGTCTTTTGACAAGACATGTTTTTGTTTTTTTGTACAGGCCACAAAAATGTCCTGTTTATAACCATACAGAACGTGAAGAATGTATCCTCGAAATTTTATTACGATTTTTTATATTTTAAAATAAAGAGATCATATGCACCCGGGAGTCAAAGTGGAATCCTTCGGTGTGCATGTATTGTTTCGTCAATGTTCGCTCGAAAAGACACGTTTGCAAACCTTTGTTTTGCGTCTGTTTTTACATACCCACTTCTTAGAATGTCTTTGCAGTCTTCTATATCATCAACTCTTATGTTTTAAATTCTTAATGTTTGAAGAGGCCCGACAAAAAAATAAAACGACATAAGAAATATAATAAGCATTCATACACGATGGATATATTAGAATAGAACAGGAAAAACACCTCTATAACCCAAGGAAAAAATACCGCGCAATAGAAAAATAGTGTCGGTCTTAAAATACGCTATTAACATGTTATATCGTGCTATTTACGAAACTGTACGTTAATTGATTTAGCGAAACAATTCTCAAAACGATATACCGTGCTATTAGCGACGCTATAGCGCGCTATTTTTTTTACTATGGTCAAACCTCACGAAGCCCCACCCACCCATCGCAACTTTCTACCACCAGCACATGGCAGAAACCCCCAAACCCCTTGTCTTGCCTCTTTTTTTTGTTGGGGGAAGAATCAGTCTATAGATGCAAACTATCAATTACTATTTCAAAAAGCGCAATTAAATCGAATTTTGTGCTTCTCCTATGGTTGTTGGATCATCACTCTTACCATGGAAGTATCCTGAAACGTGATGTTTTTGAGGAATGAGTGACGAGAATACTCGGCGCTAAGATAAGGTCCGAAGGACAACCCTAGTTGCCTTAATAGTATTTTTAAAAAAATACTTTTCTTACTTCAAGAGAATTGGGACATAGGAGTTCTCGAAATTTCCTCCTACTTCTGTTTTCTTATCAAGTTGATTAAAATTCTGTGAACCATCAACAAGTTCTAAGAAATAGAAGGAATAACTTTTATGAGAAATAGAAGTGTTTTCTTCTTTTTTTGAAAATAAAAGGTAGGATAATTTTTTATATAATATAGTAAAACGAGTGGAGATTTGGTGCTCCCAAGTACTAGTGCTCCCGCCGCCTAAAAAAATTTAGAAATTTATAGTTATGGGTTTGAAAAAATTCGGAAAAAAAATCTGAGCGTAGCGTAGCCAAGGATGTATCCTACGAACATGGAATTTTTCAATTCCAAAACCTTTATATTCTGGACTACACAAAAATGACATAAGTATGGATCCTAGTATGCCTATGTCAAATATCTAAATTTTATCATATTTGTCTTTTTTTTAGCTCATACTATTTGTATTTGAAATTGAAAATTTGCATGTTTGTAGGATACATCTTTGGCAACATCCAATTTGTTTTTTGGAAATTTTAAATATTTTTTTGGAATTATTTGGATGCTCAGGAGCACAAATCATTTTCCAGTAATAAAACGATATAGTAGTACTAAAAGAAACATTTCAAAAGGATGTCATTAACACCAAAGTCGAAAGAAACACACGTGTCACTCGGTTGCTGAGTGCAACACGAAGTAGGTGTACTCAGAAAAAGAAACTCGGGAGGTTGACTGGTGTGCGCATAGTAAAAACTGGTTTCCTAGGAGCCTTATCGTCATCGGCGGTGGGACTCACGCAAGTCATCTCATCCATGACCATGAAAGCTGGGCACCGCTCGCCCTTTATTTATAGCGGCCCCCGGTGGCAGTGCCAGTCCATCCCCACTTTATTCTCACCTCCACTCGATCAGGCGACGGCTGTTCCGCCTATCCTTCCCGCCGCCACAACAGTCAGTGAGGAGAGGACTCCCCATCCAGCCTCCGCGCCCCCCTACTCCGAGGTGAGCAATCCCCAATCCATGGCACTCCATTTTTACTTATCACGAACGCACAGAGATCTCCTGGTCTTTGCCTTCTTCCACCTCTAGCCCTCGAGGGAGCACGAATCTAGTCTGTAGCCAGGGACCCCTCTCCGTAGTATGTCGATTTGATCTAGAGTAGGAGTAGCTCGGGAGATCTTCGCCTTCCCTTTCTGTTCAGGCCGTCTGTGCGTGTGCGGACGGAGGATCTCGTATTGATGATGGGTCTTGGATTGTTTGCAGGACACAACGTACGTGAGTAGGCGCGGCGGTGCTCTGCCTTGCTTGATTCATTCGTATCCAAATCCATCCGTAGATGCGCTGTGCTCTGCTCTGCCGACCCTTTTTCGCGGCCGTTTCCTCCTGCTAATCCTGTTTTGTTTTGTGTTGTGTTCCCCGAGCAGATTGGGCTTTATCCACAAAGATATTGTTTTTTTGCTTTCCTTTCTGCTAAAAATCATGCCCTTTTTACACCGGTCCGGATTAATTAAGGACTCCTATTTTGTTGCTCCAGTTTTGCAGGATCGGTCGTTTTGGATTCAGTAGGCCGGGGATGTATGGAGAGGCATTCGTCTTTTCTGTCGATCCATTGCAGCAGGATCTCACCCTAGTCTGACCGGCGATCAGCCGCTCTTCTCTCTACTGCTCTGTTCTCTAGCTCCCCTCTCTCACTGACGGACTGACAGACACACACGCGCGTACTCCGGGAGGTTCTTGATCATCCATTTTTAGCAGAGGAACCAAAGGCAGCGATCAATCATGCCGCTCGCCAGTACCTCCAAGGTGGTGCTGGGATGCGTGGCCTTCAGCATCTTCTGGGTGCTGGCCGTCTTCCCCAGCGTGCCGTTCATGCCGGTGGGCCGCACGGCGGGCTCGCTGCTGGGCGCCATGCTCATGGTGCTCTTCCGCGTCATCACCCCCGAGGACGCCTACGCGGCCATCGACCTCCCCATCATCGGCCTCCTCTTCGGCACCATGGTCGTGTCCATCTTCCTCGAGCGCGCCGACATGTTCAAGTACCTCGGCAACCTGCTCCAGTGGAAGTCCCGGGGCCCCAAGGACCTGCTCTTTCGCGTCTGCATCGTCTCCGCCATCGCCTCCGCGCTCTTCACCAACGACACCTGCTGCGTCGTCCTCACCGAGTTCATCCTCAAGGTCGCCCGCCAGAACAACCTCCCGCCGCAGCCCTTCTTGCTGGCGCTCGCCACCAGCTCCAACATCGGCTCTGCTGCCACGCCGATCGGCAACCCGCAGAACCTGGTCATCGCCGTCGAGAGCGGCATCTCGTTCGGGCAGTTCCTGCTCGGGGTGTTCCCGGCCATGATCGTCGGCGTTCTCACCAACGCCGCGATACTGCTCTGCTACTTCTGGAGGTACCTAGGCGCCGCGGAGCCGACGGACCAGCAGGAGCGCGGGAACGCCCAGGGGCCAGAGGTGGTCGCGGACGACGAGGTGACATCGCACCGCTTCACCCCTGCCAGGATGTCACACGTCTCCTCACTCAACCCAGACGACTTCGACTGCGTCAGCGAGCCCATCATCCGGAGCGCCAGCGTCAACGCCACGGGTGGCGGCGACCTTCGCAGCCGCAGCGTTAGCTCCGAGGCCGGCGACATGCAGTTCTCCATCAAGTCCCTCAGGTCCTCCAGCATGTCGCACGAGATGGTCGAGGTCTCCACCGTCCCCACCACAGTCATCGACGGCGCGTCGTCCAGGAAGTTCACCAGGACGGCCAGCCAGCAGAGGAGTGTCATCATCGAGGACGCGCCGCCCTCGCCGGCTGAACTTGCCGCTGCTAACGGCGAGAAAGACAAGGATCTGCCCGAGGTCGCCGAGAAGAGGTGGAGGGTGCTGGTGTGGAAAACGGCAGTGTACCTAATCACGCTGGGTATGCTCATCGGCCTCCTCATGGGGCTCAACATGTCCTGGACCGCCATCACCGCCGCTCTGGTCCTCCTCGCGCTCGATTTCACTGACTCCCAGGCTTGCCTCGAGAAGGTAACTATAATTAAGATCGATCCTTTCGCATTAGTCAACTACTAGTACCAATTAGCAGGAATGAACAAATGAGCAATAACATTTGCATCACTGTCAGGTGTCCTACTCGTTGCTCATCTTCTTCAGCGGGATGTTCATCACGGTGGACGGGTTCAACAAGACAGGCATACCCAACACGATGTGGGAGCTGGTCGAGCCCTACTCGCGGATCGACAGTGCTAGAGGCGTCGCGCTCCTCGGCCTGGTCATCCTCATCCTCTCTAACGTGGCATCTAATGTTCCCACAGGTGAACAACAAACTCATGCATCATCTTTTCGATTAGATTGGAGAAAAATTGCAGCGTTCAGAAGAACAATATTACAGTATATCTGAACTTGGTTTGATTTGGTCTTCAGTCCTGCTGCTGGGGACAAGGGTAGCCGCGTCAGCTGCCATGATCTCGCCGGCGTCCGAGCGAAAGGCGTGGCTGATACTGGCGTACGTGAGCACTGTCGCTGGCAACCTGACGCTGCTGGGATCGGCGGCGAACCTGATCGTGTGCGAGCAGGCGAGGCGAGCGCAGTTCTTCGGCTACAACCTCTCCTTCTGGAGCCACCTCAAGTTCGGGGTGCCGTCCACAATCGTCGTCACCGCCATCGGCCTGCTCATCGTCAGCAGCTACTGAATCCAAAAGACGGAGCAGAACCAAATGGTCTCAATAATACGTATAGGCTTCTCCTGTAGCTCGTTTGTGTGCGTGTGTGTGTGTGTGTGTCTCAGGCTCTCAGCCCGTGCTGTTGCTCATCTGTCGTTGCTAAGCAGAGATAGACGATGAGTAGGCTAGCTGCATTTTCTGTCTGAATCAGTGGGAGTTGTTGCAGTTGTAGATAGGGTTACTATTACTCAAGAATGGTATATGGTAATTTGATTTAAGTTTTGATCTTTCCCCTCTTTTGGAATTCCAGAAAACTTCATATTATACTGCATAAATAAAATGGCCAAAAAGAAATCATATTTAGTGTACATGACAGCGTTAGGGAACATGCATGATATATCAGATAGGAGAAAGTAGGATCAAGATACAAGGGGACTGCAAACAAATAATTTTTCAGCAATACAAAGAATAATAAGCAATGAAAAGGTACTTTGAAACTCCAACAACAACGGTGTGATCCTTAAACGATGCTAACAGGTGTTAGCAAGATTGTGCACCAAATTCTTAACAGTGCAAGAAAACAGAGCAGAGAGTAGACAGGGATGGATCTAACTTTTTTTCGGCTGGGCTGGCCCCCTTTCCATTAACAAGTTAACAGAAATACAAAGTGTCTTACACAAACTCTCAGAGCAGAGGAAGACAAGGGAGAGAGGACGAAGGAGGTGAAAGCGAGCTGAGGCAGCTAGCACGAAACCTGCTGAGAATGTTCGATCTCGAACACTCCTCGAAATAGGCTTTCGCCCCGCTTTATATTAATAAAGCCACACGGCCAAACAATACTCCTCGAAATCTTGTTCTTGGCCTTGTTCATTAGCTTGAGAGCTTGCTGCTTGTTTTTGGATAGATTGTGTGTCATTTGCTGTAAGTGATGACTCCAATTAAGTAGAGCATAGTTCTTCTCCTTCCGTCAAAATGTGTCCCTCAAGGAGGAACTTCATCACCTACGTCATCATTCCCTTTCATTTGTTTTTTTATAATGGGCTAAACAAGATGAATCCTAGATGTGCAACTAGATGGACAACTTATGTGATATGATACAAAGTACGCAACATAAGCAATATGCAAAGCACAAGATAAACCACAAGTGTAAACAAGGATAGAGTTAAGAAATAAGACCTTCTACTACGGTGAACAATTGGCGCAACTCATCTTCACTAATATCCTTCATGTCTCTATGGAAGCACCACAAGCTCGATCACACTTATCTTTATGGACGAGATGATTGTGGGGGAGGATAGAGAGAGTATGCAGATGGAGGGCGAGATTGACGAGGAGATCGGCGAGAGTGACGAGGATATGGGAGAGATTGAGGAGGATATTCGAGAGTGTGACGAGGATATGCACGAGGAGGACGGCCCATGAAAGCATGTGGTGGTTCCTCAAAGAGTGAATCTTGGCGAGCGTGAGAATGAGCATGTTCTTCAGAGACTACCCCGGGAGATAGCTACATCAGGATCCTTTTCGTGCATCGCATCACGAGCACCAATTTCTCAAATGGACATGTCATGGTATGTTTATTAAGTATTTCATATGGAGTATAGCGGTACCCTTGAAGTACGCCATGGAGAAATAGGAAGGAGTTCCATTCACCATGGATATTTTGACTCTCGCGTCATCCTCAACTCTCAAGCATAGAGGGAGTTCCATTCGCCCAGAAATTTGGAGGTTGGCTAAATGGACAACAATGCCGCCTAGAGGAGGTGAATAGGCGATTAAAACTTTTCCGGTTAAGCCTTGCTAAATACGGAAATAAACTAGGTGTTTAAAATAACAAGAACACAACCTAAATATTCTAGGCTCAACTATGTGCACCAACAACTTATGCTAAGCAAGATAAATAACAAGGTGATAGTAAGATATAAGACTTCAAGCACGAAGGCTATTAGAATGTGAAGTGCATAAGTAAATAGCTCGGGTATAAAATTAACCCATACACACAGATATGATGATGTATTCCCGAGTTTCTCCTTTTGAGGGGAGTACGTATCGTTAGAGGGGTGTGAGCTTACCACAAGAGGCCTACTCAACGCCACAAAGGCATTACCCTATTCTCCGATCAACCTCGCCACAAAGGCCTAGTTCACCTTCCACTATCGGTAACCTTCAACCCCGAGGCACGCATCTACAACTTAATTGGAGGATCCCAAGAACACCACTAAGTCGTCTAGGGTCCAAGACCAAAGAGTAACAAGTCGACAAATTTTCACTTCCACGAATCCTCGTGGAGAGAGCAAATCGATAAACCTAATGCAAATGGCAAGAGCACAAGTGCTCAAATCCTTCACTCTCAAATTCCAACAAAGCAACAAAATCTTATGGGGGATAAGAGAGGAATAACAAAGAAGGAGAAACACCAAGAACTCGAAGATCAATATACACTAAGTTGCCCCCCTCCCCCCACAAACAGGAGAGATGGATTGGTGAAAATGTAGACCTACATCTCCTCTATCTTTTCCCTCAAAGATATGCAAGAATCATGCATGAGAGGGATTGAAATGGGGGAAGCTTTCTCAGGGTTAACAATGGTCGGAGACAGAGGAAAAAACATGCTTGACCAAGGTCGACGAAGGGGAAGGGTATTTATGTCCCCTCCCACGAAAATAGCCGTTGCAGCCACTCGGGTCGGAGTATTATCCCCCCTGATGTTGTGTGTTGGGATACCCCAAGAGGAGTGTGTGATGAGCACAGCGGTAGGAAATTCCCCTTAGTTAAGAACCAAGGTTATCAATCGAGTAGGAGAAAGAGGACCTTCGGAAGGTTGATGCCACTGACGGTGGTGATGGCTCACCGGTGTCAACAACAACAACGTGGAACCTACACACAACACAACCAAAATACTTTGTCCCAACGGTATAGTGAGGTTGTCAATCTCACCGGTCTTGCTGAAAACAAAGATTAGACGTATAGTGTGGAAAATAATATATGCTTGCAGTAAGTAAAGAAAGCAGGAAATTGTGGTGGTTTGTTTTAACAATATAGGAAAAATGGACCGTGGTTCATAGGTTCACTAGTGGTGTCTCTCCATAAAAGATAGCATGCTGGGTGAACAAATTACAGCTGGGCAATTGACAAATAAAGTTTGCACCGTAGTGCACATTCATGACATGATGACTACTATGATATTTAGTGCGGGCATTACAACAATATACATAGACCGCAATCCAACTGCATCTATGACTAATAATCCACCCTCAGGTTATCATCCGAACCCTCTTAGGTATTAAGTTGCAAGCAAAATATAACTGCATTAAACAAAGTGTGTAATGTAAGAAATGATTATGCACGCGGGCACTCTCACCGCTGTTTTCTCCCTAATGGCAACAGCACATCCTCCCTCTTCACGTTTCTGTCACTCGAGCAAGGCGATGAGGAGGCATGAACCCACTATCGAGCATAAATACTTCCTCTTGGAGTCAGTAGCAACTACTTGTCCATAGCAACCACTAGCAACGGAAAGCATGCAACATCACAAATAACATATGCAATAAAGACTATAATCAACTTGGCATAAGTTCAATATTCACCGGATCCCAGCAAACACAGCACATAGAGTTACATAAGATCAATCTCGATCATGTTAGGCAGCTCACGAGATCTAAACATGGAGGCATATGAGGAGAAGACAACCATCTAGCTACTGCTATGGACCCGTAGTCCAAGGATGAGCTACTCACGCATCACTCCGGAAGCGGGCATGGTGATGGAGAGGCCTCCAGTGATGATTTCCTCTCCGGCAGGATGCCGAGACAGCTTCAGAACCCCCCTGATCTAGGGTTGACGGTGACGGCGGCTGCGGAACTTTTCGGGGATATTTGATCAGGTGTTTAGGGTTTTCCATCCGGGGGGATTAAATAGACGAAAGGGCAGAGGCAGTGGAGCTCTGGGGGGGCCCACACCAGCCCCTTGTGCAGCCAAGGGAGGGCGCGCCACCCCATGGTGTGGGCCCCCTGATGCCCCTCTTCGACTCCTCTTCGGTCTTCTGGATTCTTCCGGGGAAAATAGGCACTTCGGGGTTTGTGGGGTCCAATTATGAGAATATTTCTAGAACAACTTTTCTGAAACAAAAAACAACAGAAAACAGAGAACTGGCACTTGGCATCTTGTTAATAGGTTAGTCCCGGAAAACGTGTAAAAATGACATAAAGAAGGGAGAAAACATGTAGCAATTGGCATAATATCATCATGGAGCATCAGAAATTATAGATACGTTGGAGACGTACAAGCATCCCCAAGCTTAGTTCCTACTCGTCCTCGAGTAGGTAAACGATAAAACAATAATTTCTATGGTGACATGCTACTAACATAATCTTGATCATAAAAATGTAAAGGCATATGCAAGCTGAGATCATAGAACTTCAAACACAAACATGATAAATATAACTTTAATAATAAAGCAAAGCAATAACTTTTCATCATGAAGAGTATCTCAAATAAAGGATCATGAGAAACAATACAAAGAAAGATAAACGTCTGTTTCAGGTATAGAGAAAGCATGGCAAAGTGATATTTCGCTAGTCCTTAAGGGTGGGGCAAAACATAAATGCTAGGACACCTTCAAAGTTCATGATGAAGACGAGAGAAAATAATTTAAGAACAAATGATATCACATCATGAAGTAATTATTGATGTTCATGGGACAATGCATGCAGAACTAAGAATGGCAAAAATGCTCTCTCAACTGTGCATAAAGTTAGAAGATGGATACTCAACATAAAAGTAAAAGAAAGGCCCTTCGCGGAGGGAAGCATGGGTCACTCATGTGCTAGACCTTTTATTTTATTAAACAGAGGTATTAAAAGTTTGACACTCCTCCCATCCATCTTTTACAAACCATGGCTAACCGAATCCTCGGGTGCCTGCCAACAATCACATACCGTGGAGGAGTGTCTATATTTTGGGAGATGTATGTTAAAGTCAACGAATGGTAAACAGAAAATACAGTACGTCACAAGCCAACTGGATTCACAAGAGCGACTCCCATGTGAAGGACGCATCTGGGTAGAAGGTCATCCCTCTTTCTCTTTTATTTACACAATTATGATTTGACTGATAAATCAGGGGCAAAAATAGTGGAGAGATTTTGTGTGTATTAATTTGGGGCTGGGCCCCCCGCTGCCAGCTCATCTATCATTTAGATAAGCGGATGAAGCCACTAGTCTAGGGTGTGAAATCCAATCAATAAGTGATATAAATATTCTCTATTGACATCCTCATGAGCAAAAACAGGAACATAAAACAGGAGTGATTTTGAAAGTTTTAAAGGTAACACATGACCAATTTACTTGGAGTGGCAGTTAAATACCACATGTAGGTAGGTATGGTGGACAAAATGGGAAAAACTTTAGTTTAAGGGAGTTGGATGCACGAGTAGAGCTCATACTCAGTACAGGTGGAGGCTAGCAAAAGACTGGGAGCGACAAATCAAGAGATCATAAGAGCCATAATCATGCATAGCGACATAAACATCATTAATTAAAGCATAAGCAGTATCGTAGTTAAAAAACTAAGTGGTCATGGATGCTATTCGTGACTGGTTCATAGTCATAAACATGGTGTGAGCATGCGCCAAGTCAACCAAATAAAATATTCGAAAGAGATTACCAAAAATTTATGCTTCCTTATGACAAGAACAACTCAAGAATCTTTCAATGACATATTAAACACTCTCAGCTATTTGAGTCTATTCATGCTACTCAACATCACAAGGATTTAGAACTAAAATAACATTTATCATGACATGAAAAAGTTCTAGCAACAGTCTATACAACCTTCTACTTGCACCAGTATAAATTCTACTTTAAATAGCAGTTTCTTTCTCCCAACAAGCACCATACACAATATGTTTTAACAAAAACTCTCTAAATGCTACAGCAAGCAAACATGAGAGTACTCACATAACACTACTAAAACTAACAGCTCTAATAAGAGATGCATGAAAAACAGGAGCTAAATAAATGCAGCAGACAGACAGAGATTAAGAATACAAGGTATTCTCATGAAAAAGCGGAGCGTGCCACTCTCCAATAAAAGAATGCTGGGGTCGAACCAAGTTTATTGAAAAATTAAAAACAAACTGAAAGCAAAAAAAACTGAAAACAAAAATAAAAGACGCTCCAAGTAAAGCACATAGGATGTGACCGAATAAAAATATAGTTTCACTGGAAGTGACATGATAATTTGTTGATGAAGAAGGGGATGCCCAAGGCATCCCCAAGATTAAACGCTTGAGTCTTCTTGGAATTTGCTGGGATGTACCACCGGGGCATCCCTAAGCTTAGGCTTTTCACTCTTCTTGATCACATCATATCATCCTCTTCTCTTGACCCTTGAAAACTTCCTTCACACCAAACTTCTCACAATCTTCATTAGCAACGTCAGTACAATCGAAATAATAAATTCACATGGTTCAGTTTCAACACATATCTAACACTCAAAAACATATTAGCTACTGTCACAACTTCTTTTAAAACTCTTTTTCTCAAAATAACACCAAAAGAAAGCAAATAAGAAGCAAATGCAATTATTGGCAGAAATCTGTCAAAACAGGACAGCAGGTAAAGATGATTTTTGTCGAAAATATTCTGTTGCTCAAATAGAAAAGTTTCATATACAGCCCAGGATGACGCACAAAACAACTCAGGTCGTTTTGAATTTTCTATGATTTTATACGGAATAAACAGTGGACAGCGGAAATCTGTTTCCTGCACAGAAATCCGAAATATAACTCAAGTTTCCACTAGAGGCTTTACTTGGCTCATCAAAAGAAAAGATACAGAGGGGTTGCTAAGGAAATAGACAACACCCAGGTGCAAAGCACACCAAATAAAACAAAAGAAAACGGGTTGTCTCCCGGTAGCACTTTTCTTTAACGCCTTTCAGCTAGGCATAAAAAGGCAACTCAAGTGTTTTCAAGTGAAGAAGCATCAACATCATAACTTTCTCTAATAATAGAGTCAAAAGGTAGCTTCATCCTCTTTCTAGGAAAGTGTTCCATACCTTTCTTGAGTGGGAATTGATATTTAACACTCCCCTCTTTCATATCAATAACAACACCAACAGTTCGAAGAAAAGGTCTTCCCAAAACAATAGGACAAGAAGCATTACATTCGATGTTCATAACAACAAAATCAACATGGACAAGGTTATTGTTAACCATAATAAGAACATCGTCAATTCTACCAAGAGGTTTGTTCTTAGCATTATCAGCAAGATGAACATCCAAATAACAACGTTCCAAAGGTGGTAGATCAAGCATATCATAAAGCTTTTGAGGCATAACAGAGATACTAGCACCAAGATCACATAAAGCATTGAAATCAAAATCATTTACTTTTATCTTAATGATAGGCTCCCAACCATAATCTAATTTTCTAGGGATAGATGTCTCAAGTTTCATCTTTTCTTCGCTAACTTTCATGAGAGCATTGGTAATATGTTTAGTAAAGGCCATATTCATGGCACTAGCATTGGGACCTATCGCAAGATTTTGTAGGAACTTAATAACTTCAGAGATATTGCAATCATAAAAATCAATATTATTATCATCAAAAGTAATGAGACCATTCTCTCCCACATCTCTAAAAAATAGCATTTTTATCAGAAGCAATTTCAGCAGTTTGAGGCAATTTAGCACGTTTCACCAAAGGGGTGGAGTCTTTGTTAACACCAACTACTTTACCATTAATAGTAGGATGTTTACTAGCACTTGGAGCTTCAGTTTTACTAGTGGTGGTGATAGTGCAAACTCTAGCAATATTATTCTTTCTAGCCAATTCATCTTCTCTTTCCCACCTAGCACGTAATTCAGTCATCAACCTAACATTATCATCAATTCGAATTTGAATGGCATTCAAAGTTTTACTTTCTTTAACATCATGTGGCAAAACCTTCAGTTTTAGAAAATCAACATCAATAGCTAGGCTATCTACTTTAGAGGCAAGAACATCTATTTTACCAAGCTTTTCCTCAACAGATTTATTAAAAGCAGTTTGTGTGCTAATAAATTATCTAAGCATGTTTTCAAGATCAGAGGTAGAGATTTTTATTGTTATTGTAGGAATTGCCATAAGAATTACCATAATCATTATTGGGAGGATAGGGCTTATAATTGTTTCCACCAAATTATTTCTATAAGCATTGTTGTTAAAATTATTATTTCTAATAAAGTTCACATCAACATGCTCTTCTTGAGAAACCAAAGAGGCCAAAGGAACATTATTTGGATCAACTTGAGCTTTACCATTAACAAGCATAGACATAATAGCATCAAGCCTTTCACTCAAACAGGAGGTTTCCTCAACAGAATTTACCTTCTTACCTTGTGGAGCTCTCTCAGTGTGCCACTCTGAATAATTTATCATCATATCATCAAGAAGCTTTGTTGCATTGCCAAAGTGATGGACATAAAGGTACCTCCAGCAGCTGAATCCAATAGGTTCCTTGAGGAGAAATTCAGTTCTGCATAAAAGGTTTGTATAATCATCCAAGTAGTCAGTCCATGAGTGGGACAATTCTTCACCATAGTTTTCATTCTTTCCCAAGCTTTAGCAACATGTTCATTATCAAATTGTTTAAAATTCATTATGTCACTTCTCAGGATATAATCTTAGCAGGAGGATAAATTTTTCCAATGAAAGCATCTTTACAGTTAGTCCATGAATCAATACTATTTCTAGGCAAAGATAGCAACCATTCGTTAGCTCTTCCTCTCAAAGAGAAAGGAAATAATTTCAGTTTAATAATATCTCCATCCACATCTTTATACTTTTGCATCTCACATAGTTCAACAAAATTATTAAGGTGGGCAACAACATCATCAGTACTAACACAAGAAAATTGCTCTTTCATAACAAGAATTAATAAAGCAAGTTTAATTTCATAGAAAGCAACAGTAGGAGCAGGTGGAGCAATAGGTGTGCAAACAAAATCATTGTTGTTTGTGCTAGTGAAGTCACACAACTTAGTATTCTCAGAGAAACTCATTTTTAGCAGAATAAAAGCAAGCAAATAAATAACAGCTGTAAAGTAAACTAATTTTTTGTGTTTTTGATAAAGAGAAGCAAAACAAGACAATAAAAAATAAAACGGTTGAGAGTGAGAGACTCCCCTTGCCATAAGACTTCTTCCTCCCCGGCAACAGCGCCAAAAATTTCCTTGATGTTGTGTCTTGGGATACCCCAAGAGGAGGGTGTGATGAGCACAGCGGTAGGAAATTCCCCTTAGTTAAGAAACATGGTTATCAATCCAGTAGGAGAAAGAGGACCTTCGGAAGATTGATGCCACTGACGGTGGTGATGTCTCATCGGTGTCAGCAACAACGTGGAACCTGCACACAACACAACCAAAATACTTTGTCACAATGGTATAGTGAGGTTGTTAATCTCACCGGTCTTGCTGAAAACAAAGATTAGACGTATAGTGTCGAAAATAATGTATGCTTGCAGTAAGTAAAGAAAGCAGGAAATTGTGGTGGTTTGTTTTAACAGTATAGGAAAAATGGACCGGGGTTCATAGGTTCACTAGTGGTGTCTCTCCATAAAAGATAGCATGTTGGGTGAACAAATTACAGCTAGGCAATTAAAAAATAAAGGTTGCACCGTAGTGCACATTCATGACATGATGACTACTATGATATTTAGTGCGGGCATTACAACAATATACATAGACCATAATCCAACTGCATCTATGACTAATAATCCACCCCCAGGTTATCATCCGAACCCCCTTAGGTATTAAGTTGCAAGCAACAGATAAATGCATTAAACAAAGTGTGTAATGTAAGCAATGATTATGCACGCGTGCACTCTCACCGATGTTTTCTCCCTAATGGCAACAACACATCCTCCCCCTTCACATTTGTGTCACTCGAGCAAGGCGGTGAGGAGGCATGAACCCACTATCGAGCATAAATACTCCCTCTTGGAGTCACTAGCAACTACTTGGCCATAGCAACCACTAGGAACGGAAAGCATGCAAGATCACAAATAACATATGCAATAAAGACTATAATCAACTTGGCATAAGTTCAATATTCATCGGATCCCAGCAAACACAGCACATAGAGTTACATAAGATCAATCTCGATCATGTTAAGCAGCTCACGAGATCTAAACATGGAGGCATATGAGGAGAAGGCAACCATCTAGCTACTTCTATGGACCCGTAATACAAGGATGAACTACTCACGCATCACTCCGGAGGAGGGCATGGTGATGGAGAGGCCTCCGGTGATGATTTCCTCTCTGGCAGGGTGCCGGAGACAGCTTCAGAACCCCCTGATCTAGGGTTGACGGTGATGGCGGCTGCGGAACTTTTCGGGGATATTTGATCAGGTGTTTAGAGTTTTCCATCCGGGGGGATTAATAGGCGAAAGGGTAGAGGCGGTGGAGCTCTAGGGGCCCCACACCATCCTCTGGCGCGGCCAAGGGGGGGCGCCACCCCATGGTGTGGGCCCCCTGATGCCCCTCTTCGACTCCTCTTCGGTCTTCTGGATGCTTCCGAGGAAAATAGGCACTTCGGGCTTTGTGGGGTGGGTCCAATTCCGAGAATATTTCCAGAACAACTTTTGTGAAACCAAAAACAGCAGAAAACAGGGAACTGGCGCACTTGACATCTTGTTAATAGGTTAGTCCCGGAAAACGTGTAAAAATGGCATAAAGAAGGGAGAAAACATGTAGCAATTGGCATAATACCATCATGGAGCATCAAAAATTATAGATACATTGGATACATATCACCCCCAAATAATCCGGCCCAAATTTCCGGTTTAACCAGGAGCTAACGCAACTTTTTCGCCTCCCCACCCAGACTAACAAAAATAAAAATACAAAATCTGTAATAAATTTTGTATACATACTCTGTTTTTTATGTTCTTGGGATCGTTGAAATCATCTCAATGAGAACTACAAGAATATGGAGAGTAACATAATTTTAAAACAATTAAAGATAAAACCAAATGGGGAAAGGTTTGACCTCTTTATAAAGAACAACTGGTAAAACCTCCAACGCCAAAAACACAACCAATTTTTCTTACGAAATCCGTTTTCGGTAACCTTGGCTTGTCATGAAGAACACGATAAGCACAAAAACCCCCACAAATAGAAAAGTCAAATAAGAACCAAGAAAGATGATGTGCCAAGTATGCAAAGGTTTGAGCTCTCCACGAGGATGCGATCAAGTTACTCACTCGAGAACCCCTCTTGATAGTACGACCATCGATCCAATAACCCGGTCTCCCCAAAAGTATGAGAACGGTAAAATAGAAAACCTATCAAGATCATACCTTTTCCTTGAGCATTCTACTTTAGCTAGATGATGACGATATTGAATCTCTCAAGTTGGATCTCCTTTCTTGATCGTGCTTGCTCTGTTTGATGAAGATGTGCAAATTGCTCCTCTATACACCACTATGTGAGAGACCCTTTCGGAAAATCTTCATATGGCCACTATCTGAAAATGGGTGTCAAGCATCAAGCAGAGGATTTCTTCGAGACACTTCTCTTGAGATTCCACTTGAATCCAAATGAGGAAAACCACTTCACATAATCTACCACGAGTTATATGAAATCTTTGTTTTGATGCATGGCCATGGAAAGATACCTAACCACACATAGAAATGCCACACACACATATCATTGATTAGTCATACAGCTATATGGAAAATTTGTTACCATACCCCGAGATACATAATCCCACTTGATTCATCTTGTAGCTTTGTGTGTTGATCACAACCCTGATCAACCGTATCTTTTCTTCTTTCTTCATTTCATGATGTCTTGAAGATAACATGAAATAACACCCAATATTTTTATTCAATACATACTTGAAATGTGATAAACTCTATACATGACCATTCTTCATATAAATCCTTGAATATAACAATGGTCATTATGTAAGCTTGTAGAGTCCAACACATGAACTCCACTATTTTCCCATGGACAAGGTCTATAAGGATATCTCAGTGCAAACATTAGTCCATAAGGATTGTCATTAATTACCAAAACCTCACATGGGGGCACCATGCACTTTCAATCTCCCCCATTTTTGTAAGTTATGACAATCCATTTTACGAGGATTTATATAATGAAGTAAGCAACCATGCAAAGCAATAAACAAGGATGAAAGAGCATGGAAGACACATGCTTAAGAACGAAACTAAAGAGTAAGAAAAAAATCCTTGAAACCCTCTAAACATCTCCCCCATTGGCATCCATTACCGAAATGGGAGGAAAAACTTAGAAGGTCAATATAATATGAGTTCCTCTAGAAAGTGTGCATTTCGCAAAATTTGCATGAAATCAAATGCACCTATCGAATGAAGAATAGTTGGAGGAAATCAAACTATATCGAGGATCCAAAGATTGAAAATAAAAAAATATTCCTACAAACATTTCCCCACAAGGAGACAAGCAGTCGAAGAGATCCAACAAGAGAGTTCTAGATAAAAAAATGCAGAAGCTCCCCAATGTTTATGCACTATTGATGAGTGCACAAATATGGAATAATCACTCTGTTGGGAATATGCCCTAGAGGCAATCATGTATGATGTTATTCCCAATGTATTCATAAAGTTATTAAGTTGTCCTTTGGTTTGAACATTAGATATATGTCATTGAATATGTGATTCGATTGTGGAATTGTGTATTCATGTTGTTCATACTAATTGTCCTTGGTCATTAAGGTTGTGCTGGACACACACCCTGGACTAATGTGAGTGTTGGCTGATGACACGGTTCCACTTGTCATGGGCATGGTTATGCCATTCCAACGTTCACAGACTTGGCTAAAGAGTTTAGCAAGTTGGACTGACCCATATTGAGATGCAACGAGCAAGTCGTCATTTGCATGTCTCAATCAATGTAATCCTTAGACCTGAGGTTGTCGCACAATCCGAGTTGTGGATCACCGACTTAGGTTCTGTCAAACGTTGTTCTGTGACAAGGCAGCTATAAAGGCAGAGTTCGGGTCGAATGAGAAGCAAGTTGCGTGATGTGGATAAACAAGATGGGATTTTGCCCCTCCGGATGGAGAGATATTCTCTAGGCCCTCTCGAGTGATATGATTCAGGAAGCATGGCCATGCGCGAATCAGTTAAGTGTTAACTGTGTTTGTTGACTAAGAGTTAGTCAGATGAATCACATATCACGGATCGAGAAGAGAGTCGAACTATTTAAGGGATGACGATAAATCGCCTATAGTTCGACAAGGTATATCGTGAGGCAAAAGGGACTAAGATGAATATCACATTGAAAGGTATGTCGACATGACTCAATGGGACTTGGGAGTCGGCACGTTCTGCTAGGAGCCGCTACCGATTGATCGATTGAGAGTCGGACTCCAATCGTGTCCAAGTCGCCATGAGCCTGCAGGGTCGCACACTTAAGAGCGGGAGCAAATGTATTGGTTGGGTTGGCCCCGAACCAGAAATGGACTAGGTTTTGTGAGTCGGACTCACAGAGGGAATGGGCCACAAGCGTTGTGAAGCCCACTACCACTCGCTATATAAAGAGGGGCGCAGATTGCCCAGCGGGCACGTTACTCCTCTCCCATGCGTTGGGAACCCTAGCCCCACTTAGTCCAGCCGTCGCACCGGACCTAGCAGTCCGCCGTCGGAGCTCCTCCTCGTACGTGTGGATACCGGCAGAGGTGATGTACGTTCAACACTTCGACGTTCGTGGGATTGGATCGGCTGGATCGGATCGTGGGACTGCACTGCCCCGACGCGCTGCATCGATAATCCGCACCTGCGCGTCTAGTGGTAATACTCGTGGCCTTCTACCTCGGCTAGATCTTGGAAGTACCGCGTAGGAAAAAGTTTTGTTTATCTCTACGCGATCCAACAGTGATATCAGAGCGGTAGTTTCTGGTTTTAGGCCCGAGATCCGCACATATGTGATATGTAGTTAGCGTTAGATGTGATCTAATTGATGTTTTGGTGGTCGTTCTATGAGATAGATCGGTTTTGTACAAGGTTGATTGGATCAATCGTACTCAGGGTAATGGATGATCTGGTTTCCGTGATCATACTGCTAAGGTCGTGGAACAACTTACCCCTACCGGTCGGTTTCCGCCATCGGAGTATACCGTGACACATAAATCCAGCTGCGATGATCGAAGATCAAAGAGTTTGATCGAATCGGAATACGGATCAGATTCGGGTAAAACTGTTTTATCCGATGAAGAAATCGATGTTCAGAAATCCATGTTCGGACCGCCGGCTTCGCCCTGTCGTAGCGCCTTAGATGTCGCTACGAGTTTCACAGCGCCGGTAGATATCGTATCTATGCATAACTTGTTTTTGCAGGAAGTTGTGAATGGTATGGCTTATATGCATGTGATGTGTGTAATCCACACATGATCTGTGTATCATGTTTTTGTCAGCCGGCTAGAGCCTAGGTGCTGTCATTTTATTGTATACTTGCCTGCGTGTCGGATTCTCTATGTAATCTTTGATTTACTAGCTAGTGTAGCTTGTTGGAGAACCCGGTGACATGCAAGTCGATGTACAAGTCGGCTACATGGAGTAAGATGGCACGTGACAAGAGTTGGCACGAGTCGACTTAGAAGCTTTGTGGAGATGGAGATCACCATGAAGAGAGCCATACCATTTCACATTATAATTGCTTTATTTGTGTTATTGTTATGTCTCTATGTACCTCTATTTAGATAGTTGGTAGATTTTAATCCCTCAAAGAAGGTCTAGTCGGTCGCCCCGCTAGTGCTGCACCATCACAAGTCGGACATTTCTTGGTAATGGGCTCATGAAATTGAGGTGCTACCAATTCTTTCTGATTAGGTGGGTTTGAGTCGGACTCTTACAAGTGGAAGTACTTGGTAATCTAGAAGAGTCCATCACAAGGTTGTGGGGCTCGGGGCGAGGAAGGTTCGGAGCCGGGCATGTGATGCCACCCAACTAACAAGAGTCGTATTGGATACGATTGGCACCTAGCAACCTTCCTCAGTTGTCCACTTTTGCGTTGAGATCAATCCTAGATAAAGATAAGCTTAATGGAACTAATTTCACCAACTGGTACCGTAATCCGAGGATAGTCCTCAAGCATGACAAGAAAAAACATGTTCTAGAAATTCCACTTCCAGAAGAGCTTGATGATAATGCGACTGTCGCTGTCATGAATGCCTACCGTAAGACTAGAGATGAGTCTACGGAAATTAGCTGTCTTATGCTTTCACACATGGAACCGGACTTGCAGCAGCAGTTCGAGAATGTTGAGGCCTACGATATGATCGAAAGACTCAAAAGT
Organism: Alopecurus myosuroides; assembly: GCA_028641055.1. NCBI lineage: Eukaryota > Viridiplantae > Streptophyta > Magnoliopsida > Poales > Poaceae > Alopecurus > Alopecurus myosuroides. The sequence continues at coordinate 334,856,804 of CM054062.1, forward strand.
ATGTTCCAGGCTCAGGCAAAGACCGAGAGGTATCAAGTCTCTCAAGATTTGCTGGGTTGTAAGCTTAAAGATGGTGATCCACTGAGTCCGCATGTAATCAAGATGACTGGTTACGTGCAGTCTCTGGATCGTCTGGGCTTCCCAATTAACGAAGAGTTCGCTACTGATCTAATTCTGAACTCTCTTCCTAGTGCGTATGGTCCGTTCATTTCGATCTACCACATGCATGGTATGGATAAGAAGATCACTGAATTACATGGGATGCTCAAAACGGCAGAGGCTGATCTTAAGAAAGGCGTCAGTCAAGTGTTGATGGTGCAGAATAAGGCTAAGTTCAAGAAGAGTTCTTGGACTAAGAAGAAGAAGGATAAGTCAGGAGGTAGCGCCCATGGCCCTGTCCAGAGCGCTTCCTCAAAGACTAAGCCATCTCCTACAGCCGGAGCCAACTGCTTCTATTGCAAGCAGGATGGCCACTGGAAGAGGAACTGCACCAAGTATTTGGCTGACAGAGCCAAGAGTGGAGGTGTGACTTCCAACTCAGGTACGCTTGTGTGCAATGTTATAGACATTTATCTTGCGGATGCGCCTAATAGTTCTTGGGTATATGATACCGGATCAGTTATTCACATATGCAACTCGTTGCAGGGACTGGTAAGAACTAGGAGCGTGGCAAGAGGAGAGGTTGATATTCGGGTCGGCAACAAGGCGAGAGTCGCTGCGTTGGAAGTCGGCACGATACAACTTCATTTACCTTCAGGATTTTTAATGGAGCTGAATAATTGTTATTATGTTCAAGTGCTTAGCCGAAACATTATTTCCGCCTCATGTTTGATGAGACAAGGTTATGAGTCGAATATTAAGAATAATGGTTGTTCTTTATATTTGAAAGATATGTTTCATGGCTTTGCACCCGTTCAGAACGGGTTATTTATTTTGAATCTTGATAGTGAATCGGTCTATAACATAAATGTTAAAAGGTTGAAACCAAATGATCTGAATATGACTTACTTTAGGCACCGTCGGCTTGGTCATATAAGTTGGAAGCGCATGAAGAAGCTCCATGATGATGGACTTCTAACTTCGTTTGACTTAGAGTCATTCGAGACATGCGAATCATGTCCACTAGGCAAAATTACCAAGACACCTTTTGCAAGGAGTCGCGAAAGGGCGTCCGACTTGTTGGAACTAATACATAGTGATGTATGTGGCCCAATGAGCACGACAGCCAGAGGTGGTTATGAGTACTTCATTACCTTCACTGATGATTTGAGTAGGTATGGATATATCTATTTAATGAAACACAAGTCGGAAGTCTTTCAAAAGTTCAAGGAATTCCAGAGTGAGGTACAAAATCAACTCGGCAAGGAAATAAAGTTTCTACGGTCGGACCGTGGAGGCGAGTACCTGAGCCATGAGTTTAAGGACCATCTAAAGAGTTGTGGAATAGTTCCTCAACTCACTCCGCCGGGTACACCGTAGAGAAACGGTGTATCGGAACGGAGAAATCGGACCTTGTTGGACATGGTACGATCAATGATGAGTCGGGCAGATCTACCTTTATCATTTTGGGGTTATTGTCTAGAAACTGCAGCGTTCACACTAAACAGAGTATCATCAAAGTCAGTAGAGAAGACACCGCATGAGATGTGGACTGGCAAAAGGCCAAGTTTGTCTTTTCTTAAGATTTGGGGTTGTGAAGCATTTGTCAAGCGACTTCAGTCGGACAAGCTCACGCCCAAGTCGGATAAGTGTATTTTCGTGGGGTATCCGAGAGAAACCTTGGGGTACTACTTCTACAACCGAGAAGAGGGCAAAGTGTTTGTCGCTCGGAATGGTGTCGTCCTTGAGAAAGAGTTTCTCAGTCGGGGAGTCAGTGGGAGCACAGTGCAAATCGAAGAAATTCGAGAGGAACCAGCTAGGGACGAGTCGGCAATGGCCTTGGAGGCTGAGCCAGTCGTGGTACCTACGCCGGTAACAGCACCTGAACCACTGAGATCTGCCAGATTACAAAATGCTCGTGATGTTTTACTGTTAGACAGTAATGAGCCGGCAACTTGTTCAGAAGCGATGGTGGGATCTGATTCCGAGTCATGGCTTGGAGCCATGACTTACGAGTTAAAGTCCATGGATGAAAACCAAGTTTGGAATTTGGTTGATCTGCCTGACGGTGCAAGACCCGTCGAGTGCAAATGAGTCTTTAAGAAGAAAATTGATATGGATGGAAATATTTCCGTCTATAAAGCACGACTTGTCGCGAAGGGGTTCCGACAGGTTCAAGGAGTTGACTACGACGAGACCTTCTCGCCCGTAGCGATGCTTAAATCAATTCGGATCATGTTAGCCATAGCAACCTATTTCGACTATGAGATATGGAAGATGGATGTCAAGACGGCTTTCCTTAATGGAAATTTAACTGAGGACGTGTATATGATACAGCCCGGAGGTTTTGTCGATCCAGCTAACGCTGACAAGGTATGCAAACTTCAAAAATCCATTTATGGGTTGAAGCAAGCATCTCGGAGTTGGAACATTCGCTTTGATGAGGTAATCAAATCGTTTGCCTTCATCAAAAGCGATCATGATTCTTGTTTATACAAGAAGTTTAGTGGGAGCAAAGTAAATTTTCTAATCTTATATGTGGATGACATATTGCTGATTGGAAATGATGTCATGATGTTGCAAGAAACCAAAGAATCATTGGAAAGGAGTTTCTCAATGAAGGATTTGGGTGAGGCAACTTACATATTAGGAATCAGGATCTATAGAGATAGATCAAGACGGCTCATTGGATTGAGTCAGAGTACATATCTGGACAAAGTTTTGAAGAAATTCAAAATGGAAGAGTCCAAGAAGGGATTCTTACCGATGTCCCATGGCATAAAACTTAGCAAGACTCAGTGTCCTTCGACGACTGATGAGCGAACTCGGATGAGTGTGATCCCGTATGCTTCGGCAATCGGATCCATCATGTATGCCATGATTTGTACTAGGTCAGATGTTTCCTATGCTCTAAGTGTTACGAGCAGATACCAGGCTGATGCTGGCGAAGCCCACTGGGAAGCGGTTAAAAACATCCTTAAGTACTTGAGAAGGACTAAGGAAATGTTCCTAGTTTATGGAGGTGATGAGGAATTCAGTGTAAAGGGTTACACGGATGCGAGTTATCCCACCGACTCAGATGACTCTCGTTCACAATTCTGATACGTGTTCATAATGAACGGAGGAGCTGTGAGCTGGAAGAGTTCCAAGCAAGATACGGTGTCTGCATCTACAACAGAGGCTGAGTATATTACTGCCTCGGAGGCTGCAAAGGAAGCTGTTTGGATTAGGAACCTCCTGATAGATCTTGGTGTGGTTCAGGGCGCGACCAATCCTTTGGACGTATATTGTGACAACAATGGTGCTATCGCACAAGCCAAGGAACCTAGACAACACTAGAAGAACAAACATATACTCATGCGGTACCACCTCATTCGCCAGTTTGTCGAACAAGGTGATATCAAGTTATGCAAAGTACACACGGATGCAAATATTGCAGATCCGTTGACAAAGGCGCTACCACAGCCTAAGCATGAGGCGCACATGAGAGGCATGGGCATTAGATGCCTAGGCATATGATGCCAAGATGATTGACTCTAGTGCAAGTGGGAGACTATTGGGAATATGCCCTAGAGGCAATCATGTATGATGTTATTCCCAATGTATTCATAAAGTTATTAAGTTGTCCTTTGGTTTGAACATCTGATATATGTCATTGAATATGTGATTCGATTGTGGAACTATGTATTCATGTTGTTCATACTAATTGTCCTTGGTCATTAAGGTTGTGCTGGACACACACCCTGGACTAATGTGAGTGTTGGCTGATGACACGGTTCCACTTGTCATGGGCATGGTGATGCCATTCCAACGTTCACAGACTTGGCTAAAGAGTTTAGCAAGTCGGACTTACCCATATTGAGATGCAAAGAGCAAGTCATCATTTGCATGTCTCAATCAATGTAATCCTTAGACCTAAGGTTGTCGCACAATCCGAGTTGTGGATCACCGACTTAGGTTCTGTCAAACACTGTTATGTGACAAGGCAGCTATAAAGGCAGAGTTCGGGTCGAATGAGAAGCAAGTTGTGTGATGTGGATAATCAAGATGGGATTTTGCCCCTCCGGATGGAGATATATTCTCTGGGCCCTCTCGAGTGATATGATTCAGGAAGCATGACCATGCGCGACTCAGTTAAGTGTTAACTATGTCTGTTGACTAAGAGTTAGTCAGATGAATCACATATCACGGATCGAGAAGAGAGTCGAACTATTTAAGGGATGACGATAAATCGCCTATAGTTCGACAAGGTATATCGTGAGGCAAAAGGGACTAAGATGAATATCACATTGAAAGGTATGTCGTCATGACTCAATGGACTTGGGAGTCGGCACGTTCTGCTAGGAGCCGCTACCGATTGATCGATTGAGAGTCGGACTCCAATCGTGTCCAAGTCGCCATGAGCCTGCAGGGTCGCACACTTAAGAGCGGGAGAAAATGTATTGGTTGGGTTGGACCCGAACCGGAAATGGACTGGGTTTTGTGAGTCGGACTCACAGAGGGAATGGGCCACAAGAGTTGTGAAGCCCACTACCACTCGCTATAGAAAGAGGGGCGCAGGTTGCCCAGCGGGCACGTTACTCCTCTCACATGCGTTGGGAACCCTAGCCCCACTTAGTCCAACCGTCGCACCGGACCTAGCAGTCCGCCGTCGGAGCTCCTCCTCGTACGTGTGGATACCGGCAGAGGTGCTGTACGTTCAGCACTTCGACGTTCGTGGGATTGGATCGCTGGATCGGATCGTGGGACTGCACTGCCCCGACGCGCTGCATCGATAATCCGCACCTGCGCGTCTAGTGGTAATACTCGTGGCCTTCTACCTCGGCTAGATCTTGGAAGTACCGCGTAGGAAAAAGTTTTGTTTATCTCTACGCGATCCAACACACTCCTCCATAATCTTCTAAAACACACAATAAGTTCAAGAAAATAGATGGTAAATGAAGCAATGCAACTTGCAACAAGAAAATAGGTCCACGATCGTATTAAGATGCAAAAAGAGCACCAAATTGAAAACAAAGCTTGTGCCTTTTAGGAACCACCAATGAATAAAAAGCAATAAAAGGTGGTCACTAAGGAATTGGAGTATCAATTAAAGATGTAACTATTCTCATGTGTATAAATTTCTAAGTGGGCACCAATCACGAAGATATAAGTCCACAAAGAAATATGCACACACATAATAGGTACTAAGGCGAAGAACATGATATCCAATAGAAGGTCATGAATACACCAATAAGATTTGTTTCTTAAAAGCATAGCACAAAGCTAAATTTTATATTAAATAGATATAGATGACCATTCAACAAACTCATCAAAGCATCAAAAATATCCACAAGGGAAACGTGACAGTTGGGATGCTTCGAGAAAGGTAACACGTATCAAAAAAAGGCAAATGATTTTGAGATTTCATCAATATTGCACATGAGATAGTTTGAGTAGAATTTAGTAAATTAACATATTTGGGATCGGCGAATCATGAAAATAATTATAAATATTCCTCTTGATATGTAATCATCCCGGCCTACTCACATTTTTAATAAAGATGTTTTTGAAAATACATTTGCAAGAACCACATGAGTTGCAATAAATGGGATTCATGCCATGATACAACCTACGCGAGGTTGAAATCTAGAAATGTATGCATGAGGTAGATACTAGTTACCAGGATAGCATTTGGTGATGTAGGAGTTAAGAGTTCATGATCATCCAAGCTTAGCTCCACTAAGAAAATGGTGATAACACCTTCCTTGTAAATGAGACAAAATTCCAATGCATCTCGAGTGTACCTAAAACAAATTCAAGTACAACATGGTACCCAAACTCATTGGGTCCAAAGTAGTCAGAGCAACTACAATAAATAGGACAAACTCCACATAAATATGTGCATATTGATAAGAATTTGAATTTCATGCATATATTAGTCATTTAGGATTTGATGGAGTTTATCCTATATATTGGATCAACGAAAGTAAGCATGCCAAAAGATATACTCCCTCCGTCTCAAATTAACTGTCACAAAGTTGGATAAAAATGGATGTATCTAACATTAAATTATGTCTAGATACATCCACTTTTGTCCATCTTTGTGACAGTTAATTTGAGACGGAGGGAGTACATATAGTATATATATATATATATATATATATATATATATATATATATATATATATATATATATGCAGAAAACTTTCAAGAGCCAAACGATATACAAATTTGAAAAAACACCAATTAAACCAAGAATGCACTCACAAGAGAGACAAGCAAAAGAAGTATCTAAATTATATCAAAAACCCAAATCAACACATGATTGAGGAAACCAATTTGAGAAGATACAAAAATAAAATAAGTATGACACACAAAGTACCAAGACGAACAATGTTCGTCTTCCAAGGAGACACGTCATTGGGATAAAATAACAATTTATGACAACAAGTGTTCAAACGCATATAGGATAGCTCCTCCAAGATCTGTGCATTATTTATGATCTTGTATTTGAATATAAAATGCACACAATGGGATCATTACTCTCCATATATTATTCAAAAACTAGTCATGCTCAAGAAAAGCAATAAGATGCAATAATAATTTAAAGAATGGTGTTCTACTCAAAGCAGGATAGCTTCCCTAAAAATAGTGCAATATATAGAAGTATGACTTTGAATGTAAGTGCACAAGAATGGGATCATTGCTTTTCCTAACTCAAGAAAGACATAAAACAAATTTTGAGTAGAGTAAAAGGATCCAAAAGGTAAATGGAAGACACATGGGAGTTAAACCACAACTTCCTTGGCAAGAAACAAGGCAATTTTTGAACAAAAGCCAATGTAAATATGATCAATAGATTTACCACAAATATGATCACTTGTCAAAGATAGGGAATGTATGGAGATATTTCTCGGTGGTAGATGGCAAACATTTACAATCATATTCACCAAACATAAGCATGTGGAAATAGACAGGAGTTTAAAGAACGTGCTTAGATAGAGATTCTTGATGTCTTCAAACTAATAACCGATCATGCCAAGCACCAAGAAACTCTCTGATAAACAATATACCAAAAATAAGAGGGACAAAACACATTTAAGAAAATATGGAACTTGTTTCAGCAACATGCCACATAGGAACAAGATAATTGACAATATCAACTCTACTTGGCAATACCTCATATGTTCACATTTTCTAGGTTTGTAATATGCACATAGCTCATTACTCCCCCATAATGTGATAATCCATTTATTTACAACAAGAGGCACATACAAATCCAATTAGAGAAAAATTATGGAGCTTATATAAATTGAATTTCTCATGATCATACATTTTAGGATTGTGAGGTGCCAAGCATATCACTCCCCCAAAATGGGTGATACGTCATAAACGTATCCTTAATTTATGATGTTCCATGTTGTTTTCATGTTGTTTCCCACATGTTTGCTATACACTTTATGTCATTTTTATCAATTTCCCGGGACTAACCTATTGACAAGATGCCATAGAGCCAGTTCCTGTTTTCTGTTGTTTTTAGTTTCAAAAAAGTTGTTATGGAAATATTCTATAAATTGGGAAATTCAAAAGCCAGAAGTCTTAGAAGTCCCGGAGAGACCCAGAGGGGTGCCCGGGAGCCACCACACCATGGGGGGCGCGGTTCCCCCTCTGGCCGCGCCAAGGGGTGGTGTGGGCCCCCTGGCCACCCCCCGGAATCGCCCTTTCGCCTATATATGCCCCCGATGCATAAACCCTAGATCAATCGGCTTTTTCCACCAAAAACATCCGTAGCTCCGCCGCCGCCGCAGAAAATTTTCGGGGGACAGAAATCTCTGTTCTGGCACCCTGTCGGGACGGGGAAGTTCCCCCAGAGCCATCTCCATCGACTCCATCGCCATCTTCATCGCCATTGATGTCTCCTATGATGAGGAGGGAGTAGTTCTCCCACGGGGCTTAGGGCTCTACCAGTAGCTATGTGTTTCATCTCTCTCTCCCATGGTGTGATCTTTATGTGACCGTGAGCTTTGTAATCTAGTTGAATTAGTAGATGTTACTCTTCATCTGTTATGCTACTCGAGTAGTTTTGTTATGAGATCTTCGTAAACACTTTGATCACGGTCTGAAGGTGACATTGTGTGCACCGTGCGGTTTAGCATGATATTTATATCTTGTGTTGGATGACCCTATGAAATTGTGGTGTTTGTCTAGTACCTTCTAGGGCGCTCATAGTGACAGCGTGGGGTTAACTAGACATGGGAATGCGTCTTTGAGGAGTGCTTTTTTTAGCCCTACGCAATGAATTGGTGTTTGTTATTCAACCGGGGAGTGGTTCATTGTAGCATAATGAAGAGAGATATTTATGCATTCAATTATTTTATCATCGTTGAGAGTGTCCACTAGTGAAAGTAGAATCCCTAGGCCTTGTTTCTAAGCATTAAAACATCGTTTACATTCAGTTCTGCTACATGTTTGCTTGCTTCCATTTTTATTTCAGATTGCTATTATCACTTATAACCATCCATATTACTTGTATTTCACTCTCTCTTCGCCGAACTAGTGCACCTATACAAATGACAATTGTATCAGGTGTGTTGGGGACACAAGAGACTTCTTGTATTGTAATTACAGGTTTGCTTGAGAGGTATATCTTTGACCTCTATCTCCCTGAGTTCGATAAACCTTGGGTAATCCACTTAAGGGAAACTTGCTGCTGTTCTACAAACCTCTGCACTTGGAGGCCCAACATTGACTACAACAATAGAAGCGTGTGTAGACATCAAGCTCTTTTCTAGCGCCGGTGCCGGAGAGGTAAGGTAAAAGGTTCTCACATCCTTGGGTGTGAGTTCTCGAAGTTATTTCCTTTAGATTCTGCAATTATATCTTTTTGTTTCTTGTTTTTATTTTCACTAGTTAGGCTTGTTTTCACTTGTTGCTTTTTTTTATTTTTACTAGTTAGTCTTAATGGAGAACAATAAAAATATGAGAGAGCTTTATTTGCATGCTAGTAGAAATGTTATTAGCATTAATTATTTGGATACCATTATTTCTAATACTATGGAAAAGTCTAAGCTTGAGGAAGCTAGTTTTTCTAAACTTTTTAGTTCCCCAGTTCTAGAGGAGAAAATTTGCTCTGATGATACTTTACCTCCCATATGTGATAAATCTAATGATGCTTGTGATATTTTAAATCCTCCTTCTCAAAGTATTCCTTTTAATATACCTATGAAAATTGTTGAACGTGTCATAAATAACTGCTATTTTGGAGATGGAACTGTCCATCCTCGTGATCATTTACTCTGTATACATGAATTATGCGGGTTGTTCAAGTATGCAGGTATTTCAATGGACAAAGTTAAGGGGAGTTTATTCTCTTTGTCACTTAAGGACAAAGCAAGGGAGTGGTATGATCTACTATATGATCCTCATCATTTGGAGTGGAAGGAGCTTGAATCTCTATTTTACTCTAAATTTTATTCTTCTCATGAACTGTATTTAGATAGGAATTACATTTATAATTTTTGGCCTCATGATGGAGAATGCATTGCTCAAGCTTGGGGAAGACTGAAAACATTAATACTTGTTAAGGAAATAAGCTTCCTAAGTAAATAATTGTTACTAATTTTTATGCAAGGCTTTCAGAGATTTTCTAGATACATGTTAAGAGGGTTCTTTCTCAAGTAAGAAGGTTGAAGCTAAATGGGATCTTATTGAAACAATTGAAACCAATAATGAAGGTTGGAATAACGACAAAGGTAAAGAATCAGGTATAAACTATGAGTATGATTTCATTAAGTCTTTCGCTGAAACTGCTAATTTTCAAGAGCTTAGTGCTAAATATGGTCTTGATCCTCAAATGATTGTTGGTTAGTATAGATCCCTTTCTTATTATATTAATGTTCCTAAATCAAATGGGTACATACATCATGAACCTTTTAAAGACACTTGCATGAAAAATGAAACTGTTATTAATGATTGCAATGAACATGCTCAAACTTCTGAAAGTACTATTTCTTATAAGCATGTTATTTTTTGTGGAGCACTTAGACCTTTTGAAAAGAATCAAACCGAAGAAGAATATTGCATCCATCATAGGAATGAAAAAACTAGAAAGTGGGACAAGGCTTTAGATGATCTTGGTAAAAAAGTTTGTGCCCTCTATCCATTTATTTGTGAACTTTGTTGTAAAGTGGGTCATTTCAATTTTCAATGCTCAGGCTGTAATAGCTATTCGAATACTGGAAGTTTGTATTGTGATGACATGATCACTCCTAATCAGCATGATGAACTTACATTATTGTTGGGGTGTGAAGAGTTATCAAGAAAAACTTCTTTGGTAGATATGAGTGCTCTTGATATGAATGGTGTCCTGTATGGCTGTCATCTTTATTGTGTCAATAATTGCCACACAAATACTTACACACAAAATATTATAAAATAGGAGACTTTACCAAAATATGAAAGGGCTAATATTTGTTTTCATCTTATTAATGAAGAGGAGAAATCCTCCAAAGTTCTTTCTATTGTTTGTGACAATAAACCAGGGTATGTGGAGAAGCTTATTCTCAAGCCTCTCCCTCCTATAGAGAAGAAGAAGAAGAAGAGTAAAAGGAGAGAGGTAACGGTTACTCCTCCTAAGTATGTTGCTCCTCTTACAGTTTTTGATGAGTTCAAACTCGATTATTTTCCTATGCCTGTTATTTATGAAAGTGATCGTGATTGGGAGAAACACACTACTTTTGATATTGAAAATCTCTTTGGTACCAATTCTGAAAATGATGATAATTGATGTACTATTAGTACCATCCATGTTCCTTACAATGATGATATAGAAAGCTCTGAGCTTGTGGATGATGTGTTTGAAAATCCTTTTGCTACTGATGATATGCTTGATACATCTCTTTATAGTAAAAATGATGATATGTTTACAAATGGATGAACTTTGAAAGATAACTATCCTATTGCCTATGATGATACTATGCCTCAAGTCTTTGATAAGTATTATAAAAGATGCTATAACATAGGCTATGATTACAATTATCCTTATGAAACTTGTTATAGTTATGGAGGGATTACCCAAAACCATCTCCTAAATATACAACTTGTCTATCATGTTAGAGTTCTTTATGATGATTGATGACTCCCAAGTGCAGGAGATCAATTGTAGTACCTTTCGATAAGTATTTGAGTGTCGAACCCATGAGGAGATGAAGGTAAGCTATCTATTCTCTAAAGCCCTATAACCCTCTTATATGGCTGTTTATGCAAAGCAATAAGTTTGACTAAAAGGAACTAACTAATTAAAAGCAAGTGACGTGGAGTGTGGTTTGTCTAGTAACTAGTGAAGCAAGTTTAAAATGCAAGTAATCCTAGAGCAAGTTTCTAAGCAAGTTTCACAAGTAGCAAGCAACAAATATCTCAGGTATCTCAAGGGAGCAAGTGTTCTAGCAATAGGTGTTTCGTTCGTGTGGTTGTCACAATTAGTGAAGCACATGTTTTAGTCTTAGTTGTTTCTTCTAGGAAGGAGCCATGAATAGGTATAGTCAAGTAAATGATCTACAACCCCTTATGATGGATCATGTGGCCAAGTAAATGACTGCACAAGATTGATTAAGACATAAAGTCCCACCATAGCCTTACGTTCTAAGGTCCCCTATATATATCCCCCAATAACTTAACTTTGTGGCTCGGTCTCAGGTTACTATCACTCCCAAGTCACCACCACTCCATTATGCTACCGGTGATCACCTTACATGCATTCCCCAACATATGCGTGCACTCATATATTGTACATAAAGACAATCATAGAAGATAACAAACTTGTATGCAACCAATCAACGAACTATTTCACCATTGCCAAGAACAATTCACTACTCAAACATAGACGGGGAGACACAATACATCAAGGGAATATAGTATTGCATCATACATCGTGTTTGACAAGACATTATAGTGGAGAGATGGAGCTGATCTTGCTGTAGATGTTGATGATGAACACGCCAGAGGGGGGTGGAGCCCTCCGGGGGTGACCCCGGCGGCGTTTCCCCCCTCCGATCTTCTCCGGCGGCAGCCTTCTATCTCTCTGTTTTGTGGTTTCGTCTCTCGGCGCCGCCTCCTTCTCGAAAAGGCCAGGGGACCCTTTATATAGTCATTTTTAGGCCACGAGACACTCGGGAGAAGAAAGATCGATGGCATCGGAGCCACGGGGGCAAAAAGGGGGCCCCACACGCGGCCAGGGAATCTGGCCGCATGGAGGGTCCTCTTTTCCCCCTGGTTGGCCTTTTGTCCCTCTACTTTGGCCCATGGTCTTCGTCTCGAAAATTCTGAACCGTGCTCTTTGGCCTTGCCCTTTTTGGAGTCCCGAAGCTCCCGGAAAGTCTGAAACACTAAAAAGTACGTTTTCTGGAAAAACTGGGTTAGAACCAAAAGAAGGGGGATTGTTCAGAAAATCCCCCAAATCATTATAAAACATGAATATAAGTTGCTAATATGTAGGAAAAACAAGTAATAACATGCAAAGTTCATGTATGCATTTTACATGCATCAACATCCCCAAGCTTAACCCATACCCGTCCTCGAGTATGAAGGTGATAAAACTAACATGGACTTTGCATTTTAAAACAATCATGGAATATCAAAGAAGATTATTCATGATACATATAATCAAATGATTCATACTGTAGATGAGTAGCAACATACAATTCATGTTATAAGAAATATCAAATATGCAAGCAAAGATGCTCATGAAAGTTCACAAAGTGTATAATGAAATAAAAGCACTATGGACCAAATGCATACACAAAATGAAAAATAAAATCCTATATTGGTCAAAGAATAGCATAATGGAAAATAGAAAATATGGTTGACACTTTGGAGAAAATTGAGTAGAGGTAAAACATGATCAAGTCTTATTTAGCCTCTAAATTATTCAACTAAAATTACTAATTGAAATGTGGCATCCATTGGTCTAAGACTCTCATTGCCCCTTTATCACTAGCATCTTAAATTGTGAATGTTGAAGTAATGTGATTGACAAGGTGTTGGTTGAATGCCTCATGCCCCGTGAGTGTGAAAACCTACTCCATGATTACTCAACTTAAGATTCCTAATAAGCTTTGTACAATCATAATAAGTATTAATGACATCATAGAGAACCGCAAAGAGGTACCTCTTGCCCCATGACATGGAAACCAGCCCATGTCACAATGACAAGATGAACAAACGGAGTAGACTCATCATCCTTTTTTATTTCATTCACTATATGCATAGCTTCTTATTTTATTGTAGGATGTGTTTGTAGAGTCCACTCTGGCTGTAAGTAAATTTCCACCATGATCAAGCATGGCTTGGGTTAGCGGCCCAATGCGTTTCTCTATTCATAAATATACTTACTCATAAAAACTTACTATTCCTCTATTTCATTTCGGCATGGCAGGAATCCAAAAACAAAAGTACATGATATCAACCAAATGTAAATTTTTGTGCAATGTTGAAAGCTTTCCAGTGATACACGTTTATAGCTAGCTCCCAACCAAACACTTGTCAAACGCAAAACTTTTAGCTCCCGTTATTGGGTCATGTTTATTAAGTGCAATGAAAAGTAAAGGTGTGCATTCAAAAGTTCGTGAGAGTCCTATCCCAAATTCAGCTCATGACAATTAATAAGGTGAATATCTTAATTTAGAACATAAATAACACTATAACATGGCGAACATACTCGGAATAGCTCTGAAGCTAATAGGTAGATATGGTGGACTCACTGGAAATACTTGGCTAAAGGGTGTTGGAAACAACTTTATACTTGTTGGAATTTTTACTTTTTTGGCTAGCAAGAGGGAGATAGTTGACCAGATACTATGAATGCATTAGTGTCCATAGAACTACTCATTTCATGACAAACTAAGTAAACTAACAATTAACATCAAAAACATGAATAAGAGATAGCTCATGACAACACTATTGCAAATTTCTACACCTAAAACAGCATATAAATCATGCAACTATAAGTAGCTTTTATAATCAACTAAAGCATCCCTTTCCCAATAAATATAACAGCATCCAACTTAATTCAACCCATTATTCTAGTAGATGATTCTCATAAAGATAATTGTGGTGGTGGTCTCACAAATAAACTAAAAGAAAAACTAGACGCTTCAAGTTTCTGCGATAAATGCTTTGCTTAGAAAAACAGAAAGTAGACGTGTGCTAAACAAAAGTGTGTTGGTCCAGGGGGGTGTTCACCACATCCCCAAGCTTGTGGTTTTCACCACTCTTGGATCTCTCTTGGCGCAGCTCCTCTATTCCATGTGAAAAAACTTTACAAAACATGTTTCTCCCATTCTTTTTCTGTGGGGTGAGATTAGCAAGGACAAACAAAACGTATGCATGCTGCGCAAAATTCCAAAACAAATGCTCCAGAAGATAGACAATAAGGTTCATAATGTTGTATTTCACTCTCTAGCTCGAAAAGATCAAGGAAATTCAAGTCCCAAACCCAAAGAGTGCATCCAACAAAAGAAGGCAAAATCTGTCCAGAAAAGCAATAGCAGCAAAACGAACGTTTTCCCTAAGCTAGACTCCTCAAAAAATTAATCCACTTTTTGTGCTTACAGAGTACGAAAAGCTGCAGAACATACTAAAAAAATAGCTCAATCCGACTTACAGATAAAAAATGAAAAATTGTACGGTGAGCAGAATCGTGCTGAAACAGAAATTCCAAGCACTAGGATAGCAACTTTTAAATCCAAATGGGTGAAACTTGACACTTTATTGAAAACTCCAGAAACTAAACTAAAGACTAAGTCTCTTGTTAAAACAAGAGGACACTAGGAAAAACCAACTAAGAACAACCGGGTTGCCTCCCGTAAAGCGCTTTATTGATAGTCGTATAACTAGGCTTTTCTTACTTAACATCATGATGGTTGGAGTGAGGTGGCTCGGCATCCCCAAGCTTGGATTCTTGTACTTATTCGATACATGTAGGGTGAGCCCAGGGGTACATCCCCAAGCTTGATTGGTTGTCCCTCTTGATCTTTGTTCATCTCACTCAACTCTTCCTCCTGAAAAATTCTTCTTACACAAATCTCAACATAAAACTTGATTAGAGGGGTTAGTGCCTCCATAAATAAAATCCACATAGGTACAGCAAAGACACATCATGAGTTGATTCTAAATATTAACTACTGTTACTACAGTTGTGCATTTCTCCTTGATCAAAAGAACCACACAAAACACAAGTAATGAGAGCAATGCAAAATAAAGACATAATCTGCCAAAAACTGAACAGCCCATAAAGAGTGAATTTTTAGAGGCACTTAAGTTGCTCAAATAAAAAAACTTAAAACTAATGAAATATGTAGTGATAACTAAATATTGCTGTCGTAAATTACCAGGTCAAAATTCCACATCTGTGATTTTAAACATTTTTCGCAGTGAAGTTCAGGAATTTGTTTTCTGGACAGCTAATTACTATTGTTTAATCCTATCTCTCATATAAGATTATTCTTGCCATTTATGATGAGAAATAAGACAGAAATGTGATGTTATAGTAGAGAACTAATATTTTTATTGTTTTTAGCTTTGGAAAAAGTTTTAATGATAAAGACTTTGCAATGGTTTCATTGGCATGAACAACACATGTTCAAGGTCGACCCCAACTTCTCCATTACTCATCCTTCTCATTTACTTTCCCAAAAAATTTATAAAATGAAAATATTAAACTAAATGATAGATAAAAGTAGGTAAAGGTATTTTACATGTTGAAAAGACATAAATGTGTGCTCAAACCGAATAGGAAATTAAAGCATAAGGAACACACCAAAAAAAATTAAACAATTTATTTTTAAGTCTAACCCCTTTCCTATGCATTGGCATTTTATAATGAAACAAATAAAAGAAGCACATAATAGCAAGCATAGAAAGGTTGATCAAGTGCAACTTCAATACTTTTAGCGTAAAGAGGGGAAACCTAATATTGTTGAAATATGTGTAACCATGTTTCCCTCTCTCATAATAATTTTTCAGTAGCATCATGAATAGATTCAACAATATGAATATCACATAAAACATTCTTATCATGAGCCACATGCATAAAAGAATCACTACTCTCCACATAAGTAAAATCCTCATTAGTGATAGTGGGAGTTAAACATTCATAATTTTCATTGCAATCATCATATATAGGAGGCATAGTATCATCAAAGCGAATTTTCTCCTCCAAGCTTGGGGAACTAAAAATATAATGCTCATCAAAACCAACTTCCCCAAGCTTAAAACTTTCCATAGAATCAGCAAGTATATCATTTTTATCCTCAATAGTAGGGGGACTAAAAATATCATATTCATCAAGACAAACTTCCCCAAGCTCAAGGTTTTCCTTAGCAATAAAGGTGTTTAAAGAATTAGTACTACCACAAATATGATTGTTGTGCAAATAATTTTTCAATTTCTCCTCAAACACTTCATGTCCTAATTCAAGGTAGATATTATACAGTTCTAAAATTGTTTGGTTGTTTTCCATTTTATATTTTTTTTTTGTGTTTTAGGTTTATATGTTAGTATGCAATGCAAACAAGAATAAAAGCTTAGCACAATGCTCCCCGGCAACGGCGCCAGAAAAGTGCTTGATGACTCCCAAGTGCAGGAGATCAATTGTAGTACCTTTCGATAAGTATTTGTGTGTCGAACCCACGAGGAGCTGAATGTAAGCTATCTATTCTCTAAAGCCCTATAACCCTCTTATGTGGCTGTTTATGCAAAGCAATAAGTTTGACTAAAAGGAACTAACTAATTAAAAGCAAGTGACGTGGAGTGTGGTTTGTCTAGTAACTAGTGAAGCAAGTTAAAAATGCAAGTAATCCTAGGCAAGTTTCTAAACCAAGTTTCTAAGCAAGTTTCACAAGTAGCAAGCAGAAAATATCTCAGGTATCTCAAGGGAGCAAGTGTTCTACCAATAGGTGTTTCGTTCGTGTGGTTGTTACAATTAGTGAAGCACATGTTTTAGTCTTAGTTGTTTCTTCTAGGAAGGAGCCATGAATAGGTATAGTCAAGTAAATGATCTACAACCCCTTATGATGGATCATGTGGCCAAGTAAATGACTGCACAAGATTGATTAAGACATAAAGTCCCACCATAGCCTTACGTTCTAAGGTCCCCTATATATATCCCCCCAATAACTTAACTTTGTGGCTCGGTCTTAGGTTACTGTCAGTCCCAAGTCACCACCACTCCATTATGCTACCGGTGATCACCTTACATGCATTCCCCAACATATGCGTGCACTCATATATTGTACATAAAGACAATCATAGAAGATAACAAACTTGTATGCAACCAATCAACGAACTATTTCACCATTGCCAAGAACAATTCACTACTCAAACATAGACGGGGAGACACAATACATCAAGGGAATATAGTATTGCATCATACACCGTGTTTGCCAAGAGATTACAGTGGAGAGATGGAGCTGATCTTGCTGTAGATGTTGATGATGAACACGCCGGAGAGGGGTGGAGCCCTCCGGGGGTGATCCCGGCGGTGTTTCCCCCCTCCGATCTTCTTCGGCGGCAGCCTTCTGTCTCTCTATTTCATGGTTTCGTCTCTCGGCGCCGCCTCCTTCTCTAAAAGGCCAGGGGACCCTTTATATAGTCGTTTTTAGGTCACGAGACACTCAGGAGAAGAAAGATCGATGGCATCGGAGCCACAGGGGCAAAACGGGGGCCCCACACGCGGCCAAGGAATCTGGCCGCGTGGAGGGTCCTCTTTTCCACCTGGTTGGCCTTTTGGCCCTCTACTTTATCCCATGGTCTTCGTCTCGAAAATTCTGAACCGTGCTCTTTGGCCTTGCCCTTTTTGGAGTCCCGAAGCTCCCGGAAAGTCTGAAACACTAAAAAGTACGTTTTCTGGAAAAACAGGGTTAGAACCAAAAGAAGGGGGATTGTTCAGAAAATCCCCCAAATCATTATAAAACATGAATATAAGTTGCTAATATGTAGGAAAAACAAGTAATAACATGCAAAGTTCATGTATGCATTTTACATGCATCAATGATTACAATGATAAATATGGTATTTTTATTCCAAGTACTATTGAGGACAAAATTAATTATGATTGCAAAATGCCTCCTATGTTTGATGATTATGGTGATGAGAATGATAATGATAGCTATTTTGTTGAATTTCTACCACTGCTATTAATAAGAATGATTATGCTTATGTAGAGAGTAATAATTCTTTTATGCATGTGGCTCATGATAAGAATGTTTCTTGCGATAGTTATATTGTTAATTTTATTCATGATGCTACTAAAAGTAATTATGAGATAGGGAAACATAGTCTTATGCATCTAAAAAACATCAAGTTTCCCCTCTTTATGTTGAAATTTTTGAAATTGCACTTATTTTGTCTTCCTATGCTAGCCACTTTGTGCTTTATTGAATTATTCTTATACAAGATTATTTTTCATAGGAAGTGGGTTAGACTTAAAAAAATTATGTTTGCTTCTTGATGCTCTCTTTTGCTTCCATTAATATTTCTCATGTGAGCATCTTCTGGAATTATCATGCCTAGCTAAAAGGCTTTAAATAAAAGCATTTCTTGGGAGATAACCTATGGTTTTATTTTTTTTTCTTTGTTTTTCTCTGTTTTCTTTGAGTCAAGGGGTTGTATACTTTTGTAGAAACTCCTTTGTGTCTTTTTTTTCATGTTTTAGTACTGCCAAGTAAGGTTTCTGACGAGAGTTGGAGTTGGTTTTCGGATTTCTGCGCAGGAAACAGATTTCTGCTGTCCACCATAAAAAATCGTATAAAACCCTGTAAGATCAGAATGATCTGGACTTTTTTGTGCTTACTCCTCGGATAATTCTGCAAATTTTTCATTCTTTAAGTTTTTTAATCCGAGCAACATAAGTGCATCAATTTTTTTTTGTCTTTACAGACTGTTCTGGTTTTGACAAATTCTGCAATTTTTCTTGAATTTGCTCTTTTGCGATGTCAAGTGGATTTATTTGCTTCACGAAACATCAGTGGCTGTAGCTAATATTTAAAAGTATCAATAGCACTTGTGCCATACAGAACCAATGGATTTTTAATTGTTGCACTAACCTTCTAATGCGAATCACTGTTTGAGTGTGGTGTGAAGGAAGTTTTCAAGGGTCAAGAGAAGAGGTGATATATGTGATCAAGAAGATTGCAAGGTCAAAGCTTGGGGATGTCCCCATGGTTCATCCAAGAATATGTTTAGAAGACTCAAGCATCTAAGCCTGGGGATGCCCAAGGCATCCCCTTCTTGATCAACTATCTATCATGTCACTTCTCGTGAAACTATATTTTTTTCGGTCACATCATATGAAGTTTACTTGGAGCGTCTGTTTGTTTTTCTTTTGTTTTCTTTTGTTTTCCTTGCTTCAATAATATATTTGTACCTAGAATTCTTTGTTCGGGATAGAGACACGCTCCGCTTTTTCGTTTGAATACTCGTTATGTTCGTATTCTTAGTCTTTCTTCTAGTTGCTGCAAAATTCCTGTTTAGCTCTTGTTTTCATTTCATCTCTTGTTAAGAGCTGTTAGTTTTAGTAGTGTTATGTGAGTACTCTTGTGTTTTCTTGCTGTAGTATTTATAGAGTTTTTGTTAAAGCATTTTTTGTATGGTGCTTGTTGGGAAAAGAAACTGCTGCTTGAGGTAGAATTTATAACAGTGCAAGTAGAAGCTTGTATAGACCGTGGCTAGACTTTTTCATATCATGCTAGATTTTATTTTAATTCTAAAGCCTTGTGGTTATTGAGTAGCATGATTCGCCTCAAATAGCTGAGAGTGTTTAATATTCCATTGAAAGAATCATGAGTTGTTCTTGTCATATTGAAGCATAAATTTGTGGTGTTCTCCTTTGAATATTTTATTGTTGACTTGGCGCATGCTCACACCATGTTTATGACTATGAATCATTCACTTATAGCCTCCATGATAATTTAGTTTTTGAAATTGTGTTACCACTTATGCTTTGATTAATGATGTTTATGTCGCTATGCATGATTATGGCTCTTATGCTCTCTTGATTTGTCGCTCCTAGTCTTTTGCTAGCCTCCACCTGTACTGAGTATGAGCTCTACTCGTGCATCCAACTCCCAAACACCAAAGTATGCCAAATGTGTCCACCATACCTACCTACATGTGTTATTTAACCGCCACTCCAAAGTAAATTGCTCATTTTTACCTTTAAAACTTTCAAATTTACTCATGTTTTGTGCTCCTGTTTTAGCTCATGAGGACGTAAATAGAGAATCTTTATCTCACTTGTTGATTGGAATTTCACACCCTGGACTAGTGGGTTCATCCGCTTATCCAATGATAGAAGAGCTGGCAGCGGGGTGCCCAGCCCCAAATTAATAACAAAAAAATCTCTTCACTATTTTTGGCCCTGATTTATCAGTCAAAGCATAATTGTGTAAACAGAAGAGAAAGAGGGATGACCTTCTACCCAGATGCGTCCTTCTATGGGAGCGCTCTTGTGAAGTCTAGTTGGCTTGTGACGTACTGTATTTTCTGTTTACCATTCGTTGACATAAGCATACACCTCTCTTAAAAATGTTTTCAATACCTCTATTTAATAAAATAAAAGCTCTAGCACATGAGTGATCCATGCTTCCCTCTATGAAGGGCCTTTCTTTTACTTTTATGTTGAGTCTCCATCTTCTAACTTTATGTACAGTTGAGAGAGCATAGTTTCCATTCTGAGTTTTATGTGCATTTTTCACAGAAACATTATTAATTGATTCATGATGTGTTATTTCTTGTTATCTAATTATTTGTTCTAGTCTTCCTCATGAACTTTGAAGGTGTCCTGGCATTTATGTTTTGCCCCACTCTTAGACTAGCGAAATATCACTTTGACATGTTTTCTCTATACTTGAAACAAACGTATATCTTTTGTTGCATTGTTATTCATGATCTTTTATTTGAGTTACTTCTCATGATGCAAGGTGATTGCTATGCTTTATTATTAACGTTCTTTCTATCATGCTTGTGTTAAAGTTCTATGATCCCGGCTTACTTATGCTTTTACATTATTGATGAACAAGTTTATGTTGCTCGCATGTCACCTCAGAAATTATGTGTTTTTATCGTTTACCTACTCGAGGACGAGTAGGAACTAAGCTTGGGGATGGTTATACGTCATAAACGTATCCTTAATTTATGTTGTTCCATGTTGTTTCCCACATGTTTTCTATACACTTTATGTCATTTTTATCGATTTCCCGGAACTAACCTATTGACAAGATGCCACAGAGCAAGTTCTTGTTTTCTGTTGTTTTTAGTTTCAGAAAAGTTGTTCTGGAATTATTCTCGGAATTGGAAAATTCAAAAGCCAGAAGTCTTAGAAGTCCCGGAGGGTCCACGTAGTCCCGAAGAGACCCGGAGGGGTGCCCGTGAGCCACCACACCATAGGGGGCGCGGTTCCCCCTCTGGCCGCGCCAAAGGGTAGTGTGGCCCCCTGGCCACCCCCTGGCATCGCCCTTTCGCCTATATATGCCCCCCGATGCATAAACCCTAGATCAATCGGCCTTTTCCATCAAAAGCATCCGTAGCTCCGCCGCCGACGATGACAAGTTTCGGGGGACGAAAATCTCTGTTCCGGCACCCTGCCGGGACGGAGAAGTGCCCCCGGAGCCATCTCCATCGACTCCACCGCCATCTTCATCGTCGTTGCTGTCTCCTATGATGAGGAGGGAGTAGTTCTCCCCCGGGGCTGAGGGCTCTACCGGTAGCTATGTGTTTCATATCTCTCTCCCATGGTGTTATCTTTATGTGATCGTGACCTTTGTAATCTAGTTGAATTAGTAGATGTTACTCTTCATCTGTTATGCTACTCGAGTGGTTTTGTTATGAGATCTCTGTAAACACTTTGATCACAGTGTAAAGGTGACAGTGTGTGCACCGTGCGGTTTAGCATGATATTTATATCTTGTGTTGGATGACCCTATGAAATTGTGGTGTTTGTCTAGTACCTTCTAGGGCGCTCATAGTGACAACGTGGGGTTAACTGGACATGGGAATGCATCTTTGAGGAGTGCCTTTTGCAGCCCTACGCAGTGAATTGGTCTTTGTTATTCAACCGGAGAGTGGTTCGTTGTATCATAATGAAGAGAGATATTTATGCATTCAATTATTTTATCATTGTTGAGAGTGTACTCTAGTGAAAGTAGGATCCCTAGGCCTTGTTTCTATGCATTGACACACCGTTTATATTCAGTTCTGCTACATGTTTGCTTGCTACCATTTTTATTTCAGATTGCTATTATCACTTATAACCATCGATATTACTTGTATTTCACTCTTTATTTGCCAAACTAGTGCACCTATACAACTGACAATTGTATTAGGTGTGTGGGGACACAAGAGACTTCTTGCACCGTAATTGCGGGTTTGCTTGAGAGGGATATCTTTGACCTCTATCTGCCTGAGTTCGATAAACCTTGGGTAATCCACTTAACGGAAACTTGCTGCTCTTCTACTAACCTCTGCACTTGGAGGCCCAACACTGTTAACAAGAATAGAAGCGTGCGTAGACATCAATGGGATAGTCCATTAATCTATCAAAAGAGAAAATAAGTTATAAGAAAGTTGATAAAAGTCTCAACATGTATAATGTGTGCAAACCAACATACACATACTTGATACTCAAAATAAGTAAGTAGAGAGCACCACACATACATACATTAGCAAGGTACAAAACCAAACACATGCAAGGGTGCAAGCAACTTTCAATGTATTTATGATTTAAATACAATTTACCGCAAGGATGAACATTGGATATAGGGTAGATACATGATACTCCAAAGGACTTGGCTTGAGGAGATATAATTGATGAAGATCCCTTAATTCTTCATGAGATAACCAAGTCTCCAATCCCCTCCAGCAACACCTATTTATCAAGTTTGAGCTTGTTGGTCCCCAACCATGTTGGGTCCTAAGAGGTTAGTCACAATGGGCTTGGCAACCCAAATGGTTCTTTCCTTGAAACCACTTTGAGTAACAACATATTTAGCAAACATATTGCCAATCTTATCCTTCCGAAGAGAATAAACATTATCAGTTATAATGGGGTTGGATAACTTACCATTGTGCATGAAGAAGCAAAGTGGCCCTTCTCACGGCAAAGTTAGCAACATAGACTCTTTTCGTTCTTCTTAATAGGCTCCTCAACTTGAGGAGCATTGGATTGAGTCTTCTTAGGAGGTGGTCGTTGTTCAACTCGTGGTTGAGCATTAGATAGAACAAGAGGACGCTTCCCTAGCTGCTTCTCACTAAGAGGATTCTTTGTCATTGGGAAAGATCTAAAGTGGTGTCATTCAAACTTGCACTTGAAGCAAGTAATCTTTGCCGAATCTTTCACTTGTTCTTGGACCTTCTTCTTCTAAATATTGGACTTGTTCTTGATATTGGAGTTGAATCCAAGTCCACTTTTGTCATTTGGAAGTCTTCGCACTCTCAACATGTTGTCAAGGGTGGACCTCCCTTCATGACAGTTTTCCAAATTTGTCTTCAAAGAAGTGACTTGTGCCTTGAGATATTTATTTCCTCTACATGGTTAGTGAAAACAAAAGTACTAGAGGAATTATATGCTTCATTGTTAGAGAAACAAATCATGGAAAGTAATTCATCACAATATTTAGCAATAGTATTAGATGAAGAATTACTAGGACTAGCACATGGCAATATAGCACTTTTAGTAGGGATTGTGCTAGTGACCACATGAGGCTCACAATATGTTACCTTTGTAGTGATATCCTTAAGAGCTAACTTTATCCTATTATGGGATGCTAGAAGATCTTCATTAGAGGTAAAGAGCTTTTCATGATTTTTTTTCCAATTTCTCATACTTGCTAATCATCAACTCAAGTTGATCCCTTAGCTCAACATTCTTCAAAATAGATGCTTCACATGAAGTGGAGTTAGTATAACAAGCATCATTAATATTAGAAATAGAAGGAGACAACTTCGCAAGATCATTATTAATAGAAGTGGAGTTAGTATAACAAGCATCATTAATAATATTGGCATGATCACACGAGGAACTAGAGGTACTAGGCATATTAAGTTTAGATAGTTGAGTTTGATCATGGGACTTGATGATGAGAGAGTATTCACTTTCAAAATCTTTATGAGCTTTGTCAAGTCTCTCTATGTCCTCAACTAGTTTAGCATGGCCAACAACAAATTCAACTTTTTTCCTTTTTAATCCTAGAATGGTCACATGCTTTAGTGAGAAAAACATCTTTTTCATTATAAATATCCTCAAAAGATTCGAGTTTATCCTCAAGAGAAACCCGAGTATCTTGCTCTTCCTCAAGAGCTTCCTTAAGCTCCACAATATCAGTTATGTACTCATGTTAGCTGCTATAACATTTATCAAGGCGAGTTTTCAAAGACTCAATAGACTCCTCGTGCTCAACAAGGGTACTCATGATTTCTTGGAAAATAGAAGATTTTTTTATTCTTTGTGAGAACATGAAGAACCATTTTACCCTTCTCATAAATGGAAGCATCATTATCATTTTCTTCATCATTATCATCAATAGACGAAGAGGGTTCCAAATAAGGAGATACATTTGAATCCTTAGACAGAAAGAAAACGTGAGTAATGGATAACGATGATATTGATTTTCTTGAAGCACCATTGAGGTCCATGTATTGTTCCAACAAATTTTGGGATTCCTCTACATTGTTAGCCACACAAGTATGGAAGCATTGTTTTCATGACAACAATACATAGGAAGCATATCATCATGAGATTTAGTTAAATAACTATTGCATGATATTCCAGGACTATCAACACTAGCATGTAAGGCATTTGGAGTGCTAGAAGAGTTTAAGACCAAAGATAGAACATTGCAATGAGATAGAGATGAAGTATAGTCAATAGTATATTCACTATCAACACTCACCATATCATTACATTGTGACAAATCATGATGGTGAAGTGGAATAAGATGTGAATTCACCACAACAGAAGGTGGAAGGAGAACAATCATTCTCAATAATGTTGGACACATCATATATATCTTGAAGTTTTGTCCATAACTCATGAGCGTTCCGAAAAGGCATGATTGGTCCAATAACTACATCGCTCAAAACACAAATGAGACCATTAGATACTTGAGTATCGAGATACGGATTTTCCTCATCCTCTAAAGATAACTTTTAGGAATCCTTGGAGGAGCAAAATCCGTATCTACAATTCTCTTTACATAGTTTGGACCCGCATCCCTAAAAAGATTAAGTATACTAATTTACCAAACATCATAATTTGTGCCATCAAATTTTAAGGTGGGATTGTGCACTAATTCCCTAAACGACATCATATTCTCTAGGATGTAAAGCTTAATAACGAGAGCCAAGGATGTGATACCAAATGAACGGACAATGATGTCGCCTAGAGGGGGGTGAATAGGCGATTATTATTTTTTGGTTAAGGCTTGCTAAATGCAGAAATAAACTAGGTATTTAAAATAACAAGAACACAACCTAAATATTCTAGGCTCAAATATGTGCACCAAAAACTTATGCTAAGCAAGACAAGTAAAAAGGTGATAGCAAAATATAAGACTTCAAGCACGAAGGCTATCACAATGTAAAGTGCATAAGTAAATAGCTCGGGTATAGAATTAACCGAGGAACCCGGAGACGATGATGTATTCCCGAGTTCCTCCTTTTGAGGGGAGTACGTCTTTTTGGAGGTGTGTGAGTTCGCAACAAGAGGCCTACTCAACACCACAAAGGTCTCACCCTATTCTCCGATGAAACTCGCAACAAAGGACTAGTTCACCTTGCACTATTGGTAACCTTCAATCTCGAGGCACTCATCCACAACTTAATTGGAGGCTCTTGAAGCAACCACAATCTTGGGGCACGCATCCACAACTTAATTGGAGGATCCCAAGAACTCCCACTAAGTCGTCTAGTGTCCAAGACCCAAGAGTAATAAGTCCACAAACTTTCGCTTCCGTGACTCCTCGTGGAGAGAGAAAATCGATGCAAGTAATGTAAATGGCAAGAGCACACGTGCTCAAATCCTTCACTCTCAAATTCCAACAAAGCAAAAAAATGGTTATGGGAGAATATGAGAGGAAAAACAAAGGTGAAGGAATTCCAAGAACTCCAAAATCTAGATCCACTAAGTTCCCATCAGAAAGAGGAGAGATGGATTGATGGAATTATAGATCTAGATATCCTCTAACCTTTCCCTAAAGTATGTGCAAGAATCATGCGAGGGGTTGGGAGAAGCTTTCTCAAGGTAAACAATGGTGAGAGAGAAAGGGAAAATGTGCTTGACCAAGGTTGAAGAACGGGAGGGGTATTTATACCCCCTCCCACGAAAATAGTCGTTTGAGCCACTCGGGCCGGAATATCCGGCCTCCCCAAATAATCCGACCCAAATTTCCGGCTTAACTGAGGGCTAACGCAACTTTTCCTTAGCCAAAAATAGCAATAACTTTTGTATACAGACTCCCTTTTTATGTTCTTGGGCTCGTTGAAATCACCTCAATGAGAACTACCAGAATATGAAGAGAAACATCATTCCAAACAATGGAAGATAAAAACAAATGGGGAAATGTTTGACCTCTTTATAAAGAACAACCGGTAAAACCTCCAACATCAAAATCACAATAAGTTTTCTTACGAAATCCGTTTTCGGTAAACCTAGGCTTGTCATGAAGATCACGACAAGCACCAAAGCCTCACAATGAGAAAATACAAATAAGAACCAAGAAAGATGATTTTCCAAGTATTCAAAGGTTTGAGATCTCCACAAGGACGCGATCAAGTTACTCACTCGAGAACACCTCTTGATAGACGACTATCGATCCTATAACCCGGTCTCCCCAAAAGTATGATACCGGTAAAATAGAAACCCTATCAAGATCATACATTTTCCTTGAGCATTCCACTTGAGATAGATGACAAATATATTGACTCTCTCAAGTTGGATATCCTTTCTTAATAGTGCTTGCTCCGCTTGATGAAGACGGGAAAATTGCTCCCCCAAACACCACTATGTGAGAGACCCTTTCAGAAAATCTTCATATGGCCACTATCTCCAAATGTGTGGCAAGCATCAACCATAGGATTTCTTCCAGACGCTCTTGAGCTTTCACATGAAGCTTGATGAGGAACACCACTTGACATCATCTACCATGGGCTATATGAAATCTTCCTTTTGATGCATTCCCATGGAAAGATACATAACCACACATAGAAATGCCACGCACAAACATATCATGGTTGAGTTCACAAAGCTATATGAACACTTTCTTACCATACCCCTAGATACATAATCCCAGTTGGTACATCTTGTAGGTTTGTGTGTTGATCACAAACTTGATCAATCTTGTATCTTTTTTTCTTTCTTCATTTGATGATGTCTTGAAGATAACATGAAACATCATCTAATCCTTTTCTTCAAGACATAATTGCAATATGCTCAACTCTATATATGACCATTCTTCATATAGTTCTTGAATATAACGATGGGCATCATGTAAACTTTTAGAGTCCAACACATGAACTCCACTATTTTCCCACGGACAAGATCTATAAGGATATATCAATGCAAACATTACTCCATAAGGATTGTCATTAATTATCAAACCCACACATAGGGGCACCATGCACTTTCACTGGCCACGCTATTCTTATCATCATAAAGGGTAGTGACAGCCGCAACTTCTACATGATGATGGTCATCAACTATGTCAGCTAGATTGATCGATGGCTAGTTCGTTGCGATGGAAAAATTAGTAATACTATGTTTGTTTTGCATAGACATTAATTTGTAGTTTATTGAGCGTCACAACTTCGACTATATATTACATGTTCTATATTGTCGTTTCCGTTAATTGTTCCTATAATTCACATCTATATACGCAACCGTTCACTGTATTTTCCACGACAACATTTACTAGTGGCGAGTCTTTATCATGGACACACCAATGGTATTGGTCTTATTACTGGCGTGCAATGATATGCTACTAACACTCGAACTATTCTTGGCGTAGACAAAACAAGACGGTGGTAACAAATAACAGTGGCATAAGGTCGCTGAAGCGTGAATTTCTCGCCAGTAATACGAAAAATCTCATGCTGGAGGTAAGCCGCTTCCTTGTAGTCTTTATTATGGCTACTGGCTAATTAATACTACTACTATGGGTTATTGCCTATTCAGTTAACTGACATCCTATAATATTTTAATATTCTATGGCTTTAATTGCCCCTAATATTTCACACTTCTATATGTATTCTTTCTAGACACATGAAATTTTTACCTTCCCCTTTGTGGGCACATGCTTCCAATTTTCTGGAGGGACCTATCATGTTAAATCTAATTATTACTGGTTTTCCAGACAAAAAAACTAAAGGTTTGCGGTATGGACCATACGAAGAAATTGCAGAAATCACGCCTATTTGTGTTGTTGTTCCACAAACCACTCACTATGCATGTTTTTAGCACAGACCCACAAACTTGATTAACTATTACGCGAATAGTTGGTGGTCTGCGTAAAAAACATGTATAGTGAGTGGTCGGCGCAACGACAACATTAATAGGTGGTTTTTTCTGCAATTTTTACAAAACCGAAGTATATTCTCTATAGTAGGGTAAAGGTAGATAACCCAGATTCATCTCTGTCAAACAAAGCATAAACAGTTAAATACCACATCAGCGACAATATCAATACTCACAAAACTAAAGGATATTTTCTATAGTATAGTAAAGCTAGATAACTCACAATTGATGCCCTTACTTTATTTTCGCACCTCTAGGAATGCAAATAGACTATAGGAAGTTCTGCCTGAATGTTCACCCCATCCACGAAGTGGTGGAGCTCTAGGCGTCTCTTTGGTTTGTGCCAACAGCGGCAGTGCCCCGACATTGTCTACCTTCTTGGAGGTATTATCATAGAGCTTCATTCTCACTCTTGTGGGGGGTTGTGGATCTCCGGGAGAAATCTCTCGCATTTGTTTGCCGAAGCGGGCGACGATGAAAGATACGTCGCTACCTCCTTGGAGGCATCCCCATGGATGGTCTAGAGATGGATGTTTCCTCGTCTCGTCTCTCTCTCTCTATCTCTCCCTCCATCTATCCCTCTCTCCCTCCCTCCCTCCCTCCCTCTCTCTCCCTCTCTCCCCCTCTCTCTCTCTCTCTCTCTCTCTCTCTCTCTCTCTCTCTCTCTCTCTCTCTCTCTTTGATGGTGTGGTGGATGTCAGGGCGACGACCTCGAGAGGTTGTGTTGGTGCGCCAAGGCGCGGCCTCGGGAATCATCCGGGCGATGGCCCTACAAGTTAGGGCCACAAATTGTGACGGCTTGAGTGGAAATCTTGGCCACTTATGTGGCGGTATTGTCGGCTCTGTCAATGTGTCCTAGAAGGGGCGGTCGGACTTTATGTTGGGGCGGCGGCCTTAGATGAGTTGGTGTGATGGTCGTGGTCTGCCGTTGGCGGCCCTGTGTAGTTTGGGCTACAAGGTGTTGGTTTGTGCGGCGTTGTAGCTCGAGAGTGAGCGGTGGTATGTAGGGGGACGGAACAACAGAAATTCAGAGTGGCGGCTTCGAATGTTCGACAACTTTGATGGTGTTTAACCTTGTGTTGTGTGGTCGATGAGGTGGCTCTCGACGTTGGCTGTCGGCGTGTCGAGCACCACTTATGGTGAATGGTCTCGTGGATGTATTATTCTCTATCTTTGTGGGAGTGTTCCAGATCTGCTCTTCCCATAGCAGGTGCAGCTTCTTCTCTTTGATAGTGGTGGGAGATCGGCTTGTTTGGTTCAGCGGGTCACCGTCAGTTGTGTTCATGTGGTTGGCGTCTTTTTGTGATCTCCGATACGTCGTCGGCAAGAGTAGGTGCGGCCCTAATGTGGTTGTGCTCGGGTGGGTTTGACCATGTTTGTACCGGTTTGCATTAACTAGGCACTTCTTGTTAATTAGTAGGGCAAATCTTTTTTTTTAAAAAAAGTAGGGCAAATCTTTTGCCTTCGTTTAAAAAAGGAAGATCGGATAGATGAATGTGAGCATCGAAGGTCAATCAATACATAAATGTTCTCCAAAATCATTGAAGCTAAGATCAAAGCAATCATAGGTACATGGAGAATAGAGAATGGTACAGGAGTACTAGTTGGCTTCCGCTGGCATTTTCTATCTAATTGTCAACGGATATCCAAAAGCATATCCCCACGGATAATCCCCACTAACATAACATGACATGACATAATGATTTCCATCCCCACCGCTCTCCTCGCGCCCTTTTAAACCCCCCGAAAAACTCAAACTTTCAAGAGATCGTACGGACCCGTAGACCCAGCACAGCCACCAGCAAGCACCCCATGGCAGGCGGCGGGAAGGTGGCCTGCGCGGCGTGGATCCGGCGCCGGGAGGAGAAGGCCACCCGCGTCTTCGTGGCCTACGGCCGGCCCTCCCCGCCTTCCCTGGAGGTCCTCGGCTTCGACTCCGTGCGCTGCTCGCTCTCCGAGGAACCCCTGGTGCGTCGCCGCCCGGCGCTTTTCTCCTTCTAATTTTGTTGGGCTTGGGAGTTGGATCGTCGGTTGACCTGGGTGCGCCTCTTTCCGCTTGGGTGGGTTTTGCGTTGCAGGGGAGGATTGTGCTCGGGGAGAATTCAGACGACGCGCCGCGCGGCATCGCGGTGCACCCGGCCGGCGACGAGCTCGTGTGCGCCACGGCCAACGGGTGCAGGTGCGCCACTCCTCCAAAGTTTGGGTAGTACCGTTCCAAATATTGGCTAGCGTGAGCTGATTTTGGGCTGAGTTGCTCGTAAGATTGGGCAGCGTTGATTCAAAATTAAAATGTTTTTTTTTCTGTTTTAATATCCGTATGGTATGCTACGGTACTCTCACACACCCGAAAGACTAATTAAATAGAGCCAACCTATACGTGAATAGAATCTCACCTACGAATTGATAAGACCTATCGTGTATCGTGGATAGGAAGAGGATAAAAGCAATGTTTTTTCTATTTATACTTGGGAAAGAACAGAGTAGAACCCAAGACCTCTGCTCTTATGCCATGATAAGTTTCATGCATCAGCCTTTTTTTAGTTTTTCAGAGTAACTCAAAGTAAGTTTAATTGCAAAGATGAAATTGTCGTACCGAGATACTTCCTCTAATAAATCTCATTTTCTCTATTTCCTCTATTTTCGTTTTCTGTTTGCTTTCATGAAAACTTGGACTTGTCGCCTAAAAATGCTTAAATTGCAGGGTACTCAAGCTGATTTTTGAAGACTCCGCCGTTCGCTTTATTTCAAGTAAAGCTCCAGCGCTTGAATCTGTTGGGCCGCAGAAATGCCTTGCTTTCAGCACAGATGGGGCTAAATTTGCTATTGGTGGTGAGGTATGAGATTTTACTACTCCCTCCGATCCATATTAATGGTCGCTAAATCGGATGTATCTAGCACTAAAATATGTCTAGATACATCCGATTTAGCCACCATTAATATGGATCGGAGGGAGTACGATATTGCCTCCTTTATATTACATGCCTACCTTTTCTTTTATTCCTCTTTGCTAATGACATTTGGTAGCTGTGCGAGTTTTAACTTTAATATTTACCATGATACCATTTTCGTTATGCTATTTGTTGGAGCTTGTTCAATTTTTGTTGATTGCTTTGGCAATTGGCATTGCTTTTTTTTATAGCACCAGTCTTGTAGCTGAACTTTCTGAGATGCAGCTGCTGCATATGATTCTCAATGCATCTTTTTATACCATTGTAGGATGGGCATCTCAGAATATTTCATTGGCCAAGCATGAAGGTGCTCTTAGATGAACCCAAAGCTCATAAGTCCTTCCGAGACATGGACATCAGGTTAGTGAAAGTTAAAGTGTACTTTTTATTCTCTACAAAAGAATATCAGGATTGTTTCATAACTGGAGAACTCAAGTATTGATGTAAGCAGATATACATTTATATATGCAATTTCCCAAAACGAACCAAGAGCATTGATAATGTAGAATTAATCTCATAACTGTACGTCGAGCTTCTATAGTTTACTCAGTAATCAGCATGGACTGATATTATGTTGTTGCATGCTCTCTTGTAGCTTAGACTCGGAGTATTTAGTTTCGACGTCCACTGATGGTACTGCTAGGATATGGAAGATCGACGAGGGGATACCATTGGTCAACTTAACTCGATCTTCGGTACACTGTTGTACATCTCCACATGCCATGTATCCTATTTTTAGATGGCAGATACTTAATCTATGGTCCTTTGTTTTCCTATGCAGGACGAGATGATTGAGTGTTGCCGCTTTTCTAGGGATGGCATGAAACCGTTTTTGTTCTGCACAGTTGCAAAAGGTATCCTTTCTATCAAAGTCATGACACAAATGTATGCATATGTGCCCACTTTAACTAGATTTATATTCATCATTGGACAGGTACCAAAGTTGTGACTGTTGTTTGGAGCATAGGTGATTGGGCTAGAATTGGATACAGAAGACTTCTGGGAAAACCTGTCTCCACACTTTCGGTTAGCATGGATGGAAAATTTCTGGCCTTGTAAGTGGACAAAATACTCCTTAGTTTTTCATAATTTACTTCATAATAAGGAATATCTAGAATTGCCAAATTTGAAGATTAACGTACCCTCATTTCTCCTATTACCTTTCTGTATCATTTTTTCCTTGTATTTCTTAGTGCATTTTTAAAGGGAATATATTGATATCACACAGAATTTCTTATGCATACCATTCACTTTGCAAGGAAATATAAGGGCAAGACTTTCACCTATATTAGAAACATTATGCTAGTTACTCTGGTTGTTAATTAAGGTCACTGTGGCATGCCACAAAAACTTAAGTTGGTGAATACTAGCCCTTCCATTAATATGAATGAATACATAAATAGTGATATCATTTTCTGAAATTTTGATTTATCTGCTAATAGGTGCTTCCATGTATACTGGTTTAATATCTTTTGACTTGCATTACTTTTGAAGACTGACATGCTTCTATATATATATATATTATTTTCAGGGGAAGTCGCGATGGTGATTTTTGTGTTGTGGGTGTAAAGGAGATGGACATTTCTCACTGGAGCAAGAAGGTTCATCTTGGTTCCCCGGTAAACAGCATTGAGTTTTGTCCTACTGAAAGGTGAGGACTAGCGTGTATATCATTAAGAACTGGGAGAGACAAAAATCTATCATTATACAGAAAAGAACCTTGACTGATATTGCCTCATGCCTACCGACATTGCAGAGTTGTGATCTCCACGTCACCGCAGTGGGGAGCGGAGCTGACACAACTGAATGTGCCTGCTGACTGGAAAGGTATATGCATGTTGTTTGGCACTTAATTGGCCCCAAAGCTAGGCTTTACTGACCCTGATCCTGTTACGTACCGTTTCTCTCCTGCAGAATGGCAGATCTGGCTCATACTCTTGGCACTCTTCCTTACGTCGGCCGTCCTGTTCTATGCATTCCACCTGCGCTCCGATTCCTTCTGGGGCGCCCCGGCCGGACGGCGTCGACCCACCATGACCATGCCATGGAGTGTTCGGAACGAGGCTCCTCCGGGCTCCATCTCCTGAAAGCCAGAACCCGCGCGTGTGATTCTCTTATAAGCGATCCAGTGTTCTTTATTTGTTTTGCCGCGAGATTTTTCTTTTCCAAGTCCGATGTTGGATGTTGTATCGACCTGTTTGTGCACT
This sequence comes from Alopecurus myosuroides, assembly GCA_028641055.1. Lineage (NCBI taxonomy): Eukaryota > Viridiplantae > Streptophyta > Magnoliopsida > Poales > Poaceae > Alopecurus > Alopecurus myosuroides. The sequence continues at coordinate 334,890,598 of CM054062.1, forward strand.
TATCTGACCATGTCAGCATTTATCTAGGGAGCACATCAAAATGACACTAAATGATACTAGTTCCATAATGCCATCAACTGTTGTTAGTGCCACATTGTACGTTCAAATAAACTTTTAGTGACGTTTCTCAACTTGTGTGGTATTTAACTAAAGAGCTATTTTCATAGTTTTAAATAGTATGCTATATACTACAGGAATCCTAAAATATGCCGACGGCCAAAAACCCTCGGCAAACAAACAAATCCTGTCGGCATATATGTATACCGGCGGTTTTTGGCCATTTGCTTCTTCTTCCTTGGCAACTAAACAAAATGGTGACGACATATGAAAGCCGTTGGCACATACCCGATGTCCACGGTTTTCTTTGACCATCGATGAACAGAGCCGTCAGCAAACAAAAGTAACAGACAGGGTCGTTTGACCGACGTCGAAGACTTTACCGACTGCGGGCCCTCGGCATATACTCGCCACGTGGCACCTCCTGGTGCACTTTCGTCCACGTGTATGCCGAGGGATTTGCCATCGCATACACTCTAACCATAACCAAAAACAAATCCTTAATCAAGAAACTTAAGGCCTGCAGATAGAGACTAAGTAATGCATTTATCAAGGCACTAACATAGTTAAGTAGAAATTAGCTGAAGCGGGCAGTTAAGGACATCTCCAGCGGGGCTGCTCATTTGGCCCGGACAGGCCGGATTTGAGCAGCCCCAAACAAACGAGGCCCCAGCGGGGCTGCTCATCTCAGGCCTGGGTCCGTTTTTTGTCCGAGGCTGCTCAAATCTGACCCAAATTCCACGGACGCGTTTCTGTCCACGCAAATACGAACCCACCCCACATGTCAGCCCCTCTCTCTCTCCCCACCTACCCACCCACTCTCTCTCCTCTTTCTTTTTTCCACACGGTGGCGTTCGCGGAGCTCGCCGGTCGCTGCTCGCCCGCGTGCTCGCCGGTCGCCGCTGGTCTGCGGCCGCCGCACCTCGCTCGCCGGTGGCCAGTCGCCTCTCGCCGGTAGTCGGTCGCCCACCCAGCTCGACGCGCGCTCGCCCCGCGCCCGCCCAGCTCGCCGCGCGCCCGCCCGCACAGCTCGCCGCGTCGAGGTCGCCTCCCCCACCGCGTGCGCGTCCTCCTCGTCCCCGGCCTCCTAGGCGTCCTCATCGAGCGAGAGCGCCGGATCGAGGGCGAGCCCGGCCGCGTCGAGCTCCACGCGAGGCCAGCCGCGTCGAGGGCGAGGCCAGCCGCGTCGAGGGCGAGCCCGGCCGCTCGCCGCGCGCCCGCGCTCTGCCCGCCGCACCTCGCCGCGCGCTCGGCCGCGCGCCGCCGCTGCTCGTCCCGCACGGGCGCTGGAGTGCTGCCCTCGAAGCGCTCACTCGTGCACGCTGCAGCCTGACGCGCGCGGTGGCCGTGACCCTTGTCTCCTCTTCGCGGTCCGTCTCGGCGACGCCCAGCTACAGGGCGCGCGGGGCTGCATCTCCAGGGCGCGCGGGGCTGCACGGTGGCCGCGGGCGGCGAGGCGGCCGCGGGCGCGCGGGCGTGCATCTCCAGGGCGCGCGGGGCGGCGAGGTGGCCGCGGGCGGCGAGGCGGCCGCAGGCGCGCGGGCGGCAAGGCTTGGCCGCGAGCTCGCCAGGGCGCGCGGGGCGGCGAGGAGGCCGCGGGCGGGGCAGCGAGGCTCGCCAGGGCGCGCGGGGCGGCGAGGTTCGTCCTGGGCAGGTCGTCGGGGAGGCTTGGCCGCGAGCTCGAGCTGGAGGAGATGGGGCGGCGAGGCGGCCGCGGGCGCGCGGGCGGCGAGGTTCGTCTCCAAAAAAATCCATGTCCGTGTCTAAATGAGCAGGCACCGCTGGGTGCACACCCCGAATGGACATGTCCGTGCTGCCGGACCGCTGCTCAAATGGACATATTTGTCCCGTTTTTGTCCGGCAAATGAGCACTCCCGCTGGAGATGCCCTAAGAAAGGTGTGATATTGAGACTACTATTACTCATAGATCTAAACATCATGACATATTTTGTAGATCATCATCACATTATTGATCATTGGTGCAATGAACTGTATCACACAAGCACATGAGTAATATAGTTTAATAGTCCTAAATGATTACACAAGAAAGCAGAGAAATACATTTGCCGCACTATTCATATTCATATGTTGGAGTAGAAAAATGAACGGAAATGGCACTACCATCACTTAAACCACTTGCACTCATACAAACTTGCCAGAACATACTCCCAGCGATTATTGGCTTTCTTCCCCATAACTTCTCGCCTAACATGTACACAATAAACATAAATATAAGGACGAAGAGAAGATTGTCGGATATATACCGCATAGGGGTATATAAGATGGTAGTCAAAGTGCCTGGTTACCAGGGTGGCCCAAGTGGTAGTGGGCTATGGTCCATTGGGCGGCCCAGTAACTCGACGCACAGAAGCCGGATTCTAGAAGGACCCGGATCACGGCCCACGTGATCTGGCTTGGAGGAGAAGACGGATTCCTTACTTTCCAAGTTATAGTTACCGTAGTCTTCTAGGTTTCCTATTCTGTAAGCCCTAATCCGGCTATTATATAAAGCCGGACGGGAGATAAATAAAACAACCAACGAATAACAGAGAAGCTGTAGGCTAACTCGCCGAGAAGTTGATCCTATGCGAGTAGCTAGATCTAAACCTCACTTCGTAATCCTGTATCCAGGCTTTAGTCCTGATTAGTGAGAAGTGCAGGAGTAGGCACGTCGTACTGTCGCGACGTACCGAACCTGGGTAAATCATGTGTTCACTGTCCATCACGCGATCCCGTTACCCCACGTCTCTACCGTAGTCTCATGGCACCCCCGTCTATGAAAACTACTACGATGTCTCGACAGTTGGCGCCCACCGTGGGGCAAACGACGTCAGGCGTGAAGTTCCGATCTGGGATACTCGGCGGAATCGGAAGATCAATCACTGTCGGAAGCCTGGAGTTCGACGACGACGTCGGACGCTTCCTCGACAACGGATCCTACATACCGGCGCAAAACCACCTGGTAAGTGCCTGCGTGTTACCGATCGGATCTGCTAACATCTTTATCGGACTAACTGCAGAAGCAATGGGGTTTTGCGGTGGAAGCAAATATTTCCCACCCGCCCTATACCCAGTCGAAGATGACTATGATACCGGATACTGCTCAGATCGCCGACAAAAAAGTGATACACACTTTATCGGCATGGTGCAATCCGAAGTCGCCGAAAACACGGATGACGGAAATCCCGTGCAAGAGGCAGATAAAAACACACCCGTCACAGCAACGGAAGATCCAGCACCCGTCATACAGGTGGAAGATCCGACATCTGTCAACATGATGATGAACTCGGAAGCTGACTCTGTACTAGCCGCCATTGAGGCAAGATTGGAATCAGAAACCGGATCAGATGATTTTGATTCCGAAGACGAAGACGCGGACGCCTTCGAAAGGAAAGTTAAATCTTTTCAAGAGGGATTCCATGAAGTACTAATGGCGAAACCGGCTGATACCACGGACGCCGGCAGCCAGGAAAGCCCTAAAACCCCTCCGCCAGAGGAAGAGAGAGAAGACGGAGAAACTTCTCCGATATTTCCTAATGTAAAGGAATTGACAGAAGATGAGCCTGTCAAAAAGCCTCCCTCTTCAAAGAAAAAGCACCGTGCTGCTAAGAAACTCCAATACAAAATCTGGAAGAAAAAATCAGCTGATCTAGCTGATGAAAACCTGGAAGTAGGGGATGCTAGCGGAACAAAGCCTGCGGAGAAGAAAATCAAAGAAATCCTTGCTCCGCCAATGACGGAACAAGAAGAACAGCAGCTGTTGCAAACACCAGTGGGAGTAAACGAACCCCCTGAGATGCTGGAAGCCAGGAGACGAGCTTTCCAACGGCAACAGCAACATCTACTCAGAACTCGCGAACACCTCCAAAAAACCCAGGATGACATTAAGCTCATGAAGGAAGAAATCGAGGAGTACGAGAGAAAGAATAGATCTGGCATTAAACCTACAAGGTTACCCGGAATCGTAAGACCGGAAGTACTGCCGCCAAAAGAAAGGTTTCACAACCCATCTTGGCAAAAGCAGGTAAACGACAAAGATGCCAGAGGCGAACCAATATACAAAACCGCAGCAGAAAACGCGGAAGCAGCGTTTGCCATCCTCAACAATGATTTGTACTCTAATGGTGAAAAGCTCCAGGGGGTGTATGCTTTCCTAGGAAAAGCATTGCAACAACAATAGCGGGCCCAAGAGCGATCAGGAAGACTGCAGGATAACTCCGCCCTATGCAAAACAGCTACTTGCGCCGCTGGAGCACCTGGACCAGAGGAACCTGGAGATTCAGACAATTCAAAGGATAAAAAAGAGGATCCGAGAAAAGAGAAGAAAAACCCCGACAATAGGGATGAAGCGTCCCGAACCGGATCCCATCCCCCGAAAGGTGGACTCAAACCTCACGATCGGGAAGAAAAATACCGGAATGACGGCAAAACAATGCCACCTCCGAGAAACCCAGCTGAGAAAGCCGGAAGATACGATATACCTCACAGACGTGAGAGATCCCGGACACCTCCTAAGGATAAAGAAAGGCACATGAGCAGGACTCCGCCTAATCCAAAAGGACGTGATCATGGAAGAGATAGGTACAATCCCGGAAAAGCGCGTCCGCGCAATAATGGAAAAGAAAGGAGTAGATCCCCTTCTGTCCATTCAGCTGGAAGATATTCCGCACACATTGATAGAGCGGAAAAGGATGATCTATACTTTGGTCCTAAGTGTTTCACTGACAGGATCCGAAGGATAACCCTGCATTCTGGCTTCGCCAAAGTTGGTCCAACCTACCAAAAATATACCGGCAGCACAAACCCGGACACCTGGCTCTCAGACTACTATACAGCCGTCCAGATCAACAATGGGACAGACCTGGAAGCTGTCAAGTTTCTTCCCCTAATGTTACTGGACGGAGCCAGAGATTGGATCAATGGATTACCATCAAGAACTGTCGACAGCTGGGATGATATGGCTAGAGTATTTACTCAGCATTTCCGGGGAACATACAAACGCCCGAACAGCATCAACCAGCTGAACCGTTGCACCCAATTCGAGGATGAACCATACGTGGATTTCATCTCCAGATTGACGGCAATGAAGAATAGTTGTTCTGGAGTAACTGACATACAAGCAATGCATGCTTTCGTCAATGGCCTAAAACCCGGACTTGTACCGTTCATGGTTGGTTCCAAGCAGCACAAAGATCTCGGATCTATGCTTACAACCGCCAACGAGCACGCTGCAGCCGAAGACGACATCAGAGCAAGAGAAGGCAATATCGAATCACTGATACTTGCCAAGAAAACCCCTCGTTCTGACAAAAAAGGAACTTCAGAAACAACGACAAAACCCAAAGAGGTCAATATAGCCTTTGGAAGTGAAAAAGGGAATAAGTGAAAAAGACGCAGTCCAGATCCAATCAACTACACTCCAGAGGAGTGGGAGAGGATTAAATCGGAACCCTGTGTCCACCATTCACAATTTGGGAAACCCACCCATACAAACGCGCAATGCCGGCTGCATAAGCACATGAAAGGCAGTGCAGGATCCGGAAATAAGGGGAAGGGTTCCAAAAGGAAACCTGCCAAACAAAAGCCAGAAGCTGACAAAGAAGACAGTGAATCGAACACTGATGAAAAAATCCAGGAACAACAGCGAAAGGGCGAACCCAAATTTCCGAGAGTTGACGGAGAAGCAATGCTAACTTTCTTAGCAACTCCGTCAGCAAAGGTGGCCAAAAGAACACTTCGAGAAATAAACGCGGTTGTTCCGGCAACCCCGAAATTCTTGAAGTACTCCAACACACCAATAACCTGGGATCAGTCTGATCATCCCGGGAATATCCCTGAACCCGGCACACAAGCTCTTGTTGTAAGCCCTATTGTCCAGAACACTAGGCTAAGAAGAGTGCTGATGGATGGAGGATCCAGCATTAACATAATGTACTTGGATACACTGAAGCATCTGAAGATTTCCGAGTCCCAGCTCAATTACAGCAACATACGCTTCCATGGCATTGTTCCTGGCAGACAAGCACGATCACTTCCGGCAGGAAAAAGTATCCTTCGAAGTAGTGCCGTTCGAAAGCGTGTATCACGCAATACTCGGACGTCCAGCTTTCGCCAAATTCATGGCAAGATCCTGTTATATCTATAACAAGCTGAAGATGCCAGGACCCAAAGGAGGAGTAATCACCATAGTCGGTGATTTCAAGCTAGCAAATGAGTTGGAGAAAGAAAACGCCCTTTACGCTCAGAGAGTCATAGCAAAGGAAGAACTGAAGGAATTGGCCAAGGAGGTATCGCCGACAGAAATGCCGGCAGGAAAAGAAACCCGGAAGCCAACAGACAGCTTCAAGGCATCCGAGAATACAAGACAGGTAATCCTAGATCCCAAAGATCCGACAAAATTCGTCGTTGTAGGGACTGGGATGACCGACAAATAGGAAGGCGAGCTCATCAAGTTCCTCCGTGAGAACTGGGATATTTTTGCCTGGTGTCCAGCTGACATGCCAGGCGTACCCAGGGAACTTGCTGAGCACCAACTCAAGGTAATTCCAGGATCAAAACCCGTCAAACAAGGTCTCCGTCGATTTGACGGAAGAAGACGGAAGGCTATTGGCAAGGAAATTATCCGGCTTTTAGCAGCAAATTTCATCCAGGAAGTAATCCACACTGAATGGTCTGCAAATCCGGTATTAGTACCGAAGAAAGACACTACTGCTCTTAGAATGTGTATAGATTACACAGGCTTGAACAAATTGTGTCCAAAAGATAGGTTTGCGTTACCGCGAATCGATCAAATAATAGATGCCACTGCAGGCTCCGAGCTTTTGTGCTTTTTGGATGCATACTCCGGGTACCACCAAATACGCATGAAAAAGGAAGATCAAATTAAGACTTCTTTCATAACCCCGTATGGGACGTATTACTATGTAACCATGCCATTTGGCCTGAAGAACGCAGGTGCAACCTACCAGCGTTGCATGCAACGTTGTCTGCATAGTCAGATTGGCAAAAACGTCCATGTTTACGTGGACGATATTGTTGTCGTAACCAAGGAAAAAGAAACACTCCTTGAGGATTTGCGAGAAACTTTCGAAAACTTGCGCACTTACAAGATGAAGTTAAATCCATCTAAGTGTGTATTCGGGGTTCCCTCAGGAAAACTTCTGGGTTTCATCGTTTCTCACAGAGGAATAGAAGTTAACCCGGAAAAGATCAAAGCCATCTTGAACATCTCGAAGCCTACGTGCGTAAAAGATGTCCAAAGATTGACGGGTTCCGCTGCTGCCGTCAGCAGATTTATTAGTCGGCTGGGGGATAAAGCCCTACCACTCTACAAGTTGCTGAGGAAATCCGATAAATTTGAATGGACAGAAGAGGCTGATGCAGCGTTAACCCAATTAAAGGAAACTTTGATGAATGCTCCGATTTTGGCATCCCCAAAAGACGAAGAACCCATGTTACTGTACCTTACGGCTACAAACCGGGTTATTAGTGCCGTAATTGTTGTGGAACGGAAGAATGATGAACAAAGCATACCAGTTCAGCATCCGGTATATTACATAAGCGAAGTTTTCTCCGAATCCAAACAAAGGTACCCGCATTATCAGAAACTGGCATATGGTGTATTTTTCGCATCTAGAAAACTGCGCCATTACTTCCAAGGGCATTCCATAACAGTGGTATGTAAAGCACCACTAGGGGATATAATAAACAATGCGGAGGCAACTGGCCGGGTAGCCAAATGGGGTATCGAGCTAGCAGCCTTCGACATTAAGTACGAGCCAAGGACGGCAATAAAATCCCAGGTTTTGGCAGACTTTGTCGCCGACTGGACGGAAGCAATGGAGAAAACACCAATGCCGGAGTCCGAGTACTGGATCATGCACTTTGACGGATCCAAGATGAAGGAGGGCGCTGGAGCTGGTGTAGTCTTAAAATCCCCTAAAGGCGATACAATGGAATACGTATTGCAAATACACTTCAACGCCAGTAATAACGTGGCATAATACGAAGCTCTGCTTCATGGCTTGCATATTGCAAAGGAAATAGGAGTAAAGCGCATCTTGTGCTATGGAGACTCGGATTTGGTACAACATCAGCTTAACCAAATTTGGGACGCAAAAAGCCCTATAATGGCCGAATACAGAAGAACGGTGGACGAATTCGCCATTTGTTTCTTTGGATTCGAGTTACTCCACGTCAAAAGGGAGGAAAACTGGAACGCGGATGCGTTAGCCCGCATGGGATCAGAAAGGGTAAAAACTCTACCACCAGGGGTATTTGTTCAGCATTTGCATGAGCCATCCATAAAAGGTGGAGACGTTGATTATCCTCTGGCTTCCGAATCCATTGAAGTTATGCTCGTTAAACCAGATTGGACGATTCCATATTTAAACTTCTTAGTCAATCAGAAGTACCCGGAAGAAGCAGATGAAGTCTTGCAAAGGATACACGGTAATTGATAACTGCCTGTATAAACGCAGTACTTCCGGAATCTTTCTGCGGTGTATCTCACCAGAAGAAGGAAGAGAAATACTGGAAGAAATCCACGCCGGAGATTACGGACATCATGCTCAATCAAAAAGCATAGTTAAAAAAGCATTCCGCGCTGGGTTTTTCTGGCTAACAGCCAAGACAGACGCTGAGCACATAGTTAATACATGTGCAGGGTGTCAATATTACGCCAAACAGACTAATTTGCCGGCCCAAGCACTTAAAACTATCCCCATTACGTGGCCGTTTGCGGTCTGGGGCTAGATATGATGGGACCGTTCAAAACCGCAAGAGGCGGACTTACTCATTTGCTAGTAGCAGTGGATAAGTATACCAAATGGGTGGAGGCCAAACCCATCAAAAACCTGGATGGTGCAACTGCTAGAAATTTCATCATCGACTTGGTGATGAGATACGGTGTTCCACACAGCATAATAACCGACAACGGGACAAATTTCTCCATTGGAGAGTTGGCAAGATATTGCCGACAAACGGGAATTCGCCTAGATCTAGCATTTGTGGCACACCCGCAATCCAATGGACAGGTTGAGCAAATGAATAGCTCAATCCTGCAAGGAATACGCCCAAGACTCGAATCTCCTCTTCACAGAGCAGCCGGAGCATGGGTAGAAGAGCTACCTTCCGTGATTTGGAGTATTCGAACGACGCCAAATAGGTCAACTGGGCAAACCCCGTTTTTTCTAGTTTATGGCGCGGAAGCTATTCTTCCAACGGACATGATCCATGATAGTCCAAGAGTGCAAGATTTCGACGAATCAAATGCCGAAGAAGCACGACAGGATGTCGTTGATCTCCTAGAAGAGGAACGAGAGCTTGTGCTTCAAAGATCCGCCATTTACCAGCAAGTTTTGCGACGTTACCATAGTCGGAAAATCAGGCATCGTTCTTTTAAAGAAGGTGACCTAGTGCTGAGGCTGGTGCAGCAAAGGAAGCATAAATTAGCCCCAGTATGGGAAGGACCATTTGTCATAAGTAAAGCCATGAAGAATGGATCGTATTATCTTGTCGACATTCGAGATACGGAAGATGATCCCGAGAAGCCGAATCGCAAAAGAAAGAGAAAGATAGATGATGAGCTAGGAGAGACAAAGAGGCCTTGGAGCATCCAGCAGTTGCGTCCCTTCTATACTTAGTTCAATATCTATGTAAACATCTTTTGAGATCATGAAATAAAGTTGTCGGAATTCTGATATCCATGTTTTTACAAGTTCACTATAGTACAAAGCATGATTCCACCTTATCTATTTCCCAATGATCTTACAAAGTACTCAATGTTAACCCGAATTGTGTCTGCGTGCTCGGCGTTAAAAAACTGAATGATTTCAGCCTGCTAATGGCTAAAGGAAACTCGGATGGTGCCTGCGTGCCCAAGTTTCAAAAAGTTCCTTAAAATTCTCTAAGCATTATCTGATCGAATGTGTCTTGGGTCACTGAAGCTAGTTTGTAAAAAATGTCTTTAGTATGATCCATGTTTCTGAGTTTGAACTGATTGGTTATATCCAGTTACTCAGCATGATGCTTCATAATACTATTGAGCCATTTTTTCAAAACACTAAGGACAGTTAAAACACATATGCCAGAGAACTTAGAAGATAAAGGAATAATCAAACCCGAAAATCTTGCAAGGAATTTCATAATTCAAATCTGCAAAAGGCGGAGTTCTTGTTTTGACAAACGAAATAGAAGCATTATAATATGAATTACATTGTAAAAATAGTGCTCCTATTATACAAATCCACCATCCAGGTCAAGTGCAGTCCTTCAAACATCCAAGTCTTCCTCACTGCTTTCATCCTCGGGGGCTGCGGGAACCTCTTCTTCTGGATAGGTGATGGAAATGTTGACCATAGAAGCAATCTTGGTGGCGTGACCTTTGACTTCATCAAAGATGGCGGTTCGCTGATTTTTAGTATATCCTTGAGGGACACCAGATGCCACGCGCCATGATTTCGCATCAGGGTAATGCAGACGCATAAGGCCTAGGGCCATGCGCGCACCACCTCGTGCGGCGGAGCGTAGGATGGATTCCTTCGATCCCACAACCTCCATGATGGCACCCGGAAGTTTGTAAACTTCCGAGAATTCTATAGTACTTGTGGGAAGGAACTTGTTAATCAACTGCATTCCTGCATTTCTGATTGCATTCCATACCTCCCCAAAAGCTCGGATTTTCTCAATCCGAGAAATTCCTGGAAAATTCCCTGTTTTGTCAACAAAAGCAACCAAAAAAGGTTAGGCGACAAAACACGGAAAATAAGACATGGAGAAATTGGTAAAAGGAACTAACTTACCAAGAACCTTGTAAATTTCGGTGCCTTCTTTCATGCGCGGGAATAGCATACTTTCCAAATCATGGATAATAGACTTATCTTCCGCCGCCTGCAAAGAAGCCTTGGATTGAGCAATCCCAAGGGCCAGATTACTGGCTTCCAGGTCTTCTTGAACTTTCATAAGCTGCTTGCGAAGGCTCGAGTTTTCTGCACGGAGCCGAGATGCATTGATGGCGTCCTCCGCTAATTCTTTGGCTTTAGCTAAAGCAGCTAGAGGGCACGAAAAACATTTCGAGTTTATAAAAATTCAGGAAAAATTTTATCTGGATACAAACTGCAGAGAATAAATACCTGTTGTTTCCGATAATTGTAGCTGAGATGACGCCAGCTCGTTGCTTTTTAACTCAATAATAGATTGAAGGGTTTTAACTTCTCTACTCTTGAGGTTAAGCTTCTTAAAAACTTCTAAGTTTATGGCATCTGCGGAATGCTGAAACACGGAAATGAAAGCCAAATGCTTAAGTATGAACAAGCATACAAAGAAACATTAAGGAGAACTCAGGTTTTCAACTTAATGCTTGGGGGCTAGAAGTATCACCTGACTCATTTCTCGCAAGTCGGCCAAGGTCTCGTAGAATTCTTTGGCATATTCCGAGAAAAGAATCCCAACGTGATGAAGGCCATCTTGTATGACCTGGCGAGGGGAAAATATGATATCATTGCAAACAACTAATCCGCCTTGTGGCCAAGGGCGAATTAGAGGGGAAGGAGCGAAGAATTTCTTAGCCTCTGGACGAATATATCCAAGGTCGTCGAACGGTTCTTCCTTTATCCGGATGTTACTATCCAAATTGGAGATGGGTTCGTTTCCAACAGATGACCGGAGATTTCCACCCGTCTGTGTTTCCGTTCTCCCCCTCATGCCCATGGTCGCAGAAGAAGATTCTTCTTTGATAGTAGTCTTATGTTTCTTCAACTTCTTTGTCTTCAGAGGAGTTGGGGCAAGGCTGAAAGAAGAATATCCGAGAGATAAAAATCTCGAAGAACCAAAGGAGAATGACAATTAGGGAGGCTCCAGTAAAATACCTGGATGTGGCGATGGGAATTCCATCAACAGTCACCGTCTTGCCGAAAGTCACCTGTCTCTTACGTTTCCGATCATTATAAAAGCTAGCATGTAATTCGCTAAGCTTGATGTCGGAAGCAAGATCAGCTCCTTCAAGTTCATTGAACTAGGAAAGAACTCACGTTATGTCGAAGGTCAGAAAAAAAAAGCTAATCTGAAGAAAACCTGGAAGCAAGGAAAGTATAAATACCTTAGGGGCCAGATTCTCCACGTGATAAATCGCCAGATTTTCTTCAATCTGACCGCTGGTGGCGACCAGTTGGTGAAGTCGTTTTATAAAATCATTTTTGGTATAAGCCTTATCTGTTCCTCTCATGCTATATTCTGGTCCTTTGTATTCGCAAAGGAGCCGGGAACGAAAGGAGAGAGGTTGGATACGGCGTCCGAACCATCAAAAAACGGTATCCTTCCCAGTCAAAGAAGGCTGAGAGGAAGTAAGCTTGGCGATGCGCCGCTTTATCTTCATCAGGTTTTCTGACAATATATCTACTGCTGCAACTGTCCAACTCTCACGAGGAATGGCGGCGGAATTAACAAATGGAGGAACCCCGGTTTCTTTGCCTGGGAATGGGATGTCCTGATGGTAAAAGAAAGAACCCAGCCAAGATTGGGCAGGTTCCGGCATTTTTATCTTTGGGTACCAATCCTCTCTAAACTTCCGAAGGGTGAAAGATATAGTTCCGCAGATAGGCGAAATACCATCTGTGATGTTATGTTTTACCTCAAAGCAATATTGCCAGAAATCTAGATTAGGAGTTATCCCGAGATACCCTTCGAAAAGGGCTTGGAAACTAGCTAAATAGAGGATGGAGTTTGGAGAGAGGTTATGTGGTTGAACGCCATAAAAGTTAAGGACGTCTAGGAAAAAGGCGGAAGGAGGAAAACCCATACCTCTCGCGATATGAGAGGTAAGGAGGACGCGTTCTCCGTCTTTTGGCTTGGGCTCGGGTTCACCTTCTGAGTTCCGCCATTTGCCTTTAACTATTAATCCCTCCCTTGACATCCGCCGAAGGAGGACGAGAGGAGTATTACTCGGACTCCAGTTGCCGACAAACTCTGTTTCTTCGTTGGCTCCGGTAGCGGTGTACTCGTCGTCATGGGATAAGATTTTCTCCTCCGCCGTCTCGGGAGCGAACGGCGGGGAAGGTGCGGAGCTCGAGCCCGCAACGTTCGCGGCGGCGGAAAGATCCTCTCCGCCCGCCGCAGAGGCCGCGGTCTTTTCCGGCTCGTCGCCGGCGCGCTTCGGTGATCCTTGCTGTGGATCTAGGTCACTGATAAGTTCGTCGATGGTGTTTGCGGTGGAGCGAGTAGGGGAAGACGGCGAGGTTGCCATTTGGTGGCGGCGCGTTGCATCTCCGGTGTGCGCTCGGGACGGTTCTTCGCTCGAGAGCTTGTGCGCGGCAATGGCGTGGACAGTGAGAGTGCGAAAGGTTTTTGGCGAGGACGAAGACGGCTACTTATAGCCAGAAATCCGTCAAGATACGTGCCAACGGCTATTTTGACCGTTGGATGATCAACGCGTGTCACTCGCCGAAAAATCCGGGAAATGAAACGACAGGGTAATGATGGATATCTCCTCGTTTCCCGTGAGAATCTGTCAGAGATACGTTACTGGGTTTCCCGTGTGAAACCCAAACGTCCCTTACGTCAGCATGATTTAGGGCGCTGACGTAGGAAGTTCCTTCTCCGCGAAGGATCGTGAGAGAAAAGCCAGATTTTCGGGATTCCGAGTTTCACGTTACCATCTCTTTCAAAAGAAGAAGAATAAGAAGAATCAAGACTGCTGATTGAAATTTCTCGGACAAAGCACATTTGGCGAAAGACGGAGAATCAGAGTTTTAATCCTTCTTGGGGGCTACTGTCGGATATATACCGCATAGGGGTATATAAGATGGTAGTCAAAGTACCTGGTTACCAGGGTGGCCCAAGTGGTAGTGGGCTATGGTCCATTGGGCGGCCCAGTAACTCGACGCACAGAAGCCGGATTCTAGAAGGAGCCGTATCACGGCCCACGTGATCTGGCTTGGAGGAGAAGACGGATTCCTTACTTTCCAAGTTATAGTTACCGTAGTCTTCTAGGTTTCCTATTCTGTAAGCCCTAATCCGGCTATTATATAAAGCCGGACGGGAGATAACTAAAACAACCAATGAATAACAGAGAAGCTGTAGGCTAACTCGCCGAGAAGTTGATCCTCTGCGAGTAGCTAGATCTAAACCTCACATTGTAATCCTGTATCCAGGCTTTAGTCCTGATTAGTGAGAAGTGCAGGAGTAGGCACGTCGTACTGTCGCGACGTACCGAACCTGGGTAAATCCTGTGTTCACTGTCCATCACGCGATCCCGTTACCCCACGTCTCTACCGTAGTCTCATGGCACCCCCGTCTATGAAAACTACTACGATGTCTCGACAAAGATGCTACAAGAAAATAGTGAAGTGTGGTACTTGGCTAGCACAACACACAAACCTGACAACTAAACGTACTCTAGCAAGAACAAGCAATCTCTACTCTAATTAAACTTCGGCGCCAACACTACTGTTCCAATTTTGCAGCACACCATCAATTAGCTATTCATGAGTACAGATTACTTGCACAACCAAAATACTCCAAATAAATTTACTTTGCATGAAGCATCTAATATATCACTGTATTTTAAATTTTGATTACATCAGTCATTTTACAACTTGCAATCTCATCAATGTCTATATTTTTCACTAATAGTCTATACAATCAGGTCTAGGCTAAACAATTGCAAGGACATAGATTGAACAATTACTTTCTAAAAAACAGATTACTTTTCATAAATAATCTTACAGAAGAAATTACATAGAGTATGATTGTAAGCAATATAGTAAACAACAAACCAAAATCTCTAGAAGGCAAAAAAATCTCCATGACTTTTGTTTTTGATAAAGGGATTTTATTACTTAATAGTAATCATTACACCCGGCCTCTGCATCGTAATGATGCACACAGCCGAAATACAAAACTGAAAAGGAATAATACAACAAGTCTAAACACACGTAATGTAAACATTCGAAACTATGGAGCTGCTATCCGTAGATTAAGCGGTCATCCATGTGGGATAAAAATATCCCTCGCCACCTGCTCCAGCCGTGCACACGCCTCCATAAAAAGGTCTCAAAACTCCCCCCGCTGTAATGTGGACCACGAACGGAGAATACATGTGCACCTGAATAGAACCTGCATACGAGAGAAATTTTTATCGTTGAAAATCTTGTCATTTATACCAAGCCAGAGCGACCAAATAACGGCAAGCGCTCCTACCCTAATAATAGTCTTGCATCATTTATCTACACCATTTAACCAGTTACCGAATATATTCGCAACTGATGTAGGCTGATAAAGGTTCAAAGCCATTTGGATAGCGGACCATATACAACGCGCAAAAGAGCAATCAAAGAATAAGTGCTTAATCGTCTCGTCATGAGAACAAGAAACACACTTAGAACTCCCATGCCAATTACGTTTGACAAGATTATCCTTTGTAAGTATGACCCCCTTCCGGAGATACCACGCGAAGACCTTAATCTTTAGTGGTACCTTCATGCGCCATACATTTTTTAAAATATCGACTGGCAAGTCTGATTGGGTCATAGCCTTATACATGGAATCCACCGAGAATCTACCGTTCTTAGTGAGTTTCCAACAAAATTCATCAGTGCCTGGTGTTAGATTAACCGTAGTTAACCTATTAGTCAGGTTCTGCCACAAAGCAAGTCGTGGCCCAGTTAAATCTCGTCTGAACGTAACATTGGGAGGTGATGTTTGCATGACCGTAGCCAGTGTATCATCCTTATGTCGCGCTATAGTGTATAATGCCGGATACTGTTCTCTTAGGGTGGTAGTACCAAGCCACTTATCCTCCCAGAACCGTATCTGCGATCCATCCTTAATCTTAAATATCCCATAGCGAAAAAATAAATGTTTTTTTGCCATGAGTCCAGCCCAAAAGTGTGAATCACCAGGTTTCCACATAACCTGTGATACTGCTTTCGAACCTATGTATTTACGTTTAAGTAGTGTTTGCCAAACGCCATCTTCGGTCAATAGTTTGAATATCCATTTGCGAAGTAAGGCTGAATTCTTGACTTGTAAGTCATGAATACCAAGCCCCTCTTGATCCTTTGGACGACAAACTACATCCCATCTGGCCAATCGATATTTCTTTTTCTCGCTGTCACCCTGTCAAAAGAATCTTGATCGGAAGTAATCCAGCTTTTTCAAGACTCCTTTAGGCAGCTGGAAGAATGATATCATATACAGTACCATATTGGTTAATACTGAGTTAATGAGTACCAGTCTTCCACCAAGTGACAACAATTTCCCTTTCCAACTAGCAAGTCTTTTCTGCAAACGCTCTTTGACTTGACCCCATTCTGCATTAGTCAATCTCCTGTAATGTATTGGAATCCCCAAATACTTAATAGGAAATTGACCTTGCTCACATCCGAATAATTCGGCGTACTGTGCAACAGCATCCTAGGCCTCGCCAAAGCAGAACAATTCATTTTTATGGAAATTAATTTTTAATCCGGATAGTTGCTCGAACACCGAAAGTATCAGTTTCAGGTTCGCCGCTTTCTCCAAATCATGTTCCATAAAAAGAATCGTATCATCTGCATACTGAAGAATGGACAATCCCCCATCGACAAGATGTGGAATTACAACCTCAATTTGACCGCTTTCCTTAGCTCTATCAATCATGATCACTAACATGTCTGCCACAATATTGAACAATATGGGCGATAGCGGATCACCTTGCCTTAAGCCTTTCTTGGTTTGGAAGTAGCGTCCAACATCGTCATTGACTTTGATGGCTACACTACCTCCCTCCACGAAACTGCGAACTAGAGTACACCACTCTTCTGAGAATCCTTTCATTCTCATAGTTTGTTGGAGAAACTCCCATGACTTGGGAGTAAGCAACATTACATAAGAAAATTCCTCCATGAATTGAGCAACCATTTGGGGGTAATAAGCAACACGTCTCGATAATTAATCTTGCACAAAGTAGAAAATACCACAATGCAGGCAACGGGAAGACATGGGAAACCAGGAAGGGGCCGTACCTCATGCAGCCACGTGAAGAGAAGGTGGAGTTTCTCTAATGACCAACCAGTGGACAACTGAATCTTCAGAATTTTAGGTTACATACAAATCACATCATGTATGCCGAAAAATAGTTGGATCTATGCACGACAAGGGTGAGAGATAGTTTGGACCTAGAGAGAGATGCGACACACCGTCACGGGGTTGTGCCTCCATGTTCTGCTCCATGCCATCATCTCCTTGAGGTTCCAAGGCAAAACTTGTTCCAAGTGTCCCGGTACTTCTAAGGTTGTCGTCGGTAGTGAACTTGTAGACGAGCTGCTGCTACTGGTGCACTTGATGTCCGACTGCTATATAACTCATTCGGCGCCATGTCATGGTTAGTTACAAAGCAATACAAATATGCCACCCATCATCACCAAAACTATGGTCCCTATCATCAAACTAAAGAATGAGACACCCAAAATATAAAGTTGGAAAACTAAGAAAAATGGAATGCAAATACAAGCAGACCTCATGGGGCTGCAAATTGAGTACAAAATATGTTAGATCTACATAGCCATGGTGTGAATCTTTAAAATGTTCTTATTTCTTTCCATTACCATAATATAATATTTGAATTTTGCTAAACAAGGTAAACTGTAGGCCATTAATTATACTTTGCATTAGTCCTAAGCACTGTTGCCGAGGTAGCAAGCATCTTCAGTCCACCTAAAATAT
The DNA here is from genome assembly GCA_028641055.1 of Alopecurus myosuroides. NCBI lineage: Eukaryota > Viridiplantae > Streptophyta > Magnoliopsida > Poales > Poaceae > Alopecurus > Alopecurus myosuroides. The sequence continues at coordinate 334,908,355 of CM054062.1, forward strand.
ATTTGTCTTTGATGTTAGAATAATTTACTACCAAAACAAAATAGATCCATGTGAAACCTAAACCTCATCTAACATTCAGAAGAAAACAGAGTTCAACAGTCACCCACCTTATTCAACATTGCCATCAGTTTGGCCATCTTAATCTGAAGCTCTTGCTTCTTAGCGGTGGAGAGCTCAGGTGCAGATTTGGTGCAGGGTTCTTGTGTATTTGGAGATACGCCCTAGATTTTGGGCCCTCAATCAGTATCCTTCCCCTCTACTTTCCCTTGTTCAGCCTTCACATGACAACGAGAGATGCCCGAACATGTTCGACTCCCTTGCCGAGTGTGGATGATTATGGCCATGCATCTTCACGCAGTTCTGCTGGAACATAAGACAGGCTGCTCAGGTAAACAAGTAGGACGTGCTGCCCGGGTCTCTCTTTTGCTGACGGGGATCGAGTAGTAAGTAGCAATCCTGAATTATGGGTACTTACTGATCGAGATCACTACCAGACACAAATTATATGCAGAACCAGCTTTCTTGAAGCGAAACTCGATCAGGTCTCCGCAGAACATCAGTAAAACCAAGCTCTGAGAAACTCTTTAAAATGAGAACAAAGTGTGACCTACTGACCTTTCAACTTATCAAGAGAAATGCTTCATTATGTTTATTTGTTTGGATGCAAGAGCTATGTCCTAAAAGTGGGACTGCAATTGCTGCAGAAGAAACTCAAAATACCTGATGTGTAATTCGTTCCTACAAGAATTATTCAGTATCCAGACTAACTTTTTCATGGTTCGGACAATTTGGGAAGCATTCTTGTAGAGTGTAACTCAAATCAATTTCCTGATAGTAGCAAGAGTACATACATACCATTGCATAAGATAGATCCCATGAAAGAAACCTTGCTCGCGTCGCTCCCAGGGGGCGGCACGGGCGAAACCCTAGCCGCCGCCGCCCCCACACCCCCTCGTCCCCATCCACCCGCCGCCGCCGGAGGAAGCTACCGGGGGCATAACCCTCCGCGTGGTGGACGGCGGCCGCGGGTCCTCGCCTCCTCAGCACAAACGCGGTGGGAGGCCTCCGGCCAGATGCGTTGGTCGGCCCTGGACGGCTTGCGCGAACGGCGGAGCACGGACGCCGGGGCAGCGGCCCTAGTTCTTCTGGCGGCTGCTAGTGGCTGGGTCTGCGTGGGCAGCTGGCGCTGGCCGGGGTGGTGGCGCCGCCGATGGGATCTGGGGTGGCTCGGCCATGGTGCGGCGGCCGCGTGGCAGCGGCGGCGCTATTGGCTTGGCTCCCGGGTGGCGCGGCCTCCTCTGTCTTTGGCGGCGGGAGGCGGTGGTGCTAGGGACCGTCGGCGACAGGGCTCCCGGTGGCGGCGGATGCGGAACCTCCCGCAAATTCCCTGCTGGGAGTCGTTTCGCGGCGTCGGGGCTGCGAGACATCAGAATAAAGGAGGTGGTCCTTGGGTTTCCCATCGCGCAAAGATGAAGATCTTGATGTAGGTGCTCTTTGATCAAGCCGGTGTGTCGACCCGAAAGGCTCCGCCGGCGAACTCCCATGGGCGACGCCTGGAGATTGCTGGATCGGTGGAATTCGGTCACAATGATCAGTCATCGAAGGTGAGATTGGAGAACTAGCAACGGTGTTCGGAGTCTTTGCATCGATGGAGAACTGGCTTGGAGTTACAAGATTCGTGGCAGCCGTATGTAAGAGGGGGCGACAACATGCGTGAAGTCCAAAGTCCTACCTTTCAGGGTGAAAGGCCAAGGTCTGGCCTTAATTGGTTGTGCCTGGCACTGGTCTTCTTGGAGCCGTTGCTTTGAGAGCGAGAATTATCTTCAGGGTGAAAACCCAAGGTCTGCCCTTAATTGATTGTGCCTCGCACCGTTCTTCTTGGAGACGTTGTTTTCGAAGAGATGGACATCAGCTGTTGTTTAGGTGGTGGGTGTGCGGATACCGCGAGGACTGTAACTCTGTAGCGGGACTTTTCTTTTTATTGTCTTTCGGCTGTGTGCATCCATTGCGTTGTTGCAGAGGCCGGGTGTAATTTTTAATATACTTCCCTTTATCAAAAAAAAAATGCACCATCAGCTAGGATAGCTTCTCTTCTACTTATCAGATGCTTGAAAGACAGCAATTTAGGAAGTAACATCCTGTCAAAAGGTTTTAAGTAGGAGAAAATTAAGGCACGTGACTAGTGAAATATCTCCTCTTCGCTATGAATGATGCCAATTGTATTAGCATGATTCTTGCGAAAAAGGCTTTCTTCTTGAACAATTCTATGATTCCAATTCTACAGTACCTTTTACTGGTCCTAAGGGAGGGACTAGTATGATTTGATTAACGGTTCAGATAAGAACTCCCAGATTAGGCCCAACGGGTCCATTAAGTTGTAATTAGGTGTAAAAAAAACTACCAACCACTCACGGCTAGCCGTCTTCAGCCTGCCACTGATGCCTCCTGTGTGCGGCTGCGCGTCGCCACCGACACCCATCCGTACGGCGGCGTTGCGCCGCCATCGACGCCCACTCATACGTCCATCTGTACGTAGCGTGCGACATGATGCCCAGGTCTCGGCCCTCGCCGATGCCGATCTATATTATCATGCCAGCTAACCCACTGTTCTTAGTGTCCCAAAATTTTCTTCGCGCGCTTCACCGGCGTTCTAATGCCGCCAGTTTCCCTTCCACTGTCGCTGTCGTTGTCTTATGCGGCGAAATTGTGGCCTGTCTACAATTCGTAGTGCTGCAGCTGCCTCTGCTGCATCAAGGCTAAGATGCGATTTCAGCCAGGTATGGTGTTTATAGATTATTTGAACAAAACTGATAGAACACAATAACTCATAGATCCACAAGATTTTTGCGAAAATATTTGTGGAAACTAAAAGTGCCTTTAAAGATCAGAATTTTCCTTTGGTTCCTGAATAGAAAAGTTATTCTAACTAAGAATAATTTGATCAAGAGAAATTGCCATGGCCGTAAAAATGTGTCTTTTGCGATATAGATGAGTCTGTAGAACATTTATTTATAGCATGCCCGTTTGCCCGGGATATTTGGCGTCCGATTCACTTCACGTTCAGCATTTCTCCACCGACCAGCATTTCGAATATGTTTGGTAACTGGCTGAATGGTATAAACAAGAAAACAGAAGCACAAATTCGAATTGGTGTGGCTGTGATACGGATCAACGTGATCCGAGAGGGTTTTGGCCCAATCTTTCACGGCGATCGAAGAACAGCAATAGATAACTTCGGTCGGTGAGCAAATTTGATCTACTCCATGACACGCGCAACAGATCCGAACGAATCAGCAAGCAAAACGAACAATATGGGTGTCCCCCGACATGGGACCTTTTCTATATTCTCAATCTCAAATAATTTTAACTCCCCCATTACATGGCCGCACCTGGCTTTATATATTAGCCAACTCAACTTGACTCACAAGCAAACCAACTAGAAAAATAAAGTAACTTTATACGGATCCACTTTTCCTAAACAGAAAATAAAACGACACACTAAAATTAAAATGACTCTTTTGTAGGTGCGCCATATTGCCACGCCTATAGGTGGACCCCAGCCGGACTCCTTCAAACACATTACGCTCCACCAAACTGTTACAATTATAGTCACGCCTCCTTTGATCTTCTCCTTGCGCGGTAAGAAAAGGAACAGTAAACGTTACTTGATAGCATCAGTATTAGGAAAAAGAATATACGCAGCACACATAGGAGGTGCCGTATCATCCTCCCCTCCTTCAGGAGAAACCGTCCTCGGTTTCAAGTCATCTTCTGCAGCAACATCGTCATGAACAGGCTGAACGTCGACCACAAGGGCGTCAACAAGATGATGTGCCGAAACAACAACAACTATAGCAGTATCGGCCACAACTATAGGCTGAATAGGCTCCAAAACAGGTGTAGCAATGTCGGCCACCACAGGAATTGCAGCAGCTTCTGCTTCTCTCGTCTTTGTCTCTTCTACCTCTCTAAACTTTGCATCGGCCTCCTTCTTACTCTGCAATCGTTCATCTCTCCAAGCTATGTATATGTTGATATCCATGGATTTCAGACGACACTTCTTTTTACCACGAGTCACAGTGTACTGAGGAGAATTATTATTCAGAAAGTAAACTGCATCGTGCTCCTTGTTCCATGGTATCCCCAGCATCAAATGACATGAAACCATATAAATTGGAATCACATCGCAACACACCTCATAAGACAATGGACCCAAATGAAAGTGAACCGATGCTTGATGTGTGATGATAAGCTCAAAGTTACCTAGACATAGGCTATATGGATGGTGAAGTGGCACGGTAAGCAACTCCAACTTTTCCACCATCTCAAGACTCACAGCGTTGATGAAACTACTGCGGTCGATTGTCAATGCGCATGCCCTGCCATGTACTTCCACACGAGAATGAAATAATTTTTCAGCACACCCTTCCTCTTCCCGCTGAAACCAGTAAGATAGCACATCCTTTTTCTCCATAGTTGCATCCAGCATCAGCAGAAAATTCAGCTGAGAATAGGCTCGTCAGGACCTAGATGTGGCGATAATCAATACGTGAAAAGCTACTAGTTAGTCAAAATAACCCAATCAAATCACTTGTTTCCCTTTATTTTATTTTATTTGCAATAATAGCTAGTCCACAATACGTGAACCAGCCGGACTCCTTGTGCGGCCTATTACCGATCCAATTGATGGCTACTTGCCAGTTTTTTCCCTTAACTTTCCGTTCCCAAACAGGATAGATCTCACGATCTGAACAGGAAAATAGCGAGCAACTCGATCAAAACAGAGGTAGCAGCGGCACAGAATTTCTTCACGATCCTAAGGCAAGGACCTTGGTAAACAACAAACCAATAAGCCAAACAGCAAACCACGGAGCCTCATCCGGCAAAACGAACGAGCACTGATGTCTTGTCTAAACCTCCAGCAGAAAATCTTCCAGCAACTCGAGCAGAACCAAAAACAAACAGCACGGACAGAATTCTTGATGGTGCCAGAGTACTTTCTCCACGATCAATTCCAAGAAGGACCTCCCAAACAAGATCGTAGGCACTTGAACCAGACGTGTTCGAACAGAACCCAATGGCTCTAGCAGATACAAGCACCGATGTGTCGACGGATATCTCCGGCAGCAACCTCTCCAACGGCTTAACGCAAACACCGGTGTGGTGGCTAGATCGCCTCCGGCAGCAACACTCCAGTAGATAAATCTGAGTAAGATGAATGCCGTGAGAAACCCGACGGCTCTGATACCAAGATGATACGGATCAACGTGATCCGAGAGGGTTTTGGCCCAATCTTTCACGGCGATCGAAGAACAGCAATAGATAACTTCGGTCGGTGAGCAAATTTGATCTACTCCACGACACGCGCAACAGATCCGAACGAATCAGCAAGCAAAACGAACAATATGGGTGTCCCCCGACATGGGACCTTTTCTATATTCTCAATCTCAAATAATTTTAACTCTCCCATTACATGGCCGCACCTGGCTTTATATATTAGCCAACTCAATTTGACTCACAAGCAAACCAACTAGAAAAATAAAGTAACTTTATACGGACCCATTTTTCCTAAACAGAAAATAAAACGACACACTAAAATTGAAATGACTCTTTTGTAGGTGCGCCATATTGCCACGGCTATAGGTGGACCCCCGCCGGACTCCTTCAAACACATTACGCTCCACCAAACTGTTACAATTATATTCACGCCTCCTTTGATCTTCTCCTTGCGCGGTAAGAAAAGGAACAGTAAACGTTGCTTGATAGCATCAGTATTAGGAAAAAGAATATACGCAGCACACATAGGAGGTGCCGTATCAGGCTGCTTTCTTAGGGGCGATTTGGAATAGTAGAAATGAAGTGGTGTTTAACAAACAATCAAACCCTCACTTTTTGCAGGTTGTAAACAAGGCGGTATATTCTATCCAGACGTGGTCCTTTCTTCTACCCGTGGATCAGCGATGACTTATGGATACCGGCTGTGCTCGACTGATGGCGGTCGTTCGGGCTATTTTCAGCCGGGCTGTGTGGCTTAATACGAGGCGGATCGATGCTTAGTTTGTCTTTTTTTCTGTGTCTGGTCTTTGTGGCCACTTTGTCGGATCCGTGATTTCTAAGGCGGGTGACGAGGAGCTGCAGAGTAAATGGATTTTAGATTAGATTTTTTTCCTTTGATTTTTTTTTGAGAACCAGATTTTTTTTCCTTTGATTGGCGGTGCAAATAGAGATGGGCTTTGCTGGGCCGAGGGCGCGCGGGGCTTGTTCATGTAATGACCTTGCCCTCGTTGCTACTAGTACGATTTGTACTACTCATGTTTCTACCACCAGTATGAATCGATATAGGCCTTTGGATCTACAAAAATAAATGGCTCCTATTCATTTGAGGGTACCACATAATACCAACATATGTTATGACGACAATAAAACACCCTATCCAAAAAATTCTTGCAGCTGCAACTACAGTCTTCTTCTTGATGAGTAACAGCTGGTGACTCCTTCATTTGCCGGAGCTGGATGGGGAGGGAGCATCTTGAACAATTGTTCCTTTTTCAAGTACTTAAGAACTGCCCCTTTAATTCCTGCACATGCAAGACGGAAGTAAACCACATTATTTATGAAATTAAGATCAGTACAACATAAGGTAAAAATAATCACAAATATACAGCAGTACAAAGCCGCTATCCAGATATACAAAAGATAAAAAAATGACCTCGATTAGTACTTCGAGATCTAATCACGGATTAATACATCCATCAGATTTTACAAATGGTAATAAGCAATACGTCATCGAGAGAGAGACGACCTGCAATCAGCGGCACTGTCAAGGTCCAGCCCCAAACACCCAGTCTCCTTGCCATGAGATGAGCGTCGTCGACTATCCTCCCACGTTTGTCTCCCAATCTGCTCCCCGCTGCCGCACTTCGACTCCATCTTCCTCGGTGCTCCACTTTCTACTCCCACTTCTATGCACGCTTGCGCTCCCGGGGGAACGGCTGAATCAGCAGTTTTTCCAGGCTAGGCTGAGTGGAGCGCAAGCGTGCACCCGCGCGTACACGCAGGAGACGTCGCGCCCTTTTGGGAACACGCGCCATAAATCCCTCCACCGCTCTCTCTCTCTCCCCGCACACTCCACTCGCTTCTTCTCCCACCTCTCTCACCGTCGGCGGTTCCCCCATCTCTGGCAGCAGCGGAACTCGACGGCCCACATTGTGGGTGGCGGAGGAAGCGGACGGTCGGGCGTCTCCTTCTCCGCTTCGTCGTCGTCGATAGCGCTCCATCGACAGCGCATTCATCCACTTTTCTTCCTCTTCGGCGGCACTTGTGGTAAGACCATCCTCAACCTCTTCCGCACTCGTATGCACCATAGATCTTTAGATCAGTGTTGTTTCTTCGCAGTAGAGATACATGTAGAGTAGATATAGAATGTTTTAGGGTTCGATCTGTGTGTAGGCCACAAAATGTCATCGTTTTTTACGATTTGGTCTTAGTTGATGCATTTCTTTGTCGGATGCTTTGCTTTCTATCTCATTTATGTTGAGTGTGATCTCATATTTCATACGATTTGCATGTTTTAGGGTTACAGTTTGTGGATTTGGGAATTTTATCGACTACATGGGCTAGATTAGGGGTTGTGTTCGGCCAGTGGTGAAGCAAATTAGGGAAAGTAGAGTCCAACAATATCTTGAAGTGTGTACAAGAGGTGATTGTATAACGACATGGTATTATTGGTATCTCTTTTCCTCGATTTGGTGTTCTGAGACCGTGACTTCGTAGCCTGGAGACGATTTGGTGCCAATGATGAAAGCTTGGACCATTCAAGTCCAAGTGTTGGACTTAATGACCTTCTGAGATGATCATATGTTGTCCATCTCACTTGGTCCTTTAGTTTCCACACTGGAAACAATAACTAGTTCCAACTACTGCATTCATGTTCATTGTTATGTACTTTGCAATGTTTGTTATGCTCTTTTGTATGATGTTGAACATGGCCAATGATTAAATTGTAGCACAACATAATTACTAGGAGGTGATTATTCAAACTTTGTGTAATGTACAACCTTACAGTTGTGGTAATTGTAGGCTACCAAATGCGCTCTTCACTTCCTTGTGCATTTCTATGTGTCCTACAAAAAATCATCTCCTTCAGATGACTGTGCTTGTTATTTATGAGGCCTACTGGTTACTATTTTTGGTTAAGGCTGGTTGTGATTTTACTTCTGGTCAATGAAGATGTGGTCGATAGTGCCAACAGACAGCCATCAAAAGCAGTAAGCAGTCACTAGTAGCGGCATCTCATTGCTTTTGTTGGCTAGTCGGGTGGTGCAAACCTTTGCTTGTTGATGATCACTGAGATCTAGAACATTGTCGATGAGTACATAATGGCACACTAACGGTGTAAGGAGGTGACCTTATAATATCTTGAGCATTGTACAACCATATTGCTTGTGCATTACTCTTGATCATGTAAGAGTCATCTCCTGGCATGTTTGTGTGACAGTTTTTATAAGGCAAGTTTTGATGTGAAGGTTTTTCTGATGCATGTTTTGGTAAGTCCTTTATATGAGCATGTTCTTCTGGCCAATGATATAACTATGCAACCTAGCAGTTCAGCTGTTGGTGTAAAGGATCTTTTGACTTGTTCAAGTGTTGTGCATGTATCTTGATACTTTACTTCCAATACCTGGACAAGCAGTGTTGTAATCTAATAGATGAGGTCATCTTCGGCCATAGTTTACCATTTCTGACCGAGTTTTTTTGCAGGCCTCGAAGAAGAAGGAGTACACGGTGATCATGGGTTGGGTCCCGCCCTCCAAGAAGAAGAAGACAGACTATGGCTGGATCAAGGAGGAGCTGTCCCCCAGCCACTTATGCAAAGTGGTGGTCACCCCTAACCTTGGCTTGCTCCCTGTCCCGAAAGCCTTCACGCCATACCTGGGTGAGGGTCCGGCGAAGATCAGGCTGGAGACGAACACCGGCTGCGTATGGACTATCGACCGGAAGGAGATCAATGGGAGAGCATGCCTCGATAGGGGCTGGGCGCCATTTGCGACGGCTCACGACATACGCATGGGCTACCAACTCCTCTTCGAGAAGGTAGCTGCATAGACGTTCATGGTCGTCATCTTCGACCATACCGGAGTCAAGATCGTCAAATTGTGCCCTCCTCACCTAGACAACGTCGTGATGGATGTTTAAGTTAGGACTTATGTTACCTGTTTATGATGTGGCCTCCTATGTAATGTTGTGACTTCTTGTTCTGATATTTATGTTGCCTGTTTATGCTACCTGTTTATCCTATTGTTCGTACTCTGTTGCTAATCTCACCATACTACATAAGAGGTTACCATACCTGTAGTCTTGCATGTAGCCAAACACTGGAATTGTTGCATTAGATCCTGCGAAGCAGGGAACCAAACGACATGTAGTGTTTTCTAATGCAGACTACCTAACAACATGCACATCCAGGCTGAGGGGTTGGCTTTGCTTAGCCAGCCCCTGGCCGGCCTGCCCCCCTGCAGCCGCCCCAAAAGGGTTGCAGGCTACCAAACGCGCCCTCCATTGCTGGCCCTGCCCGAGCCACAAAATTACAAAGGATGCCACCGCGTCGCGTGGTCGCTTCGGCACCAATACACGAGCATGAATCAACACGGAGACCGACATGTGGGTCCCAAGTAAACCGTACATCGCTTGTCAAAGGCGTGAACGCGTGAAAAAATACCGTTGTGCGACGAAACAGCTCCGGAACAGATCTCATCTGTTCACGCGTTCGATAGGACGGCCCAGAATGCATTTGGTCGGGAGATGCCCTGAAAACCCTCACTTCCTCACACCAATTGAACAATGGGATGGAAACTCTCATGTGCAACAAAACATTATTCGTAATTAGTCTTTTGGGGACACAAAGCACTTTGTGTCGGGCTAATCACCTCTGGAAAGTTTTCTTTCAGCCTTGCTACCAACATCTTCGATATGAATTTATAAACCATATTGCAAAGGCTAATCGGCCATAGTTGAGTAACTTTTTCCGGGTTCTTTACTTTCAGAATTAATACTATAGTCTTATCATTCCAACCTTTTTGGTAGTTGGCATTTGAATTAATTATATGATGACGATGATGATGATGATGATGATACAAACTCGACGACCTCTTTTGCTTCTAAACCAATAGTTTTTATAAACTTTTTTGTTGAGGAAATCTAATCCGGCTAAGCGGTCGGGCCGAAGGAAATAAGCAAGAAAGGAAGGGCTGACCCAAACACCATCGCCTAATCGGCTAAGCGGTCGGGCTGAAGCAAAATAAGTAAGGAAATTAAAGGACTTCCGGGTCCTAGTCCTATTCTCTCTCTAGTCTCTGTATCCCAATTGTCTCAACTTTTCATGTAGATACTTTCAAATTTGGACAAAGTTGAGACATTTTTTTTAGTACGGAGGGAGTATATAATGGAAGCAAAATCCTCATTATATCGTCGATCGATCAAACTCTTAGAAGAATTTTTTTCTCCTGGCATGTGGCAAAAGATCCATGGCCGCCGGGCACCGCCCCAATCAATCATTTGTGGTGGCGAACGGCGTGCTAGGTAACCTCGTCTTCAGCCTCCACCTCAAGTATCTCTTCTTCTCTACTTCTCTACTACTATTAAAAGAGCAAACATTATCTTTGCTATACGTACCCCGTCTTACCATCACACATCAACAAGCAGCAACTTAAGCCAACCGATCTGGCCCACTAATTGAGATCAAACGTCAAGATAAGAACCAACCCCACCGTGTGTACATTTAGCAATTTATGACGGCGGACGAAAACTGTGCCCATCCCCGTCCGCGCTCAAACGGTGCCGTTAATCCCTCTCTCTCCTTCCTGTTTTTTTTAAGCGTGCTACTGCAGGTTTTACGCACGGCCGGCGGCGCACCGTTCGGCTGCCCAGGCTCCCTGCTGCGGACGAGGCTTGCCTGCGCCCAGCTTGTGCTCCCATCCCTGCGCCCGTGGCGTCCATCCAGCACTTCCGAATTTTTTGCCTCGCGTTTGTGGCTTATGGTTCCAAAACAAATTTCGTATACTCCCTCCGTCCACTTTTATAAGGCTCACTTCTTAGCACTCAATAGTAAGAAGTGAGCCTTATAAAAGTGGACGGAGGGAGTACATATAATCCTACCCCGTAATACTCTCGCCTGATTGATACGAGCAACATGTTCATAGGAATTCTCGTGATCCCTGAAGCATGCCTTGTGATACTCTCCAGCGACGCAGCAGCATGCCTTTGTGGTACTCCGGTGATGCGGCTACGCCATCTGCCACCGGTCACTAGGCTCTCCGGCTTGCACGGGAAAGGTAGAACCTGACGAGTTGATCGGCATCGCCGCGCCGACGGCATGCAACCTTCTATTGCCCGTGCCGACCGGAGACATGGCTGCCGTGGACGACTCCGTCGGAGAAGAAAGCCAGAGGCATGAGGAGCTAGAGAGGGACAGGCCGGCTGAGTCCCGAATCAACAAGGAGCTCATCGCCGAAGAGGATATGAAATGGACATTGATGAATTAGTAACCGATCTGGCAAGGATCATGGCGCCCCACAGCACGTTTTCGTCCCGGCAACGTTAACTGGCACGGCCGGAGAAAAAGCTTCAGCTCTATTTTTTTTGCAGTAAACTTGGGAGCTTTATTGATTGAGAGACATGTGATTACAATCAGCCTTGAGGCTGTTGACAAGAAACTCCGGACTGCCTGTGATCCAGCAATCTGCACCTGACACGATGCAAGCTCGCTTAGCACAAGCATCCGCTACCTTATTAGCCTCTCTCTTAACATGAACTACAGAAAAGGAAATAAATGAGGTAGCAATCTCTCCAACTTCATCTAATATAGGCGCCACAATCGATTTAGAACCGAGGCGCGACTTCCAGAGGTTAACAACCTCTACGCAATCCAACTCCATGATCACATGCTGAAAACCTCGCAAATGAGCAAAGATAACTCCTTCCTTCATCGCCATGGTCTCTATGATCAGTGGATCCGTAACACCAGGGAATTGTTTACACCATGAACCCATTACTGTGTCATGTGAGCGAGCAACTCCCCCTCCACCTCCATTCCGGCTTGCACTATCAACTGCACCATCAGTGTTTATCTTGATCCACCCTGGATCGGGAGGACGCCAGCACTGGTCCACTGTGGGCTGTCTCCCTCCACTTGGGAATTGCAACAGAGAAAGATCTTCGCGAATTTTCGCTAACAAACATACTGGATCAAGTCTCTCTTGATCATGAGTAAAACGATTCCTTGCATTCCATATTGAATGCATGATGGTAGTGATCTTGGTCCTCTCTTCCATCGAGAACATCGGATCCTGGACCACATCCTTCGCCCACGTCAGTTTATGAAGCCGTGGGAGCTTGAGATCCAATAGATCCTGAGCAGCTGCCCAGTAAAGCTTGGCGTGGGAACACGAGACCAGAGCATGATATAAATCCTCCTCCTTAGCTTTGCAAATATCACACAAAGCAGTTCGTCTAATATGACGATGTTTGAGAGTGGCATAGTCAGGTAAAATCTCCCTAACCACCCGCCACCAAAAAACTCGAACTCTCGGAATTACCTTGAGTTTCCACAAGGCGGACCATAGTTGTGTATCTGAAGATGAAGACCCCGCTGCCGTCCCTTCCTCTGGAGCGAGATGCTCGTTGCGAGTCACTAGAGCACGGTAGGCTGATTTTACAGAATACAATCCATTCCTTTCGAGAGACCAAGCAAGAAAATCTTCACCACCCCCACCCCTTAAAGGGATATTCAGAATTGCATCGGCATCGGGTGCTAAGAAATTGTTTCTAACCACATTGATCTTCCAGGTGTTGTTGTGGTCATTGATCAGGTCCGAAACATGGGCTAGAGGAGCATCCCCTATTCGTCCCATCGGAATGTGTGACAGTGAGGTCGGGATCCAGCGATCCGACCACGTTGAGATAGAAGAGCCTGATACCACCCGTTTGATAAGGCCCTGATCGAGAGCAGCTCTGCCTGCCACTATCGCCCTCCAAGTAGCAGACGCTGAAGATGGAATATTGGCGTCCAAGAAAGAGGAGTTGGGAAAATACCTCCCTTTCAATACTTGTGAACATAGAGTATCTGGATTAGTGATGAGACGCCAGCCATGCTTCCCCAATAAGGCCAGATTGAACAGCTCCAACACCTTAAACCCCATTCCACCTTTGGCTTTGGAAGTAGAAATTCTGTCCCAAGACAACCAATGCATTGCTCGTATCAATCGAGCTACTCCAAAAGAAACGCGCCATATATGACGATAACTGCTTGCACACCTTCTTGGTAAGAAGGAAGCAACTCATATTGTACACTGGGATAGATTGGATGACTGATTTCAATAACGTCTCTCTCCCAGCACAAGCAAGGTTTTTCTCTGACCATCCTTGCATTTTACCACGGCACCGTTCACTGATGTGTGCGAACGTACCACTAGAGATCCTTCCAACCGCGGTCGGTAATCCCAAATAGCGTTCGGTGAAGGCTTCAACATAAACGCCCAAGACGTTTTTGACGGATTCTCGGACAGCAGATGGGGTATTGGGGCTGAAGAAGGCCGCACTCTTGTCACGATTCACCGCCTGACCCGAACACTCCGAGTAAATCCGAAGAATATCATTCAACCGATGAGCACTGGCCAAGCATGGCTTAAGAAAAATAAGACTGTCATCCGCGAAGAGGAGATGACTCACCCACGGCGAACGGAAGCTTACCCTGATTCCTCGATCAATATAGGCGCCTCCATAGTTGTTAAGAAGCGCCGTTAGTCCTTGAGCACAACACAGAAAGAGGAACGGGGACAGTGGATCCCCCTGACGCAAACCTCGAGATGGGGTGAAATACGGCAGCAGGGCCCCATTAACACGAACTGCAAGTCTGACAGAGGTAACGCACTTCATAATCAGACGCACAAAATTCTCTCCAAAGCCCAGCCTAGTTAAGATGGCCTCGAGATAATGCCACTCAACTCGATCGTAGGCTTTAAGCATGTCTAACTTCAGAGCACAAGCGTAGTTGTGCCCTTTCTTTCTCCTTCTCATGGTATGGACACTTTCATAAGCAACAAGAACATTGTCAGTTATTAAACGGCCGGGAACAAAGGCACTTTGTTCCAACCCAATGATCTCATCCATGAAGGCCCGTAATCTGTTGGTGCAAGCTTTGGCGGCAATTTTATAGAGAACCGGGCAAAGAGCAATAGGACGGTATTGGGAAATTCTCAATGGATTAGTTACCTTAGGGATCAGAGTGATCGACGTGTCATTAAGGCCCACGGGTAGCTCTCCTCCATTAAGAAAACCAAGACTAGCTTGCACAATATCTTGCCCGAGGATGTCCCAGTGTCTTTGGAAGAAACCGGCTGTAAATCCGTCAACTCCAGGGGCTTTGGACGGTGCCATTTGAAATAAAGCACATTTAATTTCCTCGGCAGAAAACTCCTCTTCGATCTTTCCGTTCATCACATCAGTGACCTTGGGCTCGACAAGATCAAGCAAGGGAGACATATCGTTATAACCTTGGGAGAGAAACAACTGTTGATAGAAGGATTGTATCTCTTCCTTAACCTCGTCAGCCGATGCACATAAACTTCCATCAGCCCTTTGAAGAGAGGAAATCCGATTTATTCTCTTCCTATGAGCTGCTTGGGCGTGGAAGTACTTAGTATTACGATCACCAGCACGTAGCCACTGGACTCATGAGCGCTGGAGCATCCACACTTCCTCCTGGCGAAGGGCCTCACGAAGTTGACCCGCCACACATTTTTCTTCTTCCGATGGGCCACGCCCCACCGAAGAGATTCTCAACCTTTCGAATTTTTTCTGAAGTTTGATAACCTTCTTGTTGAGATTTCTGAATTCACTGTCCCCCCCACGATCCCAATTTTTCTTGAACAATATTGAGGGCCTCGATCACTCCTAACAGGCCTCCCTCTCCGGAACCACATCTCCACAAATTCTTGACAAGATTATCGTAGTCGGGATGGGTTTGCCACACATTCTCATAACGGAATGAACGCTCACCACGCGGCCACGCATTCGGTGGGGTGGTTTTCAGCTCCGCTAAGACATAACAATGATCAGACGCTGTTGAACTGATATGTCTTACGTGAGAAAATTCATAAAGACTCAGAAAGGCTGAATTTGCAAATGCACGGTCCAATCTAGCTTTAACATTCGCATCACCTTGTTGCTTGTTGTCCCATGTGAAAGGGACTCCACTCCACCCCAAGTCCTGGAATGAACAAAACTCAATTGCCTCGCGGAAAGCACGCATGTGATTTTCTGGACGTGGATTCATGCTAAAGTGTTCCTCCGCGAGCAAAACCTCGTTAAAATCTCCCATGCATAACCAGCCTTCATGACGAATCCCATGAAGAGTGCGAAGGAAATCCCAACTTTGATGCCTATTTTCAGCTCTAGGCTCGCCATAAAACCCAGTGAATCTCCAAGCTGGAGTCTGATCATGCAGTGATTTAATCCGAGCATCAATGTGCGCATTGCTGAAGTTTTTTATTTCTACATTAACCTCTGAGCTCCAAAACAAACCAATGCCACCACTCAAACCATCGCTATCAACAGCGAAACAGCCTGCGAACCCAAGTTTAATTCGCAATGCTTCCACTCGCTTACCACTAATCTTCGTCTCCATCACGAAGAGAAGTGCGGGCCCTTCCTGCTTCACCACCTTGCGAAGCTCTCTTACTGTCGACGGGTTCCCAAGCCCACGACAGTTAAAGCCTAGGGAATTCATTGGGACGGGCAGGGCTGCTCTGCAGCCACTGCCGAATCAGAGTTTGTTGGAGTAGGACGTTTCTTCTTGGGATTTCTAGGGCTAAGCACATCACCATGACCCTCTGCTTTGTCACGATCATCAAGTGCTCCATCCGTTCCGGAATCAGCCACAGAAATAGCGGGGGTATTACACAACAGAAGAGGACCTCCAACCTGTCTGTAAACCGGGGCCTGAACATCCGCTTTTCGCTTGGATACCTTAGTTTTCATCCGCGAGGTTACCTCTGCCCCTTTGTCCTTAGCGATGTTACTCGACTGACGGGTCTCACGAGTACTATGCTGAGGGGAGAACTTTTCCTTCGACGAATTATCACCGCTCGAAGATGCTGCTCTTCTACGTTCCTCAACTGGTCGCAGCTCAGGGCCATACGGCCACTTCCCATTAGCGTCCTTCGACCCGGGAGTAGGGCAAAGCAAGTCAGCGTGTCCAATGCGGCCACAGGAGAAGCAAAAGTGAGGAATATGTTCATATTGAATATCGTACAGATCCACACTCTTTCTCTTTGCCGAATCAATTAACACCCACCTTCTCAGGGGTTTATTCACCTCTATGGTTACTCTCGCTCGGAGATAACCACCCGCATGATCAAAGTAGGCGCCTGATGCCTCCTTGTCAATCTGAGTTGCGATACTCTTGCACCAAACAGCTGATCTGAGGTTAAACGGAAGATTGATAACACGCACCCAGAGTTTTAGCCGATCAAACTTTAGTTCAGAAGGCTTCATGCAGTCCTTGAAATCAGATAGGATCACAGCGTGCTTATTGATGTGCCATGGAGACCCATCGTTCACTCGCTCCCAGTCCCGCTGATTCTCAAATTCTGCCACAAAAACGTTCTCGCCAAAAGCCCGAAAAACGAGTCCTCTAGGGTTTCCCCACGCAGGACGGAGAGCACCGGAGATGGTCTGGATGTGGAATATGTTTCGATGGAGGACCTTCCCAGCCAACATCCACTTCTGCGGTGCCCCTTCCTCGCGATCATCGATGATCAACGGAGTTGCTTCTTCATCGGTAATATCCAATTTCCCCAAAGCTTCCTCCAGGCGTGACCTTGCTTCCACCGATGGCATGGCGCCTCGGTCTTGCTCCTCCCTCCGCTCTGAGGACGAAGCCATCCTCCGAGCGATTCCCCTTGCGCCTCGCCGATCCGATCTGCGAGCGCCGCCGTAGTCCTCCGAAACCCTAGTCGCCTATTCTATCGCCAGAGACGACGAGACGAAGGGTTACGAGGAAAACTTTTCCTCCTTTACGAGGAAAACTTTTCCTCCTTCGAGGAAAACTTTTCCTCCTAAAAAGCTTCAGCTCTATGCTCCATCTTGCCTTACGGTTACGGGGACAGAGGAAAAAGAAAAGTACGCGAGTCTCCGTATTATGTTTCGTATCCGTAGTTCTTTTCTGCCTGAAACACGCGCAAAGGACGGAAGGGCCGAATGCTCGCCACGTACGCCGGGCGCACGGCTGCAGGGCCGTTCCCTCGCGATGCGGAGAATCCAGAGATCATCTGCGTCAGCCGGAAGTCCTGCTCACACAGGTACCTTCAATATTGGATTTCTACCCTAGCCCGTGGCTTTCTTTTCTTGGATCTAAACTGGTATCCATCACTCAAAGAATTGATAATTGTTCCTCTGATATGATATTAGAGCTCTGTGACACCATGTTGCTCAAGATTTGATAATTTAGTTCAAGACGTGATATTAGTTTAGGCAGTGTCCCTTTTAGCTTCGTGACACTTCAGTTTAGCTGCTTCTTCAAGTCCTTTACAGCAGCTCTGGTGTGCTGATTTCAGGAGAGATTGAACTAAGATAAGCTGTGTCGAAAAACAATACTATCCAGCTTGAACTCCAGTCCGTGGAAGAGAGAGGAGAAATCAAGGACATGTTCCTGCAAGAAGCCCAAAGCTCTGTTTTTCAGGCCGTGGAAGAGAGAGGAGAAATCAAGGACCTGTTCCTGCAAGAAGCCTAAAGCTCTGTTTTTCAGGAGAAACTGAACTAAAAGGTACAACGATTGTTTTGATCCATTTATTAAACCATCAAACAACACTAATACATGTTTCTTACTTTGCTTTACCATAAATGCAATCATGGAAATTGTTCACGGTTGGTACATTGGTGTTGCAAACCATTAATTGTGTGTTAATGTCGTACGCGATAGCTGCAATACTTACAGCAAGATATTGCATTCGATTGAACATTTGGATTGTTCCGAAACAACTTGAGGACTGTATGATACTTAGAGTAGAAATGTCTATAATTGAAAGATCTAATTTTTTTTGTAGAATGTATGAAAAATCAACGTGATTGCACATTGTCAAGTTGACTGATGCAGTTTGTCAATGCATGTATAAAATCCTGATGAACAGACATTTGGAGCACTGAATTTTTCCAATTACAAGTTCACTTGTATGTTGCGCTTTGCTGCGATTGTGTCAATCTGACAACTTTGAGCACACCGTCGTTCCCTCTAATAACAACGGCATCCTCTTAAACTTAGCTTCAGTACAACTTTTCTGATGTTTCAAATCAAATAATTTAATATCAGATGTGTGATTTTCATGTACTTGGCATGGCCACCAGCAATCAAAGCACACATGAGCAGAGGTGCCCGTACCTTGTTCTGCCAGGCCAGAGAGATAGGTCATGAATCTCCATGACGACATAATGGATGACGACCTTCCTACAGGTTAAATTCAAAGGACAGAGAACCAACTGCTAGCATTGCTCAGACCTGAAGCTCAAGACGTATCCTTGCACATTAGGATCGAATTACGAGAGAATCGGAAAAAGGTGCCACTGAGATAATATCAACCGGAGTAGGTAGTAGGTGCATCAACAAGCTAGCATAAATTAAGAAAATAGCAAGAAAAATATGTTTACTTAATTGCTCTAGATTCAGCTACATTCCCCTAGGTCGCTTCTTTTATGTAAAGAGCTAGACATTGTCCATATTTGTTTTCTAGCAGATTTTGGGAAGATAAATACCGATCTTTAGAGAGACTGACCGGCTATTAATGTTGAAGGGATTTGAGATACAGGATCACACGGTGTCAGAAAATTTTCAGCTAAACTGTCGGTTCAAGATGCAGAGTTCAGCTTTGTCCAACTGATTTACTTTGTTGTATTCCTCTCCTGACTCCAGGTACATTTTCTCCCTATCTGATTCCTCGAAACTGTACTAACATTTAGAAATTGCGGCCCTTCCTGAACTATACTCTTATGCCTAATATTGTTTTTATAATAATGCAAAAAAAAAAGGGATCTAATATCCACGCAAAATGAAAACGATATTTATACCCTGCGTCTTCCTTTATCTTTATTTGTTGATTGGAATTTTATTATTTATTTCTAAACATCGTTTGTCCTCCATCTCGGTCATATTAACGTATGTCTTTAAGACTACGGATTCTTTAAAAAATTATTGCTTGATACATGGATAGTCATCGTTTTTTTACTATACAAATGTTTTATGGCAGCTAATGGCACCTCTCCTGTTTCTTCTAGATCAAACTTGTGCAGCCTAATATGCACAAACAGAGGTAAGAGCCTACAGATCATGTGTAGAAAATTTTGCAAACAACTCCATGGTATCCTCAAATAGGAGGTATTTATTAGTTGTTCTTGTGATGATTTGTTGGCTGCAAGGCGGTGGATGGGATGGTACCCGAGATCGAAGAAATGCGGCTCGCATACTATGTGCAATCGGTTTGGACGGACTGCTTCCCTTGCTAAGTATCTGGACACGGTGGTAGAGGATTGGGGGCGTATGGCTGTGGCTTGACGGCGTGGATTGACAATGTGAGTTTGATTTCTAATCGGATGCAAGATTAGTTCTTGTGGTTTAGTTGATGTTCTACTTCTATACGAAACCAGGTGCCCTTTTAGCCTTGTTCTGCACAAGCTCAAGAGGAGATGTGCGTGTATTATTTTTGGTTCATTTCTGCTTATTAAATGATAGGAGATGCACAATTAAATTTATAAAAAATAGTTGTAATCTGTATTGTCAGGTACACTGTGTGTATTCTGCAGATTCTGTATTAGCAAGAACATTAATAGGAGATGCACACTTTTTTCAAGGATGTTTATAAGGAAATCATTGCGTAACATGTTTTTTTATTGTAATATTTTAGAACTAAATAATGTTAGCCTTATGTGAAATTCAAATATATTGATAAATAGTAGGGTCGTGCACGTGCAAACCAACTAGTCTCCCATAAAGAGAAATCCCAAACCTCCTCTCAGGAGGAGGACGAGCCGCCGCGACTCGCTTGTTTCAAGCAAGTCGACTTGCTTTATCAGTACATGGCATTCCCGGCCTCTCCCGACGGCCAAGTCATTGTCGCCGTCGCCTACGAAGGCCAGACCCAGAACTACGACGCCCGCGCCGTCTCGCCCGGTCCGGACATGCACTCCGCTATGAACCACCCGTTCCTCCTCCCCGTCGGAGACCGCATGTTCTTCGCCATTTCCGCCTACCCACGACTGGACCTCTACAAGGGTCGACCCCGGTTCGAAACTCTGCAGCAGCTCCCCCGCACCGGCCGCTGGGCCTGGACCGCCGTCCCGGACCCGCCGGGACGACGCGCTAGAGAGGACGTCGGAACCGACTTCGTCTCGGGCGAGCGCGTCTATGTCTCCCTGCAGAGACAAGGCACCTACTCGTACTACACGGTGCGCCGCCGCTGGCGCACGGAGGGCGACCGGGAGCTTCCCGTCCTGGGCCGGGCCTGTTAAGATGTTGATCGTTAGAGTCAACAAGTTCACATTTGACATGTCCTGATTAGGAACATTGCCATCTTTAGTCAACCTGGTGGGCCCCCCAGTGCACAGTGTATTTTTAAGAAAAGGGAGAAGGGATGAAGAGATACGGCTCTGTGTGCAGCTGCTGCTCACGCAGCTCTCCTTCTCATCCTCCTCTTCCAAAATCAAGAGGCTACTGATCAAGCCAATCGCTGGAGCACTGGGAAGGATTTATCCCTGCCACCTGAAATTTTCTGGGTGGCTTCTCTAGGTGTTTACAGATCAAGCAAAGGTGATGGCTACCTCATCTACAGATCAAGGTATGATCATCTCCTCTCTCCCTATGGCTAAAGATTATGCTAGTTGGTCCTTTTGGATGTTTTATCATTGGTATAAGAGCACCTAGCTCTAAGCTTGAGCTCAACTAGCTCAAGATCTTGCTTGATCTGTTAAATGTTCTTGCTAAAGTTTAATGTCTAGGCCCTGTTTTAAGGTTGTGCCCTTTTTCCTTCTAAAGATCAAGCCCTAATGATGTTATTAAAGGCCTAGGGTTTCAATTTTTGGTGGTTATGATGGGGATTGATGCAACAGAACATGTTTCATGTGATTTCCCAAATTTCTGGAAACCCTAGACTACTAAATCTCTAACGAATCCCCTCTGATATGATGGTTTTGGTTCGATTAAGCAAGAAATTGAAGGGGGCTTTAAGCTACTGTCAAAATCCCCAAATTTTTCGGAGCCCTAGTTCATCTGAAATCCCCAAAATCTGAAGAACCCTAATGCTAATGATTCTAAGGGCAGTGGTGCATACCTTACGGGCCTCTCCGTCATCGCTGGCCACGGCGGCGTTGAAGGCACCTTCTGATGAAGGCAGAGGAACTCGGGCTCGGCCCCGTGTGTCCATGCCGCCCACTGCGCCGGGCCGTGGTGGTGTTTCCTCACACGCTCATCGCCGTGGAGGGTCACTGCGGTGCCGGGATGAGCGCTGGTCGTCGACACCATGCGGGGACGCCCGCACGTCGTCGTTGCCGCGCAGAAGGGCGCCGCCCTGGGCCGCTCGACGGAGCTGCGCGCTGGCCAAAGCTGCACGCAACTCCGGCGAGTGGGCCGGGACGACGCCGTTTTTTCCTCCTCGGCGTGTAGTGCTCGGCGCCGCCGTCGTTTTCCTCGCCAGCGCGCGGGTCGCGGGAGGCAGAGGAGGAGATGGGGAGGAGTTAGGGTTCGGGGAGGGGAAGAACGGGCGGCGGCGGCGACGCGGTGAGTTTTTGTCTCACGCGCGGGCACGACCTCGTCCGTTGGATGCGAATCCAACGTCTTGGGTCCCTCCCAGCCGCGATGGATCGGGCCACAGCCCAGTAAGGGCCCCCGGGAACTTAAGTGGGCGAAAGCCCAACAAGAATCAGAGGGAGCGGACCGGGCTGGGCTAATTTTAGCCCAGTTCTGGCCAAATAAAAGTTTTCTTATTTTCCCGGGCTGAAAAAAAGGGGGGCATTCGAGGCCTAGTTCTCTGGGGTAGGCTGGGCCGTTTTTGGCCCAGTTTCGATCAAATTAATGTTTTGGGCTTGTTTTTATATTAGTTATGTTTTATTTCAGTTATTAGTTGTTATGTTTTATTATTAGCTGTTTTAAATGTTTTAGCATGTTAAATTTTTAGTCATGCTTTATTATGATATTTATTATGATGATCATGTTATGATGTTTTCCGCTGCGAAATAAAGTCTAATGAATCCTCAAATAAAGTGTGGTTTTATGCTTTGTCATTCTGACCAAAGTTGATTGACGGGCATTTAAACCACAAAGTTCTTTTATTAGCTCATTTTCACTTCTGGCCAAAGCTGATGTGAATCGGGTTAATGGAAGAAAATTAATGATGAGGATTATTAATGTGTGGCTTTTATTCGTCAATTTGGCCAAAGCTAATTGACGAATATCTGTTCACAAAATTTTGTTGTTCATTTTCATTTCTGGCCAAAGCTGATTTGAATTTGATCAATAAAGTTTGATAATGATGATGGTGCTTACTAAGGCAATTTTTTAATTCTTTTTGCGGCACCTAATGTCTCTCATATTACTGGGATGCTAAATTGCATAGAACAACTTAATGGTAGCAACTATGCTACATGGAAGGAGAAGCTTGAAATAACGATCGCCTTACTGAATATTGACTATGCTCTCCTTAATGATCCTCCTGAGGCACCTAAAGAGAATGTTCAAAATTATGAGGGCCTCAAGAAGCAATATGAAGTTATCAAGTCTAAGTGGGATGACTCTAATCGCAAGTGCCTTATGATGATAAAGGGCTCCATTACACAGAGTATGAGGGGAGCCCTTCCTGACCGTGAGACAACTAAAGGGTACTTTGCGAAAATTGAACATCAGTTCAAAGGGTCTTCTAAAGTTTATGCAACAAGTCTTATTAGAAGGTTGATTGATGAAAAATATGATCCCACTGGAAGCCTTCGAGAGCATATTATGAAGAAATGCAACATGGCTGCCAAGCTTAAGACTATGGAAATGGAAATTTCTAATGGTTTCCTTGTCCATTTTATTATGTCATCTTTGCCTCCTGAATTCTCTCCATTTATGATCAATTATAATGCAATGGATGTGAAATGGGAGATTGATGAAATGATGGCGCGATGTGTGCAAGAAGAAGAAAGGCTTAAGGCTGAAAGAATTGACCACATTAATCAGGTCAAGCATTCACAAAAGAAGAGGTATAAGAAGTTTGTGAATGAATATATGAAGCCTAAGCCTAATCAGTTTAAAGATAAAGGCCAATCTTCAAAGGGCTCTCACCAAAAGAAGCCTGAAAATGCGACTGATGGAGAAGCAAAAGATCCTAATGCTTGTCGCCATTGTGGAAAACTTGGGCATATTCGAAAGAATTGTTTTGCCTTTAAGAAATGGCTTCAAGATAGAGGTACTGATGTTATTACTTTTGTTGAGGAATCCCTTTATGTTAATTATGCCACCAATACATGGTGGATTGATTCAGGAGCAACAATTCATATTGCAAATTCGTTGCAGGGATTCAATATGAGGAGGACCCTAAAAAGAGGGGAAAGAACCATTAGAGTTGCTAATGGTGTTGAGACTGATACTGAGGCACTTGGAGATCTTACTCTTACGCTCCATAACGGCTTTAAGCTTAGGTTGAATAATGTTTTATATGTACCCTCGATGAAACGGAATTTAATTTCCGTTTCATGCCTTGATGATGATGCTTATGAATGTCACTTTGGGAACAAGCGTTGTATAATTATGTATGACAATAATAATGTTGGTCTTGCATTCCGGCAAGATAAGCTTTATGTTATTTCCCTTTGTGATGATATAAATAATGTGGGTTCTACCTCAAATATGAATGTCAGTACCAAACGCAAGCATAATGATAATGAGACTTCTTCGAAATTATGGCACTATCGTTTAGGCCACATTTCGAGGGGGAGAATTGAGCGTCTCATTAAAGATCAAATTCTACCTTCCCTTGATTTTACGGATGCGGATATCGATCATTGTATTGATTGCATCAAAGGAAAATATGCCAAGAAAAATAAGAAAGGTGCAAACCGAAGCACGTGAGTTTTGGAAATAATCCATACGGATATATGTGGTCCGTTTAATGTGAAGACGGTGGATGGTTTTAATTCGTTTATTACATTCACCGATGACTTCTCCCGTTATGGATATATTTATCCCATTAAGGAAAGATCAGAGGCATTGGATAAGTTTAAGATTTTCAAAGCTGAGGTTGAAAATCAATGTGATAAAAAGATTAAGGTTGTGAGATCTGATCGTGGTGGTGAATACTACGGCAGACACACTTCTTATGGCCAATGTCGAGACATCGTAGTAGTTTTCATAGACTGGGGTGCCATGAGACTACGGTAGAGACGTGGGGTAACGGGATAGCGTAGTAACACAGAACACGGGATTTTACCCAGGTTCGGTACGTCGCGACAGTATGGCGTACCTACTCCTGCACTTCTCACTAATTGGGACTAAAGCCCGTATAACAGGGTTACAATGTGAGGGAATAGATCTAGCTACTCGTCGAGGATGAACTTCCCGGCGAGTTGCGTAGAGCTTTAGCTTGTGAAGCTTGAACCTAGAACCTAAAAACTTATGTAATCTATCTCCCGTCCGGCTTTATATAATAGCCGGATTAGGGCTTACAAAACCAGAAACCTAGAAGACTACGTTTAACTTGTAACTTGGAAAGTAAGGAATCCGTCTTCTCCTCCAAGCCAGATCACGTGGGCCGTGATCTGGGTTCTTCTAGAATCCGGCTTCTGCGCGTCGGACTACTGGGCCGCCCAATGGACCTAAGCCCACTACCTCTGAGGCCACCCTGGTAGTCCGGCTCTTTGTCTACCATCTTCTATACCCCTATTCAGTATATATCCGACAGTAGCCCCCAGGAAGGATCAAAACTCTGATTCTCCGTCTTTCGTCAAATGCATTTGTCCGGGAAATCTTGATTCAGCAGTCTTGATTCTTTCTACTTTCCTTTTGAAGGAGATGGTAACATAAAACTCGGAACTCTGAAAATCCGGCTTTTCTTCTCGCGATCCTTCGCGGAAAAGGAACTTCTGACGTCAGTGCTTTAATCATGCTGACGTAGGCGACGCTTGGTTTCACGCGGGAAACCATGTAACGTATCTCTGACAGATTCTCACGGGAAACGAGGAGATAACCATCATTCCACTGTCGTTCCGTTTCCCGGATTTCTCGATGGTTGACACGCGTCAAACATCCAACGTTCGAAAGAGCCGTTAGCACGTATCTAGAGGTTTTCAGGCTATAAATAGCCGTCCTCGTCCCCATCGGCAATCTTCTTCACTCCCTCACTGCCCTCACCATTGTTGCGAACGCGAGCTTGAGAGCGAGAACGAGACCTTGCCCCGACGAGCTCTTCGCACGCCGGAGCGCACACACATCACCAAGGAAGATGGCCTCTCCGTCGTCCTCACCGGCTCGCGCCTCCATCGACGAACTTTTGGGCGACCTAGATCCACAGCTAGGGTCGCCCAAGCATGCCGGCGGCGAGCCGGAAAAGATCATGGCATCCGCGGCGGGCGGAGGAAACGCTTCCGCCGCCGCGGACGTCGCGGGCCCAAGCGCCACGACAACTCCGCCGTTTGTTTCAGAACCGGCGAGGGTCAAGATTCACTCCCGTGGTACTGAGCGCTTCTCCACCGGAGCTGATGAAGAAGCAGAATTTGTCGGAAATTGGAATCAGAGTAATACTTCACTCGTCCTCCTTCGTCGGATGTCAAGGGACAGATTAATAGTTAAAGGCAAATGGCGGATCTCGAAGGATGAGCCAGAGCCCAAGCCAAAGGAAGGAGAACGTGTCCTCCTTACCTCTCATATCACGAGAGGTATGGGTTTTCCCCCTTCCGCCTTTTTCCTAGACGTCCTCAACTTTTATGGTGTTCAACCACATAATATCTCTCCAAATTCCATCCTTCAATTAGCTAGTTTCCAAGCTCTTTTTGAAGGGTATCTTGGAATAACTCCCAATTTAGACTTCTGGCATTATTGTTTTGAGGTAAAACATAACATTACAAACGGTGTTTCGCCCATCTGCGGGACCATATCTTTTACCCTCAGAAACTTTAGGGAAGAATGGTATCCAAAGATAAGAATGCCAAAACCTGACCAATCTTGGCTAGGTTCTTTCTTTTATCACCAAGATATTTCGTTCCCCGGCAGAGAAACCGGGATTCCTCCCTTTGTTAATCCTGCCGCTACTCCTCGCGAGAGTTGGACATTTGCAGTAACAGAGGATTTGCCTGAAAACCTGATGAAAATAAAGCGGCGCATTGCCAAACTTTCTTCTTCTCAACCACCTTTGGTTTGGAAGGATATCGTTTTATGCTGGTTTGGACGTCGCGTACAACCTTTATCCCTTCGTTCCCGACTTCTTTGCGAGTACACGGGACCGGAAGATAGCATGAGAGGAACAGATAGGTCCTTTAGCAAGAAGGATTTTATAGAACGCCTTCATCAGATAGTTGCCGCCGACAGCCAGATTGAGGAAAGTCTAGCCATTTATCATGCGGAAAATCTGGTTCCTAAGGTACTTTCCTTCCCTTGTTTCTGAGTTTCCTCAGATTATCTTCTCTCTTCATTTTTTAACATACTGTTAATTCTTTCCTAGTTTGACGAACTTGGAGAAAATGATCTTGCTTCTGATGCTGAAATCAGCAAATTATATGCCAAGTTTTACAACAACCAAAAGCGCAAGAGGCAAACTACGATCAAAGAAGAATTTCCTTCTGCAGCTACGGGTAAAAGGGGGAGAACGAATACGCCAATGGGCGGAAATTTTCGATCACCTGCTGGAAACGAATCCATTCCTACTCCGGATGATATCCGGGTGAAAGAAGAGCCTTTCGACGACCTCGGATATATTCGTCCGGAAGCTAAGAAATTTTTTGCTCCTGCGCCTCTTGTTCGCCCCTGGCCACAAAATGGATTAGTTATCCGCAATAATATCGCATTCTCTCCCCGTCAGGTCATACACGATGGCCTTCACCATGTTGGAATTCTTTTCATGGAATATGCCAGGGAATTCAAGGAGACCTTGGCTGACTTGCGAGAAATGAGCCAGGTAATACTTCTAGCCCCCAAGCATTAAGTTGAAACCCTAAATTCTTCTTAATGCTTCTTTGTATGCTTGTTCAAACTTAAGCATCTGGCTTTCATTTCCATGTTTCAGCATTCCGGAGATGCCATAAACTTGGAAGTTTTGAAAAAACTTAGCCTCAAAAGCAGAGAAGTAAAAACACTTCAATCTGTTATTGAGTCAAAAAGCAACGAACTGGCGTCGTCTCAACGACAATTATCAAAAGCCACCGGTATTTTACTTCGTGTTTATTGATTTTTGCTGGAAAATCATTGCTAGATCTTGCCGTAATGTCGGAATATTTTGTCCCTGCTTTTCAGCTGCTTTAACCAAAGCCAAGAAGCACACAGCAAACGCTGCTTATTTTTCTCAACTTCGTGAAGAAAACTCCAACCTTCAAAGAGAACTTTC
This sequence comes from Alopecurus myosuroides, assembly GCA_028641055.1. Classification (NCBI taxonomy): domain Eukaryota; kingdom Viridiplantae; phylum Streptophyta; class Magnoliopsida; order Poales; family Poaceae; genus Alopecurus; species Alopecurus myosuroides. Next base: position 334,935,963 of record CM054062.1, read on the forward strand.
GAAAGTTCGAGAAGAACTGGAAGCCAGTAATCTAGCCCTTGGGATTGCGCAATCCAAGGCTTCTTTGCAGGCAGCAGAGGATAAATCTATTATCAATGATTTAGAAAGTATGCTATTCCCTCGTATGAAAGAGGGCGATGAAATTGACGCGGTTCTTGGTAAGTTGACTTCTTTTACCAATACTTTCATGTCATATTTCTTGTATTCTCTAATCTTTGCTTTTGTCAAAAAAGCAGGAAATTTTCCAGGAATTTCTCGGACTGAAAAGATCCGGGCCTTTGGGAGGATATGGAATTCAATCAGAAATGCAGGAATGCATTTAATTAATAAATTCCTGCCCGCAAGTAGTACACAATCTTCAGAAGTTTACCGACTTCCGGATGCCATCATGGAGGTAGCAAATTCGAAGGAATCTTTCCTTCGCTCTGCTGCACGGGGTGGTGCGCGAATGGCACTTGGCCTCATGCGCTTACACTACCCTGATGCAAAATCCTGGCGTGTAGCATCCGGTATTCCTCAAGAATGTACAGAAGCACAAATAAATGCGATCTTTAATGAAGTTGAAGGCCACGCCACTCAGATTGCCTCCATGGTGAATATCTTCATTACTTATCCGGAAGAAGAAGTGCCCGCAGCCCCCGAGAATGATAGCAGTGATGAAGACTCAGAAGTTTAAGGGGGCGCACTTGACCTGGATGATGGATGTGTACAGAAGCATTTTCTCTTTTACAATGTAATTCATATTGTACTGCTTCTGTACCTTTTGCTGAAACAAGAACCCCACCTTTTACAGTTGTGAATTATTAAATTCCTTGCAAAGTTTTGTCGGGTTTGGTTATTCCTTTTATCTTCTAAGTAATCCGGAAAATGTGTTTTAACTGCCTTTAGTGCTTGAAATGGCTCTGGTAGCAATAAGAATCATCGTGCCGAGTAACTGAGGATGAACCAAGCAGTTTTGAAACTCGATTACACGGATTATGCTATAGGCAATTTTACCGACTAGTTTCAGTGACCCAACACATCCATAATCAAATAACACTTTGAGAATGGTAAGGAACTAATTTGAAACTTGGGCACGCAGGCACAATCCGAGTTTCCTTTAACCTTTAGCAGGCTGAATCGTTCAGCTTTTAAACACCGAGCACGCAGGCACAATTCGGGTTAACATTGAGTATTTTGTAAGATCATTGGGAAATAGATAAGATCACGTTTTGTACTGTAATGAACTTGTAAAAACATGGATGTAAGAATTCTGACTTCTTTATTTTATGATCTCAAAAGATGTTTACATAGATATTGAACTAAGTATAGAAGGGACGTAACTACTGGATACTCCAAGGTCTTTTTGTCTCTCCTAGCTCATCATCTATTTTTCTCTTTCTTTTGCGATTCGGCTTATCTGGATCATCCTCCGTATCTCGAATATCGACAAGATAGTATGATCCATTCTTCATGGCTTTACTTATGACGAATGGTCCTTCCCATTTTGGGGCTAATTTGTGTTTCCTTTGCTGTACCAGCCTGAGTACTAGGTCACCTTCTTTGAAAGAACGATGCCTGATTTTCCGACTATGGTAACGCCGCAAACCTTGCTGGTAAATGGCGGATCTTTGAAGCACAAGCTCTCGCTCTTCTTCTAAGAGATCAACGGCATCCTGTCGTGCTTCTTCGGCATTTGAGTCATCAAACTCTTGCACTCTAGGGCTGTCATGTATCATGTCCGTTGGGAGGATAGCTTCCGCCCCGTATACTAGGAAAAACGGGGTTTGATCTGTTGATCTATTTGGCGTCGTTCGAATACTCCAGAGTACGGACGGTAATTCCTCCACCCATGCTCCCGCTGCTCTGTGAAGAGGAGATTCGAGTCTTGGGCGTATTCCTTGCAGGATTGAACTGTTCATCCTTTCAACCTGCCCATTGGATTGCGGGTGCGCCACAGATGCTAGGTCTAGGCGAATTCCCGTTTGTTGGCAATATTTTGCCAACTCTCCGATGGAGAAATTTGTCCCGTTGTCGGTTATTATGCTGTGTGGGACGCCATATCTCATCACTAAATCAATGATGAAATTTCTGGCAGTTGCACCGTCCAGCTTTTTGATGGGTTTAGCCTCTACCCATTTGGTATACTTATCTACTGCTACCAGTAGATGTGTAAGTCCACCTCTTGCAGTTTTGAACGGTCCCATCATATCTAGCCCCCAGACCGCAAACGGCCATGTGATGGGGATAGTTTTTAGTGCTTGGGCCGGCAAATTTGTCTGCTTGGCGTAATATTGACATCCTTCACATGTATTAACTATGCGCTCGGCGTCTGTCTTGGCTGTTAGCCAGAAAAACCCTGCCCGGAATGCTTTTTTGACTATGCTTTTTGATTGAGCATGATGTCCGCAATCACCGGCATGGATTTCTTCCAGTATTTCTTTCCCTTCTTCTGGTGAGATACACCGTTGGAAAATTCCGGAAGTACTGCGTTTGTACAGACAATCGTCAATTACAACATATCCTTTGCATCGACGCTGTATTTGTCTTTGCAAGACTTCGTCTGCTCCTTCCGGGTACTTCTGATTGACTAAGAAGTTTAAATATGGAATTGTCCAATCCGGCTTAACGAGCATGACTTCGATTGCTTCGGATGCCAGAGGATAATCAACATCTCCACCTTTTATGGATGGCTCGTGCAAATGCTGAACGAATACCCATGGTGGCAAAGTTTTTACTCTCTCTGATCCCATGCGGGCTAACGCATCCGCGTTCCAATTTTCCTCCCTTTTTATGTGAAGGACCTCGAATCCGAAGAAACAGATGGCGAACTCATCCACCGTTCTCCGATATTCGGCCATTATAGGGCTTTTCGCATCCCAGGTTTGGTTTAGCTGATGCTGTACCAAGTCTGAGTCTCCATAACACAGGATGCGTTTAACCCCTATTTCTTTTGCAATATGCAAGCCATGAAGCAGAGCTTCGTATTCTGCCACATTATTACTGGCGTTGAAGTGTATTTGTAATACGTATTCCATTATATCTCCCTTAGGAGATTTTAGGACTACGCCAGCCCCAGCTCCTTCCTTCATCTTGGATCCATCAAAGTGCATGATCCAATACTCGGACTCTGGCATTGGTGTATTTTCCATTGCTTCTGTCCAGTCGGCAACAAAATCTGCCAAAACCTGGGATTTTATTGCCGTTCTTGGCTGGTACTTAATGTCGAAGGCCGCCAGCTCGATGCCCCATTTGGCTACTCGGCCAGTTGCCTCTGCATTGTTTATAATATCCCCTAGTGGTGCTTTACATACCACTGTTATGGAATGTCCTTGGAAATAATGACGCAATTTTCTAGATGCAAAAAATACGCCATATGCCAGCTTTTGATAGTGCGGGTACCTTTGTTTGGATTCGGAAAAAACTTCGCTTATGTAATATACCGGATGCTGGTCTGGTATGCTTTGCTCTTCCCTTGTCCGTTCTACAACGATTACCGCGCTAATAACCCGGTTTGTCGCCGTAAGGTATAATAGCATAGGTTCTTCGTCTTTTGGAGATGCCAAAATAGGAGCTTTCATCAAGGTTTCCTTCAACTGGGTCAGCGCTGCGTCGGCCTCCTCTGTCCACTCGAACTTGTCGGATTTCTTCAGCAGTTTGTATAGTGGTAGGGCTTTATCCCCCAGCCGACTGATAAATCTGCTAACGGCTGCGGCGGAACCCGTCAATCTTTGGACATCTTTTACGCACGTAGGTTTTGAGATGTTTAAGATTGCCTTGATCTTTTCCGGGTTAACTTCTATTCCTCTATGAGAAACGATAAAACCCAGAAGTTTTCCTGAGGGAACCCCGAATACGCACTTAGATGGATTCAACTTCATCTGGTAGGTGCGTAAGTTTTCGAAAGTTTCTCGCAAATCCTCAAGGAGTGTATCTTTTTCCTTGGTTACGACGGCAATATCGTCCACGTAAACATGGACATTTTTTCCAATCTGACTATGCAAACAACGTTGCATGCAACGCTGGTAGGTTGCACCCGCGTTCTTCAGGCCAAAAGGCATGGTTACGTAGTAATACGTCCCGTACGGGGTTATAAAAGAAGTCTTGATTTGATCTTCCTTTTTCATGCGTATTTGGTGGTACCCGGAGTATGCATCCAAAAAGCATAAAAGCTCGGAGCCTGCAGTGGCATCTATTATTTGATCGATTCGCGGCAGTGCGAACCTATCTTTCGGACATAACTTGTTCAATCATGTGTAATCTATACACATTCTGAGGGCAGTTGTGTCTTTCTTCGGTACTAATACCGGATTTGCGGACCAGTCAGTATGGATTACCTCCTTGATGAAATCCGCTGCTAAAAGCCGGATAATTTCCTTGCCAATAGCCTTCCGTCTTCTTCCGTCAAATCGACGGAGACCTTGTTTGACGGGTTTTGATCCAGGAATAACCTTGAGTTGGTGCTCAGCAAGCTCCCTGGGTACGCCTGGCATGTCAGCTGGACACCAGGCAAAAATATCCCAGTTCTCACGGAGGAACTTGATGAGCTCGCCTTCCTATTTGTCGGTCATCCCAGTCCCTACAACGACGAATTTTGTCGGATCTTTGGGATCTAGGATTACCTGTCTTGTATTCTCGGACGCCTTGAAGCTATATGTTGGCTTCCGAGTTTCTTTTCCTGCCGGCATTTCTTTCGGCGATACCTCCTTGGCTAACTCCTTCAGTTCTTCCTGAGCTATAACTCTTTGAGCGCAAAGGGCGTTTTGCTTCTCCAACTCGTTTGCCAGTTTGAAATCACCGGCAATGGTGATTACTCCTCCTTTGGGTCCTGGCATCTTTAGCTTGTTGTAGATATAGCAAGATCTTGCCATAAATTTGGCGAAAGCCGGACGTCCGAGTATTGCGTGATACACGCTTTCGAACGGCACTACTTCGAAGGATACTTTTTCCTGCCGGAAGTGATCTTTATCTCCGAAGGTGACATCTAGGGAAATTTCTCCTAGGGATCGTGCTTGCCTGCCAGGAACAATGCCATGGAAGCGTATATTGCTGTAGTTGAGCTGGGACTCGGAGATCTTCAAGTGCTTCAGCGTATCCAGATACATTATATTGATGCTGGATCCTCCATCCATCAGCACTCTCCTTAGCCTAGTGTTTTGAACAATAGGGCTTACAACAAGAGCTTGTGTGCCGGGTTCAGGGATATTTCCGGGATGATCAGACTGATCCCAGATTATCGGTGTGTTGGAGTACTTCAAGAATTTCGGGGTCGCAGGAACAACTGCGTTTATCTCCCGAAGTGTTCTTTTGGCCACCTTTGCTGACGGGGTTGCTAGGAAAGTTAACATTGCTTCTCCGTCAACTCTCGGAAATTTAGGTTCGCCTTTTCGCTGTTGTTCCTGGATTTTGTCATCAGTGTCCGATTCACTGTCTTCTTTTTCAGCTTCTGGCTTTTGTTTGGTAGGTTTCCTCTTGGAACCCTTCCCTTTATTTCCGGATCCTGCATTGCCTTTCATATGCTTGTTTAGCCGGCATTGCGCGTTTGTGTGGGTTGGTTTCCCAAACTGAGAGTGGTGGACGCAGGGTTCCGACTTAATTCTCTCCCATTCTTCGGGAGTGTAATTGATTGGATCTGGACTGCGGCCTTTCCACTTGTTCACCTTTTCTCCTCCAAAGGCTATGTTAACCTCCTTGGGCTTTGTTGTTGACTCCGGAGTTCCTTTTTTATCAGAACGAGGTGTTTTCTTGGCCAGTATCAGTGACTCAATATTGCCTCCTCTTGCTCTGATATCGTCTTCGGCTGCAGCATGCTCATTAGCGGTTGTAAGCATAGATCCGAGATCTTTGTGCTTTTTAGAACCAACCATGAACGGTACAAGTCCGGGTTTTAGGCCATTGACGAAAGCATGCATTGCTTGTACGTCAGTTACTCCAGAGCAACTATTCTTCATTGCAGTCCATCTGGAGATGAAATCCACGTATGGTTCGTCTTCAAATTGGGTGCAACGGTTCAGCTGGTTGATGCTATTTGGGCGTTTGTATGTTCCCCGAAAATGCTGAGTAAATACTCTCGCCATATCATCCCAACTGTCGACAGTTTTTGATGGTAAACCATTGATCCAGTCTCTGGCTCCGTCTAGCAACATTAGGGGAAGAAACTTGACAGCTTCCAGGTCTGTCCCGTTGTTGATTTGGACGGCTGTGTAATAATCTGAAAGCCAGGTATCCGGGTTTGTACTGCCGGTATATTTTTGGTAGGTTGGACCGACTTTGGCGAAGCCAGAATGTAGGGTTATCCTTCGGATACTGTCAGTAAAACACTTAGGACCAAAGTATAGATCGTCCTTTTCTGCTCTATCAATATGTGCAGAATATCTCCCGGCTGAATGGACAGAAGGGGATCTGCTCCTTTCTTTTCCATTGTTGCGCGGACGCGTTTTTCCGAGGTTATCTCTATCTCTTCCGTTGTCCCGCCCCCTGGGATTAGGTGGAGTCCTGCTCCTGTACCTTTCCTTATCTTTAGGCGGTGTCCGAGATCTTTCACGTCTGTGAGGTGTATCGTATCTTCCAGCTTTTTCAGCTGGGTTTCTCGGAGGTGGCATTATTTTGCCGTCATTCCTGTGTTTGTCTTCCCGATCGTGTGGTTTATATCCATCTTTCGGGAGATGAGGTCCGGTTCTAGACGCTGCGTCCCGGTTGTCGGGGTTTTTCTTGTCTTTTCTCGGATCCTCTTTTTTATCTGAATCTCCGGGTTCTTCCGGTCCAGGTGCTCCAGCGGCGCAAGTAACTGTTTTGCAGAGGGCGGAATTATCATGCAGCCTCCCTGATCGTTCTTGGCCTCTGAAAGCGCATGGTTCCCCCATATGTGGTTTTGGTAATTAATGACAATCCTTTATGGACTAATGTTTGCATTGAGTTATCCTTGTAGATCTTGTCCATAGGAAATAATGGAGTTCATGTGTTGAACTCTATTAGCTTCCTTGATGGCCTTTGTTATTATCATGGATTTATATGAAGAATGGTCATGGTTTGAGTTGAGCTTATTGCTAGTATGTCTTGAAGAAAAGGATTAGGTGATCTTTCATTATCATCTTCAAGACATCATATTTAGAAGTGTTAAGCAAAGATACAAGGTTGATAAAGCAAGCGATCAACACACAAAGCTACAAGTTGTACCAAGTGGGATTGTGTATCTCATGGTATCTTTCCATGGGCATGAACCAAAAGGAAGATTTCCTATAGCCCATGGTCTTTGTCGTCGTCAAGCGGTGTTCGTCATCTAGCTTGACGTGGAAGCTCAAGTGAAGCATCTAGAAGATATCCTATGCTTGATGCTTGCCACCCTTTTGGAGATTGTGGCCTTGTGAAGATTTGCCGAAGGGTCTCTCCCATAATGGTGTATGGGGGAGCTAGTCTCTCCCATAATGGTGTATGGGGGAGCAACTTGCAAGTCTTCATCAAGCGGAGTTTGTTCTAGCAAGCGCAATCAAGAAAGAAGATCCAACTTGAGAGAGTCAAGATCGTCATCATCTAGCTCAAGTGGAATGCTCAAGGCAAAGGTATAATCTTGATAGGTTTTCTATTTTACCGGTCTCGTGTCTTTGGGAGACCGGGTTATAGGATAGATAGTCGTACTATCAAGAGGGGCTCTCAAGTGAGTAACTCGATCGAATCGTTATGGAGAGCTCAAACCTTTGCATACTTTGCATATCATCATTCTTGGTTCTTATTTGTCTTTTGTCTCCTTTGGGTTTTAGTGCTTGTCGTGATCTTCATGACAAGCCTTGGTTTCTCGAAAACGGATTTCGTAAGAAAAACTTGTTGCGTTTTCGGTGGAGAAAATATTCCGTTCATCTTTGAGAATGTTCCCACACCTTCCATGTGTGGTAACTTCTCCATACTTTGAGGTATCAATATTTTCACCTTTTATTTGGTTACTCCTTGTTGTTATCTTTCCAATGCATTTGGACTCACCTAATTCGGAATTCATTCGCAAAAGTTATGTGAGTTTTCGTGTTGGAAGTTTTACCGGTTGTTCCTTTTAGAGAGGTTAAACCTTTCTACATTTGGTTTTAGTTTACATTGTTGGGCAGTGATGTTTCTCTGCATGATCTTGTAGAGTTTTTCATTACGAACTCAACGAGCCAAAGATCATCAAAAACGGAGTCCGGACGCAAAAGTTATGAAGTTTCTTGTTGAGCCATTTTTCGGTACTGACATGAACCGGATTATTGGAAACCGGATTTTTCGGGGCATACCGGATATTCCGGTTTCGACGGATTTCAGACCAGTTTTTGCACTGGAGTGAACCGGATTATTTGAACCGGATTATTCACTTCGGACCGGATATTCCGGTCCCAAAATTCCTGCACAACGGCTAGTTCTTGTGGGGACCTATTTAAGGGGGCTTTCTTCCCCATTGGTCCCCAAGTCTTCCAAGCACGTTTTTCCCCTTCTCTCCCACCATTGTTGACCTTGGAAAGCTTGCCCCTCTCCCAATCCCTCCTATGATTCTTGCATATCTTTGAGGGAGAAGGTAGAGGAGATCTCGATCTACATTTCCACCAATCCATCTTCCTTCTTAGTGAGGGAAACTTAGTAGATCTTGATCTTGGAGTTCTTGGTGTTTCTCCTCCATTGTTCTTCCTCTCTTATTCCCCCATAAGCATTTGTTGCTTTGTTGGAATTTGAGAGTGAAGGATTTGAGCACTTGTGCTCTTGCCATTTGCATCGGTTGCATCGGTTTGCTCTCTCCACGAGGATTCGTGGAAGTTGAAAGTTTGTGAGCTTGTTACTCTTGGGTCTTGGACCCTAGACGACTTGTGGTGTTCTTGGGAGCCTCCAATTGAGTTGTGGATGCGTGCCCCAAGATTGTGGTGACACCGAGAGCCTCCAATTGAGTTGTGGATGCGTGCCTCGGATTTGAAGGTTGCCAATAGTGGAAGGTGAACTAGGCCTTTGTGGCGGAAGTTCATCGGAGAATAGGGTGAGGCCTTTGTGGCGTTGAGTAGGCCTTCGTGGTGAGCTCACACCCCTCCAACGAGACGTACTCCCCTTTGTGGGAGGAACTCGGGAATACATCTTCGTCTCCGTGTTCCTCGGTTATTTCTATACCCGAGCTTTTTACTTATGCAATTTACATTGTGATAGCCTTCGAGCTTGAAGTTATATATCTTGCTATCACCTTGTTACTTGTCTTGCTTAGCATAAGTTGTTGGTGCATCTAGTTGGCCATAGAATATTTAGGTTGTATGCTTGTTAATTTAAACACCTAGTTTATTTCCGCATTTAGCAAGCCTTAACCGGAAAAGTTTTAATCGCCTATTCACCCCCCCCCTCTAGGCGACGTCGTTGTCCGTTCAATTGGTATCAGAGCCTCGTCTCTCTTTATTAGGCTTTACATCCTAGAGAGTACGATGTCGTTTAGAGAAATAGAACATGATCCCGCTTTTATATTCTATGGTAGAAACTTTGATGTTTGGAAAATTCGCATTCTTAAATTTCTTACGGACATGGGTCCAAAGTATGTTAAGAGAATTGTAGATATGGATTTTCCTCCTCCAAAGGATTCTCAAGATTTATCTTTAGAGGATAAGGAAAACTCTTATCTCGATACTCTTGTATCTAATGGTCTCTTGTGCTTTTTGAGCGATGTAGTCATTGAATCAATCAAGCCTTTTCGGAACGCTCATGAGCTATGGACAAAACTTCAAGATATATATGATGTGTCCAATATTATTGAGGATGATTGTTCTCCATCCACTTCCGGCCGTGATGAGTTCACATCTTTCTCCACTCCACCAACATGTGATTTGTCACAAGGTAATGATATGGTGAGTGGTGATAGAAATTGCATTGTGGATAGTGAATTTGCTATTGACTATACTTCATCTCTATCCCATTGCAATGATCTATCTTTGGACTTAATATCTTCTAGCACTCAAAATTCCATACATGCTAGTGTTGATAGTCCTTGCATATCATGTAATAGTTGTTTAACTAAATCTCATGATGATATGCTTCCTATGTCTTGTTTTCATGAAAATAATGCTTCCATTTCCTCTAGTACTTGTGTGGCTAACAATGTAGAGGAATCCCACTTTTTTGTGGAACAAGACATGGACCTTAATGGCTCTTCTAGTATATCTTCATCATCGCCATCCATTTCTCATATGTGCCTTATGGCTAGGGATTCAAAGGTATCTCCACCTTTGGAACCCACTACAGCTTGTGATGATGAGGATGAGGATATATTTTATGGAGAGTTTGAGGACGAAGACTCCTTAATGGAGAAGGGTGAGTTGGTTCTTCTTGATCTCCCTAAAGGTAGTAAAGCTATCACTCCTTTTAGTGAAATATTGGCTTTTGCTATTTATAGTGCTAAAATAATTGAAACTAAAGGTGAGATTGAAAGAAGTGATGCCGATGAAAAGGCATCCCTCACTACGTCTCTTGAGGAAGAGTATGAGCTCCGAGTTACTCTTGAGGAGAAACTTGAATCTATCGAGGAGCTCTATAATGAACAAATAGCCTTTCTCACTAAAGCACGTGACCATACCAATGCTAAATATAAAGTGCTTAAAAATGAAAAGGTTGAATTTGTTATTGGCAATGCTAATCTAATTGAGGAAAACTCTAGGTTAAATAATGAGCTTGCCAAGTTATCTTCTTCTATTTCTAATGATGCTTGTGCTACTAACTCCACATCTTGTGAAGCATCTATTTTGAAGGAGAATGTTGAGCTAAGGGATCAACTTGAGCTAATGACTAGCAAGTATGGGAAATTGGAAGAAAGTCATGAAAAGCTATCTAGCTCTCATGAGTATCTTCTAGAATCCCATACCAAGCTAAAATTAGCTCTTGAGGCTATCACTACAAAGGTAACATCTTGTGAGCCTCATATGGTTACTAGCACAATATCTTCTAATAATGCTATATTGACTTGTGCTAGTATTAGTAACTCATCCTCTCATAATGTTTCTACATCTTGTGATGAGTTGCTTTCCTTGCCTTGTTGCTCTAACAATGAAGCATCTACTTCCTCTAGCTCTTGTGTTGGTTCTAACCATGTAGAGGAAAATAAAGAGCTCAAGGCCCAAGTAACTTCTTTGAAGAAAGACTTGGAAAAGTGTCATGAAGGGAGTTCCACACTTAACAAGATGTTGAGAGTGCGAAGACTTCCCAATGACAAGAGTGGACTTGGATTCAACTCCAATATCAAGAACAAGTCCATTATTGACAAGAATAAGGGCCAAGAACAAGTCAAAGATCCGGCCAAGATTATTTGCTTCAAGTGCAAGATTCAAGGGCACCATGTTAGATCTTGCCCTTTGAAGAAGAAGCCTCTTTGTGAGAAGCAACTAGGGAAGCGGCCTCGTGTTCAATCTCATGCTCAACCACGAGTTGAACAACGGCCACCTCCTAACAAGACTCAAGCCAATGCTCCTCTTGTTGAGAAGCCTATTGAGAAGAGAGAAAAGAGTCGATGTTGCTACCTTTGTCGCAAGAAGGGACACTTTTCTTCTTCATGCACTAATGGTACATTATCCAACCCTATCCTTGTTGATAATGTTTATTCCATTCGGAAGGATAATGTGGGCAATGTGTTTGCCAAGTATGTTGGTACTCCAAGTGGTGTCAAGAAAAGAACCATTTGGGTTGCCAAACCTATTGTAACTAACCTCTTAGGACCCAACTTGGTTGGGGACCAACAAGCTCAAACTTGATCAATAGGTGGTGTTGGAGGGCATTGGAGACTTGGCTATTTTCATGAAGAATTAAGGGATCTTCATCAATTATATTTCCTCAAGCCAAGTCACTTGGATTATATATATCTCTTACCCAATGTTCCTCCAAGCGGTAACTTGTATTTAAATCTATATTCATTGAAAGTTGCTTGCTCCCTTGCATATGTTAGTTTTGTTTCTAGCATGTATTTGTATATGTTGTGCTTCCTACTTACCTATCTTGAGTAATCTAGTTATGTTTGTTGGTTTGCACTCCATGTACTTGTGTTCTTTGTGATTGAGCCTTCTTTGCTTTTGTTGCGTATTCTAGTTGGCTCAAAATTATACACTAGAGATTAATGGACTATCCCATTTTGGGGGAGTAATATGCTTTGCACTTTACTATCCTAAAATGTGTGTACATGAGGAATACCACTTAGTGTTGATATATCAATATTATCTTGTCTCTATGTGGTATGTCTTTCTCATGAGAATTTCAATTCTAATGTCCATTAACTTTCTCTTGTTGGATTTATTTTTGCCTCTTGTTGTTTTCAATGGATTATCACATTATGGGGGAGTAATAATCTATGTGCATATTACAAGCCTAGAAAATGTGAACATTTGAGGTATTGCCACCTAGAGTTGATATTGTTAGTTATCTTGTTCCTTTGTGGCATGTTGCTCAAACAAGTTCCATATTTACTTAAAATATCTTGTGTCTCTCTTCTTTGGTATCTTGTTTGTAAGAGAGTTTCTTGTTGCCTTGCTTTTTCAAGTTTTATTTGAAGCCTTCAAGAATCTCTATCTAAGCATGTTTTCTTATTCCTATCTTTTGTTTCACATGCTTATGTTTTGTGAATATGATTGTGAACAAATCTACCACCGAGAAATATCTCCATACATCTCTTGTCTTTGACAAGTTATAATAATTTGTGGTAAGTTTATTGATCATATTTACTTTGGCCATTGCTCTAATATTGCCTTGTTTCTTGCCAAGGATTTTGTTTGGTTCAAACTCCTTTGTGTCTTCCTTGCTCTACTCAAAATTTGTTTTATGCTTTCTTGAGTTAGGAAAAGCAATGATCCCATACTTGTGCACTTGTGTTCAAAGTCATACTTGTTTGGGTTGCACTATTCTTGGGGAAGCTATCCTACATTGAGTAGATCACCATTCCTTAAATTGGTATTGCATCTAATTGGTTTTATTTAAACATGACTGGTGTTTGAATAATATATATGGAGAGTAATGATTCCATTGTGTGCATTTTGTATTCAAATGCAAGATCATAAATAATGCACTATTATTGGAAGAACTATCATATATGCGTTTGAACACTTGTTGTCTTTAAATTTGTTTGTTATCCCAATGACTTGTCTCTTTGGAAGACAACCACTTTTCGTATTGGTACTTTGTGTGCTATCATGAAAAGTGTAGAGGGTTTGTTCACTCTTTTATGTTTTTTTGGTATCCTCTCTATGTTGGTTTCCTCAATCATGTGTTGATTTGGGTCTTGATATATTTTGGACAATTCTCTTTCTTTTCACTCTTGTAAGTGGCTTCTTGGTTTGATTAGTTCTTTGTCCAATTTGTATCTTGTTTTGGTTCTTGAAAGTTGTGTGCATGCATATTTACTATGTATATCTTTTGGCATGCTTACTTTCGTTGATCCAATATATAGGATAAACTCCATCAAATCCTAAATGGCTAAGATGTGCATGAAATTCAAATTCATATCAATATGCACATATTTATGTGGAGTTTGTCCTATGTATTGTAGTTGTTCTAACTACTTTGGACCCAATGAGTTTGGGTACCATTTTGTACTTGAATTTTGTTTTTAGGTACAATGGAGATACATTGGTTTCTTGCTCCATTCATAAGGAAGGTGTTCTCACCATGGTATTATAGGAGTCAAGCTTCGATGATTATCAAACTCGCATCCTCTTCATCACCAATGTCGTCTCGGTAACAAGTATCTATCTCATGCATACATTTCTAGCTTTCAACCTTGTGTAGGTTGCTTCTTGGCATGATTTCCTTTTGTTGCATTTCATTTGGTTCTTGCAAATGTCTTATCAAAAGCATCTTAATTGCAACTATGAGTAAGCCGGGATGATTACATACTAAGGGGATATTTATAGTCATTGTCATGATTCACCAATCCCGAGTATATTAATCTAGCAACTTCTACTTGAAGTCTCTCATATGCAATATTGATAAATTCTCAAAAACCATTTGAATCTTTTGTGATATGCGTTACCTTTATCGAAGCATTCCAACTATCACTTTTCCCTTGTGATATTTGTGATGCTTTGATGAGTTTTGTGTGTTCATCTATATCCCCTTAAGATTAAACTAAGCTTAGTGCTTTGCTTTCAAGCAAAAATCTTATTGGTATATTAATGAACCTCTCTTGGATATCATGTTCTTCACCTTTGTACCTATTTTGTGTGTGCATGTTTCTTTGTGGATATATATCTTTGTGATTGTTGTCCACTTAGAAACTTATACACACGATAATAGTTACATCTTTAATTGATATTATATTTCTTTAGTGACCACTTTTTATTGCTTTATATTCCTTGGCGGTTCCTAAAAGGCACAAGCTTTGCTTTTCTTTTGGTATTCCTTTTGAATCTTAATAAGCTTGTGGACCTATGTGTTTTATCATTTGATGGTTTGTGTGTATGGGAAAGACATGATATGCACTATGTGCCTCTTATATTGAAAGACTATGTTGATGATTCTATCATCCTATTAGTCTACTAAAAATGTTTTTCCTTGTCACACGCATCTATTTCGGTTGAGTAAGTCTTTATTTGTCACTTCTTGATCTTCATTGCTCAACTTTTGTTTGTTTGCAAGTTGCTTTGCTTCATCTCCAATCTATTATCTTGCTCTTGTTTGTGTTCAAAATTATCTAGAAGGGAGTGATGATTCCATGTTGTGCACATTATATAGTAATTCAAATCTAACATTGTGCATGTACCTTGGGGAGTTCCCTCTTGATTTTCTAGAACACTTGGTTGATCTTATCAAAATATTGATTTTGGTCAATCGGTTTTTCGGATCCTTTGGTTGGTTGCTTCTTTGTGAAAGTATCCTTCAATTTGATTTTTCTTGTAAATCTTTGGATCCTCAATATAGTTTGATCTCCCTCGATCTATTCATATATGGAGATATGCACTTGTTTTCACTCATATCATGAGGAATGCATACACTATGGGGGAGCTCTTACTATATTCGCCTTCTAACCTTTTTGCCCATTTTGGCAATGGATGCCAATGGGGGAGAAGTTTAGAGGGTTTAAGGGAATTTGGTTTATGCTTTAGTTTCGTTCTTAAGCATTTGCCTTTCATGCTATTGCATCCTTGCTCTTGTTTAGCATGTTTTCTTTATTCATCATATAAACCCTCGTAAAAAGGGATTGTCATCAATTACCAAAATGGGGGAGATTGAAAGCGCATGGTTCCCCCATATGTGGTTTTGGTAATTAATGACAATCCTTTATGGACTAATGTTTGCATTGAGTTATCCTTGTAGATCTTGTCCATAGGAAATAATGGAGTTCATGTGTTGAACTCTATTAGCTTCCTTGATGGCCTTTGTTATTATCATGGATTTATATGAAGAATGGTCATGGTTTGAGTTGAGCTTATTGCTAGTATGTCTTGAAGAAAAGGATTAGGTGATCTTTCATTATCATCTTCAAGACATCATATTTAGAAGTGTTAAGCAAAGATACAAGGTTGATAAAGCAAGCGATCAACACACAAAGCTACAAGTTGTACCAAGTGGGATTGTGTATCTCATGGTATCTTTCCATGGGCATGAACCAAAAGGAAGATTTCCTATAGCCCATGGTCTTTGTCGTCGTCAAGCGGTGTTCGTCATCTAGCTTGACGTGGAAGCTCAAGTGAAGCATCTAGAAGATATCCTATGCTTGATGCTTGCCACCCTTTTGGAGATTGTGGCCTTGTGAAGATTTGCCGAAGGGTCTCTCCCATAATGGTGTATGGGGGAGCTAGTCTCTCCCATAATGGTGTATGGGGGAGCAACTTGCAAGTCTTCATCAAGCGGAGTTTGTGCTAGCAAGCGCAATCAAGAAAGAAGATCCAACTTGAGAGAGTCAAGATCGTCATCATCTAGCTCAAGTGGAATGCTCAAGGCAAAGGTATAATCTTGATAGGTTTTCTATTTTACCGGTCTCGTGTCTTTGGGAGACCGGGTTATAGGATAGATAGTCGTACTATCAAGAGGGGCTCTCAAGTGAGTAACTCGATCGAATCGTTATGGAGAGCTCAAACCTTTGCATACTTTGCATATCATCATTCTTGGTTCTTATTTGTCTTTTGTCTCCTTTGGGTTTTAGTGCTTGTCGTGATCTTCATGACAAGCCTTGGTTTCTCGAAAACGGATTTCGTAAGAAAAACTTGTTGCGTTTTCGGTGGAGAAAATATTCCGTTCATCTTTGAGAATGTTCCCACACCTTCCATGTGTGGTAACTTCTCCATACTTTGAGGTATCAATATTTTCACCTTTTATTTGGTTACTCCTTGTTGTTATCTTTCCAATGCATTTGGACTCACCTAATTCGGAATTCATTCGCAAAAGTTATGTGAGTTTTCGTGTTGGAAGTTTTACCGGTTGTTCCTTTTAGAGAGGTTAAACCTTTCTACATTTGGTTTTAGTTTACATTGTTGGGCAGTGATGTTTCTCTGCATGATCTTGTAGAGTTTTTCATTACGAACTCAACGAGCCAAAGATCATCAAAAACGGAGTCCGGACGCAAAAGTTATGAAGTTTCTTGTTGAGCCATTTTTCGGTACTGACATGAACCGGATTATTGGAAACCGGATTTTTCGGGGCATACCGGATATTCCGGTTTCGACGGATTTCAGACCAGTTTTTGCACTGGAGTGAACCGGATTATTTGAACCGGATTATTCACTTCGGACCGGATATTCCGGTCCCAAAATTCCTGCACAACGGCTAGTTCTTGTGGGGACCTATTTAAGGGGGCTTTCTTCCCCATTGGTCCCCAAGTCTTCCAAGCACGTTTTTCCCCTTCTCTCCCACCATTGTTGACCTTGGAAAGCTTGCCCCTCTCCCAATCCCTCCTATGATTCTTGCATATCTTTGAGGGAGAAGGTAGAGGAGATCTCGATCTACATTTCCACCAATCCATCTTCCTTCTTAGTGAGGGAAACTTAGTAGATCTTGATCTTGGAGTTCTTGGTGTTTCTCCTCCATTGTTCTTCCTCTCTTATTCCCCCATAAGCATTTGTTGCTTTGTTGGAATTTGAGAGTGAAGGATTTGAGCACTTGTGCTCTTGCCATTTGCATCGGTTGCATCGGTTTGCTCTCTCCACGAGGATTCGTGGAAGTTGAAAGTTTGTGAGCTTGTTACTCTTGGGTCTTGGACCCTAGACGACTTGTGGTGTTCTTGGGAGCCTCCAATTGAGTTGTGGATGCGTGCCCCAAGATTGTGGTGACACCGAGAGCCTCCAATTGAGTTGTGGATGCGTGCCTCGGATTTGAAGGTTGCCAATAGTGGAAGGTGAACTAGGCCTTTGTGGCGGAAGTTCATCGGAGAATAGGGTGAGGCCTTTGTGGCGTTGAGTAGGCCTTCGTGGTGAGCTCACACCCCTCCAACGAGACGTACTCCCCTTTGTGGGAGGAACTCGGGAATACATCTTCGTCTCCGTGTGCCTCGGTTATTTCTATACCCGAGCTTTTTACTTATGCAATTTACATTGTGATAGCCTTCGAGCTTGAAGTTATATATCTTGCTATCACCTTGTTACTTGTCTTGCTTAGCATAAGTTGTTGGTGCATCTAGTTGGCCATAGAATATTTAGGTTGTATGCTTGTTAATTTAAACACCTAGTTTATTTCCGCATTTAGCAAGCCTTAACCGGAAAAGTTTTAATCGCCTATTCACCCCCCCCTCTAGGCGACGTCGTTGTCCGTTCAGCCTCGCTGTTACTGCTGTAATGCTTTTCCTAGGAAAGCATACACCCCTTGGAGTTTTTCCCCGTTGGAGTACAGATCATTGTTCAGGATGGCGAACGCTGCTTCCGCGTTTTCAGCTGCGGTTTTGTATATTGGTTCGCCCTTGGCATCTTTGCCGTTTAACTGCTTTTGCCAAGATGGGTTATAAAACCTTTCTTTTGGCGGCAGTTCTTCCGGTTTTGCGATTCCGGGTAACCTAGTAGGTTTTAAGGCAGATCTATGCTTTCTCTCGTACTCCTCTATTTCTTCCTTCATGACTTTGATGTCATTATGGGTTTGTTGGAGATGTTGCCGAGATCTAAGAAGATGTTGCTGTTGCCGTTGGAAAGCTTGTCTTCTGGCTTCCAGCATCTCAGGGGGTTCATTGGGTCCCACTGGAGTTTGTAATAGCTCTTGCTCTTCCAGTTCTGTCATTGGCGGAGCAGTGATTTCCTTAGATTTCTTTTCCGCAGGCTTTGTGCCACTAATATCTCCAACTTCCAGGTTTTCATCAGCGAGATCAGCTGACTTTTTCTTCCGGAGTTTGTACTGGAGTTTTTTAGAAGCACGGTGCTTTTTCTTGGAAGAAGGAGGTTTTTTGACAGGTTCATCCTCTGTCATCTCCTTGACATTAGGGAATATCGGAGAAGTTTCTCCGTCTTCTCTTTCTTCCACTGGCGGAGGGGTTTTAGGGCTTTCCTGGCTGTCGGCACCCGTTGTATCAGCTGGTTTTGCCATTAGCACTTCATGGAATCCCTCTTGAAAGGACTTAACTTTTCTTACGAAGGCATCATCGTCTTCGTCTTCGGAGTCGAAATTATCCGATCCGGTTTCCGACTCCAATCTCGCCTCTATGGCGGCAAGCACGGACTCTGTTTCCGAGTTCATCGTCTGATTGACGGATGTCGGATCTTCCGTCTCTGTGACGGGTATTGGTTCTTCCGTCTGTATGACGGGTAGGTTGTTATCTGCCTTTTGCACGGGATTTCCGTCATCCGTGTTTTCGGCGACTTCAGATTGCACCATGCCGATAAAGTGTGAGTCACTTCTTTGTCGGCGATCTGAGCAAAATCCGGCATCATAGTCGTCTTCGACTGGGTATAGGGCGGGTGGGAAATACTTGCTTCCACCGCAAAACCCCATTGCCTCCGCGGTTAATCCGATAAAGATGTTAGCAGATCCAATCGGTAAAACGCAGGCACTTACTAGGTGGTTTTGCGCCGGTATGTAGGATCCATTGTCGAGGAAGCGCCCGACGTCGTCGTCGAATTCCAAGCTTCCGACAGTGATCGATCTTCCAATTCCGCCTAGTATCCCAGATCGGAATTTCACGCCTGACGTCGTTTGCCCCACGGTGGGCGCCAACTGTCGAGACATCGTAGTAGTTTTCATAGACTGGGGTGCCATGAGACTACGGTAGAGACGTGGGGTAACGGGATAGCGTAGTAACACAGAACACGGGATTTTACCCAGGTTCGGTACGTCGCGACAGTACGGCGTACCTATTCCTGCACTTCTCACTAATTGGGACTAAAGCCCGTATAACAGGGTTACAATGTGAGGGAATAGATCTAGCTACTCGTCGAGGATGAACTTCCCGGCGAGTTGCGTAGAGCTTTAGCTTGTGAAGCTTGAACCTAGAACCTAAAAACTTATGTAATCTATCTCCCGTCCGGCTTTATATAATAGCCGGATTAGGGCTTACAAAACCAGAAACCTAGAAGACTACGTTTAACTTGTAACTTGGAAAGTAAGGAATCCGTCTTCTCCTCCAAGCCAGATCACGTGGGCCGTGATCCGGGTTCTTCTAGAATCCGGCTTCTGCGCGTCGGACTACTGGGCCGCCCAATGGACCTAAGCCCACTACCTCTGAGGCCACCCTGGTAGTCCGGCTCTTTGTCTACCATCTTCTATACGCCTATTCAGTATATATCCGACAGCCAAATTGCTGGACCGTTTGCAAAATTCTTACAGGAAAATGGTATTATGGCCCAATACTCAGCACCGGGCGAACCCCAGCAAAATGGGGTGGCTGAAAGAAGAAACCGCACTCTCATGGATATGGTGCGGAGTATGTTGAGCCACTCCACTCTGCCGGTAAATTTATGGATGGAAGCCCTTAAGACAGCAGCACATATCCTTAACAGGATTCCCAGTAAATCGATGCCTAAAACACCGTATGAATTATGGACTGGGAGAAAACCGACTGTGAATTATTTTCATGTATGGGGCTGTCTTGCTAAAGCAAGGATTTTTAATCCAGTTATGGGAAAGTTAGACCCCAAGACAGTCAGTTGCCATTTTATTGGTTATCCTGCAAATCTAAAGCATATCGGTTCTATTGTCCAAATCAAGCAACAAAGTTTGTTGAAACAAGAAACGTTGTGTTCTTGGAAAATGAAATGATGAGGGGGAGTATGACACCTCGGGAAATAATATTGGAAGAAAGCCGGGAATTTTTCCCAGTTCCAATAATTCAAGAACCAGTTTTCCCGGTGTCTACTGAAGTTGCACCTCCTGTTGAGAGGGATGTTAGAGCAACTCCTGCTGAAAGTCCTGTGGCTATTTCAGGTGTCACACCTGATGATGTTATTGTTGAAGACATTCAGCAGCCTCAAATTATTGATGAAGTGCCAAATAATGAACCTCTCAGAAGGTCACAATGGACTAGGAAGTCTGCTATTCCTGATGATTATGTCACCTATATGAGTGAGGACATGAATGAATCAATGTTGAATAATGATCCTACCTCATTTAAAGAAGCCATGCAAAGTGAATTTTCGTCTAAATGGCTTAATGCTATGAAAGATGAAATGAAGTCCATGAGCACTAATGAAGTATGGGACTTAGTAGAAATCCCTAAAGGAGCTAAAGTTGTTGGATGTAAATGGGTCTATAAGACCAAACGTAACTCCAAGGGTGATATCGAAAGGTTCAAGGCAAGACTGGTGGCAAAAGGGTTTACTCAAAGAGAAGGGATTGATTATAATGAGACATTTTAACCTGTCTCTTCTAAAGATTCCTTCAGAATTATAATGGCACTTGTGGCTCATTATGATTTAGAGCTGCATCAGATGGGTGTTAAAACAACATTCCTAAATGGAGACTTATATGAGGATGTTCTCATGGCACAACCGGAAGGTTTTGTTATGGAAGGAAAAGAACATTTGGTATGTCATCTTAAGAAATCCATCTATGGCTTGAAGCAAGCATCACGACAGTGGTACTTTAAGTTTGATCAAGTCATAAGGAAATTTGGTTTTGAAGAGAATAAAGTGGACAATTGTGTTTATGTTAAGTTCAGGGGGAGTAAGTTTATCTTCCTGATATTGTATGTTGATGACATACTTCTAGCCAGCAGTGATAAAAATATGTTGCTGGAAACTAAGAGGTTCCTATCCTCTAGTTTTGATATGAAGGATCTCGGTGAAGCAGCTTATGTCTTAGGAATTGAAATTCACCGAGATAGATCCAGAGGGATCTTGGGGCTATGTCAGAGAGCATATATTGAGAAGGTACTGAAAAAGTACAACATGTATAAGTGCTCAGCCTCGCCTGCTCCTATTGTTAAGGACGATAAATTTGGGACCTTTCAGTGTCCTAGAAATGATTATGAATCTGCGCAGATGAAGTCAATTCCTTATGCATCCATTGTTGGAAGCATTATGTATGCACAAGTGTGCACTCGCCCTGATTTAGCATTCGTGACCGGGATGCTTGGCAGATATCAGTCTAATCCAGGTTTGGATCACTGGAAGGCTGCTAAAAAGGTCTTGCGTTATTTGCAAGGAACTAAATGCCTCATGCTCACTTATAAGAAATCTGATAACCTTGAAGTGGTGGGTTATTCAGATGCTGATTTTGCGGGGTGTGTTGACACTAAGAAATCCACTTCAGGATATATTTTCAGCCTCGCAGAAGGAGCCATCTCATGGAAAAGCTCCAAACAGACTGTCACTGCATCGTCAACAATGCAGGCAGAATTTGTGGCATGTTATGAGGCTATCGGGCAGGCAGTATGGCAGAAGAATTTTATCCCGGGACTCAGAGTGATTGATAGCATTTCCAAGCCACTCACTCTTTACTGCGATAATCAACCCGCAGTAATCTATTTGAGTAACAACAAATCAAGTGGTGCTGCCAAACACATTGATATAAAGTATCATGTTGTGAAAGATAGAATCCAGGATCAGACAATTGACGTCAAGTACATAAGTACTAGGTTGATGTTAGCGGATCCGCTCACGAAAGGCTTACCACCCAATGTTTTCAAAGAGCATGTTGCCGGCATGGGTTTGGTTGAAAGCTTTTGATCCTGGTAATGTTGGGACCATTGAAACACCGTCTCCCCAAAAGGCTCATTCCGAGATTAGATGGGAACCATAGCCAATTGGTTCAGCAGTACTTAATTGACTGTTGTAATCTATTGTCTTGGTGTACTATTACATCAAAGGATGAGTCTATGACGTTATGATGCTTATGTAAAGTATTATGTAAATTAATGTAATGTATGATGAGAATAAAGTTTAAGGAGTTTCATTTCGATATGAGGTGATGTATTATAGTCACTAGGTTCAGTGGCATCTCTTTTAGCCATTGAAATCTTTTCGTCTTAATGCATTACCTTGTTGAAAAGTGAACTTATAAATTTTAAAGTTTTACGATCAAGCGGGAGAATGTTGGGATGTTGATCGTTAGAGTCAACAAGTTCACATTTGAGATGTCAGGAACATTGC
The DNA here is from genome assembly GCA_028641055.1 of Alopecurus myosuroides. Taxonomy (NCBI): domain Eukaryota; kingdom Viridiplantae; phylum Streptophyta; class Magnoliopsida; order Poales; family Poaceae; genus Alopecurus; species Alopecurus myosuroides. Next base: position 334,958,402 of record CM054062.1, read on the forward strand.
CATCTTTAGTCAACCTGGTGGGTCCCTCAAGCGCACAGTGTATTTATAAGAAAAGGGAGAAGGGATGAAGAGATACGGCTCTGTGTGCAGCTGCTGCTCACGCAGCTCTCCTTCTCATCCTCCCCTTCCAAAATCAAGAGGCTACTGATCAAGCCAATCGCTGGAGCACTGGGAAGGATTTATCCCTGCCACCTGAAATTTTCTAGGTGGCTTCTCTAGGTGTTTACAGATCAAGCAAAGGTGATGGCTACCTCATCTACAGATCAAGGTATGATCATCTCGTCTCTCGCTGTGGCTCAAGATTATGCTAGTTGGTCCTTTTGGATGTTTTATCAGGGCCGTCTTGGTCCCCAACTTCCTGGGCACCGGCCGCCGGCTGCTCTTCAGCTTTCGTTACTATGACAAGCTCGGACCCTGACGAATTCCATTTCCGCGCCGTCGACATGGATGCCAGGCCGCCCGTGGTCGTCGAAACCTGGCCCAAGGCGGCACGTTTCTCCCACTCCCAAGCGTGGCGTGCCAGATATAGTCCGTCCTCCCCTTTCTGCACAAAGCGCCCTGAGAACTATGACGATTTGTATAAACTTTTGTACTAACGGACAACCACTCGCCGATCGCCGCTCCCCTCGTCAGAGATCTACAAGACACTGCTCATGTTGAAGGTTAGGCCGTAGTTGGAGCAGCTCGCAACCCGGCACGCACGCAAGTGCGCAACTAGCTCGCCAATGTCCGTGCAGCTCCAGCATACACATGGTCGACGCCACCGAGGTCGTGCCACTGCTGCTGCCCTCCGTCGCCCACGACGAACACGCAGGAAACCAACGCCGCAGAGCTCGTCCTTGAAGGCGGCATTCATGAACACGTCATGCTCGTTCATGCGGACGCCTAGCCACTCGTTGTTCCCCTCGTCGGAGATCTACATAACGCTGCTCGCAACCCTGGCACGCGCAACGATCTCGCCGGCCTACCTCCAGCGCGCACGTCGTCGATGCCGCCGAGGTCGTGCAGTTCTGAAGCTTTCCGTCGGTCTGTCGCTCAGCGCGAACACGCGCAGGAGCGCGAGCCGCGTGGCCGCATAGCTCGTCCTTGAAGGCATACATGGACACGTCGTCCTCGTCCACGCGGCCGTCCTCTAACGTCTTGCGCACGCCGCGAAGGGTTCCGCCTCCACCGTCGACATCTCCGGCCGAGTCGTATCGTAGCCTGCTTCTCCGGGAACAGAGCGGCTGGGTGCATATTTTTGCTTTGCAACTCCTCGGCCCCGGCAACATACAAAATTCTTTGGAGCATAAACACATCATGAATCGAAAAAATTGGAACGTGAACTGAGAACTGGGAGCTCAGAATCGTAATTTGTATATGAGTACCTGCCAGAAAAGAAATCCGAAAAAACAAATCTATAAACTGGGTAAAGTTGAAGAAACATTTTTTTTTCCAGATCTGCCGATCTGGGCAGCAACTAAAACTGGGAAGAAATTCTGTCACAAGTTCATCGATCGGCACGGCAACTCGCCACTGGGCCTTGGCGCGACTACCTGGGCTACACCTTCTCGTAGTCATCGGCGTTGTGGTGCTCTGCGCTCCAGTACTCGTGCCGGAACTCGCCGCGGACGCCACGGTGTTGCTCGCGTTCCGAACAGCGGTCAGCTCGGGAAAGGGCCGTTCACCTCGTCGGAGATCTACAATACGCTGCTCGTGCGGGAGGAGCTATGTCCGCCGGGGCATACTTGGAACAGCCCGCAACCCTGGCACGCGCAACGAGCTCACCAGCCTCCGTCCAGCGCGCGGCACCCGGGTTCAATTTCAGAGGACGACGACGCTCGGCTTGGGGAAGCTGCTGCCTCGTCCCTGATACGCGAGAGAGAATGGGATGCTGGACGAAATGTACTCCGAGAGTACAAGAAACACTTGGGTGCCTGTAGGAGTGCGAAGATGAACATTGTACATGATGAAAATGTAAAAACAGATTGGCACGAATCTTAAAATAACCTACACTATTGGATAAGACAGGGACGCCCACTGCGGTGTGGAAAAACCGCACTCTAAATTTGGCCAAATTTTCTGTAGCATTGATGTTAACCAGCTGCCTGGAAATTGGTTAACCGATGCATCTGTCTGCTCAAATACACTTCATTCAGCTAATTAGTTTAATTTACCCGGATTTCTAGAGTAGCTTGAATGCCGCAAGAAGGTTAAGACATCAGACTCCAGCTAATCTCTGCAACTTACCTGGATTTCTAGATTTTACTTGCAAAGTTAGTAAGAAGAGTTGTACCAACTTATTTTTTCACATTCTTTTGTAGGAAACTATGCATACTCATGGATTTGCTTCCCCGGGAGCTGAAGAAGGTGGAAGGGAACAACAGGATCTACTACCACATGAAGAACATAGCCTATATGGCTCATGACCCTTTGATTGAGAAGTCAGGTACTTTAGCGTTTTGGAATTTTAGCTGTAATTCTAGGTTCAGTTTTAAATAGATGCCATTCTGATTCGATCTTCCAAGGTCACAGCAATAGCTGATCTGATCTTATTAGTCCTGCTGGCATATCTATTTGCATTGATGTTTGGTGCCTGGGTGTATATGATTTGTTTCTAGTATGCTTTCTAAATGAGTTTCTGCTCGTAGCATATGATTCTCAATGAGTTTTTCGCTTTTATGTGGTAAGCTGTATTTTCACGCAGTGCTTTACCAACAATATTTTTATATTTGTGGTACTATCTAGCAATCTGTAGTTACCGAATCATTGGTCATGGAAAACTTTGTGCATTTAATTTGTGTCGTTGCCAATGCTAACTTATGGTATTAAAGGAGGCTCTTTATGATTATATGAGATAAATAGAGTATATTATACCAGCTATTGCTGAGCTATTGTTTTATATTAGGGCAGCGCTAGGCGTAGGTCGCCCTACGCCAGCCAATTCTAGATCCACTCCCCTACCGTTAGATCTCCATCCAGTGGCTACAAATCAACAAATCGCAATTTTTTATTTTAGTCCCTGATGTTTTTAGAAACTGAATCCGCACTCCACAATGGACTCAGTTAAGCGAAGAGGTATATCTCGTTGCCCCCGGTCATCTTGATAATTACAACAAAAATATCATTGCAACAAATTCGCAGATATCGCAACAAAAATTATTGTTGCGTGTACAAAAAAAAATTTCAACAAATTATTCCAAAAAAATTCGAAAGATAAGTAATGTTACAAATAATAGTTAAACAATATGTTATTGCGTTGCAACAAAAAAGTTACAACAATTCAACAAAAATCACAAACTATTGCAACAAAAAAATTATTTGCATCAATTAGAAAAGTTGATAGGCAACAAAATATTTTGTAACTGTTTCGGTTGCAACAAAAATCATCACCTATTTCAACAAAAAGGTAAATCGATAGTAACAAAAAAATTACATATTTACAACATGTGAATGAGCGGATAAACATATCATTCCAAATGAATTCTAAAATACATATGCATTTATCTAAAAAAAACATTCAGAAAAACATTGCAACATCACTTTTGTGTTTTCTCAACAAAATATGGGCAAAACTGTTACAAAAAGTTAATACGTATGCAATGTTGGCCGAACATGATGAAAAATACTTAGCGTATGTATGGCTGTTCGATTCAAAAGATATAAAACTGGCCCAGAAAAAAGTCTATTGTTTATTGAGCCTAACTTAGTTGAGTAGAAGGCCCAAATAGAGGCAGCGCTCCAGCTAACGAGAGCAAATGAGCGAACGAGGCGAGCGACCTACGTTTCCCTAATCTAGGTCGGCCTAAAAGTAACGTTTTCATTTATATTATGATAAAAATAAGTAGTTTCCTGTTGATAAGGCTATTTCCTTCATGGTTGGTTCCAGGGACATCAAGTTTCACAGAAAGAAAGTTAAAAAGGCCTTAGCTAAGAAACAGGGATCTTGCCGACAGATTGTTGAATCTGCCACCAGCGTTCAAAACTGATAGGCTTATCTTTGTAATTAAGGTACCCAGTGAGTTTAAGATGATTCTTTGGTGGGTTGTCCAAACTGTGTTATCACTATATACCATGATCCATCTTTTTTTTATTCTTAATTAATGTAGTTGTACAGATATCCAACTTTTATTGATGTCCTAGAGACCTGGATGATTATGTAACAATGGTGCATTTGTTTGCGGACTTGAAGGTGAGTATTAGGCTACTCTACTCGTTTCCATATAATGAGAAGAGCATCAGTAGATAAGTAAAAGAACTAGCATCTTACAGTCCTGGTGATAATTTGCAAAAGGGTACTGTAGCAAGTAATCAAGCTAACATGTCAACTGTCAAACTAGCAAATCAATCCATAACCATCTCATTTGGATATGTTTATTTATTCTCAATTGATTGTCGGCGAACATTATCAGTTACATACATTTTTTTAAATGCTTCTTCCATGTTAATTTTTCTTTTTTTGCATTTGGACTGCCCATCAAGATAACTTTACCAACATCCTCCTAACAGAATCATGTTCTTGGGACAGGAAATCGCAAAAAGGTTGCCCAAGCCAACGTCTTGATGAATAGCTTTGGTGTATATTGAAGTATTACAGATAAGAGTTTGTGTCATGCAGTGCATGTAAACTTTGAGTACGTATAGTTATTGCTTGTAAAGTGATGATGATGTAAAGCTTATTCCTTGCACAGATAATTGCAGAAATATCTTTCTTTCATTTAAACAGAGATAATCCATATATAGGGCAACGGTTACCTTGATGTCCTTATGAACAATGTCTCCATGGAGAGCAAGGCAATGAATTGGACATGTTGGAATTTCGTCTTAACCTTGGATAGAACTTTGTGCACTTGGCAAGTAGCATAATCTTGGGTTACAGAATAGTGTTGTTTGTTTGTTAAGGATTGTGTGCGTGTCATGGTTGTTGTACTAGACACTTGAGAATCAACAAGGCTGTGTCGAAAATCCTCAGACTTGTGATGTCATATGTGCACATGAACTCAAAATGGAGCCAGGGAGCACATGCTACTCCTGAGAAAAGGGTTTCGAGTGGAGTTCCGAATGTAAAGAAAAGTTGAAAATTTTGACACACGTACAAGGTGTTTTCAGGAAAAAAGAAAAGTGAGCAAATTCTGATGGTAATACTACATGATGGTAATCTTTACTATTAAGGTTGCTGTGGCGGTGGTGTCACACTTCAACGAAATTACAGAAGGTATGCCACCGCACAACTAACTATCCCACTTTTAGGTAATTACGGAGTATATGCCACCGCCCTAAATTCTCTCCATCTCTAACCTCACGTGAAAAAAAACTTTTCACACAATAACAAAAATCTCCTGACTTCTTTACTATCTTTAGCGTACGATGCTGCGTACCAGGCCCGGCCCAAGAAAAGAACCATCACGAAAGCAGCTTTACCAAAATCAATCAGCCGAATCTGGGGAGTCAACCCTTCCCCTCTCTCTCTCTCCTCACGACGCCGCTGTCCCAGGTGCGTGCCTCCGGTCGACGACGACCTCGACACCAACTCCTGCTGTGCCGCCCCTTAGTCCTCTCTCGCAGATTCCGTGCACCTCCTCTCCTCTCGTCGCCGCCCCGTCCAGCTCTTGGCGCCGCCTCTGGGCAACTTCGGCTGACCCCGTACGCCTTCCTCTTTCCCTCATCCTATCCCATCCCTTTCATTCTCGTCCTGCGGAGAAAGGAGATGCGGCGGCTAGGGTTGCGTCCACTGCTCCATACCGACTTCCGCACCAGCGCCGAAACCTCGCTGGTGAGATTCCGCTCGTTCTCGACCTAATCCCGGCGAGCTGCGGCGCCCCGGCCGCACTCAACCACAGCCATTAGATATGGAGAGGTGAGGAATGTGCCGCTCTCCCCACGGGGTGGTCGCCGCCTATCCTTCACCGTGGGCATCGCCGCCTCCATGATTCTGTACGGGAACTTTCTATTGCGTTTTTTTGTTTTGTTTTGATGCTCGAATTTGATCATAAAAATCAAAGCAATTGATTCTAGACTTCGTCTACAAGTTGTATAGTTCTTAGGATGGTTTCCTGTAGACCTCCATATACACCAAAGTAAGCTAGAGAAAATTCCCATGCATTGAGTTGCTTGTTATATTTGTCACTTGCTTGATCATTTAGCACTTCCCTTTTACTCTATGAACTAATTATGAATTATTTACGTTTCTTGAAGATACGGTGATGGAATGACATGAGTGTGTGGCAAGGCAAAGAACTCTATTTCTGAGCCTCCCCGATGTGGTGTTCCGCCATGTGGTTCATCCCACTCTCCTGAACGAACACACGAGTAGAGCGAGAGGATTAAATTTCCGAGCGCCGCCGGCGCAACTCTGTCAAAAATCAGGACCACGGGAATGCAGCAGACCCCCTCTCCTTTGGCTGAAGTAGTAGCTGATGCCACCTACGCAGCTCCACCAGCCCACTCCCGGCGACAACTGCAGCAAGACGAAAAGTACGACATCATATGCAGCGGCGGCATACCCTTTGGCCGCAGGGATTTAATGGACGATGCAGGGTTTCTGTCTTCCACGAGGCCTGTTTTGTGAAGATCTTTTATAGATGCAGCCGGCCATGGTGATGCATTTTAGTTTGGTAGTGCATCTCAATAGGTAATATTTTGCTGGATCTAACACATTTGATTTCAGTAAGCTATGCACAATTGGATATTTCTATACCTTAGTTTATGTTTACTAAAAAGCATACTCCTACTTCGATTTAATTATGTCCTGGTACCACTGATATAACCAAAGCAAAGCACGTGCCGCTTTAAGAAAATGGTGAATTCTTAGAAACAAATACATAGAAACCGATATGTCTTTACTTATCTATAGGCTATTGGATGAACTAATATATCACTTGAGAATGTTATGAGCTGTGTGAGCTTGGTTATTGTGCGTGATATGCTCAAGTTTACGCATGCATTATTTTAAGGCTAGAAAGTTTCGCTTGGATAGTGCGAAGTGATTCAGTTCCTCCCTCCACTTGACACCCCTTCTTTTTCTGCAGGCTTTCAGACACACTTGATGAATTTTCTAGAAAATTAATCAGTATACATAGCTTCCGAAGGGAAAAAGACCATCTAATTACATTCAGAGGGGATTGCTTGTTAAATGCTTCGTGTCTCTTCATGGTGACGTGTATGCTTTATGTAGTATTTTGGACCCTGCTGAAGTTTGTCCTGCTCCTCCTCATTACTAAAGATGCAGTTTTTCAATAGATCTTCGAAAAATATATAAAAAGTTGGATTCCAATTGCAGCACCATTTCAAGGTATCAATCACTTGAGCATCTATATTTTTGTGGCTCTTATTTCATCATAAAAATAAATTTGAAATATCTCTTGGATGTTCTCTTCTGCTACAGTTGAAGCTTGATATTAATTTAACATATATGGATGCTTATATTTCTGACAGTTAAATTGTAACCAAAGTTTATCCCTGATGGAAATCACATTACTTTGTCCTTTAGTTAGGATATCAAGATGGGCAAAGGAAACTCAAGATATTGTATGCCAGGCAAAGCTTCCAAATTCGGTAATGTTTAGCAATATATACGGGATTAATTAAGACACTTCTCATACTATCTGGTACTTATGGTTTTAATTTTTTGTTTCAGTTTTGTTTATAGTTTTGTTTATATGTCAGTAAGAATGCCAGCTCTGCATGATATGCAGGTAGCACAGTTTAGTAAAGCGACTTTAGAACTAATTTTTCTCAAGAAAATGAAAAGCTTGCATTTTAATACATTGAACAGATAGATAAGTATGTACTGGCCTAAGAGAGGCCTGCAGCCAAAAGCAAACAAAACAAAACAAAAATATTCGGGCAAACAAACAGATGGATTAGTGAACATCCCAGTCTGCAGGTAAGCAAAGCCTTAAGCAACGCGGAGAGGCATGGACGAAGCCACCCAATGATCACAACCTGTGACCTGGACAAAGCCACCTAACAATAACAAGCCGTGATCTAGACTCGGTGACGGCACCTGGGATTTTTTTGCGCGATCGGAAGCTAGCGAGGTCAGTGCAGCGACAGCGGGAAAATTCACAACCTAAAGGATGCCTTGCAAGTTGAAGCAGAAGCGTTTGTCACGGCTTGCGGCGGTGGCCATTGTTCGACATGGTTTTTTGATGATTGGTTACAACGCTGCAGGAGAGGAGCTATGATCTGGCGACAATTGGTGTGCTGCTGAAGGAAGTGTGTAGCATCTACCGGTTATTTTGAGTGTTAAGCTTTTAAGTTTGCTCCTTGTAGCTGTAATATAGTGGCTTACTCATTTGCCCAGTATGGCCATGAATGTTGATTCTGCTTGTACTGGTTGGTAGGGTGATGTCCCAGCCTTTGTCTATGATTTGGTTGCCAGCGATATTGTTGCACATTCTGGTTAATAGAAATCTGTTTACACGTCTAGATATAATTTTGGTCCATAGCTTGCAAAGATACACTCTGCGGTATGTTTTAGCATCGGTGAAGCTTTTGGCATACCATTCAGAGCAGCTATTAAAAAGTGTGCAAAGTTCATGGACAATAAGAGTTTGGAAAACTATATCATCGGAAATGAGAAAATTGTGAAGTCAGAACTCCTCTACTGAGTTTTACCTAGGAAATCACAAATATTTTGGCGCTAGAATATTTGTGATTTCTTAACATAATCTAGGTTGGGTTCCAGTGAAATAAACTGATATTTGGAATTTCTTCTTTTGAGTAACAAATATCAACGCACAATGGTAAATGACACATTGTTGGATTGAGGTGATTGAAGTACAATAGTGGCATTGGTAGAGTGGAGGTGAATGAAGCTCAATAGCGGGTAATGGGGAGGAAGAGGGAGAGAGAGATGGGTATGCTTTTATTAAAATCTTGGAGTATTCTGGTGGGAAAGAAACTTAAACACCCGTGGCAACGCACGGGCATTCAACTAGTACTACATTATACAGCATAGCAGCTGGTTGCAGCTGCCATAGCTCCAAGCAGTCTGGAAGTAAAATATACATAATATTTTCTTTAAAACCATAGTAACCTTTAAGTATATACCCTTGTTACCTTACTCAACTCGCATCTCACCCACACACAACTCCCAAACATATGCATGTGTCGAGACATCGTAGTAGTTTTCATAGACGGGGGTGCCATGAGACTACGGTAGAGACGTGGGGTAACGGGATCGCGTAGTTGAGGTTGAACACAGGATTTACCCAGGTTCGGTACGTCGCGACAGTACGACGTGCCTACTCCTGCACTTCTCACTAATCAGGACTAAAGCCTGTAAACAGGGTTACAATGTGAGGGTTTAGATCTAAGCTACTCGACGAGGATGAGCTTCTCGGCGAGTTGGCGTAGAGCTTCTCTGTTATTCGTTCCTCTATCTCCCGTCCGGCTTTATATAATAGCCGGATTAGGGCTTACAGAATAGGAAACCTAGAGGACTACGGTAACTTGTAACTTGGAAAGCAAGGAATCCGTCTTCTCCTCCAAGCCAGATCACCTGGGCCGTGATCCGGGTTCTTCTAGAATCCAGCTTCTGTGCGTCGACTTACTGGGCCGCCTAATGGACCTGAGCCCACTACCACTTAGGCCACCCTGGTAATCCGGCACTTTATCTACCATCTTCTATACCCCTATTTGGTATATATCCGACAGTAGCCCCCAAGAAGGATTAAAACTCTGATTCTCCGTCTTTCGCCAAATATACTTTGTCCGAGAAATATTGATTCAGCAGTCTTGATTCTTCTTATTCTACTTTTGAAAGAGATGGTAACATGAAACTCGGAATCCTGAAAATCCGGCTTTTCTCTCACGATCCTTCGCGGAAAAGGAACTCCTTACGTCAGCGCCTAAATCATGCTGACGCAAGGGACGTTTGGGTTTCACGCGGGAAACCCTGCAACGTATCTCTGACAGATTCTCACGAGAAACGAGGAGATAGTCATTATTTTCCTGTCGTTTTATTTCCCGGATTTTCCGGCGAGCGACACGCGTTAAACATCCAACGGTCAAATAGCCGTTGGCACGTATCTTGACGGATTTCTAGCTATAAATAGCCATCCTCGTCCTCATCGAAAATCTTCCGCTCTCTTCACTACCCACGCCATTGACGCACGCAAGCTCTCGAGCGAGGTACTGTCCCGAGCGCACTTCACCACCAAAGCACACCAGAACGCAACGCGCCGCCAGGAAATGGCATCCTCACCGTCCTCGCCCACTCGCGCCGCCATCGACGACCTCATCGGTGACCTAGATCCACAGTTAGGGTCACCCAAGCACACCGGCGACGAGCCGGAGAAAACCGCGGCCTTCGCGGCGGGCGGAGATAACCTTTCCGCCGCCGCGGACGTTGCGGGCGCGAGCTCCGCAGCTTCCCCGCCGTTTGCCCCTGAAACGGCGGAGGAGAAGATCCAGCTCCTCGGCGACGAGCTCGCCGCCGCGGAAGCTGCCGCCTCCGCCACCGCCGGAGCGGATGAAGAGGCGGAATCTGCAGGCATTTGGATTGCCTGCAGCATTCCTCCGGCTCTCCTTCCAAACATGGAAAAGGAGGGCCTGGTCCTTAAGGGGAAGTGGCGTCTTCCTGAGGACGAGAACGAACCAACGCCGAAAGACGGCGAAAGAGTTCTCCTCTCCTCCCATCTTCTTCGAGGTATGGGCCTTCCACCTTCCGCCTTCTTCCTCCAAATTCTTTCCCATTACAACATCCAGCCCCACAACCTGCCACCCTATTCCATCCTCTATCTAGCTAGTTTCCAAGCTCTTTTTGAAGGATATCTCGGAATAGCTCCTAGTCTAGATTTTTGGCAATATTGTTTTGAAGTAAAACATAACATCACAGAAGGCATTTCCCCTATCTGTGGAACTATATCTTTCACTCTTCGGAAATATAGAGAGGATTGGTTCCTGAGGATACAAATGCCAGAACCCGCCAAATCCTGGCTTGGTTCTTTCTTTTATCATCAGGACATCCCGTTCCCTGGCAAGGAAATCGGGGTTCCTCCATTTGTTAATTCCGCTGCCATTCCTCGAGAGAGTTGGACAGTTGAAGCAGTTGAGACATTGCCGGAAAATCTAATGAAGATAAAGCGCCGTATCGCCAAGCTTACTTCTTCCAAACCTTCTTTAACTGGGAAGGACACTGTTTTATGCTGGTTCGGACGTCGTATTCAGCCCCTTTCATTTCGTTCCCGGCTTCTTTGCGAATACAAAGGGCCAGAAGATAGCATGAGGGGAACAGATAAAGCCTATACCAAGAAGGATTTTATAAAGCGGCTTCATCAACTGGTCGCCACCAGTACTCAAATTGAAGAAAACCTAGCCATTTATCACGTGGAAAATCTGGTTCCTAAGGTATTTACACTTTCCTTGTTTCCGAGTTTTTTCTCAGATTAACTTCTTTCTCCGCCCTTTAATATATTGTTAATTCTTTCCTAGTTCAACGAACTCGGAGGAAATGATCTTGCTTCCGACGCCGAACTCAGCGAATTACATGCTAGGTTTTACAACAACCGGAAGCGCAAAAGGCAGGTGACTTTCGAGAAAATGGTAACTGTTGACGGAATTCCTATCGCCACGTCCAGGTACTTTACTGGAGTTTTCCTAGTTATCATTCTCCTTCGATTCTTCGAGATTTTTACTTCTCAGATATCCTCCTTTCAGACTTGCCCCGACTCCTCTAAAGGCGAAGAAGTTGAAGAAACATAAAGCTGCTACTAAAGAAGAATCTTCTTCTGCGACCATGGGCATGAGGGAAAAAACAAAAACACAGACGGGCGGAAATCCTCGATCATCTGTTGGAAACGAACCCATTCCCAATCTGGACAACGATGTCCAGATAAAAGAAGAGCCATTTGACGACCTCGGATATATTCGTCCGGAGGCTAAAAAATTCTTTGCTCATGCCCCTCTGATTCGCCCTTGGCCACAAGGCGGATTAGTTATTCGCAATGATATCGTATTTTCACCTCGTCAGGTCATACAGGATGGCCTTCATCACGTTGGAATTCTTTTCTCAGATTACGCACAAGAATTCAACGAGACATTGGCCAGCTTGCGAGGGATGAGCCAGGTATTATCTCTAGCCCCCAAGCATTAAGTTGAAAACCTGATTTCTTCTTAATGTTTCTTACTATGCTTGTTCATACTTAAGCATTTGGTTTTCATTTCCGAGTTTCAGCATTCTGTCGATGCTATAAACTTAGAAGTTTTTAACAAACTTAATATCAAGAATGAAGAAGTGAGAACTCTTCAATCTATTATTGAGTTAAAAAGCAACGAGCTGGCATCATCTCAGCTACAACTATCGGAAGCAACAGGTATTTACTCTGTGCAGTTGTTTCTCTGGAAATTTTTTGCCGAATTTTTGTAAACTCGGAATATTTTCTCGCCCTCCAGCCGCTTTAGCTAAAGCCAAAGAATTAGCGGAAGACGCCGTCAATGCCTCTCGGCTCCGTGAGGAAAACTCGAACCTTCGAAAGGAGCTTTTGAAAGTTCAAGAAGACCTGGAAGCCAGCAATCTGGCCCTTGGGATTGCTCGATCCAAGGCCTCGTTGCAGGCAGCGGAAGATAAATCGGTCATCAATGATTTGGAAAGTATGCTACTCCCGCGCATGAAAGAAGGCACCGAGATTGACAAGGTTCTTGGTAAGTTAACTCCTTTTACCAATATCTTCAAGTCTTATCTCCTGTATCTTTTCACTTAACCTTTTCCTTTTTTCGAAAAAACAGGAAATTTTCCAGGAATTTCTCGGATTGAAAAGATCCGAGCTTTTGGGGAGGTGTGGAACGCAATCAGAAATGCAGGAATGCAGCTGATTAACAAATTCCTTCCCACAAGCACTATAGAATTCTCGGAAGTTTACAAACTTCCGGGTGCCATCACAGAGGTTGCGGAGTCGAAAGAATCCATTCTACGCTCAGCTGCACGAGGTGGTGCGCGCATGGCACTCGACCTTATGCGTCTACATTATCCGGATGCCAAATCCTGGCGCATAGCATCAGGTGTCCCTCAAGGATACACGGAAGCCCAACGGAATACAATCTTTGATGAAATCCAAGGGCACGCTACCAAGATTGCCTCTATGGTTAATATTTCCATCACCTATCCAGAAGAAGAAGTGCCTGCAGCCCCCGAGAATGATAGCAGCGATGAAGACTCGGATGTTTGAAGAAGTGCACTTGACCTGGATGATGGATATAGGAGCATTTATTTTTACAATGTAATTCATATTGTAATGCTTCTATTCCTTATGTCGAAACAAGAACTCCGCCTTTTGCAGTTTTGAATTATAAAATTCCTTGCAAGTTTTTTCGGGTTTGACTATTCCTTTATCTTCTAAGTCTTCTGGCATGTGCATTTTAACTGCCCTTTAGTCTGTGAAAAAATGACTTAAATGAAACATCATGTTGAGTAACTGGCTATAACCCATCAGTTTTACCTCAAAAACATGGATCATACTAAAGACATTTTTACGAACTAGCTTTAGTGACCCAACGCACGGCCAATCAGATGATGCTTAGAGAAAGGTAAGGAATTTTTTGAAACTTGGGCACGCAGGCACAATCCAAGTTTCCTTTATCCGTTGGCAGGCTGAATCATTCAGCTTTTAAACACCGAGCACGCAGGCACAATTCGGGTTAACATTGAGTATTTTGTAAGATCATTGGGAAATAGATAAGATGGAATCATGTTTTGTACTATAATGAACTTGTAAAAACATGGATATCAAAATTCCGACTTCCTTATTTCATGATCTCAAAAGATGTTTACATAGAGATTGAACTAAGTATAGAAGGGACGTAACTGCTGGATGCTCCAAGGCCTTTTTGTCTCTCCTAGCTCATCATCTATTTTTCTCTTTCTTTTGCGATTCGGCTTCTCTGGATCATCTTCCGTATCTCAAATATCGACAAGATAATATGATCCATTCTTCATGGCTTTACTTATGACGAATGGTCCTTCCCAAACTGGGGCTAACTTGTGCTTTCTTTGCTGTACCAGCCTCAGCACTAAGTCACCTTCTTTAAAAGAACGGTGCCTGATTTTCCGACTATGGTAACGTCGCAAACCTTGCTGGTAAATGGCGGATCTTTGAAGCACAAGCTCTCGCTCCTCTTCTAAGAGATCGACGGCGTCCTGTCGTGCTTCTTCGGCATCTGAGTCATCGAAATCCTGCACTCTAGGACTGTCATGGATCATATCCGTTGGAAGAATAGCTTCCGCACCGTAAACTAGGAGAAACGGGGTTTGCCCAGTTGACCTATTTGGCGTCGTTCGAATACTCCAAAGCACAGAAGGTAATTCCTCTACCCATGCTCCAGCTGCTCTATGAAGAGGAGATTCGAGTCTTGGGCGTATTCCTTGCAGGATTGAGCTATTCATTCTTTCAACCTGCCCATTGGATTGCGGGTGCGCTACAGATGCAAGATCTAGGCGTATTCCCGTTTGTTGGCAATATTTTGCCAATTCTCCAATGGAGAAATTTGTCCCGTTGTCAGTTATTATGCTGTGTGGGACGCCATACCTCATTACTAAATCAATGATGAAATTTCTGGCAGTTGCACCATCCAGCTTTTTGATGGGTTTGGCCTCCACCCATTTGGTATACTTATCTACTGCTACGAGTAGATGTGTAAGTCCGCCTCTTGCAGTTTTGAACGGTCCCATCATATCTAGCCCCCAGACCGCAAACGGCCATGTAATGGGAATAGTTTTAAGTGCTTGGGCCAGCAAATTGGTCTGCTTAGCGTAATATTGACACCCTGCACACGTATTAACTATATGCTCGGCATCTGTCTTGGCTGTTAGCCAGAAAAACCCAGCGCGGAATGCTTTTTTGACTATGCTTTTTGATTGAGCATGGTGTCCGCAATCGCCGGCATGGATTTCTTCCAGTATTTCTCTTCCTTCTTCTGGTGAGATGCACCGCTGAAAAATTCCAGAAGTACTGCGTTTATATAAGCAGCCGTCAATTACCGCGTATCCTTTGCATCGACGGTGTATTTGTCTTTGCAAGACTTCGTCTGCTCCTTCCGGGTACTTCTGATTGACTAAGAACTTTAAGTACGGAATTGTCCAGTCCGGCTTAACGAGCATGACTTCGATTGATTCAGACGCCAGAGGGTAATCAACGTCTCCACCTTTTATGGACGGCTCATGCAAGTGCTGGACGAATACCCCTGGCGGTAAGGTTTTTACCCTTTCTGATCCCATGCGGGCTAGTGCATCCGCGTTCCAATTTTCCTCTCTTTTGATGTGAAGGACCTCGAATCCAAAGAAACAGATGGCGAACTCGTCCACCGTCCTCCGATATTCGGCCATTATAGGGCTTTTTGCGTCCCAGGTTTGGTTGAGCTGATGCTGCACCAAATCCGAGTCGCCATAGCACAAGATGCGCTTTACTCCTATTTCTTTTGCAATATGCAAGCCATGAAGCATAGCTTCGTATTCTGCCACGTTATTACTGGTGTTGAAGTGTATTTGCAATACGTACTCCATTGTGTCTCCCTTAGGAGATTTTAAGACTACGCCAGCCCCAGCTCCTTCCTTCATCTTGGATCCGTCAAAGTGCATGATCCAGTACTCGGACTCCGGCATCGGTGTTTTTTCCATTGCTTCCGTCCAGTCGGCAACAAAGTCTGCCAAAACTTGGGATTTTATGGCCGTCCTTGGCTGGTACTTAATGTCGAAGGCTGCCAGCTCAATGCCCCATTTGGCTACTCGGCCGGTTGCCTCCGCATTGTTTATAATATCTCCTAGTGGTGCTTTACTAACCACTGTTATGGAATGCCCTTGGAAGTAATGGCGCAATTTTCTAGATGCGAAAAATACACCATATGCCAGTTTTTGGTAGTGTGGGTACCTTTGTTTTGACTCGGAAAAAACTTCGCTTATGTAATATACCGGATGTTGATCTGGTATGCTTTGTTCTTCCTTTATCCGCTCCACAATGATTACCGCACTAATAACCCGGTTTGTAGCCGTAAGGTATAATAACATGGGTTCTTCGTCTTTTGGCGATGCCAAAATCGGAGCTTTTATCAAAGTTTCCTTCAACTGGGTCAGCGCCGCATCGGCCTCTTCTGTCCATTCAAACTTGTCAGATTTTTTCAGCAGCTTGTAGAGTGGTAAGGCTTTATCCCCCAGTCGACTAATAAATCTGCTGACGGCTGCGGCAGAACCCGTCAATCTTTGGACATCTTTGACGCACGTAGGTTTCGTGATGTTCAAGATTTCCTTGATCTTTTCCGGGTTAACTTCTATTCCTTTGTGAGAAACGATGAAACCCAGAAGTTTTCCTGAGGGAACCCCGAATACGCACTTAGACGGATTCAACTTCATCTTGTAAGTGCGCAAGTTTTCGAAAGTTTCTCGCAAATCCTCAAGGAGTGTATCTTTTTCCTTGGTTACAACAGCAATATCGTCCACGTAAACATGGACGTTTTTGCCAATCTGACTGTGCAAACAACGTTGCATGCAACGCTGGTAGGTTGCACCTGCATTCTTCAAGCCAAATGGCATGGTTACATAATAGTACGTCCCGTACGGGGTTATGAAAGAAGTCTTGATTTGATCTTCCTTTTTCATGCGTATTTGGTGCTACCCGGAGTATGCATCCAAAAAGCATAAAAGCTCGGAGCCTGCAGTGGCGTCTATTATTTGATCGATTCGCAGTAGCGCGAACCTATCTTTCGGACACAACTTGTTCAAACCTGTGTAATCTATACACATTCTAAGAGCAGTAGTGTCTTTCTTCGGTACTAATACCGGATTTGCGGACCAGTCAGTATGGATTACTTCCTTGATGAAATCCGCTGCTAAAAGCCGGATAATTTCCTTGCCAATAGCCTTCCGTCTTCTTCCGTCAAATCGACGGAGACCTTGTTTGACGGGTTTTGATCCAGGAATAACCTTGAGTTGGTGCTCAGCAAGTTCCCTGGGTACACCTGGCATGTCAGCTGGACACCAGGCAAAAATATCCCAGTTCTCACGGAGGAACTTGATGAGCTCGCCTTCCTATTTGTCAGTCATCCCAGTCCCTACGATGACAAATTTTGTCAGATCTTTGGGATCTAGGATTACTTGTCTTGTATTCTCGGACGCCTTGAAGCTGTCTGTTGGCTTTCGGGTTTCTTTTCCTGCCGGCATTTCTGTCGGCGATACCTCTTTGGCCAACTCCTTCAGTTCTTCCTTTGCTATGACTCTCTGAGCGCAAAGGGCGTTTTCTTTCTCCAACTCATTTGCTAGCTTAAAATCACCCGCTATGGTGATTACTCCTCCTTTGGGTCCCGGCATCTTCAGCTTGTTATAAATATAACAGGATCTTGCCATAAATTTGGCGAAAGCTGAACGTCCGAGTATTGAGTGATACACGCTTTCGAGCGGCACTACTTCGAAGGATACTTTTTCCTGCCGGAAGTGATCTTTATCTCCGAAGGTGACATCTAGGGAAATTTCTCCTAGGGATCGTGCTTGTCTGCCAGGGACAATGGCATGGAAGCGTATGTTGCTGTAGTTGAGCTGAGACTCGGAAATCTTCAGATGCTTCAGTGTATCCAGGTACATTATATTAATGCTGGATCCTCCATCCATCAGCACTCTTCTTAGCCTAGTGTTTTGAACAATAGGGCTTACAACAAGAGCTTGTGTGCCGGGTTCAGGGATATTTCCGGGATGATCAGACTGATCCCAGATTATCGGTGTGTTGGAGTACTTCAAGAATTTCGGGGTTTCCGGAACAACCGCGTTTATTTCTCGAAGTGTTCTTTTGGCCACCTTTGCTGACGGAGTTGCTAAGAAAGTTAGCATTGCTTCTCCATCAACTCTCGGAAATTTGGGTTCGCCCTTTCGCTGTTGTTCCTGGATTTTTTCGTCAGTGTCCGATTCACTGTCTTCTTTGTCAGCTTCTGGCTTTTGTTTGGCGGGTTTCCTTTTGGAACCCTTCCCCTTACTTCCGGATCCTGCACTACCTTTCATGTGCTTATTCAGCCGGCATTGCGCGTTTGTATGGGTGGGTTTCCCAAATTATGAGTGGTGGACACGGCTGTATAGTAGTCTGAGAGCTAGGTATCCGGGTTTGTGCTGCCGGTGTACTTCTGGTACGTTGGACCGACCTTGGCAAAGCCAGAATGCAGGGTTATTCTTCGGATCCTGTCAGTAAAACACTTAGGACCAAAGTATAGATCATCCTTTTCTGCTCTATCAATGTGTGCATAATATCTTCCGGCTGAATGGACAGAAGGGGATCTGCTCCTTTCTCTTCCATTGTTGCGCGGACGCGTTTTTCCGGGATTATTTCTATCTCTTCCATGGTCACGCCCTTTTGGATTAGGCGGAGTTCTGCTCCTGTGCCTTTCTTTGTCCTTAGGAGGTGTCCGGGATCTCTCACGCCTGTGAGGTATATCATATCTCCCAGCTTTCTCAGCTGGGTTTCTCGGAGGTGGCATTATTTTGCCGTCGTTCCGGTGTTTGTCTTCCCGATCATGGGGTTTATGTCCATCTTTCGGGAGATGGGATCCGGTCCTAGACGCTGCATCCCGGTTGTCGGGGTTTTTCTTGTCTTTTCTCGGATCCTCTTTTTTATCCTTTGAATTGTCTGAATCCCCGGGTTCTTCTGGTCCGGGTGCTCCAGCAGCGCAAGTAGCTGTTTTGCACAGGGCGGAGTTATCGTGCAGCATCCCTGATCGCTCTTGGGCGCGCTGTTGTTGTTGCAATGCTTTTCCTAAGAAAGCATACACCCCTTGGAGTTTTTCCCCGTTGGAGTACAGATCGTTGTTGAGGATGGCGAACGCTGCTTCCGCGTTTTCTGCTGCGGTCTTGTATATTGGTTCGCCCCTGGCATCTTTGCCGTTTACCTGCTTTTGCCAAGATGGGTTATGGAACCTTCCTTTTGGCGGCAGTTCTTCCGGTCTTGCGATTCCGGGTAACCTAGTAGGTTTTAACGCAGATCTATTCTTTCTCTCGTACTCCTCTATTTCTTCTTTCATGACCTTGATGTCATTATGGGTTTGTTGGAGATGTTGCCTAGATCTGAGTAGATGTTGCTGTTGCCGTTGGAAAGCTTGTCTCCTGGCTTCCAGCATCTCAGGGGGTTCATCTGGTCCCACTGGTGTTTGCAATAGCTCTTGCTCTTCCTGTTCCGTCATTGGCGGAGCAGTGATTTCTTTGGATTTCTTCTCCGCAGGCTTCGTTCTGCTAGCATCTCCTACTTCCAGGTTTTCATCAGCGAGATCAGCTGATTTTTTCTTCCGGATTTTGTATTGGAGTTTCTTAGCAGCACGGTGCTTTTTCTTGGAAGAGGGAGGTTTTTTGACAGGTTCATCTTCTGTCATCTCCTTGACATTGGGGAATACCGGAGACGTTTCTCCGTCTTCTCTCTCTTCCTCTGGCGGAGGGGTTTTAGGGCTTTCCTGGCTGCCGGCGTCCGTGGTATCAGCCGGTTTCGCCATTAGAACTTCATGGAATCCCTCTTGAAAGGAATTAACTTTTCTTTCGAAGTCGTCCTCATCTTCGGAATCGAAGTTGTCCGATCCGGTTTCCGACTCTAATCTTGCCTCGATAGCGGCTAATACTGAGTCGGCTTCCGAGTTCGTCTTCTTGTTGACGGATGTCGGATCTTCCACCTCCGTGGGTGTGGGGTCTTCCGTCTCTGTGACGTGTATCGGATCTTCCGTCTCTGCGACGGGTGTATTATTGTCTGCCTCTTGCACGGGATTTCCTTCATCCGTGCTTTCGGCGACTGCGGACTGCACCATGCCGATGAAGTGTAAGTCACTTTTTTGTCGGCGATCTGAGCAGAATCCGGTATCATAGTCATCTTTGACTGGGTATAGGGCGGGTGGGATAAATTTGCTTCCACCGCAAAACCCCATTGCTTCTGAAGTTAGTCCGATAAAGATGTTAGCAGATCCTATCGGTAACACGCAGGCACTTACCAGGTGGTTTTGCGCCGGTATGTAGGATCCGTTGTCGAGGAAGCGTCCGACGTCGTCGTCGAACTCCAGGCTTCCGACAGTGATTGATCTTCCGATTCCGCCAAGTATCCCAGATCGGAACTTCACGCCTGACGTCGTTTGCCCCACGGTGGGCGCCAACTGTCGAGACATCGTAGTAGTTTTCATAGACGGGGGTGCCATGAGACTACGGTAGAGACGTGGGGTAACGGGATCGCGTAGTTGAGGTTGAACACATGATTTACCCAGATTCGGTACGTCGCGACAGTACGACGTGCCTACTCCTGCACTTCTCACTAATCAGGACTAAAGCCTGTAAACAGGGTTACAATGTGAGGGTTTAGATCTAAGATACTCGACGAGGATGAGCTTCTCGGCGAGTTGGCGTAGAGCTTCTCTGTTATTCGTTCCTCTATCTCCCGTCCGGCTTTATATAATAGCCGGATTAGGGCTTACAGAATAGGAAACCTAGAGGACTACGGTAACTTGTAACTTGGAAAGCAAGGAATCCGTCTTCTCCTCCAAGCCAGATCACCTGGACCGTGATCCGGGTTTTTCTAGAATCCAGCTTCTGTGCGTCGGGTTACTGGGCCGCCTAATGGACCTGAGCCTACTACCACTTAGGCCACGCTGGTAATCCGGCACTTTATCTACCATCTTCTATACCCCTATTTGGTAGTA
The DNA here is from genome assembly GCA_028641055.1 of Alopecurus myosuroides. Lineage (NCBI taxonomy): Eukaryota > Viridiplantae > Streptophyta > Magnoliopsida > Poales > Poaceae > Alopecurus > Alopecurus myosuroides. The sequence continues at coordinate 334,979,018 of CM054062.1, forward strand.
AACGGCAAACCATGAACCAAGGGCCTCAGCAGCTAGCTTGATGTAATGTACAAGTGCAATAATAACAACCAAACGTCCTTGCTTGGGTGGCTGCTGATCAACTCAAACCACTAGCAAATCTTGTGCTCGTATGTGTGTAGTAGACATCTAAAATCCAACTTCAACAGAGCAAACTCACTCTCAGCAACCTGACTATACACATGTGGAATAGACAGCAAACAACATCAACTACCTCACAAGTTGTGGAGCAGCAACAATCACTCATAATAGTACTCAAACAGCACATCACAATAATTAATTTGTCTAGCTTACATTCAACAATCATTCATAATAGGCAACGGCAGCTGATGGTTTTCAAACACGGATTACAATAATTAATATGTCAAGCTACCACCATTCAACGATCACTCATAACAGGCAACGCTAGCTAGTAACAGTCTTATAGCAAGATGGGTGTCGATCAACGAGCACAGACATGTTCTACATGTCTGGGCAATCGGGAAGATAGTGGCCAACGACCCCGCACTGCTGGCACGCGTTGTAGCCCTTCCAGTCGGCATAGGCGGCTCGTTGTTGCGGGCAATCTCGGGGATAATGGTATACGTCGTCATTGGAGCTGGAACATAGATCGCACCGTGGAGTCCGAGACTGGGAGGCGCAGTCGGCGGCGGTGTTGCCGTGCCCACCATGTCCGTAGCCGCCGCAGATTCCGCAGGTGACTCCAGGTCCAGGTTTAGGGTTAGGGCAGCTCGTAGCCAGATGCCCTGGAGCGCTACATATGAAACAGATATCACCAGGTGGACTTTTGCAGATGCGGGCGAAATGTCCTGTCCCGTTGCAACGAGTGCATTCTTTCAGGAGGCATTCAGTCTCATCGTGGTTTTCTCCGCAGTATCCGCAGCTCAGGACATCTCCGCTGCTGCTGCTGCTGCTGGTTGACATGCCCAGATCTGGAGCTTGTGAAATGGGAGAGGAAAGCCTTAGTGGGTGTGTAATGGCTCAAATCAGAGAATAGCAGGTCGGTCAAATCTGGGGAGAGCAGGTCGGGTACCTAGTGTGCGGGGGCGGGTGCGTCGGCGGCCAGGAGCGACGGCAGCCGGATCTGGGCAAGCAGAGTCGGGGGCTGCTGGGGGGGGCGCTCCTCTGAAGAGCGATTCCTCTTTTTTGTCCGTGTGGGTGTGGAGAGCGATTGAGAGCGCAAGCTAAGTCGAGCAGTGGGCGGTGGCGACGAGCGGCAAGGGAATGCGCCTATGCGGTGGATCTACGGTGGTGTGTTGCCGCTGTGGCGGCTGGACCTGGGAGCAGGGAGACGAGAGGAGGGATTTAGCGTCACGAGTTGAGGAAGGGCTCGGCTGGGCTGCTTGGGAGCTAGGATTTGGTGCGGTACGACCGTCACCAACCTGGCCGGCACGGCACGGCCCAGGCCCGCCAAGGTGTAATCGTGCCTGGCACGGCACGGCCCACCAGGGCACGTTTACTAACGTGCCGTGCCGTGCCGTGCCGGCACACGGGCCTGGCCGCCAGGCCCAGGCACGACCCCTGAGTTAAACGTGTCGGCCCGCGGCACGATTAGTCCTACGTGTTTTTTTTTTGACTGTTTTTCTTAGAAAAATACAAAAAATTCAGAATGGGCCTAATCTCGCTGAAAATCGGCCCGCGCGCGCTCCAACGGGCAGAAAACTGCCGCCCAATGCGGGACGTGCCGACGGGCCTCGCGTGCCTGGCCTGTTAACGGGCCGTGCCCGTGCTGGCACGCGGGCTCAGCCTGCAGGCCCCAGCACGGCCCCAGGCGGGCCACGGGCCGAGCACGGCCTGCCAAGCCATGTGCCGTGCCAGGCCCACGGCGGGCCGTGCCTCCGTGCTCGCGGGCCGGCACGCTGGCATGGGGCCAGATGGCCAGGTTTGGTCACGACTACAAGACTGCTATAGATTGGGCCAGGCTTGAATTATTTACTAGGCCACCACCATTATTTCGGGTTATTCGGGTGCCGTGAGTCTCATCCCGAATAGAATTCGGGTTTTTAGATCCGACATCCAAAAAAGTTCAGGATGCACACGGACACGGACGTCCGCTCGTCCGCTCCGTCCGTGCCGCCCCAAAAGCCCAAACGGACTAGCGGAAAGCCCGCAGAAACTAGGTGGACCAGCGGACACTCGCCGCCCAGCCCGTCAGGCCCGTCCACCCCGCCCGCCAGGGAGAAAATCTATCGCGAAGGGAAGAAGCTTGCAGTCCCTCGCCTGTACTCAGGCCGCCAGGCTATTCGCCGCTGTCGGGACGGCGCCGCGCTCGTCGCCGCCCAGCGCTCAGCTTCTTGACCAGATGCATCCCGCTTGTCGCCTCCCAACGCCCCGCTCCTTGCCGCCCGGCGCCTTCCCCTCTGCACCTGCGCCGTCCTAGCTCCCTTGCCTTCGCCGCCTGTGGAGGAAAGATGGACGCGACAATGTTTGAGGAGAGAACAATCCGGTGGAGGAGGGAGCAGCAGCGGGGTTTCTCCCGATCCAAGCTTGTAGTGGATCAGCAGCGGCGGCGTGCGTATTCGTCGTCGTCTTCGTGAACGGGTCTAGAGAGACTTATGTCAGATCCGTGTTTTACTAGTACCTTATCCAAAAAAAAATGTAGCAGAACCTGTACGAGCTGTGTAGCTGAACATGTGGAGTATTATTCTTTCCTGTGAAGCTAGCTAAACCTGTACGAGCCTCGTAGGATGCAGCGGACGGCTAGTCTGCTCTGTCCGCCGGCCCTGGGCGGAACGCAACTTGCGGACGCGATCTTCCGCTAAACATCTGATTAGCTTAAGCGGAATTAAGTGGATAGACGCGGACGTCCAGCGGCGCGTCCACTTGCATCCTGAAAAAAAGTGATCGGATTTTTTTGGTTTCGAGATATTTGGATTCGGTTGTTCGGATTCTAGGGAGTGCGTGGATCCCGCACGATGAGCGGTGAGGCTCTATTGTTTCTCACCATGGTGCAATCCTCGCAGGTGCGCACTTAGCCATTGCAGAAAAGTTAGTATGGCCGGCACGAGACGAGGCTCTCCGGCAATGGAATCCCATGAAAGGGCGCGGCCCGATGCCGCAGCTCATAACCTAGGGAGAGGTGAGACCAGCTCCCTTCGGCTCCGACATGACGCACGGAGGCGTGGCACCCGCCTCATACCGGCGGCAAACGACGCACATGGCCTCATAGTTGGTACGCACAGTGCGGTCTCGCGTTCCCCGATAGCAACGCGCTCCAGCGGTGCTCGAGACACATGTTTATTTCCTCTGTTTTTATTTGAAGCTATGCCAATGGGAAGGAGAAGTTCTTTTAGAGAATTTTTTTTATCATGTCCGTTTTTTGTGAGCACACCTAGCCCTAAAAATAACAAACATACCACGTGCTAGCTTGTTACTCGTGCAGATAGGAGGAGCAACCACATGCCTCCAATGCGTGCGTGGTTAGATATGAAGAGCTACATATGCACACCTTTTTTTTGTGTAGTATAGTGAAATGATAGGCTGTTACGGTAGCAAGGTTGGCAAGAGTGTGTCGCTATTTTTTTTAAATAATACGTTTTTTATTAATTAGGAAAACAATATCATTTTTTTATTTTCAAAAATATAATCCACTCGTCTTGGGCGAAACTGACTAGAACTAATCGTCCTATGCGAAGACGATTAGATTCCAATCACCCACGTCATGGAAGACTAGGTACAGTCGTCCTAGGCGAAGACAATTGGGCAGTCGGCTTCGCCGAGGATGAAAGGATCTCTATTTTTATGTTTAAATTCCAAAGACGACGTCGTGCATCGTCACATATATCCCTCCATTTTCCCGTCCAATTATCCCCGCCACCATCTCCCGCCCTATCTTCCCGCGCCTTTTCTCCCGCTCTTATTTTTTTCTCCATTTATATATTTCTTTCACACATGTATTATTATTCTTATTCCCGATCTTCGTGAGAGACATTTTCACTTTTATTAAACAAATATTTTAAAATTACATGTCAACATAAAATTGAGATACAATTGAAATTAAGATACATCCGTACAAACAATACTAAAGTTTAAATTAAAACGCTAGGACTCAAATTTGGAAGTACACCAAGTAGTAAGATAACCTAACTACATGAAGTCATACCATGTCTTCCTCCAAAGATGAAGATCTATCTCCCTTCGATAATGCAAATCTCTTACCCGTGATACTCGGCATGAAGACGTCGTCTTCTTTCTCGCTCTCATCCAGCCATAGAAGAGGATTCTTTTCCGGATAGCATCGGTACGATTAACTGCAAAATTGCTTCTTCTTGCACCTTTCATGTATCCTGAGAAGTTGTTGTCGTATTTCCTGGGTGGCCTAGTTGGCCATGCTTTCCTACATAATTCCTCCCACAACTCAGCGAGGCGATTGTGACTGCTAAGGTGTTCCTCCCATGGAACTTCTCTATTGTCTATCCTAAAATCGCCAGCTAACCACATAAGTTTTTCAGACTCATTGCGATGAAAAATGTGATCTTAAGGAAAACCTGACACCTTCGAATGAGAACAATGCATCGGGTTACCCACCTCGGGGAAAATTGGCGGGAGAGAGGGCGGGAAAATTGGTGGGAAAGAGGGCGGAAAATTAGCGGGAGAGATGGACCTAAATAAATGGTTGGAGATGGTCGCAACAAAATTGGTGACAAAATATGGTGGCAATAAATGGAGGTAGAAAGGAAAAAAAAACATAAGTGGATAGTCATATATCTTGTAGAAAGGATACTAATATGTCTGGCACAAATATAGAATAATCTTATGTCTTACACACTGATACTAATATGTCCGATACAAATATAGAATAAGCATATGTCTCATACATAAGTGGATAGTCATGTCTCTTATGGTAGTTAGAAGCGTCAGCCCTGACAACGTCTTGGTTGGCGATCAGGTATCGACTTAGGCGTCGACCAACAACAGGAATCTGAGACCCCTCCTGCTCCTCCTGTTGCTTCTCCTGTGTGGGGATTAGTGGAGGAGTGCTCGAAGTGTCAAAAGTGTCAATACAGGTGGTTATCTACTCCTATATGTTTTCTTGTGTCTCATTATATCATTGTTCCACACGGATTCGAATCTAGAAGGCTGGTGTCTGGATGTAGACGCATAATATCCGTGGGCACCTAGAGACGGCATTGTAAGTAAAAAATATGATGTGATAATTGATAGTGAAAAAGACATACATACTCTGGATATGGCAGCTGAAATGGGAAGCCCGTCGTGGAACTATGTTGTTGTGAAGGAAAGGGTGTCTGAAACATGAAACCAGACGTGGGAACCTGCCACGCCAAACCCCTTGCCTGGTCAGGATGGGGTGGCATGTGTTGCGGTAATATACGTTGTAACACCTGGGGGTGTTACCCTAAGTAGAAAGTTGGTTGCTTTTCTTTTTGCATTGCATCACATGCATCATATGCATTGTACCATGTTTTCCTAATTAACTCAACAACTCAAACCAAATTAAACTTTCAAACATTGTTCAAAAAATTTCTAATTTAAAAATTGCAAACTAAAACAACTCAATTGTTTCCAATAGTTTTGAAATTGAGTTATTTAAATTTGCTTGTTAATAAAATTCCTTTTTATCAACACACTAATGACAAATTCAAATTCAAATCAAATCAATCCTACTTGGCATATTTCAAATGTGGGTTTAAAAATTAAAATCTTGCAAACAATTTAAATTCAATAATGTTTCATAATTGCTTGAGCTTATTAAATAAAATTTGTTGATTTCCAAAAAAAAATTCCAAATCAAACTAATATTTGAAATTCAACTAACCATTTAAAATCAAACTAATATTTCAAATTTTGAAATCAATGCTAACATTGCTTTTATTCACTGTTTTGCAAATTAATAAAAATTATTCCTAAAAGAAACACCCCCAAAAATCTATTCTTTCTCTCTTCCCTTTTCTTTTCTTACAAGCAAAAAAAAAGGGAGAAGGAAAAATAAGTAAAAGGGAAAAGGTGGGCTGAGGCAGCCAGCCATTCTTTTTTCCCTCAGCCCACTACCCAAAGCCCACCACTTAAGCCCGGTACCCCTTTCCTTCGCTTTCTTCCTCCTCGAGCTGTCGTCAGCAGTACGAACCACGCACCACCGCAGGATCATCTCCCCCCCTCCTCTGATGCTTGCCGTACGAGCTCACTGCTCCATAAAACACCCACCTTCCCTCTGCTCGCCCCTAACCTTAGGCCCTAGCCCTAACCCTCTCTTCTCCACGCCGCCGCCACCCGTTTCTCCTCGCTCCACCTCCTCTTCCCTCTCGCTGCTTTTGTTATCTCTGAAGTTACTGAACCCCTTCCATCGCCGGAGAAAAGATCGCGGGAATGGAGCCCCCGCCGCGTCGTCTTCCCCCTGCGCCCCACGGAAACCACCGCAGGGCTCCAGGACGCCGCCGCCGAGCTCGTGGTCGTCTCCGCCGGAGCAGGCCGCACCTCCTCCTCTGTCAGTCGTCGCGGGATTACCCTTCCTCGACAACGCAAGGTGATTCTCCCGTCCGCCCTGGACCACGCTCCCTGTTCCCCCTCCTTGCTCTGCGAGCGTGGCCTTCGTGCCACGCCGGGGTGCGCCGCCGTACCCCCCTCGATCCCTGCCCGTCGTGCAGCAACTGAAGATCGACCACTGCCCGTCAGTTTCGTCAGGGAAAATTGCCCCTCGGCAGATCTACTCAAAAGCACACCAACGCTCTCTGAAGCACAACAGCAGCAGCAGCGCTTTGGTTCTGTCCCTCTCGCGCGCGATACAGGTCGCGGGTTCGACCCCCAGCGTGCCCAAGCGCCACCCCTTTTTTCGATTTTCCGCCCGCGCGCCTGGCCCACGCGTCATTGGCGTTGGTGGCCACGGTGGACCCACCACCGCACCCGTGGCTGCCAGCGTGGCGCCTGGCCCGCGCGTCAGTGGCCCTGGGCGGCTACTGCGCGGTGCAGATCAATTTCATGCACAACTTTTCTCACACAGGCCCCTGTCCCCACCTTTTTCCTTCACATCTAGTCCCTGTAATTCACAAATAAGTCCCTGAACTTAAAACACACATAGAAATTGCAGATAAACTCCAAATTGAAAATGTAAAATATGTTTTTCAGTCCAAATTCAATGTACTTTCTGTTTATCAACCTTGTTTTGCAATTTGGGCAATTGAAATTAATGTTATTTAATAATCCTTAAAAGTGACAAATTAAATGGCATAATTAATAACTTTCAAATGGTTGCTCCAAATTAAATACTCAAAACATGTTTTCCAAACCAAATTCACTTCTCTACCTGTTTAAGTCAGTTGATTTCTGTTTTGAACATTTCAAATTGTTTCAAAATTCAAATTCAAACAATTCATTTAAAATTTGATTAATTGCATAACTATTTCAAATTTAATTCAACTGTCACAAATAAAATATGTTTTCCATGCCATTTTAAACCACCTATCCAAATATGAATTTTGTTTCATGATTTGAGTAATTAAAATTGCTTAAATAATTTTAAACCTTGTTTAAATCATTTAATATTGTTAAAATCATAACTTGGTCAAATTAATTTATTTTTGAAACTATAAAATATGTTTTCCAACCATAAAAGTATAAGCTATTCAAATATGAACCTCAATTACTGTTTTGAACAAATAAAACATCAAATAAGTTCACATTTGAATTAAATTCATTTAATTCTTGCTTAAACTTGTTTAATTCATAAATAATTTATTTGAAATCCTTTTTCAACAAGTGAAACATGTATTCCACCTAAAATTTGGTGTTCTTTCCAAATATGAACTTTGTTATCTATTTTGAACAATTAAAATTGGTGAAAACAACAAATGCTTGTGTGACACCTTTAAGGAACCAAAATTCCATAACTTAATAAACAAATTTTCAAACTTGGTAAACCTTATTTCCAATTGGTTCTATTGTTGTTATTTTGTTGTTTTCCTCATCCATGCATCATACTAAACCACTTTCACCTGTTGGTTAGTTGTAAAACAATTGTTTCAACATTAATTCATGGGCTTTTCCATACGCAACCCAAATTGCATATGGGTCCATTTAATTATGTTACCATGTCAACTAGTTTATCTTTGATGCATCCTTAAAATTGTCATGCATCCATATCTTGATCATGCTGGATCTTTTGCCGTAGTAGTAATTGTTGCATCCGGTGTTTGTTCGAGGTTCGTTGCTTCTTCCCGGATAGGACGTTGAGATGATGTGAGCAACGACAAGTTCTGCGGATGTACCTCTACTTGCTGGATTCCAGGCAAGTATACTCACTTGCTGCCAAATGGCTGCCTTTCATCACTTGTTACCGATTCTTTCCGTTGTTCTTATTCTAGCCTATTGATTCGATGCTTGTGTCTCGATCCTATCATATGTTTACTTGCAGCCCTGATATAGCCTTCCTTCCACTTCCTATTAACTGTTGTTTGTTTACCTTGTTGGCCCTCGTGTCGTAGTTGCATGCTTAGATTTGTTTGTGCTCGAGTCTTGTTATCCTTTGTCGTATCACCTGTTAGTTGATAGTTGGGTTTCAATTCAATCAACAACATGTTAATGTCTGTGGTAATAATAATTTGATGATAAGGCACCGGCAGGAGGCCCGGGTTAGGGTTTTGGAGCCGGCTGGTGTCGAAACTAGGAAAAGAGTCTTGTCTACTGATCCATGATGAGCGTGCTCACCGCATCCGGGAGGTAGTACGGGACCCCCCTCGACTTAGACCTGATTTGCAGCTTGTCCGAAGAGGCACACTTAGTTCGGGTGTTCCATTTGCTCCTTTACATAATGGGTTGGCCCCCCTTGGTTACTGATGATGATGATGATGCATATAGGACGAGTCCTGTAGTGCCGGGGTGTTGTGTCCTGCGGGAGTTTTGCACACCTGCGCTGAGTATTCGGCTGCGTGGCTGGGACCTTATAGCTCCGTGGCTCCTAGGACAGGTTGTAGAGATGGTTTGGGTCGTGTCGAGCCAACCTGAGTTTTAGTTGGTGGCTCGAGTGTGTACGGGTACTGGAGCACACCCTGCAGGGATAAATCTTCTCGAGAAGCCGTGTTTTCCGCGGTTATGGATTACTTGGTGAAAGTACTGGCTAACAAGTACTCAGACAACTTACACCTAATGATAATAACTTGATTAGTAATATAGATTACCTCCACCATATAAATGATGTCACCCTAATAAACAGTGTGAGTTATCCTTGGGTTGCTTCCTTAGTAGGGGGTGACATTGGATGGGTTTGTTTGGTGGTTAGTGTAGTTGGTTACGATACGCTATCTTATCTTCTTTCTGTTAGCCGGAAGTTGTAGCGTGTTTCTGTAGTTGGTTAGTGCAGCCCGCTGCCGCTTACTTGCAATAATCCTTTCCTTTCCGTTGAACCCAAAGAATTTGTATCTTGTGATGACTGGTTACGCCGCTATCTTGTGAGTATGGTTTATCCACTTGCCAGTACTTAACCGTACTGACCCACGAATCCTTTTTCGTGGCTGCATATTCAACATTGCAGTCAACAGGTTTGAAGTCTGACGACGTTAGCTTGGGAATCCCTCCGGCTTGGCCTGGGCAGGGATTGGACGCTCTCGGTTATCTTCAGGACTCTTAGTCCAATTTGTATCTTGTCCGTAGTCGGACGCTAGGTTGTTTTCTTCCGCTGTTATTTGTATCTTTGTATTGTATCAGTTGTATCCTTGGCTCGTTTGAGTCATCTTGTATCTATCTTTTCTGTTGTTGTTGTGGATTATTCGTGAACTGTTGTAATGTTATCACAAGTGGCAACCTGGAATCGGTTATTATGTGTATTTTGGCGGGAATGCTGAAATCTGCATAGTGCCCGGTCTCGGGGCGTCACAAATGGTATCAGAGCCTTGGTTCCGATTCCCGAGATTGTTTCGGTACGAATGGTTATCGAAGCAACGGGTCCGCAAAGCCTGTAGGTTAACCTCGCTAACGGTCGTTGTTTCTAGAGTGTCAAAAACTATTTCTGCTAAGCTATTTTGCGAAAACATCTCAATAGGATTCTTGTTTTCTCCTTATCTCTATTGTGTTTCCCCTCCCATCTTATTTGTTTTGGAGTCTCCCCCCTTGTCTATCTTTCAAAAGTGTTAGGATTCTACGTGGGTGGACGTTTTCTGAGCCCTTAACCTAATAGGTTTGATCATCGGAAGATTCCTGGTGGAAGAACATCGTCGTCACTCCGAGCAAGAATCCCTTGTTAGTGGTGTCGAGGAGATCATCTGGAAGTATGAAGAAATCGATAGTCGAACTTCTTTCCCCTCCCGGGTTAGCAGGTGGATTGCGAGGGCGCAATCCCTTTTTAGTGGTGTCGTCTGTAACACCTGGGGGTGTTACTCTAAGTAGAAAGTTGGTTGCTTTTCTTTTTGCATTGCATCATATGCATTGCACCATGTTTTCCTAATTAACTCAACAACTCAAACCAAATTAAACTTTCAAACATTGTTCAAAAAATTTCTAATTTAAAAATTGCAAACTAAAACAACTCAATTGTTTCCAATAGTTTTGAAATTGAGTTATTTAAATTTGCTTGTTAATAAAATTCCTTTTTATCAACACACTAATGACAAATTCAAATTCAAATCAAATCAATCCTACTTGGCATATTTCAAATGTGGGTTTAAAAATTAAAATCTTGCAAACAATTTAAATTCAATAATGTTTCATAATTGCTTGAGCTTATTAAATAAAATTTGTTGATTTCCAAAAAAAAATTCCAAATCAAACTAATATTTGAAATTCAACTAACCATTTAAAATCAAACTAATATTTCAAATTTTGAAATCAATTCTAACATTGCTTTTATTCACTGTTTTGCAAATTAATAAAAATTATTCCTAAAAGAAACATCCCCAAAAATCTATTCTTTCTCTCTTCCCTTTTCTTTTCTTACAAGCAAAAAAAAAAGGGAGAAGGAAAAATAAGTAAAAGGGAAAAGGTGGGCTGAGGCAGCCAGCCATTCTTTTTTCCCTCAGCCCACTACCCAAAGCCCACCACTTAAGCCCGGTACCCCTTTCCTTCGCTTTCTTCCTCCTCGAGCTGTCGTCAGCAGTATGAACCACGCACCACCGCAGGATCATCTCCCCCCTCCTCTGATGCTTGCCGTACGAGCTCACTGCTCCATAAAACACCCACCCTCCCTCTGCTCGCCCCTAACCATGCACCACCGCAGGATCATCTCCCCCCTCCTCTGATGCTTGCCGTACGAGCTCACTGCTCCATAAAACACCCACCTTCCCTCTGCTCGCCCCTAACCCTAGGCCCTAGCCCTAACCCTCTCTTCTCCATGCCGCCGCCACCCGTTTCTCCTCGCTCCACCTCATCTTCCCTCTCGCTGCTTTTGTTTTCTCTGAAGTTACTGAACCCCTTCCATCGCCGGAGAAGGAGGAGCACGGCGACGGGGGTTGAGCAGCGGCCACGGGCTGCCGATCGCGGGAATGGAGCCCCCGCTGCGTCGTCTTCCCCCTGCGCCCCACGGAAACCACCGCAGGGCTCCAGGATGCCGCCGCCGAGCTCGTGGTCGTCTCCGCCGGAGCAGGCCGCACCTCCTCCTCTGTCAGTCGTCGCGGGATTACCCTTCCTCGACAACGCAAGGTGATTCTCCCGTCCGCCCTGGACCACGCTCCCTGTTCCCCCTCCTTGCTCTGCGAGCGTGGCCTTCGTGCCACGCCGGGGTGCGCCGCCGTACCCCCCTCGATCCCTGCCCGTCGTGCAGCAACTGAAGATCGACCACTGCCCGTCAGTTTCGTCAGGGAAAATTGCCCCTCGGCAGATCTACTCAAAAGCACACCAACGCTCTCTGAAGCACAACAGTAGCAGCAGCGCTTTGGTTCTGTCCCTCTCGCACGCGATACAGGTCGCGGGTTCGACCCCCAGCGCGCCCAAGCGCCACCCCTTTTTTCGATTTTCCGCCCGCGCGCCTGGCCCACGCGTCATTGGCGTTGGTGGCCACGGTGGATCCACCACCGCACCCGTGGCTGCCAGCGTGGCGCCTGGCCCGCGCGTCAGTGGCCCTGGGCGGCTACTGCGCGGTGCAGATCAATTTCCTGCACAGCTTTTCTCACACAGGCCCCTGTCCCCACCTTTTTCCTTCACATCCAGCCCCTGTAATTCACAAATAAGTCCCTGAACTTCAAACACATATAGAAATTGCAAATAAACTCCAAATTGAAAATGTAAAATATGTTTTTCAGTCCAAATTCAATGTACTTTCTGTTTATCAACCTTGTTTTGCAATTTGGGCAATTGAAATTAATGTTATTTAATAATCCTTAAAAGTGACAAATTACATGGCATAATTAATAACTTTCAAATGGTTGCTCCAAATTAAATACTCAAAACATGTTTTCCAAACCAAATTCACTTCTCTACCTGTTTAAGTCAGTTGATTTCTGTTTTGAACATTTCAAATTGTTTCAAAATTCAAATTCAAACAATTCATTTAAAATTTGATTAATTGCATAACTATTTCAAATTTAATTCAACTGTCATAAATAAAATATGTTTTCCATGCCATTTTAAACCACCTATCCAAATATGAATTTTGTTTCATGATTTGAGTAATTAAAATTGCTTAAATAATTTTAAACCTTGTTTAAATCATTTAATATTGTTCAAATCATAACTTGGTCAAATTAATTTATTTTTTGAAACTATAAAATATGTTTTCCAACCATAAAAGTATAAGCTTTTCAAATATGAACCTCACTTACTGTTTTGAACAAATAAAAATTCAAATAATTTCATGTTTGAATTAAATTCATTTAATTCTTGCTTAAACTTGTTTAATTCATAAATAATTTATTTGAAATCCTTTTTCAACAAGTGAAACATGTATTCCACCTAAAATTTGGTGTTCTTTCCAAATATGAACTTTGTTATCTATTTTGAACAATTAAAATTGGTGAAAAAAACAAATGCTTGTGTGACACCTTTAAGGAACCAAAATTCCATAACTTAATAAACAAATTTTGAAACTTGGTAAACCTTATTTCCAATTGGTTCTATTGTTGTTATTTTGTTGTTTTCCTCATCCATGCATCATACTAAACCACTTTCACCTGTTGGTTAGTTGTAAAACAATTGTTTCAACATTAATTCATGGGCTTTTCCATACGCAACCCAAATTGCATATGGGTCCATTTAATTATGTTACCATGTCAACTAGTTTATCTTTGATGCATCCTTAAACTTGTCATGCATCCATATCTTGATCATGCTGGATCTTTTGTCGTAGTAGTAATTGTTGCATCCGGTGTTTGTTCGAGGTTTGTTGCTTCTTCCCGGATAGGACGTTGAGATGATGTGAGCAACGACAAGTTCTGCGGATGTACCTCTACTTGCTGGATTCCAGGCAAGTATACTCACTTGCTGCCAAATGGCTGCCTTTCATCACTTGTTACCGATTCTTTCCGTTGTTCTTATTCTAGCCTGTTGATTTGATGCTTGTGTCTCGATCCTATCATATGTTTACTTGCAGCCCTGATATAGCCTTCCTTCCACTTCCTATTAACTGTTGTTTGTTTACCTTGTTGGCCCTCGTGTCGTAGTTGCATGCTTAGATTTGTTTGTGCTCGAGTCTTGTTATCCTTTGTCGTATCACCTGTTAGTTGATAGTTGGGTTTCAATTCAATCAACAACATGTTAATGTCTGTGGTAATAATAATTTGATGATAAGGCACCGGCAGGAGGCCCGGGTTAGGGTTTTGGAGCCGGCTGGTGTCGAAACTAGGAAAAGAGTCTTGTCTACTGATCCATGATGAGCGTGCTCACCGCATCCGGGAGGTAGTATGGGACCCCCCTCTACTTAGACCTGATTTGCAGCTTGTCCGAAGAGCCACACTTAGTTCGGGTGTTCCATTTGCTCCTTTGCATAATGGGTTGGCCCCCCTTGGTTACTGATGATGATGATGATGATGCATATAGGACGAGTCCTGTAGTGCCGGGGTGTTGTGTCCTGCGGGAGTTTTGCACACCTGCGCTGAGTATTCGGCTGCGTGGCTGGGACCTTATAGCTCTGTGGCTCCTAGGACAGGTTGTAGAGATGGTTTGGGTCGTGTCGAGCCAACCTGAGTTTTAGTTGGTGGATCGAGTGTGTACGGGTACTGGAGCACACCCTGCAGGGATAAATCTTCTCGAGAAGCCGTGTTTTCCGCGGTTATGGATTACTTGGTGAAAGTACTGGCTAACAAGTACTCAGACAACTTACACCTAATGATAATAACTTGATTAGTAATATAGATTACCTCCACCATATAAATGATGTCACCCTAATCAACAGTGTGAGTTATCCTTGGGTTGCTTCCTTAGTAGGGGGTGACATTGGATGGGTTTGTTTGGTGGTTAGTGTAGTTGGTTACGATACGCTATCTTATCTTCTTTCTGTTAGCCGGAAGTTGTAGCGTGTTTCTGTAGTTGGTTAGTGCAGCCCGCTGCCGCTTACTTGCAATAATCCTTTCCTTTCCGTTGAACCCAAAGAATTTGTATCTTGTGATGACTGGTTACGCCGCTATCTTGTGAGTATGGTTTATCCACTTGCCAGTACTTAACCGTACTGACCCACGAATCCTTTTTCGTGGCTGCATATTCAACATTGCAGTCAACAGATTTGAAGTCTGACGACGTTAGCTTGGGAATCCCTCCGGCTTGGCCTGGGCAGGGATTGGACGCTCTCGGTTATCTTCAGGACTCTTAGTCCAATTTGTATCTTGTCCGTAGTCGGACGCTAGGTTGTTTTCTTCCGCTGTTATTTGTATCTTTGTATTGTATCAGTTGTATCCTTGGCTCGTTTGAGTCATCTTGTATCTATCTTTTCTGTTGTGGTTGTGGATTATTCGTGAACTGTTGTAATGTTATCACAAGTGGCAACCTGGAATCGGTTATTATGTGGATTTTGGCGGGAATGCTGAAATCTGCATAGTGCCCGGTCTCGGGGCGTCACATACGTGGACAAGACTGTTGTTGTTGCTGCTCCAGCTACGGCTCGGGGGGGGGGGGGGTTGTGCAACCGGGTGGCGGGCAACGTCCTCTACAAAGGTGCACGTGATATCTACATACACATCTCTCAACTTCACCTCCAGGTGCCTCAAAAAGGAGTGTGGCTGGTCGCGCGGTACTAGATCAGGTTCGGTCGAAAGAGAATGTGCGTAGTCAACGCATTCATTCTGAAGCTCGCGTGTCATTATGACCTAAAATTTGAATAAAATATATGATATTGTTATGAACAAGTATGTAACAACTAGATGAATTAGAAAAGATAAAAATGTGTATTTACGGCATGTTGTCTGGAGCCAGATGTATCATAACTCGGAAAATATATATCTCCTCCGGGTGGGAGTGCTTAATAATGCATATCCATGTTGCGTCCATGTACCGCTGCAAGTAAAGAGTGAGATCAAACCTGAGAGTCTCTACCCATCACTGTCGAGGAAGTTTCCCAAACCGTAATGTACGACTGCAGACTCTGGATCTACACTTCTACCGTTCTAGATCCCCTTCATTGGGATCCTTAAATTGTGGTTTGTGTTCGGTCAGTAAGAGCTGCTTTATCATGTACAAATATGAATGACGGTCAGATATGGAATATCTTAGACTTACTTGTGCACTACCGATGGTAGGGGTTGCTCTATTGGTGGATTACCAACCAAATACCGAAGACCGAATTGCCTCATAACCCTCTATTGAGCCATCTCCTCTACGAAGACATGAACATGATCTTCGTTTTTGTCATCTAGTACACACTATCTCTTTCTCATAGCATAGAAATATCATCAGAGCATCTTCTATCAATGACTTTCTGCGAGTACAGCTGCCAGATAACCCTTGTGTACACATCGGACTGCTCGCTCAACATGGTATGTGCTTGCCTAGTATGATCACTAGAATAGCATCGCTGCAAAGAAAACATGTTAGTTTCATTGTTTTCTTTATGGCAACATGATTTATTAAATTAGAATAAGATACATACCTTGCTACATGTCCAACATGTGGCGAAAGTAGGCATGTCGATGCGATCAGCGTCAAAGTTCTCGCCCAAAGGGAAGGGCTCGTCAGTTATGACTGGTCGTCTAATAGAGAACATCTCCCACGATGATACGTCCATTTTGCATCACTATTTTATATCGTTATTTCCTATTATTCATCGATATATTTCATGTTATGATACATTACTTATGTTATTTCATCTTATTTTGCATGTTTAATAATTATGGGAGAAGAAACACTGGAACCAGAAATCTGATGGAAAAAGCATCGTCGAGATACCCTATTTCAGAAGATCAGAAGAACAGGGGGAAGACCGGAGGATTCTTAGAAGTTCCGAGGAGGAAGTGAGCCAGAAGGGCACCCGGAGGGGCGCCACCTGGGGCCCACACCACCAGACGGCGTGCCCCCTGGTCGCGCTTGGGGGTGGTCTGGCCCCCCTGGCCCACTCATGGGCGCCCCTTACGGGTATTGACCCCCAGGGAACCATAAGCCCCGATACATCGTCAAAGAATTATTTCGCCACCGCCGCGGGGCGGAAAACACCAGAGAGAGAAAAGCTCTCCGACAGGGAGAAATCTTCCAGGGAAATTCCTCCCCGGAGAGGGGAAATCGTCGCCATCGTCACCGTCATCACTCCGGGCTTAATCGAAATCATCATAATCATCATCCTCATCACAAGCACCATCACCGCCACCATACACCTTCATCCCATTGTAACAATTAGAGGTCTTTATCGTTGATCTTCATTAGATCTCTCCCCCGGTGTGGATTACTTGTTAGTAGTTGATTCTTGTGAGACTTATCGGTGTTTACACTTTATGACCATATTGTTATTATCCATTATATCACCTCTGATTATGATCTATATGATGTATCGTGAGTAGTTCATTTAGTTCTTAAGGACATGGGAGAAGTCATGATGTTAGTAGTGAAGTTATGTTGAAGTAATATCTCTCGGTTTGGTATTTAAGTTGTGGTGCTATTCTTCTAGTGGTGTCATGTGAACGTCGACTACATGGTACTTCACCTTTATGGACCTAGGAGGATGCATTATGTATTTGGCTACGAATTGTGGGTTTGCCGGAGTGACAGAAACCTAAACCCCCGTTAGGAAACCAATGCACGAGGGAGTGTTCGGTCCCGGAGTTTTAAGGTTGTGGTTAGATTTATCTTAACTACTTTCTTGTATTTGCGGATGCTTGCGAGGGGTCTAATCACAAGTATGTATTAGTCCTAGTTGGGTGGTGCATTAGCATAGGTTCACCAACACAACACTTAACGAACCAATATATATTAATCAACTAAATGAAGCGAAAGCACTTGACGAAATTCCCATGTGTCCTCGAGAACGTTTGGTAATCATAAGTAGAACTATCCACTTGTCCTTTGCTCTCAAAAGGATTGGGCCACTCGCTGCAATTATTACTAATGTTACTTATTTACTCGCACATTATTTATCTGCTATATCCAAAACAACCAAAAACCTGTTTGCTAGTGTTTACGGTGAATTCTCTATCCAACCCGCTTGTCAACAGCTTCTGCTCCTCGTTGGGTTCGACACTGTTATTTATCGAAAGTATTACGATACACCCCCTATACTTGTGGGTCATCAAGACAATTTTCTGGCGTTGTTGCCGGGGAGTGAAGTGCTATTAAGTGGAATTGGTAAGAGAAACTTTTACTGTGAGTGTTATTTTTATTTTTGTCTGTTGTTTTATTTCATTATGGAGAATACTTTTGATTCTCTATTTAGAGGTACTACTACTATCACTGCTAGGATAGTAGGTGACCTGTTATCTGCTGAATTAGATCCTTATAAAATACCTATGAAAATTGTTGGACGTGTTATGGATAACTGCTATTATGGAGATGGAACTGTCCATCCCGGTGATCATATGCTCTTTATACACGAATTATGCGAGTTATTCAGATGTGCGGGTATTACTATGGATCGAGTTAAAACGAAATTTTCTCTTTATCGCTGAAAGGAAGAGCCGCCGAATGGTTCAAATTACTGAAGTATGGTGAATCCATTGTATGGGAGGAAATTGTACCTCTCTTTTATTCTAAATTCTATCCTCCTAGTGAGATTCATAAAGACCGGAATCAAATATATAATTTCTGGCCTCATGATGGAGAGAGTATTGCCCAAGCTTGGGGGAGAATGAAGTTATTAATGCTCAAATGTCCCTTCATGAGCTCCCGCGTAATGTTGTTATCAATAACTTTTATGCAAGACTTTCTCTTCATGACAAGGATTTATTGGATGCTTCTTGTTTTGGATCATTCACACATATGAAGTAAGAAGCTAAATGGGATCTTCTTGACCGTATTCAAGAGAACACTGAAGTATGGGAGAATGACAAAGGTAGAAAGTCAGGTATAAATTATGATTATGAATGTGTTAAATCTTTTATAGGAACCGATGCTTTCTATAATGTTAGTGTTGTTTGTGGTCTTGATTCTCAAATCTTTGCAAATTGTCTTAAATCTTTTGCCTCCTATCTTGATATTCCTAAAAAATATTATCAGAAATATCATGCACCTTATAAAGATATTGTTCCAGCTAGTAATATAGAAGTGCATGATGTTAATCATGTTGTTCCTGAGCCTTATATTGAATAAATGCCTTTCCGTACTAAGGTGAAAGAACACTCTGTTGTAGCTAGTGTGGTTAATAAGAGCATTAAGAAATCTATTGAACCTGATGAAAAAAATAATTGTTGAACCTGCTGTAGCAATAGTAAAAGATCTTGTTTGTGGAAATGTAGAGGATGAACACATTGTCTTTTGTGAGGATGCTTCAAATATTGTTTCCCATCCTCATAGACCTAAGAAAACTAGCATCGGTCTCAGAGACTATGCGCTTGCTAAAGACTAAATTGGCCTGCCTGGTAGAGGTATGTTGTAAACGTGCACCATGGTTTGAAAACCTATTCAGCAATCCTAACGAATAAAAAGGTATAGTCTAGCCCATTGCTAATCCTAAGGGCTAGTGTTCATGTGCTTTCTGTTAAGATTGGTGAACATTGTTATTATAGTTTATGTGACATTGGTGCTAATTCTAGTGATATACCTTATGATCATTATAAAGAAATTATGCATGAAATTGGTCCTTGTGAGCTTGAAGACATTGATGTAGTTATTCAGCTTGCTAATAGAGAAATTGTCTTTCCGATTGGTATTGTTAGGGATGTGGAAGTTTTATGTGGTAAAACTAAATATCCCACTGATTTTCTAGTACTTGGTAAGGCTGCTAGTAAAACTTGTCCTATTATTTTTAATAGACCTTTCTTGAACACTTGTGGTGCTATTATAGATTGTAAGAGAGAGAATATATTGACTAAATTTGATGGAAAATCTTATGAGTTCAATTTCTCCAAATTTGCTAGAGCACCTTATGAATCTAAATTACCTGATGAGAATTTTAAAGTTGAACAACTTGCTTCTATTTATCTTGCTCCTAACAATGCTTTGCAGAAATATATGGAGGATCATGAAAGTGAGGTCTTTATTAAAGAGAGAAATGAGATTGACGATATTCTTCTTCGTCAAGCGATGATACTGAAACATAATTTACATGTGGAAGACTTGGGTACCACATTGCCACCCAAGGAGGATTCCATGTTTGATTTAACCTTTGCTTGATGATCTTAAGTACTCTTATATTGATGATAAGAAAATATATCCTGTTATTATTAGTGCTAAACTTTCAGGTGAAGAAGAGGAAAGATTATTGAGAATTTTGAAGAAACGCCGTGGAGCTATTGGTTACACTCTGGATGATTTGAAGGGGATTTCTCCCACCATATGTCAGCATTGTGGTGACCCAGCACACCAATGCACGTGTAGTGCGCAAGTCGGTGATATAATACTCATAGAAGGATTTATCCGTGAATATTACATCTCTCAGAGTGGTACAACAGAAACACAGCGGGACCAGGAAAAACTATAGGATACAAACTTCATTACAAAATCTTGAGAATCTCTTTGATGAATCAAGAAGATCTCATACAAATGAACATCAGAAGAAGCAATGCGAAGATCCAAGCCGGAGAAGAACTCTAGCTCAGAACTAAATCCACTATGGCTGATGTCAGCCCTAATCTATGGCTTGTAACAGCTAAGTCCGAGAACGTTCTCCACCTACACCTTGATGGCATCTCTTCCACCAACGTTGTTGATGATAATGCTTTACTGACTAAGTAATAGATCACTCCACCTAGTTTCATGAGGTAGTGATGGCTTCACGATGATGTCTTCCATAGGGCTTCAACTCTAAGCAGGGGGTCAAACGGGAACGAATGAGTAACGAGTGTTACTCAGCAAGTTCATGATATATGGTGGGTAGTTTGATGCACTAACTACAGGTTTGGACTCAAAAGAGTCATAAGCTAATGCAAGGTTTTTGTTAATATTTCTTCAAGAGGTTGCTTTTAATTCTGAAAACTATGCCCGCCAGATCTTCACAGGACTAGAACTTCATGGAGTTACCTTTCCTGCGGCGTTCGCATCTCCTTCCCGGAACAGGGGGTAACATGTAACATCCTTTTACACTCTGCAGAGGTGCATTACTTTACCCATGGACGACTAAGACCATGTTGCACAACCAGGCTCGAGATCATGTCCACACCCACATAGGTGTGGGGCCCGGTTGTTGGTCCAAGCCAAACCGTACTTCTCCGCATAACGCATGCCCACCCATTTTCACCAGGAGGTTGAACCCCTGATTCCACCCCTCACGATGGATATCTAGGCGCCCCTGGTAGACCATCATAGACCCTAGAGTATGCGGGAATTAAGGGATCCCACCCATGTGCATGTAGTCTCACAAGACCTACAGCGTACGTCTCTGGCATCCCGTTGACATGCGAACGAGACAAGATCACAACTGACTTACTCCCCCCATAGAAGACCCATGGTTAACGCGGTATTTACGGCTCAAGAATCCTGACGATAGTTGTTGTTAATTCCTAGGTAATACTTTCCCATGTAGATGGAACCTTCCTTTGACCTATTCATCTTACCATGGTCCCATCCGCCCACCAAACAGAACACTACCACTCGGGTAGTCATTCAATTAGTCATATTATTATAAAAATAGGATCATGCATTCTTTTGAGCATAGGTGGTAATACTATAGGGTTTTTGCAAATAGTTCGTTATGAAATACTGCAAAAGATATGAGCAAGTGATGAACTTGCCTGAGGTTGAAATAACAATAATAATCCATGTCTCTGGGGTTCGAGGGCCGCGTAGAAAATCCCAACATCTGAAAAAAGCAAAGTAGTCCCGGTAAGGACTACAGAAAACACTGGCAACATGATACATGCATAGTAATGAGATGCATCGCGAAATACCCTGGAAAATACCCCAGCTTACAATTGTAAGCTACGTTTGATACGATAAATTAATCACACATGTTTTAGGTGAATTGTTTCATTACTTGTGGTGATGTGGTTATTTCTTGTTTTAGACTTACATGTGTTTCACTTTTATTTATCACATCAATTGTTATCATGTTTAAGTAAAAGTTTTATCATGGGATTAGTTAATAAGACAACAACACATGAAAAACAACTATTGAAAAGATAATACACATGTTTGATTTTATGTTCAAAAGTGTAGAGCTAATGACAAAGAGTTAAATTAAAAAATGATGATTTAATACAACTAACTCTATCATCACATAACTTGCTAATGACCATGATTATAGGTTTTGTATGTGTGAAAACATTTAAGGATTATTAGTAAGGAAGATAATGATGTGGTAGTTATTTCTAGTTATAATGGAATATTATGGAATTCCATTATACCTTTACAATCAAGTTTATAAGTTAAACAAAAAAAACTTAACATATTTGAGTTGAAAATGTTTTTCTCTTTAATTTGGTATATCATTTGAAGTATTCTGAAAATTAATTAAATGATGAGGCAAAATATTGCACGCATGAAAACTTGGCCAAATGACCTTGGAAACATCATAGATGAGTTGCATTTTTCATTTGGAGCATTTTGGTATATAACTTGTAATTTTCTGATTTTATGAATTATTTATTATTTTTCTCAATTTTTAAATGATTAATTTAATTGAGAAAATGTTTAATTTTAAATTTTATCAAACATTTTTGAAAATTTGATAAATAAATAGATTATATTTTTCTGATTAATTCGGTATATTTTTTTTGATTAATGGATTAAAAGTTATTGATTTAATAAGATTTATTTATTTTCTGCCAATATTTAAATTGACAGGTGGGACCCACCTGTCATATTCAATTTAAAATAAAAATAAAAATAAAAGGAAAAGAAAAATAAAAGAAATCCTCCCATGGCATCATGATGACGTCACAGATTACGTCACCATAGCTCGAAACCTCTCAGATGGATTGCAATCCATGAATTCACTACAAATTAGCTCAATTCAGTTGTTCCACTAGGTAGAGGAGCCCACGACGAGTGCATGGGTGGTGGCAACATGACCAAATGGTCAAGGGGTCGCCGACGGCGAGCATAACGGCGGCGGCGCTTCTCGGGTTACAGCAACACGGTGATTCCGTGGATGAAATTCAAAAGCGAAAGCACCACGAGGTGCGGCCGCTCACCAAGATGGTGCTGGTGCTGGTGGTTGGGCACGACGAGCTTCCTAGTGACGGCGAGCTTCCACGGCGGCCGGAGCAGAGAGAAAAGGGAACCGGAAAATTCGCGGGCTCCCGGCCAACTCCGCCCGTGCGCAAGCTCGAGGAGGTCTAGGAGGATACAACGCACCTCCCAGTGGTTTCAGTTGCCCTCGAGGCGGCCGGAATCGACGGCGTGCGGCGGCGCCGGAAGAACTAGGGTTTCGGTTTTCTTTGCACGGAGGAAACGAGAGAGAGGGGAAAGTGGCTGAGGGGATAGAGGAGGGTGTGGGCAACGTCGTGATGTACTTCTCCTTCCGAGGGCGGCTAGCAGGAGGTGGCAAGGCGATGTCGGCGGTGACAACACGTTTCTGTCGGCCTGGAGGAAGACAAAAGGAGATTTTTTCGCATAACCCCCTGAGAATATTTGAAAATTGCACATAAACCCTTCTGTGGCTGAAAACAGAATGGAAGTGATGTTTTCAGGGCCTTTTTGTCAATAGAAAAATTATTAAAAATTATATTTGGAAAGCTCATCAAATTTGCAACCTCACCATGTTTTGTTATGGTGAATTTGAGCAATATTTGTATTTTTTTATTTAGGGTGCTAGATTAAGTGATTTTTGTTATTTCTCCCCCTTTAACTGTTTAAATGGCTTTAGAATTATTTTAAGCATGGTTATAATGAGCACACAATGAACATATGGTTTAATCAGGTGAAATAACTTAATTGGACAATTTTAAGTGTAATCCCTTATAGAAAGTAATTTAGTAAAACTACTTGGTACTGGTTATATACACTGTTATGAAAATCATTTAATATGGAATTTTATTCCATGACACCAAATGATTTTAATGGGTGAAGGAACATGTTTTCTTTTTATAATACTATGTTATTTTAATAGTTAAAACTCTTACAATTTTGGTTGACATTTAACTTAGGTGGGTGTAAGCCTTATTTGATAAATTGGGTTCTTTACCAAGTGGAAAACATGTGTGTCTTTGGAACCTATTTTTTTTGTTTTTCACCAGTTTCCAAATGTGGATATTATCTCATGTTGTTTTAGAAAATGTAATCAGTTACTTGGTTATGTGTAGATGATTTTTTTTATCATCTGTTAGTCTTATGTATGAAAAGGATATGGGAAACAAGGTATTAAGCATGTTACCATTAACCTCCACATATCACAAGACATGTGGATGCAATGGCTAGTTATTATTTCATACTTGATAATTATTTCCATTAGAGATATTATTATGAGCTCCTCATCTCTAATGAGCTTGACAAAGGTTATTGGTTCTCTAATATATCCTAATGATTCACTGGATAAATTCTTATGATCCCTTACTGAGGCAGTGTTGCTTCTTGTGGTCTTCTGTTGTTTTATGTCCTATTCTCTAGTTGCCACTTGTCTTCAGACATTACCTTGGTTCTTTGCAAGAAACATTTTCCTTTGTTGGTCTCTTGACTTAAGAACTTCACCACTAGAGCTTGTATGGTATATGGAGTGGTTCCCAGATACTAACTTCAGTAGTAAGTTGTAGCTCCTGATGAAATGAGTACATTTGATTCCATAACCATTTCATTCTTGTGGTGTATTCAATTATGATGAAGATTAGCTTATTTAAACTCAGTTGTTTTAATTCTTACAGGAATATTCTGTTCACAAGGTTGGCCTGACCTTGTAACCAAATTATTCTCATAAAACACCAAACACTTGGATTTCAACATGTTGCTTGTTTTCTTCCTTATTTATAACTTGCATGTGTGGTTCAAGTCATACTGTGGTTTATTATTTTCTCCTTGTTATTCTTCTCCTTTTAGGGATCATGGTTTTATATATAGCAGAATGTAAGTGTATTTTATAACATCAATTTTCCCTATGCATATAAGAAGAATTTGTTGACAAGTTTGCAAGGCTTGCCCTCAAATTACTTTTCATATACAAATGGCTGATAGATACAAGGTTATCAAACCATATGATTATTTGTATATGACACTCAATTGTTAGAGCCTGCAAAAGTGATTTGTTAACAAGGTTGCAAACTTGTTACCAAACTACTTCTATATAACACCAACATTAGAATACCACATTGTTTCTAGATAGTTTAATAAGAATTGATCTTGGTGTAGGATTTTCCAAATTCTCTAGGATAGATTGAGTTAGCACTTCTAAGACAACCTAAAGAATCATTATGTAGATCTTCTTGTGGTAGTTCCTCCTTTCTTGTGGGTTGCTTCTCTTGCAGAATGACTTAGAGAAGATTAGGAAAAAAGATAGAATGGTCTTGACAACATAACAAGATCTAGATTAAGAGTTGGTTCATGCTTTTATTATCCTTCAATATACTTGTCATTTTATTCCCCATAAGATATGCACTTGTGTCCTATATGTTTTGTTTTACTTAGCTTTCACTTCAATTCCTATAATAAAGGTTATAACTTGTTATTATCCATTAGATGTATCTAGAGATACTTTAGTTGTGGAATTGTTGATTTGGATAGAAATGTGGAATGTTTGTGGAATAATGACTTAAGATAGTAAGTTGATAAAATGGTTCATTGATGTGTTGATATCTCATATGCTCACTTGTATGAAATGATTGAGACAATGAGCATGTGAAAGTTATTGGGTTTAATGACTTATTTCATAGTTGTTAGCTGTTTTTCTCAGGTGTCATGTTGTTACTTCATATTCTTCTCTTTATTACCTTTGTCATACATAATGCAGATATAGGGGTTTGGGGATACCATAAGTAATGATCAAGGTTTAACAGTAGGTTATGAAGTTTTATTTCTTCTTTTAGGTACTTCTTTTATGGTCGAGGAGATATGTACATATTCGATAAATATGTTAATACAATTATTAAGACATTTCCCACTGGTGGGTTTTGGGTTAACACCTGTTTGTATCATTTATGTTCTATTGAATCTTTATTATTTACTTGTGAAGGTTCACTTAATAGATACTAAATAATTTGGAAAGATGTTGTGTGAATGCTTGATAAATAAAGAGTTATTGTTTTATGGGCCATAACATCTCTGTTTATGAGATGGTTCAATTGTGTATTGCTCCTTTGTGAAAGTATGATTATCATTTATGTGATTTGGATTCTCACCCCTCTTTGAGTTCTAGATACCTAGTGATTTATCCCAAGTCACTTAAAGACTTGTGGTTAAGATTGTTGAGAGTTTGTGTTGGTCACAACCAATCATTGTTTGTGTTATCAGGTGATTTGGTTTCTTAAGATACATGTTATAAAGATCACTCCAAATGTACTCTTGACTAGATGAACTAGACCCATTTCATCATGTCAAGTGAAACATTGGTCACTTTGATTCGTATAAACTTTCGCGACAATATTTCCCGTATTTTTAGATGCATGCTTTGCAAATGCACATATTATATTTAGATCCTTATAACCTCCCAAACCCTGGGACGTTACAAGCATGCTATCAATATTGAACCTGATGCAAAGACAGTTGTTGAACATCAACGCCATTTAATTCCTAAGATGAAGGAAGTGGTAAGAAATGAGGTATTAGACCTTCTTGATGCTGGTATTATTTTTCCTATTGCTGGTCGTAAATGGGTAAGCCATCTACATTATGTCCCTAAGAAAGGTGGAATGACTGTTGTGCCTAATGAAAATAATGAGCTTATTCCAACAAAAGTGTAGTAGTTGGTTATATAATGTGCATTGATTTTAGAAAGGTTAATAAAGTCACTAAGAAAGATCACTATCCTTTACCCTTTATTGACCAAATGCTAGAGAGGCTGTCTAAGAAAACTCATTTTTGCTTTCTTGATGGTTATTCTGGGTTTTCTCAAATTTCCGTTAGGGCAAAAGATCAAGAGAAAACAACTTTTACTTGTCCTTATGGAAATTATGCTTCACTACAATACGAATAGGCCTACAGCTACACATAAATTGCAACGATAACAATATATGTATCTGCAATCCATCCGCACGATCAAGTTTATCTATGACACCTAGATTGGCATCCCCTTGTTAACTGCCCAAACCTAACCCCAAAAAAACCTAATCCCGATCCCCATTCTCCTCTAAGCCCACATTAACCATAGGAGCAGCCGCCACAAATCAATCCTCCATACCTTCTTCTCCGGCTCCCGCTCCGTTTCCCATCCAATGCCCAGCAGCGTGGTCGCCTCATCACTATTGGCCTCATCCCCACCCTCACACTCCTCCAAGTCGCAGAACACGACCTCGCCTACCTCTCCTTCCCAAGGCAGGGCGGGGACTACGCACCTCCGTGGTGCTCAGGGTCGTCGAGCGCAGGGGTCCGGCGGTCAGCTGGGGTTCATACTGCTGCCGCCGCCGCTGTCTACGGGTCTATGTGCTGCGATTGGGACTGCCGCTGCGACTCTGGGTCTTCTGCGGGGACAGGCGCAGTGCGTCATCAGATTCAGAGAGGTCCATTCGTCGCCCAAGCTTTACCAATTTCGGCTCCATTCATCTTAATCTTTGTTTAAGGGATGGTTCTGTCATTTGATTCCATCCTAGTTCTAGCTGAATAAATAAATGGGTGTCATGGAACCTTCTTTCATTGCAAGGGGGGAGACGCCATGTAGAGTTTTGGTCAAAGTTTTAAATAGCCGGCTATAGCCAGGCTATAGCCTTCCGAGAGGCTCGGGGCTACGGCTAGAGCCTTCAGAGGCTATATGGAGAATAGCCGCTAATAGCCCGGCTGTATGGATATAGCCCGGCTATATCCCGTCTAAGGGATCAAAAAAATTGAACCAAAATTTGTTACCTCCATCAATTTCGGAGCCTAAATCAATCACCGTTGGTTGTTTAATTGCTGTTGTGAGGTGCGAGTGCGATACATAGTGATCTGGTTTCAGAACCGCTGAACTGTGTTATGAATAGTTCTTATTTAAACTTCTGATTGTTCGTTCATCTTATATGATTATGTTGTTACGTTATGCGTTTGCGAATAATATTATATAAATAATTATATGTTGTCTAAATTTTACCATTTTTTCAATATTCTAGTAAAACGGCTATATGGTTATAGCTCGGCTATAGCCTGGCTATAGCCTTTCGTAGCTTCTGAAATCGCCGGGGCTATTTGCAATAGCCCGTTATTTTAAACTTTGGTTTTGGTCTAATCTTAGGGAGTCACATGTTTGTAGATAGGTCGTGAGCAGAGAGAGCAGTTCGTAGTATATCTTGAGCATAGATAAAAAAATTGTGTGGTATATGCTTTGGTTGTACATGCAGGAATGTTTCTGAAGAAAGAAGAATCAACTTTTTTATAGGAAATTTGTCAGCTTACTCTTCTTATTGTGATGTTCCCTAGTATGAATTTCACTATTAATTCAAATTTCATAGTTGAATGTTACTAATTTGACAATCTGAGATCATCTAGATGGCTAGTGATGAACTTAATTAAACACGAGCATGTCCTTTACAACCAGTTTCATGTTACAATAAGGGACTTATTTTCTTATTGCATCTAGTTTTATTAATTCAGAATTGCATAGATGTGATAAGTTTCTTTACGAGCTCAATGCGGCCGCCTTTCCTAGTTTAGATGTTCCACTGTTGTGTACCTTGTGGGCATGTAAATAAAAAGTTTATCATCATGTAGCAGCACTTGTTGTTGCTTCTGTTTGCACTTGAAAGTGTATCAACATTGGTAGAGAACCGTAGGTTTTCTCTTTTGAATATTAATTATATCTATGTACAAACACTAATGCAATGCCCTGTGTTTCACATTGGTATTTCTTATGATGCTAAATGACCAGGTTTGGCCAGCCAAACAAAGCCAACTATGCGTACACAAGACCCGGTGAGACGATGCATCAGATCTGAACTAAAAGATTGTCTAAATGTTCCATGGTATTCGATGCGAAGGTTCCTTCAGTTGTCCATAGTTATTATTTGCAATAGTGTTGATATACAGTGGCGATGGATAATATTAATATAGTGACACACCTTTCTATTAGTCTTCTGAAGAACATACTTTGATGATTTTCTCAACTTATGCATCCGAAGATTCGAGCTAGGTATATGGTCCTCATCTATTATACAACATGTTTTTTCTTACCCTCGTTGATCTTTTATTACACATCATGGGACTTCTAATTTCTCCAGAAATTGTTGATTTTGTTGTAGACATCCTTATGACAAATCTCAAATCGTACATGTTGTTTTCTTGGGTAAGTAACAAAAACAAATATATGGTAGGTCAGCATGCTCATTTGCTTGTTATATGTTGTCCAAATATGTTTGTGATATTCATTTGTGCAGGACAGGTCTAAATGCACATTTACTGGACGCGGTACACTGGGGAATAGGCACAAACCAATAGTACCGAAGGAATTGAGGAATAAGGAAGAACCAGCTAGCCTGGGAGGAAGGGGAATTTTCACCATCTTAACTGGAACGGAAATTCATTGGGTATGCCTTCGCCCTTCGCCGCTTCATGTACACGTACTTACTTAGTTACCTCTTATACTAGTACAACCTATTGATGCGTACAAATTACAATTCCCAACAAGCATGTCCTGGTGTAGATTATCTGAAGAACCTTGTTTTCGCAGTGATGTTGATGCTTCGTTTGCAGTCATCCATTTGGTCAACCTTTCATTACACGGAATGATCTGCATTGGAGCTTGAATTAAGCTGGTAGAGGGCACGGCTCAGTCCCTTGTGTGCCTGAATATCCCCATAGGAAGGAAGGTAGTCCAGTAATTTATCCACTCGGTATACCTTAGTGTGTTCACAGTATACCTTAGTCCCAACTAATTTTGCTGTAGGTTACCGGAAAAGTTGGTTTGTTGCATCATTTTTAAATCTTGTTTTGCTGCCACATTGGTTATAAAACACATTATTTTTGCAGGTGGAGAAGACCAGCGAGGATTGCTATATTTGGATTCTACATTAGAAGCAATGAATAGGATTAGCTAGTATATTTTGAAGCAAGATTGTAAGATGTGTACTCTTAAGATATTTTTCATGTAAGGGATAATGATTTCAATATCAATATATAAAATTATTTCTCCATGCATTCATATTCTCGAAGTGTATGTGCTTTCACATTTTATCTTATAAAGTCTATATTTTCTCGTGGAGGAAAAAAACACTACCATCGAAAGGCCACTCTGTCTTGAAAATAATATATATTTTTAATTAAAATTATTCAATCCGTTCTGTTCCAACAAATATAATTGTTGGTCAACATCCGTTGCCACTTTGCAACGCCTTATTCAATGGTTACCAACGCACACATATTCGTTGCCTTATATCTTTGCAACGCCCTATATTGCATCGCATACTAAATTTGTTGGTAAGAGACCTAGCAACGCATATATGGGCATTTAGATACGGATGTGTGCGTTGCTGTAGGGGGGTTCTTGTTGTAGTGCTTATAGATGTATGCCTTTTGGTTTATGCAATACTCCTGCTACATTTCAAAGATGCATGTCTGCTATTTTTCATGGTTTTTGTGAAGAGATTGTGGAAGTATTCATGGATGATTTCTCTGTCTATGGAACTTCTTTTGATGATTGTTTGCACAACCTTGATAAATTTTTGCAGAGATGTGAGGAAACTAATCTGGTTCTTAATTGGGAGAAATGCCACTTTATGGTTAATGAAGGCATTGTTCTTGGACATAAAATTTCTGAAAGAGGTATTGAAGTTGACAGAGCTAAAGTGGAAGCAATAGAGAAGATGCCCTGTCCTAGGGATGTTAAAGGTATTCGTAGTGTTCTTGGTCATGCTAGTTTTTATAGGAGCTTTATTAAAGATTTCTGTAAAATATCAAAACCTCTTACTAATATTCTTCAAAAAGATGTACCTTTTGTTTTTTATGATGATTGCAAGGAAGTTTTTGAAACTTTAAAGAAGACTTCAACTACTGCTACTATTGTTCAACCACCTGATTGGAACTTACCTTTTGAAATTATGTGTGATGCTAGTGATTTTGTTGTAGGCGTTGTTCTTGGACAGCGCGTAGATAAGAAATCCAATGTTATTCATTATGCTAGTAAGACTCTTGATGCTTCTCAAACAAATTATGGTACTACTGAAAAATATTTCTTAGCTGTAGTTTTATCATGTGATAAGTTTAGACCTTATATTGTTGATTCAAAGGTTACTATTTATACTGATCATGCTTCTATTAGATACCTTATGGAAAAGAAAGATGCTAAACCTAGGCTTATTAGATGGGTGTTGCTTTTATAAGAGTTTGATTTGCATATTGTGGGTAGGAAGGGTGCTAAAAATCATGTTGCTGATAACTTGTCTAGATTGGAAAACATTGTTTTTTATCCTATTCCTTTTAATGATAGTTTTCCAAATGAACAGTTAGCTGCAATAAAAGTAAAATCCCACTATAGTCCATGGTATGCTGATTATGCTAACTTTATTGTTTCCAAGTATTTGCCTCCAACATTTATAGCTCAACAAAGAAGAAAATTCTTCTATGATTTGAGGCATTATTTTTTGGATGACTCACACTTATAGAAAGAAGGAGTAGATGGGATTATGAGAAGATGTGTCCCAGATCATGAACAACGAGAAATATTGAATAAGTACCATCGTAGTGCTTATGGAGGACACCAAGCTGGAGACCGAACCGCACAAAAGTTTCTACAATCAGGTTTCTATTGGCCTACTCTCTTTAAAGATGCACGTAAATTTATTTTTTCTTGTGATGAATGTCAAAGAGTTGGTAATATTTCTAGACGTAATGAAATGCCTCGTTATTCTCTTGCTATTGAACCTTTTGATTGTTGGGGATTTGACTTTATGGGCCATTTTCCTCCTTCAAATGGTTATACACATATTCTTGTTGTTGTTGATTATGTTACTAAATGGGTAGAAACTATACCTACTAAAAGTGTTGACGGTGAAACCTCGTTAAAAATGCTTAAATATGTTATTTTCCCTAGGTTTGGTGTGCCTAGATATCTTATAAATGATGGAGGGTCTCACTTTATTCATGGTGGTTTTAGAAAAACCCTAACTAAATATGATGTTAATCATAGAATTGCCTCAGCTTATCATCCTCAAACCAGTGCGCAAGTAGAATTATCAAATAGAGAAATTAAATCTATCTTGCAAAAGACTGTTAATAAATCTAGGAAGAATTGGTCTAACAAGTTGAATGATGCTTTATGGGCTTATAGAACTGCTTATAAAAATCCTATGGGTATGTCTCCTTATAAAATGGTTTATGGAAAAGCTTGTCACTTGCCTTTAGAATTAGAACACAAAGCTTATTGGGCAGTGAAAGAACTAAATAAATATTTTAAACTTGCTGGTGAGAAAAGAATGCTTGATTTGAATCATTTAGATGAATGGAGATGTGAAGCTTATGAAAATGCTAAACTCTTTAAAGAGAAAGTTAAAAAATGGCATGATAAAAGGATCCTTAAAGAGAGTTTCATGTTGATGAGAAAGTTCTATTGTATCGGTCTCATCTCAAAAAATTTGCAGGAAAATTACTCTCTAGATGAGAATGACCTTATATTATTGAAGAAGTGTATTGTTCGGGTGCAATTAAAATTGCTTCCCTCAAAGATAACACTACACAAATGTTAAATGGACAAAGACTCAAACATTATATTTCTGGAGATTCTTATGATGAAGATGTTGATGTTATTCAAGTGATGACTCCGGAGAAGTTCATTAGAGAGAAGATTCCAGAATCTGAGAGTCCGTTTTCGAATAGGTAATAAATATGTTAAGAAAAAGTTCGCAGAATACCTTTTAAGTTATACATTATTGGTTTTTGGAAAATATGAAAAATACTGAGCCGAAGAGGAGTTGGAGACGGTGCCCGAGGGCACGATACCATGCCTAGGCGCGGACCCACCCTTGGCCGCACCTGGCTATGGTTTGGGCGCCCCGAAGCCCCTCTCCGACTCGTTTTCGACCTGGACTTTCCTTTTGTTACGCATATTTTTCATATTTAATCCCCCGGACCCCCCGAGGTCCGTATATCGTTTTCTCGTTGTGATTTTGTTTTGGCATGTTTCTGCCAGGAGTTGTTTTCAGTTTAGAAGCACCATGGTCTCTGCCAACAACAACAAGGGGAAGGGCCCAAAGGAAGATGATCTCCAAGACCGGAAGCCGAAGGAGGAGATTGATAGTGGAGCCGAAGGAGATGTAGATCAAGACTCACGCGTGCGCCCACGTGCTACCATCACAAGAATTGGAGTGGTTGCAAAACCTTTCACGGAAACAGCGAGGATGAGCACTAGAGGGAAGGCCCCACGTCACTGTTTAGCTTCAAGGACACCCGTCCCAGGTGTAGGAAGCTCTCGACCCAACGAATTGTGGAAGAAAGATCTTTATGGCTGGGATTCACCATCTAACAAGCACCCAAACCATATTGAGCGCAATACGGAGGTGATGCGTATGATTATGTCCGCAATTGAAGATTTGAAGAAATCCATTGATAAAATTATTGAGAAGGATTCACTACCACCACCACCACCACCGAAAAATTGATTCGTCATGGGTATTGGCATCCCCTTGGCTTGTTCCAAGCTTGGGGGAGTGCCGCTGTATCACATCTTTATCTTTAACCTTTTCACCTTTTAGTAGAATCATATCATGAGTAGAGGAAATATCATATAGAATGGTTTGCAGTATGGAAGTATCACTCTTTAGTTGGTTATCGTTGTATCCCTTGGTTTTAGTTGCCGTTATGAAATATTAATGAGAAGTTTCATCATCTTCTACACTTTAATTTAGCTTGAAATTTATGTTATATGTTTGATCTTGTTATTAGTATTGGTATCAATATTGGAGCATCAAGCTAATCTAGTTGGTTTTGGCAAACTTAGCATTGTTCAGTAGCAACAATACTTTGAGACTTAAGTAGAAAAGAGGGAGTTTCATGTAGATATATTGTTCCATGATCTTTCTTTCTTGCTAGCCCATAAGCTTAGTATTCTTAAGTAAGATTGTTTGTACTTCTCAAGGAAGATTGCATGATTGGTTTTATCACATTTATGGCTGTTTGTTTTCCCTCAACTCTTATGATTGCTACCCAACCTTGCTAGCCAAAAACCTGTACTGAGAGGGAATGCTTCTCGTGCATCCAAACCTTGATCCCAAAACCATGTCATTTGTGTCCACCATACCTACCTATATGTGGTATTTAACCGCCACTCTAAGTAAATTGCTTGCGTGCTACCTTTAAAACTTTCAAAATTTTCCTATTATGCGTTCCTTTTTTAGCTCATGAGGACCCAAATAGAGAATATTTATCTCACTTGTTGATTGGACTTTACACACTTGGACTAGTGGATTCATCCTTTTATCCAAATGCTAGAAGAGCTGGCAGCGGGGTGCCCAGCCCCAAACTAATACAACAAATTCTCTTCACTATTTTTGCCCCTGATTTATCAGTCAAAGCATAATTGTGTAAACAAAAGAGAAAAAGGGATGACCTTCTACACCAGTTGCATCCTTCAGTGGGATCCTCTCTTGTGAAGTCTAGTTGGCTTGTGACATACTATATTTTCTGTTTGCCATTCGTTGACATAGATATACACACCTCTCTAAAAATTAGACACTCCTCCATGGTATGTGATTGTTCGCAGACACCCGACGATTTGGTTAGCCATGGTTTGTGAAGATGGTTGGGAGGAGTGTCAAACATTTTGTGCCTCTGTTTATTGAATAAAAGCTCTACATGAGTGATCCATGCTTCCCTCTGTGAAGGGCCTATCTTTTACTTTTATGTTGAGTCAGTAAACCTATTTCTTTCTGTCTTAAGCAAACATTTGAGTTGTTGTGACTCATCCATCTATATGTTGATTTACTCAATCATGTTCCTTATTCTTCCTTGTTTAGTATAAATGTTTCACCCGTTTGAATACCACTTTGAATGTTAAACTTTGCAAATATAATCTCTAATATAAAGACTCTGATTGAAATATGAATACATTGTTAATTGTTCTCTGACCAAGAACGAAGTTTGCCTTCACCAATTTTGATTTCCTTTTTGCACCTTTATTGTGACTCCATTTACTTGTTTCAAATTGAATTATATGAGAACTAGTTACTTGCTAAAATGACTAGTGTATTCATAGATGTGATGCTTCTTGTACGTATTTATTTACCGACACCTCACTGCATAAACCTGTGGTCATGTTTACCGAGTTTAGTTTCGCTTGGGGACAAGGGAGGTCTAATCTTGCGGAGAGTTGATACGTCGATTTTGCATCACTATTTTATATCGTTATTTCCTATTATTCATCGATATATTTCATGTTATGATACATTACTTATGTTATTTTATCTTATTTTGCATCTTTAATAATTATGGGAGAAGAAACACCGGAACCAGAAATCTGATGAAAAAAGCACCGTCGAGATATCCTATTTCGGAAGATCAGAAGAAGAGGGGGAAGACCGGAGGAGTCTTAGAAGTTCCAAGGAGGAAGTGAGACAGAAGGGCACCCGGAGGGGGGCCACCTGGGGCCCACACCACCAGGCGGCGCGCCTCCCTGGCCGCGCCTGGGGGTGGTCTGGCCCCCCTGGCCCACTCCTGGGAGCTCCCTTTCGCGTACTTGACCCCAGGGAACCCTAAGCCTCGATACATCGTCAAAGAATTATTCCGCCGCCGCCTCGGGGCAGAAAACACCAGAGAGAGAAAAGCTCTCCGGCAAGGAGAAATCTGCCGGGGAAATTCCTCCTCGGAAAGGGGAAATCGTCGCTATCGTCACCGTCATCACTCCGGGCTTCATCGAGAACATGATCATCATCATCCTCATCACTAGCACCATCACCGCCACCGTCCACCTTCATCCCGATGTAACAATTAGGGGTATTTATCGTTGCTCTTCATTAGATCTCTCTCCCGGTGTGGATTACTTGTTAGTAGTTGATGCTTGTGAGACTTATCGGTGTTTATCGTGAGTAGTTCATTTAGTTCTTGAGGACATGGGATAATTCATGATGTTAGTAGTGAAGTTATGTTGAAGTAATATCTCTTGGTTCGGTATTTAAATTGTGGTGCTATTCTTCTAATGGTGTCATGTGAATGTCGACTACATGATACTTCACCTTTATGGACCTAGGAGGATGCATTGTGTATTTGGCTACTAATCGTGGGGCTGCCGGAGTGACAGAAACCTAAACCCCCGTTAGGAAACCAATGCACGATGGAGTGTTGGGTCCCGGAGTTTTAAGGTTGTGGTTAGATTTATATTAATTACTTTCTTGTATTTGCGGATGCTTGCGAGGGGTATAATCACAAGTATGTATTAGTCCTAGTTGGGCGGTGCATTATCATAGGTTCACCTACACAACACTTAACGAACCAAGAAATATTAATCAACTATATGAAGCGAAAGCACTTGACGAAATTCTCATGTGTCCTCAAGAACGTTTGGTAATCATAAGTAGAACGACCGGCTTGTCCTTTGCTCTCAAAAGGATTGGACCACTCGCTGCAATTATTACTAATGTTATTTATTTACTCGCACTTTATTTATCTGCTATATCCAAAACAACCAAAGACCTGTTTACTAGTGCTTAGAGTGAATTCTCTATCCAACCCGCTTGTCAACACCTTCTGCTCCTAGTTGGGTTTGACACTTTTATTTATCAAAAGTACTACGATACACCCCCTATACTTGTGGGTCATCACACGACAATATCTGCAAAAATAGAGGGCATCCAAGAAGGGCTCACTTCTCAGTCTGTAGCTGGCATCCATTACACATACCTCGTGTTGACATGGTTCTCGGTGAACATGACCTTCTCGAGAAGCCAAATTAAGTACGCCTTCAGACTCCGAGTGATCTGTTCCTCATCCAAATCTGGATATTCAGGGAACTTCTGGATCTACATTAATGAATGATCGAGAGGTTTAACTAGAGGGAGTGAATATGTTAACTAAAAATTTCACTTTTTCTTCTTTTAAATGGATACTGCTCAAATATATATTGTTTGGATTATGCAATTAGGTGAACAATCCTATATGACGAGAAAATACTAATCCGAACACAATGATGCGGTTATCCCGAATTTCACTTAGCAATGGAAGCTAATATCCGTTGGAGCAGTGTTGTGCCACCAAAGTGGAACACCGAGTAGCCAGAAAATGGCACACCGTATCTCCTTCGTGACATACCACCAATGTGGAGATGCACGAATCACTATGTTTTCATTGAGGTTGACAGCTAGAACCTTCACAAAGATGAGGCACACTTCACAACTTGGAGGATCCTCACCAAATCCACCGATCCACAAAAACTCGATGCTTCAATGAAGGGAACACACCCCAAATCAGTTGGTGGCTCTCGGCAATGTCTTCATGGCTACCAAAGCCTTGAAGGACCACAACCTCCTAGGATTCCAACAAACCCAAAGAGTAGCAAGATCCTCAATGGAATCAAGGGGTAAATCCAATCTCTTCTGTAGGACTGTAGATCTCGGTATTCTCTCTCAAATCCCTAAATCCCAATGTGTTTGAGTGGCTAGAGAGAGAGAGAGAGATCTATGGATTTTATGCTCTTGGACAATGGTGGTGAGATATTTTTGTTAGTGGTACCCTTCTCAAGGTAGGAGAAGGGTCTTTATAGTGTTCACAGATATGTAGTCGTTGTAGGAAACTTAACACCGGAGTCTCCGGACTGGAAGAGCAGAGTCTCCGGACCAATGTTGTCCGAAAGAATCCGGCCAGGTCAGGACTTCCAAAGTCTCCGGGCTTACTCTGGCCATACTCCGGAAGAGGGGAGTCCGGTGGAAGACGCCAAGGCGTCACAACTTCGTCCCGAGTACAAAATATTTGTGGACCAAGTTTCCGGCTCCCGTAAGTCTGGATATTCTTGTCCTTTTACATCGGAGTCTCCGGCCTTGGCCCTCCAGAGTCCCCGGTCTGTTTCCCACAGCCAGTGAAATCTAAGAATGGGTATTCTATCTTTGTTTCAATGGTGGCGTTGGTTTGTGTGTATGGATCTTATAGTGGTTAACTTATTTCCTGAGATCATCCATTGAGCAACCACCCAAAATATAACTATCCCCTATGAATATTCAACTAAGTTCTTTGATCTTTGATATTTTATCATTTTTGAGTGGCTTGCCTGCTAAACCTTGTATTTTCTTTGATAGTCCTTGAAATACTTATCAAACGGTTAGAAGATTCTCCATATTTTTTGTGTTTGATGACAACATAAGGATTTTCATAATAATGTGATATGATTTGAACAAGGAAAGTATGATAAGTAAAATATAGACGGGCTCCCCCTAGATGTGAGCACTATTTTAGAGTCCTGTTTTTAATACAAAGTGTTACACTAGGATCGACACTCCTCCTATATATTAGAAACCAATACTGTATACTCCTTTCGTCCACTTTTATAGGGCATTTCACTAGGCACATACATTCTAAAATGAGTGAATCTAGACTTTTGTACATTGATTCATTCATTTTATCATGTATGCGGGCAAAACCGAAAGAATAAGTAGTGTGCCTTATAAAAGTGGACTGAGGGAGTACAAGAGTTTATAATTTTGGCTCTAAGCATAGGTACTCTCTCCTACTGTAGACGGTTTCTTTATTGTTGGAGGATTGTAGGTGCTCTCCTCGATTGTTGGTTACCTTGGGACTTATACCCACCTTGGGACTCCTAGGTGCATCCCCCGCCAAGTTAGGGAAAGGATGTCGTCTGATTCGGGTATGTTTTGGCTTTCCCTCCATCAAATCCCCCTCTTGCTTCCTAATTAGAACATTGATTTGGGATTTTGAGTCATTTATGCTAGGGTTCTTACTCATGTGCTACTCCAGTATTCTTCATAGCACTCTTCCCCTTAGTGTCATCTAGCGATTATAATTGTGTACTATGGTGATTATCTCTCTCATAGCGATCTTTATTATACCACTTTATGCTCATATGAATCTCTAGGGTTTTACTAATTTTTGTCCCATGTAGGAAATCAACAATTTATGTTATGACTCTGTACACTTATTATGCATATTCGTATTTATGCTCTCAATTTCACAGATCATGAGACTGCCCTCAAACCCAGAACAAGGGCAAAGCTCCTACCACTTATGTTCGTTCTAGGAAGAAAGGTGTTGCTGCATCTTGTGGATCCACTCCCTCTCAGACCAAGAAGTCCTCTCTTATTATCAATCTAGATGAACCAGTTCATGAGTCTTGGAAATAGCTTCCTACTGTGGATTTTGAGCGTGATTGTCTCCAGTTCAAGCCCTATAAGTTTAGGCAACACACTTGTTGTGACAAGCATTCCTACTGCAAGACGCATCACATGTCTACGAGTTTTGTGGTTTTCTCTCGCAAGAATGATCATGTCCCACGTCACTTCTTTGATGTGGATCTCGCATGGAAGGATTGGCATGAGGTGATGGAGGTGAAGAACTTTCACGGTATCGGCTCCTTCATGAGGTGTGGCCGCAGCT
The DNA here is from genome assembly GCA_028641055.1 of Alopecurus myosuroides. Taxonomy (NCBI): domain Eukaryota; kingdom Viridiplantae; phylum Streptophyta; class Magnoliopsida; order Poales; family Poaceae; genus Alopecurus; species Alopecurus myosuroides. The sequence continues at coordinate 335,018,048 of CM054062.1, forward strand.
TCCCACCCGAGTTACTTCAGGAATTCTATGCCATGGTTCACTTCTCCACCTCGGGCCCTCTATCCATGACTTGGATGAGTGGCGGTCTCGACTGCAATGCTACACTTGCTGAGTTTGGTGCTCTTTTTGGCCTTGTGGAGTTACCCTTTCTCCTATTTCGTATGTACGGATTCATTGGGAGGAGAAACTGGTTTTGAAGGCCAAAACTAGTATCCGTCATTGCTAGTCTCCTGGGGTTGGATCTAAGGCCAAGTTGTTCATGGATTTTTGGTACGTCATCCACACCATTCTGAGGAACACTGTTAATGTGAAGTACGGAGAGAAGGGAGAGGTTTGCAAGTGGTTCATCAACCTCCTTCATCACACTGTTCGAGCCAAACAACACGTCTTCTTTTTCTTTCTCCCAGCGAAACGGGTCTGGCTAGAACTTTATGGGCAACCAAACATAGTGCAGAACATGGCCCAACTCTCGTTTTTTCGGGGCCAGACCCGCCAGGGTCATAGATGCAAAAGGGATAAAAAAAGGTTGCGAGCAACCAAACACGCCCTAAAAGAGTGTGAACTAGGTAGTATTCGAGGGTGTTAGGAGTGATCTTTTCTTTGGACTCGACCATATCATATTTGCTTCTCCTATATTAATAAAGAAGTAAAAACTTTTGTCTTGTTTAAAAAAAAGATGACACATCGCGCTGACCCTCTAGCCTTTGTCGAATATCTCACCCACATTAGCGTCACTCTCACCAAACCACATGGTAAGAAGCTCAGATCCCTTCATACTTATGAAGTTGGCTTGGCACTCACTGGCAATGGCCTTCGCCTGTGCGGCAACAAAGTTTTACCACAGCCAGGAGGACCATAGAACAGAATACCCTTGGATGCTCAAATTTCTTCGGATGCTGAAAAGAGTATTGGACAGTCTGCAAGAAATTCATTTATATTATATACCAAGTTGCAGCTAGAACACAACAATTTAGGAGTAGAAAACCAAAACAAAAAAAAAGTACTCTCTCTGTATCAAAATGTAAGATGTTTTAGCTTTTCCTAAACAAAATGTATCTAGACATGTTTTAGTGTAAGATGCATATGAATCTACGTACTAAAACATGTCTAGATACATCTTTTTCTAGGAAAACCTAAAATATCTTACATTTTGATACGGAGGGAGTAGTACATTCTACTGCTCCCTCTTCACGTTCTCCAGACCACCAATATTTTCCCAAGAGACATTGGGAACTTCAACAACCTGATTTCCCAAAGATAGTGGAAAGTAAGACCTACAGACAATGCACAGAACAACAATACACAATGTACAAAATCAAGACCGTGGATAGAACCAGTAGATACTCTTAGTTTTCACGGAGAGCAGATGGGTTGCTTGTCGTCAACACGGTCTTGAAATGGTCATTGGTCACAGCCATAGAGTTAAGAATCCCGGCATCAATGGTCTCATCATCGAGATCTATAATGTCCATTTTCTCTTCCTACTCTATATAGCATCCAAGGGAAGAGAGTTTTACCACGCCAGAAAACAAAGGTTATCTTTGAGTAAGCAAGCAGTATAGCAAACATATCCATATGCTTTAGATGCTTGCTCCCCACATGCTTATTCCTGAACTCGTGTTTCTAGAATCAAAGGTGGGGCAATACAATACATAATGTGATAGATCTGCTTCTGCAATAATATACTCCGTATGTTTCTAAGTTACTAGTACCTGATAAAATGATCTTTAGCAATTGGTATCACAAGTAATTCCGGAAACTGAGACAAGGAGAATCTTATCAAAAGATATGGATTATGTTTTCCACTCAGCAGCAGCCGCCTGCAGCTACCATCGGCTTCAACACCACTCATGTGAAGGAAGAAAAATAGCCTGATGCCAAGGAGTTAACAAAATATGAGATTTTACATTTTTCACATTTGAAAATTGAAGTTGTATCAAATCTGGAGACCAGGCTTTGCAAAGCATGTTGAGGTGGAGGCAAAAGACCGAGAGAAATAGAGGTCTCTGCTGCTGAAGCAGTTCAGAAGGTGTCGCAAGGGCGAGGTGAATTTGTGGAAGGAGCCGCAGAGAGGGACTGCTGAAGCAGTTCGGCAGGTGTGGGCGAGGTGAATTCAAACCTAAAGCTACCAAGAACAGTTTGTTGTTACTGTACGTCCTTTGTTGTTACCATGAATGTAAAATCATCTAGGTTTGCTGAGTGATGAATCATTTGAATATACCACAGTATTACCAAACAAATTCAAGACCATAGAGCAAAATAAACGTTATCAGTGCATCCCAATATTAACTTAAGAAATATAAGTACATAGTCTGCCCACCGTGTCTTGCATACCAGAGCATGACAGGAAGTATAGAAAGGAAATCATAGCAAGTTAATGGTACAGCAAGAGCATCTCATCTAGCTATATAAATCGTCATCATCGGCAGCTGCGGCCGAGGACGCAAAAGGGTCGGCCGCGGCGGCAGCGCCCGAGGCTGGCTGGTCGGGGAACCGGAACTCACTGCCGAACCCACGAGACTGCTGCAGAGTCTGGGCAAAGGCCTGGTACTTGCGGATGTCGGCGTCGCTCACACTCCGGCGAGCAAACTTCATCGACTCCTCAAAGTGTGCCGCCCTGATCTCAGCAACCTCGTCCACCTCGTCCTCCTCCATGGCCTCAGGGTTGTCCTTGTTCCGCCTCTCCCTCTCAATGTCCTGCAAGGATCAGTTTCATTCATTTTAGGTCACAGGTTTTATAAAGCCAATGGATTATGTTCACCAGAAAACTTGAACATTGCACAGACAAACTCATAGTAAATAGAACGGTACCTTCTCGATGTTCTCCCTGATGGCGTATTTGCAGGCACGCTGGCAGATTTCAGTGATATCAGCACCACTGAACCCCTGGGTGTACTTGGCAAGAGCATCCAGGTCGACGTCCTTGGCCACCGGAGACTTCCTCAGGCAAGCCTTGAAGATCTGGAGCCTCGACTCGACATCAGGAAGAGGGATGTAGATAAGCTGATCAAGACGCCCGGGCCTGAGCAAGGCGGGGTCGATGATGTCGGGCCTGTTGGTAGCGCCGATGATAAACACAGTCTTCTTGGCGTTCATGCCGTCCATCTCAGTCAGGAGCTGGTTCAGCACTCTGTCAGCAGCACCTCCCGCATCGCCGACACTGCTTCCTCTCTGCAGTTATATGGTTCCGACTCATATCAGCCAATAATAAGAAATACAACGAAGGAACATACCAAGTGGACACATCTCCACAAAGACAATAACAGCCAGAGAGGGGGGAAAGGAGACTGGCCTGGGTAGCAATGGAGTCAAGCTCATCAAAGAAGAGGACACATGGTGCTGAACCCCTAGCCTTGTCAAATATCTCACGCACATTAGCCTCACTCTCTCCAAACCACATGGTGAGCAGCTCAGGTCCCTTGATACTGATGAAGTTAGCCTGGCACTCATTGGCAATGGCCTTCGCCAAAAGGGTTTTACCACATCCAGGAGGACCATAGAACAGAACTCCCTTGGAAGGAGACATACCAAACTTCTCGAATTTTTCTGGATGCTCCACAGGGTATTGGACAGTCTGCAACCAAATCATTTATGTTAGGTCAGAGCCATAACCAAGCAATTTAAGAGTAGAGATAAACGAAAGGACAGAAAAATACCTCCTGCAACTCCCTCTTGACATTCTCCAGACCACCAATATCTTCCCAAGAGACATTGGGAACTTCGACAACCTGATTTTCAGAAGATAGATAGAGTTTAGACCTACAGAACATGTGCAAAACAACAGTACATTATGTACAAAATCGTGACAGCAGATAGAACCAGTAGATACTCACAGTTTCACGGAGAGCGGATGGGTTGCTTGTTGTCAATGCAGTCTTGAAATGGTCATTGGTCACAGCCATAGAGTTTAGAATCTCAGCATCAATGGTCTCATCATCAAGATCAATTATATCCATTTTCTCACGAATGCATTGGAGAGCAGCCTCAGTGCACAGAGCAGCGAGATCAGCACCAACATACCCATGAGTGTCCCTAGAGATGTGTTCCAGTTCAACCTGGGAAACAATTAGAGAGCTCAATTAGGAACAGATTCAAACTAATGGGCAACTATCCAGAAAATCATCAAAACAAAAATTACTAGGAAAGATCACTCACATCTTCAGCCAATTTCATGTTTTTGGTGTGAATCCGGAGAACTTCCAGGCGCCCGACTTCATCAGGGACACCAATGTCAATCTCCCGGTCAAATCTACCAAATCTCCTGAGAGCAGGGTCAATGCTGTTTGGGCGGTTTGTAGCACCCATGACAATAACATGGGCACGGGACTTGAGACCATCCATAAGAGTCAACAGCTGTGAAACAATACGGCGTTCAACTTCTCCGTTGGTCTTCTCTCTCTTTGGGGCAATTGAATCTATCTCATCAATGAAAATGATTGATGGTGCATTCTTCTCAGCTTCTTCAAATGCCTTCCTGAGGTTGCTCTCACTTTCTCCTGCTAACTTGGACATGATTTCTGGGCCATTAATCAGAAAGAAGAATGCACCAGTTTCATTAGCAACAGCCCTAGCGATGAGGGTCTTGCCAGAGCCAGGTGGTCCAAACAGCAATATGCCCTTTGGAGGCTTCACACCAATGGACTTGAAAAGTTGAGGATGACGCAGGGGCAGTTCAACCAGCTCTCTGATCTGGGCCATTTGCTTCCTAACTCCACCAACATCATCATAGCCAACCTCGTCCAGCCTTTCCTCATCCTCCCTCTTAATTGGCTCACCATCACAGAATATCTCAGTGTCAGGTGCGACAATGCAATACTCTGCAGGGTCAGTCTCTATAACTTTGAACTCCACACTCCTCATTCCACCCCTCACAAGGAAAAGGTCTCCCTTTCTCAAAGGACGGTAAGCTTCAAGGAAGTAAGCTGAAAAGAACCAGATGAATACAACATTAGTGGAAGGAACTGGATGCAATCAAGCAGACTAGAAAACCGCAAAAAGTGAAGAATAAGGTACTCCCTCCGTCTCAAAATAATTGTCTCAACTTTGTCTATATATGTATGCATCTATACACTAAAACATGTCTAGATACATACATATTGAGACAAAGTTGAGACAATTATTTTGAGACGGAGGGAGTATATCAAGGTTTTCTTTTTAGTTTAATTTAAAGTGAAGAATAGTTTCAGAAGCAATCTCACGCTGAATTTGTTTATTGTGAATGAAGGTTCAGATGACAGGTTACAATACCACATAATGGAAATATTAGCAGTATTTGCATGAAAAAAAAGTACTAATAAATACGAGTGCCCACACAAATTATCTCTGTATACTCTTGAACAAACATGTAAACAGCTTCACTTGAATGTCACGCAAAAGTACTGAAGATTAAGTAATTTAGGCCATGGTGATAAAATATAAGCAGAAATTTGTGTCAAACGGATGAATAATTATGTATGTATGTGATAAGGAAAACTCACGTTTCAAGAAGGCGTCAAACAAGTTTCCAGTAATGCCTTCCACCGTGTCATCAATAGGAAGTATGTGCACACGCTTCCCGTATTTGACATCTGGGCACTGATGGACAGACACCACATCGCCAAGTCTCACCCTAAGGTTCTTCCTGACGGTCTTGTTCATTCTGACCTTGGGCTCCTCACATGTGTCATCTGCAAGGACGATGCAGATTGTGTCCTTTCTCTTCTTACCCTGTAATACGGTGATACAAATCATTAGCAGCAGCTCTAGTACTAATAACAGAATAATTATGAAAAGGGTAACACAACAGAGAAGCATCCATGATTCAACAAATATGTCCCACTCCAAAAGACTGGCCCAGTGGAATCATTGAAGATAGTTAACTCCGAAATGACCAACTGCAGTAGGATTTGCAGTTCACAAAGAGCACGCAAAATGTTATGTTTCCAACTTGCACGTATGTAACAGAAATCAAGCACTAGAGATTCACAAGCAGGAGGTAGTTCACACTATTAAGGGAACAGAGCAAATAGTAAAGCTTTGGTTTTTAACTACTACTGCTTCAAGTTATCTGATGCAGCAGTCAGCTTGCATAGCTATAACATAGACTAAGAAGATAATAACATCCAGCCATACAACGTATAGCTCAAATGTTTTGTATCGAAATTCCATGTATGTCCAGTCGTAACACAAATCAAGCACTAGAGATTTACAAGCAGGAGGTAGTTCACACTATTAAGGTAACAGGGTAAACAGTAAAGCTTTGGTCTTTAACTACTATTGCCTCAAGTTATCCACTACACCAGTCAGCTTGCATAGCTATGCCATAAACTATCGGAAAAAAAATCCCAACTAAGAAGATAATTACACCCCGCCATACAAACTCAGTAAGAACAGAGTTCGTCGAAACATACTGAATTTCGAATGATTAGTTTCTCGGTAGTGAAAAACTAGCCGATAGACCAACTAAGATTGACAATATTGCAGACAGAGGCTGTACCAAACATATAACGGAGCTTTATGTACTGGTATAACTTAAATTGGCACCAACCAAGGTAGTAACAATCTGAATACCTAGCCATCAGTAGATCCCTAATTATTCCCAACCAAAAAAAAGGTAAATCGCCACCAACCAGAGCTAACAGGAGCGGTTAAAATGACAAAAGCTAAAGTTTTTCCTGCAGATTTGACAAAAGCTGGAGTTTTTCCTACAGATGTGCGGCCTAGACCCTTAGGCGTCTCCGCCAGACACTTGCATCGGCCACAACGGCACCAGAATCCCTAGATCGGCGGTCCGACCTAGAGAGGACAGGGGAGGGACGTACCTTGAGGAGGACTGTGTCTCCGCGGAAGAGCTGGAGGCGCTCCATGGTGTCGGGGTGGAGCGCGACGACGGAGTTGTCGTCATTGGTGGCCTCGTCGACGACGAGCCTGTTGGGCGACTTCTTGCGCTCGAGGATCGCCGTCGAGTAGTCCTTCTTCGCCCCCTTTCTGCACCACATCGAGCCGGAAGAAGGAAAAAAATCAGCAACAGATCGGGCAGATCGGAGCGGTCGGGACATGACAGATCGGGGCGGGGGACTTACGGATCGGAGGAGGAGGCCTCGCCCTGCGGGGTCGGGGTCGCCATGACGGAGGGTCGCCGGCCGCGGCGGGGCGGCTATCTAGGTTTCGGCGGGCGGCGTTGGGGAGCTCGGCGGGTTGTTGCGGAGAGAGGTGGGCGACGGAAGTGAGATGAGAGGAGAGGGGATTAGTTTTAGATTTTATAGCTTCTTTCTTGGAAGAGGGGTTTGGGATTTCCGCTCTGCCACTCCGGCTCGGTTAGAGTCTCCTAGACGGGCTCTATGACGCGCGGGTCCCCGACGGGCCATGGCCCGCAGGGCAGGGAGGTGGTGTTCTACACGGGCTCGGCGTGCGGTCAGGGGAGCGTCGGCCCGGGCCCATGTGGAAGACTCTAGAAGGCGCACTCGTGAAGGCGTGTATAGGTTGTTGGATCGGATGGAAGATGATCTCCGCTGACAAGTTTGGTATCTTGACTATGACTATGAGATGAGATGCCTAGTACTAGCATGTTTCTACCACGAGGTGCGGATCCGGAGCTGCTCAGTAATAAAATTTCAAAATTATTACTGTACAGCAATTTGTTCATCAATCAAAAATTTAAAAGCAGAAAAGTGTTTTCATAGTATACACTTTTTCATTTACGTATGTTGCATGTCTAAGAGCATGTCTAACAGGCCCCCTAAAGCGCGGGCACCCCGTAAAATTCCGGCGGCATACGGGGCGCGGGCCAAAATGGCCGTCTAGCAGCCCCCGTATGCGGCCCGGCCCGTACGTAAAATTTAGGGGGCCTGCGAAATAGCCCCCGCCGCCCCCTACAAGTAGTGGGTGAGGGTCGGGGTGGGGGTCCAACCCCCCACCCGCAACCCTAGCTCCGCCGCGCGCCGCCCTAGCTCCGGCGAGCAATCCCGCGTCCCCCGCCGCCGCATTTCTCCTTCCTCCGCCCCTAACGCCTCCGCCTCCCGGCGATGAGCTCTCCCGGATCGAGCTCCTCCATCGGCCGTTCGAAGCGCCGCCACGAGCCGGAGACGCTCGAGGAGGCGTGGCGGCTCCACTGCAAGCATTCGTTCGCCGGGAGCCGCCGCGCCGCCTGGAAGTACGCGGCGTTCCCGGAGAACATGCCGCCGTCGCTGGTCGACTACGCGGAGGGCGGCCGGTACTACTCGGTAGACCCGCCGCCGAGGCCGATGCGCGGCCCCCAATTCGAGAAATGGCGCGCCGAATGGGAGATACTGCAGCAGTGCAAGCGCAGCCGCGGCGGCGCAAGCGGAAGCGGAGGAGGAGGAGGCCGCGTTCTTGGCAGCCATCGAGCTGTCCAAGAAGGACGCCGAGGCAGCGGCGCGCGCGGAAGCGGAGGAGGAGGCGCGGGCCCTCGCCGACGTCGAGGCCTTCAAGGCGATGGAGGCCGCCGGCGACGTCGTCTTCATAGATTAGGCTAGTAGATGGACGAGCTCGAGCGCGAGCAATGTACCAGCAATGGTGATCAAATGAAATCGACCATTGTTTTCTCCCGCGAAGTTTTAATTCAAATATACGGGTCGGCTATAGGGGGTCTGCTAGATGGACGAGTTCATCTGAGCAAAAACATTGCTCGATTTCGTGTGCAGGGCCCTCTACACGCGATTTAGGGGGCGAAAATATAAGGGGTCTGTTAGACATGCTCTAAATGGGTTTTCCAAGCACCGGATTTGTTTTTCGCACACGGGTCGTAGAAAATAAAAACCCTACAAATTTATTTGTTTGGGACATGTACATTAGATGTGCTGAGATTTGCATTTGGAACTCCCTTTCTTGCACTTTCTGAGTTTCTGCCTTTTCATCATGGGATAAATATATAAGGCGCATGGTTTTAATAGTAGCACATACAGATGGCTCATAATGGCATTGTTACACACATCTGAGAATTTTCGACCAGCCTAGTTGGCATCGCAAAATCTTACTAGACCTTCTTTATTCCTGCCAAAATTGAGAAGTTCCCGTCCTCTTTGGAACATGCTAGATTAATCCAAGAAAAAAAAAACATGCCGCACGTGCCGATCACAATCAGACGTAATGGCGACATAATTGCTATTAATGACTCTCTAGTGGCTACCAACAACCCCTGATGACAACAAACAAAAAACCTGTTTGTGTTTCGCGAGACTATTCATCTAAAAATCATGCGTTCGATAACCCAAAATTCTGCTATGCATGTCATGTGCACGAAGTCTCGTTGAATGTTTAGAAGAAGAAAAGAAATCAGATTAAAATGCCATGCCGTTGCCTCATCGCGCTGCTTGTTCATAAGGATCACCTCCAGACAAGCAAAAGGAATATTATCTTTCCGCGGTTAACACGGTTTATCTGTGCAAGGAATAACAATAAGCTTTACATCATCCCCCTCGCTTTACAAGCAATGCCTACGATACGTATGGATTGACCTCAAACGTTTACACCAGATGCATGATACAGACTTGTATCTGTTGCTTCTTCATTATATGCATGTATACACAAAAACTATTCATCACGACGCCAGAGCTGGCTTGGGCAACCTCTTCGCGATTTCCTGTCCCAGGAACATGACCTTGTTAGGAGGATGTCGGCAGAGATTTCTCGATGGGTACAAGGTAATACAGAAACAAAGTGTAAACAAAAGTCTCAACATAAAAGAAGCATTTCTTTCAGATGCGTGTAACCGGTACTGTTTCTGGGCAATCAATTGAGATTATACATATCCGAATGAGATGGTTATGGGTTGATTTGATAGTTGATGTAGTTCCTGTCCATGAGATGACTGGTCAACAAATGACTTTTTAAAGGGGCCTAAAAGAATAATCAAATTTTCTCAAGTTCAAGGCTTCAACGTGTTTACAGATTATCACTAGAATTGCTAGGTTTAATTATTTACTGATGCTCTTCTACAGTGTGGAGACAAGCAAGCCAGGTAGATGTACTCGGAGGGCAAAATACCTCAAATACTTGATTTATATTGTCGGCTGTTTTCGCTGACGTCTCCATGAAAAGCATATGGTTCTTCTCTGCATACTCTTGCGCCTCCTTCAGAAAGTGCACCAGATTATCAAATTAATGTTATGCCACATCAAGTATTTATCTCAACTTCAGAATGAAAGTGTAATTTCTTTTACCTCAGAAGATACACTTCTACTTTCATGTAGATCAGCTTTGTTACCAACCAAGACCATGATAATACCAGGACTACCTTGTTTTTGGAGTTCCTGCAAGGTAGGAGATAGAAAAGGAGAATTCTGAATACACATCATCCAATCTAAAAAGAAACTGTTGGAAACACAAAGGTCTTCACAACTCCACTATGCAATAATCATGAGTGAATAAGTTGTTATTGATGAAATGAAATTTTACAAGGTGCAAGTGGAAGTGAATCGCAAATACTTCGTACGTGCTCACTTCTAATGATGTTTTAAGGAGTAATTCTTCAAATAGAAGATGGTTATCTCCATCATATTTGTAAATCTATCAGCAGTCTTACAGTATAATACAGGCCTTTATTACAGTAGAGTTTTGAGCACACATAGAAATACAGCACTGAAGGAAAAAAATCGACCCATAAAAAATCAGGGTAGACTTGGAATAGTTTACCTTCACCCAGTATTGTGCTTTCTTAAATGATTCTGGACTCGTTATGTCATAGGCAACAACAGCGGCAGCAGCTCCTCTGTAATAAAGAGGTGCCAAGGCAGCATACCTGAAATTTATAGGTTACCTCATTAGTATTGATTTTTTTTAGTTGAAAATCGTTGCAATGTGGGTGCAACTTTGACTGAAAAAAAATTGTGGAGACAGAAATATCTACCTCTCTTGTCCAGCAGTATCCCAGATTTCAAACTTCACTACTGTTGAATCCTCTAATGCCAATGTTTGTGATAAGAACGAGGCACCAACAGTTACCTAACATTATTTTCAAATAAATATATTAAAAATAATGGATCTTCTGATGCAACAGAAATGCATTGAAGACGAAAGTAACATTTTCAGCCTTTGCTCATTTACCTTGGAAGTCGGATCGAACTGACCACGAACAAACCGAAGGACGATGCAGCTTTTTCCAACACCTGAGTCTCCAAGCAATACTAACTGCACCATGAAGATAATAAGAACATCAAGCAGAGCCACTAAATATCATTAGACTCGATACATGCGTTCAGAAAGGCCAACCATGAGTTAACAGGGTATCCAATCACTCATGTGCACAAATATGTCACCATGAAGATACTAATAACATCAAACAGGGCCACCAAATATCATTAGGCACGATACATACGTTCAACAGGATCAACCATGAGTTAACAGAAGGGGAAAAAAAGAAGTATCCAATCATTCATGTGCATGAATATGTCTCTGCTTCTGTTATAACGGTTGTGACGCTATCAAGAGAGAATCACATTCACAGGATGAACAAGACAGCAGTCTGTCCAAACAACAGTACCACTGTAATTTTTTGTAAAATGAGAAAATGTTTCGTACAATGTGACTCTTTGGAGGTTTTCAAAACATGTTTTAGCAACAAATGGTATGGCTTACATCAGATGTCGATCGTATAGAACATGCAAATTAACAAGCTTAATGTGGCACCTTGGTCATGGATTATGCCTCACTTAAAAAAAGAATGCATCCACACAAAAACAAGCTAAGGGTACGCACATACAGGCATATAGTGCCCCATATAGGGAGCAATGCTACCCAGCATTGGTGTTGCCCTGATATGTATGTAGATCATGTTAATGTGAGTTGCTTATGTTGAGCAGAGCAACTGCATAATTCCGACCCTGTACAGCAGAGATTGTCCACAATAAAATGATTTCTAGCCTCACAACAGAAAATATAAACATGGTAAGACAGCTCTAAGCCCTAACGCCCCTCCCCACACTCTTGTAATCTGCCTCCTAGGAGGATTGTAAAATGAACTCTACCTTTTCAATGAAATGAAGCGCAAAAGTTTTCTCGAAAAAAAAAAGTATAAACATTACAGCAGGCACAAGTAGACAAAATCTACAAACATAATTATAAACATTTACATGTATGTAACTGTATTTTACTGATGGGCAGATGGGGTGTATAGTACAGTACAGATGGAAATAGTTGGCTCAAGTTCAGTTGCCCTGTGAGGCTGATGCAGAAAAATAACACTGCGTTCAGACACTAGACCCTATAGGAAATCATCCAGATCTCAAGTGTAGAAAAACATTAGTATGTTTGGAATGCTGTTTCCAGCTATCATATAGCTGAAGCTGACCATTAGGTCATCTTCTCAATATTACAGCAGGGCGGGGCGTAAATTAAATGCCGGCTGTATCATCATCCCAAGGGAAACAAGAGTCACCGTACCTTGGCAGCCTAATAGAAGGGGACACGGTACAAGCAAGCAATGTCAATAAAAGCAGCCTAATAGAAGGGGACACGGTACCTTGGCGCGCAGTTCGTTCGAATCGGTAGCGGAAGACCTGTCATTGACAGTGTTCAGCCCTCCGGGGCCTCCAGCTGCATGGCAAGAACAAGTGTGTGCGTATTAGCACATGGAAATACATACACATGGAACACTGTGCTAATGAATCCTACAGATTTTACTAGCAGTGGTTGTAGTAGTAGTAGTAGACGGTGCTCTGAAGTCTGAACCCTTGGGAATTGAGGACAACAATATTTGGCCTGACCAAACCCCGTGATTGGAGAAATTTTCTCCAACCGTGATCGGGTTCAAAATTAAACCTCCAGGTAGCATCAATCGATCGTCTATCTTACCACTCCAGGCCGCAGCAGACCGTACGGGCCGGAGAACGAATCCCGTCCAAAAGATGGGCAAGGCTGTCCCGGAGGGGGGATGGGAACGCGAGCTAACCTGGCACGGAGGAGGAGCAGCCCATGGCCGGCGATTCCCGGCGACGGTGGCGTCCCGGGGTCGGAAGGCGGCGGTCGGCGGGGATGAGGATGGGGACGGGGAGGGGACGGATCCGGCGGCGGTTGCGCTGTCCTCGGTTGGCTCGCGGCTTCTTGGTCCAGGACTCTGTGTAGTACGTGCCGCGCGCGCGATGCTTTGCTGTTGCTGCACGGGGAAAGCAAGGCGGAGTCGTTAGTCACGGGCTCCACCTGTCAGCATCACGTCGGGCAAATTCAGGTTGACCAGGTCACTGGGCTGGGCCTTACATCGTGTTTTCTTGGAGGATCATCGAGGCCTGGCCCAATTATAGGGAAAATTCGTACTGCTGTTTTATTGGGAGGCCATACGTAGGCTGGGCCTAGTTTTGTGCTACCTCCAGTCCGGTAAAAGTGCCGTGGGAGTAAGATGGGACGTCAATCCTTTTTCGGGTTCCCTTGACGCCTTTTTTTTTTTTTTTTTTTTTTGAGGATTACACACTGACTGCTAAGCAGTAGAACTAATGTTTACAGGAATATTGATATCCGAAGGTGGCTCGCCCAGCCACAGGTATTGTCGTGGTGGTGTCACGGCAGATGCCATGGGATGGCTAAAGATGTGGGGACGATGGACGCTGGAGGTGTCCGGGGAGGGATCACGCGACGAGTAGCCGCGTGAGGTAAGATCCACACAACACAAACAACACGATGTACCCAGGTTCAGGGCCCTCGTGAGGAGGTAAAACCCCTACTCCTGCCTTTCTCTATGTATTAGGATGTCTCTCCGAGTAGCCACAGTACAAATGATATCGCTACCGAGTAGCCTCTCTCTCTTCTCCGAGTAGAGCTAGGTCAAGAACTTAGGGTTTCTAGGGTTCACTATGAGCCTGTGTGTACCTCTGTGGGAGCATGCCTCGCGCAGGAGGCGGCGGGGCACCTTATATACACGGTGCCCAGCCGGATACGTCCAAATCTAGACAAGTGTCGACATAGTGTGCACATCGTCCTTTCTCCGAGTACCCGCTGACAGCTTTGGTTCCTAACCTTGGCTGCTTCTGTAAAGTCGTTGGGCAAAACTAGGGGACAGACTGGTATCACTGTACCTAGGCACAGAGTAGGCCCCCCTTATCCTGCCACGGCCTGCTTCCATGCTGTCACTGTCAGGCAGGCCGTCCCCACGTGAACAGTAGTTCGAATGCTGCCAAGTACGGACCCAGGATACGCGGGATCCTGTGTCAGAACGGCTCCTTTGACTTCCTGGCCCGAGTAGGTTCCCGCCAATTGTTCCCGCCAATTGTACTCGGGCCAAACCTTCTACTCGACAGGGTAGAACTTGATTGATATCTCCTTCTGGTCATCTTGAGGTGAGACCGAGTAGCAGTCGACCGGGTAGCGAGTACCTGGTAGTCGGCTACTCGACCAAACCTCTCTTCTGTAAGCGGCCTTTACCACCTGTCTTTACCCTACTCGGGGGTAACCCCCCGACAGCAGTCCCCGAAGCTGGTTGAGTCTTGCGAACTTGTTCACTAGGCTCTGCCAGCTTAAAACCAGCCTTTGCATCTCAGCCATCGAACCTCAAGATGCCGAGTAGGTCCTCCGAGTAGCTATCTGGAAAGTACCTTGAGTTTCCTCTCTTCCGAGTAGCACTTGCTTTCTACTCTGTAACCGAGTAAAAAGACTTAGCGAAATTTCTCAGATTGAGCCTCTGCAGCACAGAGCACAATCCAGCCCTTCGCGCAGCAACTGCACACGTGTCAAGCATCCACGACCTTGTCGTTTGGTTGCCCAGGACACGACCTGCCACGCGTCCAGTTTTCACGCGATGGGTCCACCGGCCGTCATGTCCCATCAAGTGCAGTTATAGGCCACGATTCGGTGGTGGGATCCACTGTGGCCATTACGCGCGCAACCGGCGCTTGTGTGCGTTTCTAGCCGGCCACAGGATCCGCCACACGCCACAATCGATCCCACTACCAAGACGGTAACGGTAAACTCGCGGAGGAGATATAAATACCCCCGCCGGTAACTTCCTTTTCCCCTTCCTTCGCACCATTCCTTCTCTGTCTCCTGCTCTTCTCCGCCACCGTGCTCTCCGCCGCCGCGCAAGCTCTCGCGCCGCCGCGGATTCGATTCACCAGCCAACTCCACTTGAAATCTTCCACCTTCCCAACTCGCCGCAATGGCCAAGTCAGGCTGGGCCGGCTCCTGCGTCACCGCGGAGGATTGCGCCTGGCTCGTCAATACCCGGCGGGTCCCTCCCGGCGTGGAGTGCCGGGCGCCGGACGGCGAAATCGTGCCGTCCCCGCGGGAGGGAGAACGCGTCGTCTTCCTGGCGCATTTCGAGCGCGGGTTCGGATTGCCCGCGTCCGATTTCCTGCGGAAATTCCTCAACCACTTCGGCATCCAGATGCACCATCTGCCGCCGAACGCCGTCGTCTTCCTCGCCTACCACGCCGTGGTCTGCGAGGCCTTCCTCGGGATCCGGCCCACGTGGGAGACGTGGCTCAGGTATTTCCACCTGCGCCAGCAGTCTACCGGGAAGAAGGACTCCGCGGGCGTCGCCCGCGCCACCGACACCGGCTGCGCCATGATGGTGCAGCGGTCCGGGACGAACCACCCCCGCGTCAAGGGGCTGGACTCCGTCAAGCTATGGCAGAAGACGTTCCTCTACGTCATGAACGTTGCCGCCGAGCCAGGAGCCCCGGTGAACGACAGAATCAATCTGCCCGTTTGGTGCAATCGCGCTCCAATCGGGATGTACTGGAAGGACAAGCCCGTCAACGACGATGACGCCATCGAGATGGAGAATCGACTCGGCTGGCTGAGGGCGGAGGGCCTCAAGAACGACGACCCGGTGGCCTGCTGGATCCAGCGCCGAGTACTGCCCTTGCAGGAACGGTGCCATCTCATGTGTTACATGGGAGGGCCCCGCGACTGCACCAGGACCACCACCATCGAGATCGACAACATCGACGTCCCCTGGCATGCCAGGAACATCTTGACGACAAGCCTTGGCGACCACTGGCAATACGGGTTCGTCCCGTACAGCCGTACAAAACCGATTGAGCGGGTACGCCTTCCTTACTTTGCTCTCTGCATACATTTTCCGAGTAGATAACTTCTCTTCTTTGCATTAGCTAGCAATTGCCTTGTGTTCCGAGTAGGACACTTAGTCGAATTGCATAGGCTTAATGTGCTTCATGCCTGCACGCCTTGCCGGATAGCCTATTAGAGAACAACTCTTAGGCTCGATGTGCTTTATACTTGCACGCCCTTCCGAGTAACACCTCTCGGCAAACATGCGTAGGCTTAGTATGCTTTGTGTTTGCACGCCTATCTGAGTAAAATGCTTAGTAAACTGCCTAGGCCTTGTGTGCTTTGTACCTGCACGCCTATCCGAGTAGAGTTCCTTCCTGGTACTCGGCTGGTTTGTGATCCTTCTCTGTTTTTCAGGTTCTCACTCGCCAGATAATTGAGAGCTGCGAGGTCTTTGAGGGCAACTGGTCTCCTGACCGTGAGGAGGATGATGTGCCCTCTTCTGATGCCGTGGAGCAGCCCAACCTCTCTCGCTCCCCCGTCCCTGACAAGCGCGATGCTCTCCGCACCTGGTCCGACGAGGATTTTGATGGTAACTGTACTTTCATTCTGTTTGTCTCCGAGAAGCATCAATCCCTCGTTTGCTGTTTCTGATTCTTTCCTCTTTTCTCTTTGATTCCCAGATGAAGCTGCCGCGGACAAGGACGACGAGGACGAAGACGAGAACGGGGGCGATGCGCCCCTAGTCGTCAAGCCCCTGGCCGTCGCCGCTCCTGAGACCCGCAAACGGGCTGGTAGCGGGGCACCAGCGCCTCCTGCCAAGAAGAGGAAGCCCGCCGAGAAGAAGGCGGTTGCGAAGAGAACCAGACGAGAGCTCAAGTGCACCACCGCGTAAGCCCTCTTCTCGGTCACCTCCCTTCTCGCGCAGTGCTATTTTCCCAAATTCCTTCTGATTTCTAGTTTCCCTTTCTCTGCAGTCCTCCTATGGACGCGAATGCAGCTCTCGCGTCCGACCAAGCCAAGAAGAAACCAGTACCTCTGGTCAACCTGGACGATGATGATGATGACCACAACGCCAACGCTGCTGCTGCCAATCCACAGGCCGCTGATGCACAAGGAGCAGCGTCTGAACCAGCAGCACAGGACACTGCCGTCCACGACGAGAGACCCCCTTCTCCTCCGGCTAGCAACGCCGAGGAGAACCAAGACCACGAGATGCAAGACAACACCGCCGCAGAGCGGCCTGAAGCAGAGCAAGAGCAGCCCGCCACAGGGGCTGCTGCACAAGAGAGCCTCGCTGCCGCGCAGCGAGTAGAAGACACCACCGCCACGGATGCCACTGCTTATCCATTGAGCAGCGTGCAACCGGGCGTGACACCGAGTAGCGCCCAGCCAGGAGCTGCACAAGGCGATGGATCTGCTGCGCCACCAACTGCGCAAGGCCCTACCGCACCAACTGCGCAAGGCCCTACACCGTCAACTGCGCAAGGCCCTACACCGCCAACCTCCTCCTCGCCGTCGAAGACCAAGGATACATCCAGCCCTCCTGCCGGGCGAGTAACCAGGCAGCGAGCCTTGGAAGCTCTGAGGGACGAGGTTGTCAGAAGGGAATCCGAGAAGGAAGCTGCTGAGAAGGCCAAGGCCGAGAAGGAAACTGCTGACAAGGAGGCTGCTGAGAAGGCCAAGGCTGAGCAGAAGAAAGCCAGGGCTGAACAGAAGAAGGCCGAGAAGCAAGCTGCCGAGCAGGCAGTCGCCGAGAAGGCGAAGGCCAAGACTGGCGGCAAGGCGACTGCGGATCCCGAGAAGCAGAGGGTTGAGAAGGAGCAAACGAAGAAACGGGCCAGAGACCAGAGTACATCCTCAGGCGGAGCGCTCGTGATCCACGAGTCCGGCCCGATCCCTGCTGCGCTCTCGGCTGATGCTCGCGCTGCTGGTCAGCCCTGCTACCCGGAGTACATGATTGAGGTTAGCCATCAGCACTCCATCGGCTTCCCTCCCAAAGACAAAGCTTTAGCTATCCAGAGGGGAAGGAAGGTTGTGGCCATGAACTCCCCTCCTCCAGATCCAAGCCAACAGCAATCTGTCAACATTGCTTCTCGCGGAGCCCAAGACAAACCAATAACTTCCAAGGGTCTTGAACAGGTTTTGGACACCGTTGGCCACATCAACGCCAGGTGGGACAGCAGGGTTCTCGGAGAGGAGAAATGGCACGGCTTGACCCTTGGCTCCATCGACCACATGCGCGTGGATTGGAACAAGGTTGATCTGGGACACAAGCCCATGTCCGTCTCCACCGAGACCGCAACCCTCGCAGCCAAGATGTTCCTGCATCGCAAGAACGCCGAGGACATCGAGCAGTCCTATGCAGTAAGTCTTTCTTGTCTTTTCCGAGTTGAACTTTCTTCTCTTCTACTCGCCTTTCTTCTTTCTTACCATCACCCCCAGTCCCCGAGATTTGGGTCGAGTAGACGGATACTCTCCGAGTAGCCTTCTACTCGGGTCGAATCTTCTCTGCTCTTGTCTAACTTGTTTTCTTCTCGCTTCTCAGGATAGCGTCCTTAAGCGGACCCACTTATACCGCATCCTTCTCTGGAACCACTCCATCGCCAGGAGGCGTATCGCCGTACTGGAGAAGGAGAAAGCAATGGCCGAGGCCGCGAGCAAAGATGCTACCACCAGCACCCAACAGCTGGCTGAAGTGCAAGCTACGCCTTTAGCTCCGCGGTTTCTGCGTTTTATGTTTACGCCCGCCTTTGCTTTCTTACGCGCTAACCCTTCCTTCTCTGCAGAAAAACTAAAGGCCTTGGCAGATGAACATGAAAAATGCCGTAGCTTCGTGGAGAACGCCGAGGCCACCATAAAGAGACTTGAAGGTGAGTTTGCTGTTTACTCGGTGTGACCTTGAATTTGGTTCTTCTCTGCTTATTTACTAACCTCATCTATCTTTTCGCAGAAGATCATAAGTCATTTGCTGAGGCACACCAAGATTGCGTCAAGCCAGCGGAGGTGGAGAAACAGCTATCCGACCAGGCCATTACTCTGGTGAAGGACCACACCACCGAGATGGAGAAGCTGCAGCTCCAGCTTCAGAAGGCACTCCAAGATGCCGTCGAAATTGGCGCCGAGAGGGACAAGGCCATCGCCGAGAAGGCCAAGGCCGAGACCACTTTCAAGGCCAAGGAGAGGGCCCTTGAGCAGGAATGTGAAACCTTGAAGAAGACCAATGCTGATCTCTTTGCTCAGATGGATAGCTTGCGCCTGATCCAAGAAAAGCATATTGGCAACGAGGAGTCCTGGAGAACCAAGCTGCAGCAGCTGCGCCGCCAACTGATCGGTAAGTTTTCTCTTCATTGCATCTTTTCTTCTCGGTCTTGTTCCTTCCCGGCTTCTTTTTTCTTTCTCGGTTTTTGATCTTGCCACTTGCTATTTCAGATATCTGGCCTCGTCTTGATTCTTCCTCTGCGCCTACGATAGCCAAGGCCCGAGTAGTTCGCCTTTCGCTGGGTGAGCCAATTGACACCAGGGCTGATATCGAGGACAGCTTGCTGGTGCTCAAAGGTTACTTCGAACAGCTGGCCGGTGTCGGAACTGATTTGATGCATGCGGGCTTTGAGCTCCACCGGCTGTTCTGGCCTCATGACCCCCAGCCAAGAAACATGCGGGATCTCGCCCTCAAGCTGGAGAACGTGAAGGCCGAGCTGAAAAAATGGCGAGCCTCTGGAGCCCGTGCTGGTGCGGACGTGATGCTCCTCTGCGTAGCATCTTGGTATGAAAACCTGGATATGCAGCGCATCCGCGGGAAGCGCAATGATTCCAAGTGGGAGACGGATGCCGAGAGCGTGGCTTTGCGCAAGCAGATTGCGTATGAGGTTGCAGAGTGCGCCGAGACGGAGGTCTACATCGAGGGCGTCCCCGAACCCGACACCGAGTACGAGGACGAAGGAGATGATGACGAAGACGATGACCTTGACGGCTTCTTCGAATCTCCCAAGGGCAAGGCCGGAAAGGGAAAGGCCACCGTCGTCGCGAGTAGCGATGAAGACGAAGGGGCGCACATCGACTCCGAGCCACTCGACTTCGGCACCTCCTCAGGTGCTGCTCTCGACGACACGGTGCCCCCTCCTGGCCACGCTTCATGCTCCTCCTCGGCTCCAGGACCCGTCTCGGTGGCCACAGCCACTTCCGAGCAGGCGGCCACCCAGGAGGATGCCGAGATGACGGAATCCGCCACCGTCCAGATGGGAGCGGATGCCACTCGAGCCAGCACCGAAGGAACAGCTGCCACGACCGCCACTGAAGAAACTGCTGCAAAGACCGCCGCCGAGGAAGCATCAGCCAAGGCCAGCGCCGAGAACAATGCCTCCTCATCTTGAAGCAACCTGCACTCTCTTTTACTCGAAAACTTATCAGATCCCCGGGATGCCGGGAGCAGATGTAATAGACTACCTTTATCTTACTTGCTACTCAGTTTTTATGCCCACTCTGTTTATGTTGACATTAATCAATTTGAACGACACTGGCTTAATGCCGAGTTGTGTTTCCATGCGAGTCCCCGAGTAGCATTTCTTATTCACCCTGTCTTTTCATCTCTGCTCTACCTGCGACTTGTCGCTTGTTTGGTATTCGAGTCACAAGAATCAAAATAGCAAGGCTGCAAATACTTAGCCGCTAGAAACAATCATGGTAACGCAGCCCACCACCTAGCCGAGAAGACGAAAACGGTGAACAAAAAGTAACCGACAATCTACTCGGTTCCTGCACTCTTTCTTCCTTAGTGATTTTCGTGTGCTCATTGACCTTTTGCTTGTTCTCTTGCTTGCCATGAAGCCGGGTTTCGGACAGCAGCAGAGTCGAAGAGTTGGCATATAGGTTTAACCACAGTACTCAATGCACTTATGAGTTCTGAAGTGGAGCAACCGAATAGACAAAGGAACAAGCCGAGTAAAAACACTTAGAGCAAATTTGGACGAGGGCAGTCCCCGAGAACAATTTCAGATTGCAGAGTAGAATTTCAACTCGGATAAGAGGGTACATACACATCTTTGCTTACGAATGAAAACGACGAAGTAGAGCTACATTCCAGGGACGCTTGGTTTCCTCTCCAGCTTTATCTGCCCTGTTCGCCTGCGATGGGCGCACATCTACAAGATAGTACGCGTCATTGTGCAGCGCTTTGCTCACAATGAAGGGCCCTTCCCACGGAGGAGACAACTTGTGCATCCCGGCTGTGCGCTGCACAAGCCTAAGGACCATGTCTCCTTCTCGGAAAACCCTTGGGTTCACCTTTCGGCTATGATAACGCCGCAGGTTTTGCTGGTAGATAGCCGAACGTGACAGAGTCAGCTCTCTTGCTTCTTCAAGCAGGTCAACGTCGTCTTCTCGAGCTTCTCTCGCCTCCACCTCAGTGTAGAGGGCTACTCGGGGGGAGTCATGCTCTAGGTCTATTGGCAACACGGCCTCAGCCCCGTATACCAAGAAGAATGGCGTGTAGCCGGTTGACCGGTTAGGGGTAGTCCTTAGACTCCACAACACCGCTGGCAACTCTTCTAGCCAACACCCAGGTGTTTTCAGCAATGGCTCAATCAGCCTTGGCTTGATGCCTGCCAGTACCATCCCATTTGCCCTCTCAACTTGCCCATTGGAGGCAGGGTGCGCGACTGAGGCAACGTCTAGTCGGATATGCTTATCTCTGCAGAATCGCACCATTGCCCCCTCTGCAAAGTTGGTGCCGTTGTCGGTGATGATACTGTGCGGGTAACCATATCTCATGATCACATCCTTCACAAACTTCACAGTTGTGACTCCATCGCACTTCCGAATAGGCTTCACCTCGATCCACTTGGTGAACTTGTCCACCATGACCAAGATATGTGTCATATTGCCTTTAGCCGGCTTGAAAGGACCAACCATATCCAAGCACCAAACAGCAAACGGCCATGTGATAGGAATTGTTTTCAACTCGGAAGCTGGCATGTGAATCTTACTTGCGAACATCTGGCAGCCGGCGCACTTCCTCACAATATCTTCAGCTTGCTGCAGTGCAGTGAGCCAGTAGAAGCCATGCCGAAAAGCTTTCTTGACCAAAGCCCGAGATGAGGCGTGATGCCCACATTCCCCTTGATGTATCTCCATCAGGATTTCTTCTCCTTCTTCTGGGCTCACACAGCGTTGCAGCACGCCGGTGGCACTTCTCTTATGCAGCACATCTCGTACTACGGTGTAGCCCTTGGACCTTCTCTGAATCTGCCTCGCAGTCACCTCATCTTCAGGTAAGTGCCGTCCCTTAGAAAGGATAATATGGGCATTGCCCAACTCGGTGTCTCCCGCACGGGAAACACTGGTTTGTCCATTTCCATTGGGACAGGCTCTGGTGGTTGCACAGGAGGAGTAGGAGCGCTTCTCCGCAGCCCAGACCGATTGGCGAGAACTTCTTCAATGAATGCGACAGCTTCTGGGTTGAGGGCGGCAGTCCCCGAGTACGGAATGGCAGTCCCCGAGTAGGGAGTGGCAGTCCCCGAGTAGGGAACGGCAGTCCCCGAGTAGGGAGCGGCAGTCCCCGAGTAGGGAATGGCAGTCCCCGAGTAGGGAATGGCAGTCCCCGAGTAGGGAGTGGCAGTCCCCGAGTAGAGGACGGCAGTCCCCGGGTTCCCTGCAGCACTCTCCCAGTCAATCTCCATTGGGTCAGATTCTTCACTTGGCAGAGAAGGAACAAAGATGGATTCCGAGTTGGGGGAAGGCTTGATGGATGGCTTCCTCAAATGCTCCAAGGCAATCCCTGCCGGGATGGACTGCCGAGAAGATCCCAACTTGGATAGCTCGTCTGCGGCTTCGTTCTCTGCTCGGTGAATGTGCTGGAACTCACAGCCTTCGAAAAACCCAGTCATTGACTGCACCAGGAAGCGATACGATGCCATGTTGGCATCCAAAGCATCCCAGGTACCTGAGACTTGCTGCACCACCAGATCTGAGTCACCATAGCATATAATGCGCTGCACACCAACCTCCTTTGCTACTCGCAAACCATGCACCACTGCCTCGTACTCGGCTACATTGTTGGATGCCTTGAAATGAATCTGCAACACATACTTGAGCTGATCCCGCTTGGGTGATGTAAGCACAACGCCAGCACCAAGGCCTTCTTTCACCTTTGAGCCATCAAAGTGCATTTTCCAATAGTTGGAAACTGGGGCAGGAGGTTCATACTGCATCTCGGCCCAGTCCACAAGAAATTCCGCCAGGACCTGAGACTTGATTGCTTCTCTTCTCGTATACGCGGGAGCGTACGCGGCTAGCTCAATCGCCCACTTGGCTACTCTGCCACTCGCCTCCTTGTTTCCCATGATGTCCGAGATGGGAGCAGAGCTCACAACAGTGATGGGGTGCTCTTGGAAGTAATGTTTCAGCTTCCTGGCGCCCAGGTACACACCATATGTCATCTTCTGGTAATGCGGATAGTTTTGCTTGGAACTGGACAGCACTTCACTGAGATAATAGACTGGACGCTGCACACTCTTGCCTTCTTCTTCTCGCTCCACCACTATCACCACGCTGACTACTCGGTTAGTCGCCGCAATGTACAGCAGCATAGGCTCCTTGGGTAGCGGACTAGCCAAGACGGGAGCGCTAGCCAGCATCGCTTTCAGCTCATTGAATGCCACGTCCGCTTGCGGAGTCCAGACAAACTTGTCACTTTTCTTCATCAGCTGGTACAGAGGCAGAGCCTTCTCGCCCATTCGGCCCAGAAAGCGGCTCAGAGATGCCAGACAGCCCGTGAACTTCTGCACATCCTTCAACGATCTCGGCAAAGACATGCTCTCAATAGCTTTTATCTTAGACGGATTGGCTTCAATGCCCCGACTAGAAACCAGAAAACCGAGTAGCTTTCCAGCTGGTACACCAAAGGTGCACTTACTCGGATTCAGTTTCATTTTGTACCTGCGTAGGTTAGCAAAGGTTTCCTCCAGGTCGGCAAGCAGAGTATGTGTTTTATTCGTTTTGATGACAATGTCATCTACGTACACCTGCACATTCTTGCCGAGCTGGTCGTGCAAGCATTTCTGCATGCATCTCTGATAGGTTGCACCCGCATTCCTCAGGCCAAAACACATGACACGATAGCAATAAGCCCCGTACGGGGTAATGAAAGCAGTCTTTATTTGATCAGCAGGGTTGAGTGCAATCTGGTGGAAACCAGAGTAGGCATCTATGAAAGACAACAGTTCACAGCCGGCAGTGGAATCGATCACCTGATCGATGCGAGGTAGCGGGAAGGGATCCTTGGGGCATGCCTTGTTCAAGTCGGTGTAGTCGACGCACATGCGCCATGCGGTGGCAGCCTTGGGATCTTCCTTTTTCTTCTCGACCATGACCGGGTTGGCTAACCAGTCCGGGTGCAGCACCTCCATGATGAAGTTACTGATCAGCAGCTTGGTGATTTGATCACCGATGGCCTTCCTTCTCTCATCCCCGAAACGGCGCAAAGCCTGCTTCACGGGCTTGGCGTCAGGACGCACATGCAAAGAGTGCTCAACCAACTCCCTCGGGACTCCTGGTAGATCTTCATTGGTCCAGGCGAAAACATCCCGATTCTCACGGAGGAAGTGGATGAGCGCGCTTTCCTATTTCTCGGCCAACCCGGCACCAATGATGGCCACGCGCTCCGGGAACTCGGGGTCAACCTGGACTGTCTTGGTCTCCTTGGCAGCTTGGAAAGCTGTACCATGCTGGGTACTCGGCACACCTTGTGCGCCAGCTTGTGCGGACTGAGCCATGGCCACCACCTCGTACATCTTCTTCTTCTCGGCAGCAATCACCATTGATTCCGCCAGCTGGGAGCTAGCAGAGGCACACTCCATGGACTTCTTGTAATCTCCCGAGATGGTGATGATGCCATTGGGACCGGGGATCTTCATCTTCAGATAAGCCACATGTGTGGAGGCCATGAACTTGCTCAGAGCAGGCCTGCCGAGTAGAGCATGATAGGGGCTCTGATGATCCACCACTTCAAACTGCAGGCGCTCTGTGCGGCAGTTCTCCCGAGTACCGAATAGCACATCAATCCACACTCGGCCAATCGGGTTGCATGAGATCCCGGGCACAATGCCATGGAAGGTGGTCTTGCTGGGCAGCATCATGTTCTCGGCTAGGCCAAGCTTCTCGAGTGTATCCTTGTACACAATGTTGATGCTGCTGCCGTTGTCGATTAGCACCTTGCTGAACCTCACATTCTTCTCGGGGCCCAGGAAGGTAGGATCCAGCACCAAGGCGTAGGTACCCGGATTGGGCATCACCTTGGGGTGATCTGCCCGAGTCCACCTGATCTCCTGGTCACACCAATACATGTAGTGAGGGACAGCCGGAATCACTGCATTGACCTCCATGGCCCGCCTGTGCTGTGACTGCTTGTCGACTGCCTCAGAAGTGAAGATCATGTAGCTCTCATGGTGCTCTTGGTACTGGTTGGAGCCATTGCCCCCATTGTTGCCATTGTTGCCATTGTTGTTGCCCTGATAGTTGTTGTTGCCTCTGTTGTTGTTGTTGCGGTTGTAGTTGTTGTTGTTGTTGCGGTATCTCTCGTTGTTGAAGTTCCGGTTGGCTCCTAAAGCCACCTGGTTGACATTCTCTCTTCTCGGATAGACTGGCGGCCGAGTTGCGGGAGCGCGAGTAGGCTGAACAGTAGCATTGGCAGCTGGCAGGGGAGGAGGAGGAGGCAAGCCATCACTCTTGATCACATCCCACCATTCGCATTGCCGGGTAGTGTGGTTCGCAGGCCTTGAGGGGTGGTGAGTGTGAAAGCTACACGGACCATCCTTCATGTCATCAAAGACAAACTTCTTCGGCTGCTCGGAGTTCCCGCTACCCGGCTGCGCAGTGCGGAACGGTTTCTTGTTGCCTTGGCCCTGGTTCTGGTTCTGCCCGTAGGCTCCAGCAGGTTTCTGCCTTTGGCCACCACCGCCTCCGACATTCACTGCATTCACCTCTTCGGGATCATACCGAGTATCTACTCGGCGCTTGTTGCGGAACTCGTTGCGCTTGCTGCTGTTGAAGTTTCTTCTCGGCTCAGAGGAATCCATCAGTGGCTGAGTAGGATCACCGAGTGCGTACTGATCCGCAATCTTGATGGTCTCGGCCAGGGTATTCGGCATCTCCCTCTGCAATCTTTGCCAAAGCATGCTGCCATGTCGGCAACCCTGCGCAAACCAAGTGATGGCCTGTGCCTCATTCACACCCTCACAGGTGTTCCTCAAGGTGCTCCACCGAGTAAGGTACTCGCGGTCCGTCTCGTCTTCTCGCTGCCTGCAAGCCGAGAGCTGCTGTGGCCTATTCGGCCTCTTGTATGTACTCGTGAAGTTGCTGACGAAGGCGTCCGAGAAGTCCAGCCAGCAGTTAATGCTGTGCTTGGGCAAGTTGTTGAGCCAAGTGCGAGCTGGACCCTCTAGCATCTGCGGCACGTAGCGCACCGCCCATCTCCTGTTGCCACCCGCAATGTGGACCGCGGTGAAGTAGTCATTGAGCCAATCTTCAGGCTTGGTGCTACCATTGTAGCTCTTGGTGCCTCTTGCGAGCTGAAAACCCTTCACGGAAGGCTCGTTCATGATGCGCGGGCCAAAGCACTCGGGGCCAGGAGGACCCGTGCTCTCAAGCCGCGCCGACAAGCTGATACGGTCCAGCTGGTGCCTTGCATCTCCAGGCGCCAACACGCGCTCACCAACACGGTCATGGATGTCATAACCAGCCATCTCCATGGCCGAGTAGCCATCATCATACCTATCCACCTGCATAGCTGCGGGCTGCTCCACCGGGTTGGCGACTGGTGCCATTGGGCGCGGCTGCTGCCTCTGCCGAGTAGGCTGAGCTGCGGGTTGCCGAGAAGTACCCGGACGCGCGGCTTCTCTGACACGGCTTTGAGCTTGATGGGCTTGAGAGCCTGCTCTTGCAGTGTTGTGTTCCTGCCCGGGCTGCTGCGGCACAGCAACCTGTTTCGCGGCAGCAGCCGGGTCATACACCTGCATTTGCCTGTCCCTACCCGAACGCCCGCTGCGGCTCTTCTCGCGGCTAGGATGCGGAGATGAGGCTTGATCGTTAGATCTTGCCGCATGCGAGTGAACCACCTGCGAAGCTCCAGCTCCCGGGTTGGCCTTGCGGAACTCCTCGTTCTGCCTGGCGGCCTCCAGCACCAACTCGTTGAGCCTCTCCTGCTGCCTGAGACGCGCCTCTCCATCTAGGCGCGGCAACTCGGCAGCCACCGCCTGCGCAGCTCTGAGCGTCTTGGCGGGTGTGCTGTACCTTGGCCTTGTGAAGGTGTTCGCGGTGGCGGACTGCACGGGCTCCTCCGCAACGGTCGCCATCTCGGCACCCAGGTTGCGCCGCGTAGCGCCCACTCTGCTGGGCCTCCTGGCGACCGGCGTGAAGCCGTGTGCCTTGTTGTACTCGAGCTGGTCCAAACTCAGCTCAAGCCTGATCTTCTCCAACTCCGCCTGCTCGGCAAGCAGCTCCTGGCGTTGCCGCTCGAGCTGCTCCCTTGCGGCTAGGAGCTCGACGTCGGTGGGAGTGGGCATACCAGTTCGCGCGGCAGACGCGGGGATGACCGTAGAACTCGGGCCAAACCTTCTACTCGACAGGGTAGAACTTGATTGATATCTCCTTCTGGTCATCTTGAGGTGAGACCGAGTAGCATTCGACCGGGTAGCGAGTACCTGGTAGTCGGCTACTCGACCAAACCTCTCTTCTGTAAGCGGCCTTTACCACCTGTCTTTACCCTACTCGGGGGTAACCCCCCGACAGGTATCTTCCCTCCGGCAGTGAAACCACGTATCTTGCTAGGCGGTGAGCTTCATCGTTGTGGCGTCTTCCCTCGTGCACAAAGGTTATATTACCTCACTGCCGAGCCCTCGCCTTTATCTCGATGATCACACTGCCAAAAACTCCCATATACTCCTGTTGGAGGCCCTTGATCACCTCCAAACAGTCTGAAGCCACGATCGTCTTCCCCAGTGAGAGATCCTCCGCTGTATCCATTGCCTCCCTGCACGCTAAGGCTTCGAGTGACCCTGGGTGGGTGATCCCATGAAACACCAGCGCCGAGGCCCCCAGGTATTCTCCTTGGCTTGAGCGGCAGACAGCACTCACCGCGCCCTTTCCCTCCACATGCGATACCGCAGCATCTACATTTATCTTCGAGGCATCACTAGGCGGTGGGAGCCCGTTCAAAGGTGATTGCACCGTCCTTCTGCTCCTTGACGGAACCCCCGAGTCGGTTGCAGACCCTGCCTCCAAATCAGCAAGAAACCGGTTAACAAAGCCGTAGGTCGCCATCGGGCTGTGGAACACCTCCTCGTGGATTGCTTTTCTTCGAGCATGCCAAATCGCCCACAGTGTTACCGCCGTGCGTCTCAACTCCTCTCTATCCATCATCTCCATCATTGCGAATAACCATTCGCGAGCTCCCGCCTCCCGAGCCATGGACACTTTTTCGACCACTCCTTCCTCGTTGAGCGCCCAAACGCATCTCGCCATGTTGCAGTCCAGAAGGGAGTGGTGCCACGAATCCTCTTGCCCACAGATCACACACGCCGGAGTGGCCACCATGTGTCTGTGATTCCGAACATCCCCCGTTGGTAATGAATGCTTTGCTAATCTCCAAAGGAAAATTTTCACTTTCGACGGAACATCAATCTTCCACATTCGCTTCCATTCTTGACACCTCTCGGCACTCCTCAACGAGCTTGGTCTTTCGTCTAGCCAGTCCTCGCGTGTCCTCTTCGTGGACGCCAGAGCTCGGTAGCAAGACCTGACCGAAAAGATACCTCTGCGTTCGAAGTGCCAAGCCCAGAAATCTTCTTGTACCCGATGACTCAATGGGATGTTGAGTATGATTTCTGCGTCCATCGGTAGGAACCACTCGTGTATCTTGTCTACCCGCCATGTTGCCGATGTATGATCGAGGAAATCCGCCACCTGCACTGGCGGGTCTACTTTCATCGGTGCCACCGGCCTTCTCCTCTTGTCCCTGGGTAGCCAGTAGTCTTCCCAAGCTAGAGTGGATCGGTCGTCACCGATTCTTCTGATCAGTCCGATCCTTAGCGTATCCCTTCCCTCGAGGATTGACCTCCAAACTTGAGACGGGTGTGACCCCAACTCAGTCGAAAGGATGTCCCCCCCCCCGGGAAGTACACTGCCTTGAGCACCCGTGCACTTAGCGACGTCGGCGTCTGTAATAATCTCCATGCCTGTCGAGCCAAAAGAGAGAGGTTAAACAATTCAATGTCCCTGAATCCTAACCCTCCCGCATATTTGGGCTGAATCATAGAATCCCAAGAGACCCAGTTTGTCCTCCTCTTGCCCTCCTTACTCCCCCACCAAAACTTCCGGAGCATAGTGTTTATGTGTTCACACAGCCCTCTTGGCAGTTTGAAGCAAGACATCGAGTAGGTAGGAACTGCTTGCGCTACTGCCTTTATCAGGACCTCTTTCCCTCCCACGGACAGAAGCTGTTCCATCCAACCAAGGATCTTCTTCCAAACTTTATCCCTTAGATACTTGAAGGCCCCGTTCTTGTCAGAACCCACAACTGAAGGCATCCCTAGGTACTTTTCATTGAGTGTTTCCCTCATGACCTCCAACTCTTCCTTTATTTGTGTTTTAATAACTTCCGGACAGCCCTTACTAAAGAATAAAGAGGACTTGTCCGTATTGATCATCTGCCCCGAAGCATTGCAGTACCTGGTCAGAACTTCCTTGATGTCCCTAGCACCTTCCATACTTGCTTGGAAAAACAGCAGGCTGTCATCTGCGAATAGTAAGTGGTTTACTGACGGTGCAGTAGCTGCCACTTTAATCCCTGTGAGCGACGATGACCGATCTATATTTTTTAAGAGGCACGAGAGGCCCTCTGCTGCCAACAAGAACAAGTACGGGTGACGAAGATATGGATCCTGGACCCTGCGGGTAATGACACCCCCTCTCAGGCCCAGGGACAAAGCCCAAGAAGAGGCGCCTTCGAAGTACTCTAGAAGGCCCGCGTGAAGCCCACCTGCACTAAACTTGCGGGTTAAGTTAGAAAACATGTAACCGACCTAGCTAGGGTTGGAGTCCTCTCCGGGTAGAACTCGAGACCTGGCCATCTATATAAGGCCAGGAGAGCCCCCCTAGGAGAGGACCAAGTAGTACCGCACGACCAAAAAGCCTTGAAACTCGAGATCTACTCTCGATTCGAGCAACCTGTAACCGATCTAATCATCTAATACAGATCGACAGAAGGCAGGAGTAAGGGTTTTACCTCTTCGAGGGCCCCGAACCTGGGTAAATCTCGCCCCTTGTCTAGCCGACGATTCCACCAGCGCCTATGACTTCTCCCAGTCGAAACCCGATAGGGTCATCTAAGGGATTTGTGGAGTTAGAGATTCGACAATTGGCACCGACCGTGGGGACCGCGGGCGCTGGATCACCGGCATCTTCGGCTTCATCGACATCCAACTCCCGTTGGAAACCATCGACTACGGCTCCGAACAATCCTGTACGGATCGGATCCGTCATAGTCACGCCTCACTCGCCGGAATCACGCCCGGTGTTCGAGGATCTGGAGAAGAGCGTCACCCTGACGTTCGGGAGCTTCAACTTCATGGCGAACAGAGACGGAATCCTCCACTTCTCGGATGAATCTGAACCTGAATCTGGAGCCGTCAACTCGCGCTTTCCTATGGAGAAAAGTGGCGAGTCCATCCGCTTCAACACAGTCGACTATCACGCCCTCTCGACAGAGGAACCATCTCGGGTACGGGAAGCTTTCCGATCTACGCCTAGGACGCACGAGCCACGACTGGCCCAAGTCTGCATGGTAGGATCGGAACAGCCCTCAGAAACCGAATTCAGCGCAACCGAGCGCGATATAATCGGCGTTTCGCGGGAGGCCTGGAAAAGGGCCAAGGAGGCCATGCGGCGGAGTCAGCCACCCGCGGCAGGAGCCTCACAAGAGGACCTAACCGCCTACCACTACCACCTAGTAAGAGCGGCCTCAAACATCAAAGAAGCCCGGGCAGATCTAGCCCGTCGCAGAAGAGCGGCGGACGAATCAAGCCTGCGACGAGTCGAACAGTTCCTTGCACCCTCGGTTGGTACCCGACCCGCGAGGAAGGGACATGCAACATCGTCAAGGGGCCACGAATCCGTGACTGCGACCGACAGGTCGACCACGTCTTCCTTCATGAGGGTCGACGATGACGGCAACGTCTACCCGCAAACCCCAGCTGCCGCGATCCTAGCCGCAGCAACTTACATGCAGATGAACCAACCGACGGAAAGCGACCCTCGGGTGGAACAGTACAAACAAATTCGCAAAGAACTAGGATTGGCGGCCGCAAGGCTCGCTTCTCACGATCGCAAGAAGACCGAAGAACAATTGGAGAAGGAGCGACAGGAGAAGGACAAGGATAAAGAAACGCCTCGCAGGCACAGAAGTTCATCCCCAAGAAAAGACAAATCGCCACGACGTGGTCGAGGAAAAGAAGCCCGCCGCCGCGGCGATAGTCGAAGCAGCAGCGACGACAGCCCGAGAGACAAAAGCTCGCGGCACCACAGCAGCCGCTCGAGAAAACGAAGCAAAGAACCAAGGAAAGATAACGACCGCGACCGGTCCGAATACGACGCGCGATCAGATCTCGCCCAAAAGAAGGTGGATAGAGCGAGAGCTTCACGATATCGCGAGCGCTCCTCATCCAGGTCCTCGGACGATGAAACCTGTGGAGCACTCTGTTTCGCTCGCAGCATCCGTGAAGCACCTCTACCCAAGAGGTTCAAGCTCAGCACGGAGGTGACAAAATACGACGGCTCACTCGAGCCCTCCCAGTGGTTAAGCGACTACCTCACGGCAGTAAAATGCCAACGTGGGAACAAGAACACAGCCATGCAATACCTCAATTTGCATCTTACAGGCGCGGCCCGTAGTTGGCTGGAGAGAAGACCCAAATCTTGCTACGCATCGTGGGACGACCTACACCGCGATTTCTGCAAAAATTTCCAGTCGACTTACAAGAGGCCAGCCACAATCGAAGAGTTACGAGCATGCAAACAGAAGAGTGGCGAATCCACACGAGAATATATCCAGCGGTGGACCACACTCACGAACACCGCAGGAACCATCTCGGAAGAGGTGGCGATTGAGGCCTTCGCCAAAGGGGCGAGAAGAACCGCGTTTCGAGAAGAGCTAGGCAGAGCCGCGCCCAAAACCATTGGGGAGCTAATGATCATAGCCGAAAAATGGGCTAACAGAGAAGACGCGGTGCGCAATGAAAGAGCATCGTCGCCCGCACACGAAGATGACCGCCATGGACGAAGAAAAAGAAGGAAATACTATGACCACGAGGACAGGGAGGAATTAGTGGCGGCAGAATTCACGCGAAACCGCGACTCTGGTCGCCGTGGAAGTCGCGAGTGGAAACCAAAAGCAGAAGAAAAATCCCCCGAGGAGGATCTCGATGCATACTGCTCGCTACACCTGTTTACAGATAAGCGCACGGGCAAAACTGTGACGCCCCGAGATCGGGCACTATGCAGATTTCAGCATTCCCGCCAAAATCCACATAATAACCGATTCCAGGTTGCCACGTCTGATAACATTACAACAGTTCACGAATAATCCACAACAACAACAGAGGAGATATATACAAGAAGACTCAAACGAGTCAAGGATACAACTGATACAATACAAAGATCCAAATAACAGCGGAAGAAACAAAATAGTGTCCGACTACGGACAAGATACAAATTGGACTAAGAGTCCTGAAGATAACCGAGAGCGTCCAATCCCTGCCCAGGCCAAGCCGGAGGGATTCCCAAGCTAACGTCGTCAGACTTCAAACCTGTTGACTGCAATGTTGAATATGCAGCCACGAAAAAGGATTCGTGGGTCAGTACGGTTAAGTACTGGCAAGTGGATAAACCATACTCACAAGATACCGGCGTAACCAGTCATCACAAGATACAAATACTTTGGGTTCAACGGAAGGAAGGGGTTATTGCAAAGAAGCGGCAGCGGGCTGCACTAACCAACTACAGAAACACACTACAACTTCCGTCTAACAGAAAGAAGATAAGATAGCGAATCGTAACCAACTACAACTACTCACCAAACAATACCCATCCAATGTTACCCCCTACTAAGGAAGCAACCCAAGGATAACTCACACTGTTGATTAGGGTGACATCATTTATATGGTGGAGGTAATCTATATTACTAATCAAGTTATTATCATTAGGTGTAAGTTGTCTGAGTACTTGTTAGCCAGTACTTTCACCAAGTAATCCATAACCGCGGAAAACACGGCTTCTCGAGAAGATTTATCCCTGCAAGGTGTGCTCCAGTACCCGTACACACTCAAGCCACCAACTAAAACTCAGGTTGGCTTGACACGACCCAAACCATCTCTACAACCCATCCTAGGAGCCACGGAGCTATAAGGTCCCAGCCACGCAGCCGAATACTCAGCGCAGGTGTGCAAAACTCCCGCAGGACACAACACCCCGGCACTACGGGCCTCACCCTATATGCACCATCATCATCATCATCAGTAACCATGGGTGATCAACCCATTATGCAAGGAGCAAATGGAACACCCGAACTAAGTGTGGCTCTTCGGACAAGCTGCAGATCAGGTCTAAGTCGAGGGGGGTCCCATACTACCACCCGGATGCGGTGAGCACGCTCATCATGGATCAGTAGACAAGACTCTTTTCCGAGTTAAGTTCGACACTAGCAGGCTTAAAAACCCTAACCCGGGCCTCCTGCCGGTGCCTTATCATCAAATTATTATTACCCCAAACATTAACATGTTGATTGAATTGAAACCCAACTATCAACTAAACAGGTGATACGACAAAGGATAACAAGACTCGAGCATAAACAAATCTAAGCATGCAACTACGACACGAGGGCCAACAAGGTAAACAAACAACAGGTGATAGGAAGTGGAAGGAAGGCTATATCATGGTTGCAAGGTAAACATATAATAGGATCGAGACACAAGCATCGAATCAACAGGCTAGAATAAGAACAACGGAAAGAATCGGTAACAAGTGATGAAAGGCAGCCATTTGGCAGCAAGTGAGTATACTTGCCTGGAATCCAGCAAGTAGAGGTACATCCGAAGAACTTGTCGTTGCTCACATCATCTCAACGTCCTATCCGCGAAGAAGCAACGAACTAGAGCAAACACCGGATGCAACAATTACTACTACGGCAAAAGATCCAGCATGATCCTATTTTATATGCATGACATGGCAAGATGCATGAGAGGAAACAACTTAAGCAATTTAATCGGAACCGGAGTCCGGAGAAATAGGAATTGGTTCAAGTTGTTTAGCTAACCATTAATTTAATTGTTATTTAGCATGTCAAACAATAAAGTAGATGAGTTAGGCAATTTAAATGGAATGGGGCAACAGTTGGAATTAATTAGCCCACACATTCCATATGTTGTCATATAGATGAACATGCATAACAAGATCTAAAATGCACAAGATAAGATGCAAACAGAGATATGGATGGCATGAACATGTTAATGGCATGTTTCTGATATGCAAACATATTTTAATTGTCCAATTTGGAATTTAATTGAGCAAGTTGCCAATTTAACAATATTAAATGAATTAAATGAGGAATTAAATGTTGCATCAATTTTAATTGTTCAAAACAGTAAACAAACTTTATATTTGGGTAGAGCATTTAATTTTAATTGGAAAACATATTTTATTTGTGGAAATTGGAATTAAGATGAATTAGTTATGAATTTGGCAATTTAAATTGCATTAAATAAGAAACAGTTGTTTTCAGCAATTTAAATTATTCAAAACAGAAAACAAAGTTTATATTTGCAAAGTTTAGAGAATTTTGATTGGAAAACATATTTTACTTTTCAAATTTGGACTTAAAATGAATTAGTTATGAGTTATGCAATTTTAAATGGAACCGGAACAATATTTAATTATTCCAACTCATTCCATATTTAATTATTAGGTGATACCATTATTGCCCGCACCCACAAAATGCGATGCAACATGATGATATGATAATTATAAAAGTAGATGACATGTTATAGAAAATAGGGCATAAATATATAGGGGTTTGGGTTTGGGTGCACACGTGTGGAGGGGAGATCTTCGGGTTTGACGCCGGAAAGAAGGAGATCTTCGGAACAACGCCGGAGTGTTCGGGACGTGGACGAAGTAGCCGACGTAGTAGTAGCAGAGGAAGTAGTCGACGTCGGGGAAGGAAGGGAAGTAGACGAAGTAGCCGTTCCGTTCCGTAGTCGACGTAGTCGTGGCCGAATCCGCAACATCATCGTCTTCGGGTCGGTGGTGAATTTGATGGTCTCGGTCTCAAGGCTTCATGGCACGCACGAAGGCGTTCGACGCAAGGCGGGCACGGCGAGGTTCATGGCGGTGTAGTCGTTCACGTTGCGGTACTTGTCGGGGAAGAGCTCGTCGTCGAGGTAAGGGTCGGGGAGGATCTCGACGTTCCAATGTTCACAAGTCCGGAATCCTGTCGGGGACCTTGGCGATATCGTAGAGGTACGGGTCTGGTGTGGATCTTGTCAGCGTCACAGTGACGTAGAGGTGCTCACGGTCGACGTTCTCAGATGAAGGTGACACCGGCAACAGGTCCTGGAGGGGACGGGAGAGGCACAGTGCACCCTGCAGAAGCAGCAGCTTGTTGGGCAGCAAGAGCTCGGATACATGGCCAGCGGCAACATCTCGGGATGTGGGTTGCCAGAAGACGATACCACACGCAGCAGCCCAGGCAATCAACCACCATCTCTCCCTCCTTGCTTTCCCGTCGCCATTTCTGCGACACGGTGAGCACCTCCCACCGGCCACCACCGGCCACGACGAACTCGCGTGTTGACCTGGATTATGAGAAGCTGCAGGCTAGGGAGGTCGTCGGCAGCTGCGGGAGGGAGTGCTCCTTCGCCTCCGGCAGGGGCGGCCTTGTCCTGTTTCCCGGCGAGCACAGAGGAGGCGCTGCCGCGGCGGACTTGGAAGTCGCCGGAGAGGAGCAGCGTGGGGCAGGAGGTCGGAGAAGAGGCCGGCGGCGGCCTTGAACGGAGGGGCCGAAGAGGAGGGAGCCAGTAGGGCGTCCATGGGAGGCGACGAGGAAGGGAGGGCCGAACGAGGAAGGAGGCTCGGGGGGAGGGAGGAGGAGGCGAACCAGGATGGTTTCCATCGAAGGGGAGAGAAGCAGGAGCGATGGGGAGAGGGGAGGGGCTCGGCGACGGGCGAGGTGGAGGAGGAGCTGTGGGCGACGGGAGGAGGAGGCGATGGGATCGAGCGCTGCTCGCTCTTTCCCGTGCGCGTGCGTGTGCGGTTCGTGAGAGGAGGAGTGGGAGGACCTGATTGCGAATAGGAGAAACGGCGGGGGCAAAATGAGAGGGGAGAAAAATTAGGGTAGGGAGGGAGTTCGGTGGGGGCTGGCTGGGCTTATTTCGGCCCAGTTCGGCCGGCTGGGCCGCCCTCTCTCTCTCTCTTAATTTTTTTTGTTTTGTTTTTATTACTGTTTTCAGCAACTGTTTAGGTGATAACAAAAATAGAATTAGACATCAAATAAATTTCTGTAAATTTTAGCAAACAAAATTTAATTAATTTCATTTAGTTGGCAAGTTTTAAAATGCATGGTGATGCCTTATGCAATGCGATGCAAAGAAAAACAAAAACAAGCAACAAATTCCAGTTGGGAAAAATTCCCGGTCGTTACAGACGACACCACTAACAAGGGATTGCGCCCTCGCAATCCACCTCCTAACCCGGGAGGGTAAGAAGTTCGACTATCGATTCTTCATGCTTCCAGCTGATCTCCTCGACACCACTAACAAGGGCTTCTCGACACCACTAACAAGAGATTCTTGCTCGGAGTGACGACGATGTTCTTCCACCAAGAATCTTCCGATGATCGAACCTATTAGGTTAACGGCTCAGAAAACGTCCAACCCACGTAGGATCCTAAAACTTTGAAAGATTGAGAGGAAGAGAGACTCCAAAACAAATAAGATGGGAGGGGAAATAGAATAGAGATAAGGAGAAAACAAGAATCCTATTGAGATGTTTCCAAAATAGTTTAGCAGAAAATAGTTTTTGACACTCTAGAAACAACGACCGTTAGCGAGGTTATCCTACAGGCTTTGCGGACCCGTTGCTTCGATAACCATTCGTATCGAAACAATCTCGGGAATTCGGAAACAAGGCTCTGATACCATTTGTGACGCCCCGAGATCGGGTACTATGCAGATTTCAGCATTCCCGCCAAAATCCACATAATAACCGATTCCAGGTTGCCACGTCTGATAACATTACAACAGTTCACGAATAATCCACAACAACAACAGAGGAGATATATACAAGAAGACTCAAACGAGTCAAGGATACAACTGATACAATACAAAGATCCAAATAACAGCGGAAGAAACAACATAGTGTCCGACTACGGACAAGATACAAATTGGACTAAGAGTCCTGAAGATAACCGAGAGCGTCCAATCCCTGCCCAGGCCAAGCCGGAGGGATTCCCAAGCTAACGTCGTCAGACTTCAAACCTGTTGACTGCAATGTTGAATATGCAGCCACGAAAAAGGATTCGTGGGTCAGTACGGTTAAGTACTGGCAAGTGGATAAACCATACTCACAAGATACCGGCGTAACCAGTCATCACAAGATACAAATACTTTGGGTTCAACGGAAGGAAGGGGTTATTGCAAAGAAGCGGCAGCGGGCTGCACTAACCAACTACAGAAACACACTACAACTTCCCGCTAACAGAAAGAAGATAAGATAGCGTATCGTAACCAACTACAACTACTCACCAAACAATACCCATCCAATGTTACCCCCTACTAAGGAAGCAACCCAAGGATAACTCACACTGTTGATTAGGGTGACATCATTTATATGGTGGATGTAATCTATATTACTAATCAAGTTATTATCATTAGGTGTAAGTTGTCTGAGTACTTGTTAGCCAGTACTTTCACCAAGTAATCCATAACCGCGGAAAACACGGCTTCTCGAGAAGATTTATCCCTGCAGGGTGTGCTCCAGTACCCGTACACACTCAAGCCACCAACTAAAACTCAGGTTGGCTTGACACGACCCAAACCATCTCTACAACCCATCCTAGGAGCCACGGAACTATAAGGTCCCAGCCACGCAGCCGAATACTCAGCGCAGGTGTGCAAAACTCCCGCAGGACACAACACCCCGGCACTACGGGCCTCACCCTATATGCACCATCATCATCATCAGTAACCATGGGTGATCAACCCATTATGCAAGGAGCAAATGGAACACCCGAACTAAGTGTGGCTCTTCGGACAAGCTGCAGATCAGGTCTAAGTCGAGGGGGGTCCCATACTACCACCCGGATGCGGTGAGCACGCTCATCATGGATCAGTAGACAAGACTCTTTTCCTAGTTAAGTTCGACACTAGCAGGCTTCAAAACCCTAACCCGGGCCTCCTGCCGGTGCCTTATCATCAAATTATTATTACCCCAAACATTAACATGTTGATTGAATTGAAACCCAACTATCAACTTAACAGGTGATACGACAAAGGATAACAAGACTCGAGCACAAACAAATCTAAGCATGCAACTACGACACGAGGGCCAACAAGGTAAACAAACAACAGGTGATAGGAAGTGGAAGGAAGGCTATATCATGGTTGCAAGGTAAACATATAATAGGATCGAGACACAAGCATCGAATCAACAGGCTAGAATAAGAACAACGGAAAGAATCGGTAACAAGTGATGAAAGGCAGCCATTTGGCAGCAAGTGAGTATACTTGCCTGGAATCCAGCAAGTAGAGGTACATCCGAAGAACTTGTCATTGCTCACATCATCTCAACGTCCTATCCGCGAAGAAGCAACGAACTAGAGCAAACACCGGATGCAACAATTACTACTACGGCAAAAGATCCAGCATGATCCTATTTTATATGCATGACATGGCAAGATGCATGAGAGGAAACAACTTAAGCAATTTAATCGGAACCGGAGTCCGGAGAAATAGGAATTGGTTCAAGTTGTTTAGCTAACCATTAATTTAATTGTTATTTAGCATGGCAAACAATAAAGTAGATGAGTTAGGCAATTTAAATGGAATGGGGCAACAGTTGGAATTAATTAGCCCACACATTCCATATGTTGTCATATAGATGAACATGCATAACAAGATCTAAAATGCACAAGATAAGATGCAAACAGAGATATGGATGGCATGAACATGTTAATGGCATGTTTCTGATATGCAAACATATTTTAATTGTCCAATTTGGAATTTAATTGAGCAAGTTGCCAATTTAACAATATTAAATGAATTAAATGAGGAATTAAATGTTGCATCAATTTTAATTGTTCAAAACAGTAAACAAACTTTATATTTGGGTAGAGCATTTAATTTTAATTGGAAAACATATTTTATTTGTGGAAATTGGAATTAAGATGAATTAGTTATGAATTTGGCAATTTAAATTGCATTAAATAAGAAACAGTTGTTTTCAGCAATTTAAATTATTCAAAACATAAAACAAAGTTTATATTTGCAAAGTTTAGAGAATTTTGATTGGAAAACATATTTTACTTTTCAAATTTGGACTTAAAATGAATTAGTTATGAGTTATGCAATTTTAAATGGAACCGGAACAATATTTAATTATTCCAACTCATTCCATATTTAATTATTAGGTGATACCATTATTGCCCGCACCCACAAAATGCGATGCAACATGATGATATGATAATTATAAAAGTAGATGACATGTTATAGAAAATAGGGCATAAATATATAGGGGTTTGGGTTTGGGTACACACGTGTGGAGGGGAGATCTTCGGGTTTGACGCCGGAAAGAAGGAGATCTTCGGAACAACGCCGGAGTGTTCGGGACGTGGACGAAGTAGCCGACGTAGTAGTAGCAGAGGAAGTAGTCGACGTCGGGGAAGGAAGGGAAGTAGACGAAGTAGCCGTTCCGTTCCGTAGTCGACGTAGTCGTGGCCGAATCCGCAACATCATCGTCTTCGGGTCGGTGGTGAATTTGATGGTCTCGGTCTCAAGGCTTCATGGCACGCACGAAGGCGTTCGACGCAAGGCGGGCACGGCGAGGTTCACGGCGGTGTAGTCGTTCATGTTGCGGTACTTGTCGGGGAAGAGCTCGTCATCGGGGTAAGGGTCGGGGAGGATCTCGACGTTCCAATGTTTACAAGTCCGGAATCCTGTCGGGGACCTTGGCGATATCGTAGAGGTACGGGTCTGGTGTGGATCTTGTCAGCGTCACAGTGACGTAGAGGTGCTCACGGTCAACGTTCTCAGATGAAGGTGACACCGGCAGCAGGTCCTGGAGGGGGCGGGAGAGGCGCAGTGCACCCTGCAGAAGCAGCAGCTTGTTGGGCAGCAAGAGCTCGGATACATGGCCAGCGGCAACATCTCGGGATGTGGGTTGCCAGAAGACGATACCACACGCAGCAGCCCAGGCAATCAACCACCATCTCTCCCTCCTTGCTTTCCCGTCGCCATTTCTGCGACACGGTGAGCACCTCCCACCGGCCACCACCGGCCACGACGAACTCGCGTGTTGACCTGGATTATGAGAAGCTGCAGGCTAGGGAGGTCGTCGGCAGCTGCGGGAGGGAGTGCTCCTTCGCCTCCGGCAGGGGCGGCCTTGTCCTGTTTCCCGGCGAGCACGGAGGAGGCGCTGCCGCGGCGGACTAGGAAGTCGCCGGAGAGGAGCAGCGTGGGGCAGGAGGTCGGAGAAGAGGCCGGCGGCGGCCTTGAACGGAGGGGCCGAAGAGGAGGGAGCCAGTAGGGCATCCATGGGAGGCGACAAGGGAGGGAGGGCCGAACGAGGAAGGAGGCTCGTGGGGAGGGAGGAGGAGGCGAACCAGGATGGTTTCCATCGAAGGGGAGAGAAGCAGGAGCGATGGGGAGAGGGGAGGGGCTCGGCGACGGGCGAGGTGGAGGAGGAGCTGTGGGCGACGGGAGGAGGAGGCGATGGGATCGAGCGCTGCTCGCTCTTTCCCGTGCGCGTGCGTGTGCGGTTCGTGAGAGGAGGAGTGGGAGGACCTGATTGCGAATAGGAGAAACGGCGGGGGCAAAATGAGAGGGGAGAAAAATTAGGGTAGGGAGGGAGTTCGGTGGGGGCTGGCTGGGCTTATTTCGGCCCAGTTCGGCCGGCTGGGCCGCCCTCTCTCTCTCTCTTAATTTTGTTTTGTTTTGTTTTTATTACTGTTTTCAGCAACTGTTTAGGTGATAACAAAAATAGAATTAGACATCAAATAAATTTCTGTAAATTTTAGCAAACAAAATTTAATTAATTTCATTTAGTTGGCAAGTTTTAAAATGCATGGTGATGCCTTATGCAATACGATGCAAAGAAAAAGAAAAACGAGCAACAAATTCCAGTTGGGAAAAATTCCCGGTCGTTACAAAAACTAAGGCAACACACCTTCTCAAGGACTGCCGAAAGTTTCTTGACATCTCAGATGCTCTCGCGAGGAAAAGATTTGCATCCACCCAAAACTACCCGCCGCTGCCAGGAGGAGGACAACAATTCCAGCCGCCACCACCACCACCTCCACCAGCAAATCCAAACATGGCGCTAGCCGCACTACCTGCGCCACCGCCACAAAACACTGGAGCCAATGCATACCCGAACCCGGCAGGACAACTCGCGATGATACAGAAGGTATGCCCCTCTCGCAGAGCTCAAAAAACTAACACAAGGCAATTGTGCATGGCAGTGCAGACACCACCAACAAAAACCGAGTACCTGAAAATGGCGGATCAGCCAATCACGTTCTCGATGAAAGACCATCCGCCACGAGTCTATCGACCAGGACACGCCGCCCTTGTCATCCAAGCTCAAATTGGTAATTATGACCTGGCCCGCGTATTCATGGACGGTGGCAGTGGAATTAA
The DNA here is from genome assembly GCA_028641055.1 of Alopecurus myosuroides. NCBI lineage: Eukaryota > Viridiplantae > Streptophyta > Magnoliopsida > Poales > Poaceae > Alopecurus > Alopecurus myosuroides. The sequence continues at coordinate 335,059,939 of CM054062.1, forward strand.
CATCATCTACGCGGATACACTCCGTCGAATGAACAAGAATCTGGACGGCCTAACGGAATCAGAAACATCCTTCCACGGGATAGTTCCGGGCAAGGCAATCCGTCCACTCGGAACAATCAACCTAGAAGTAGTATTGGGCTCCCCAAGCAACTACAGAAGGGAATTCCTGGACTTCGAAGTCGTCGACTGGCCCTCACAGTACCACGCCATTCTTGGTCGAACAGCGTTCGCCAGATTCATGGCCGTACCACATTACGCGTATTTGAAGCTCAAGCTACCCGGCGAATACGGTGTGATCACCATCGACGGAGACTTCCAGAAATCGGACAAGTGCGACATAGAATTTAATGAGATCGCAAAATCTTTCGGGATGCAAGAAGAACTCCAAGAGCTGGCAAAAACCACGGATCACTCCGTTATGCCTCTCACGAAGAAAAACGCGCCTGAACTAGAATTCAGCGCCAACAGCGACACTCGCAAGCATCAAGTGCACCCGACAGATTGTGCGAAGACAGCAATGGTTTCAACAACCCTCTCGCCAGCATAGGAAGGCGCGCTCGTCAAACTCCTCCGTGAGTACTGGGAGATTTTCGCCTGGCGGCCCTCAGATATGCCAGGAATACCCAGGGAGTTTGCCGAGCACTCACTCGAAGTCTTTCCTAATGCCAAACCCATCAAACAGACGACTCGACGATTTTCAGAACCCAAACAGAAGGCGCTTGGAGAAGAAGTAAACAGATTGCTAGCTGCAAATTTCATCAGGGAGATCAAGATATCCACCTGGTTAGCAAACCCGGTATTGGTCCCCAAGAAGAACACGGATATCCTTCGGGTGTGCATCGACTACACGTCGTTAAATAAGCACTGCCCCAAGGACAACTTTCCTCTACCACGAATCGACCAGATCGTGGACTCTACGGCAGGCTGCCAACGCCTCTCCTTCCTGGACGCCTATTCGGGATATAATCAGATCCGAATGAAAAGGGAAGACGAAGAGAAGACGGGGGATATAATCAGATCCGAATGAAAAGGGAAGACGAAGAGAATACGGCATTCATCGCACCCCACAGCGTCTACTGCTACACGACAATGCCTTTCGGGCTGAAGAACGCAGGCGCAACATATCAGCGCTGCATGCAAAGATGCCTCGCCAATCTCATTGGCAAAAACGTACAAGTGTACGTCGACGACATTGTCATCAAAACTCGAGTAGAGGACACACTCCTCGAGGACATCAGAGAAACATTCGACGCCCTTAATGCATATCGGATCAAGATCAATCCGACCAAATGCGTTTTTGGCGTCCCTGCAGGAAAACTACTCGGGTACCTGGTATCCGCCAGAGGCATTGAAGCCAACCCGGAGAAAATACAAGCTATCTTGACTATGAAGGAGCCAACCAATCTACGCGGAGTCCAGCAGCTCGCAGGACGACTAGCCGCCCTAAGCAGGTTCATCGCACGATTGGGAGAGCAAGCGCTACCCTTCTACAAATTACTGAAGAAGACGGACAAATTCGAGTGGACACCCGAAGCTAAACAAGCGTTCGCAGATTTAAAGCGATCGTTGCAAAGCAGGCACGTCGTTGCAACACCGCAAGAAAGGGAGCCACTTCTACTATACCTAGCCGCTACAAACCAGGTCATCAGCACGGCAATCGTGGTCGAACGACCTGAAGACGGCAAAGCGTACGGAGTCCAACGACCAATATATTACATCAGCGAAGTGCTCTCGCCATGCAAGCAACGATACCCTCATTATCAGAAGCTGGCATATGGAGTTGTTCTCACGGCCCGAAAGATCAAACATTATTTCCAGGAACACGCCATCACAGTGGTTAATGATGCGTCACTCGGGACAATCATGAACAACCCTATGGCATCCGGAAGAATAGCAAAATGGGGCATCGAGTTGGGCGCCTGGGACATCACCTATACAGGACGAAACGCAGTCAAATCTCAAGTACTCGTGGAATTCCTCAGCGAATGGACAGAGATACAAACGCCCGGACCACCTGAGTACACGAGCAACTGGATAATGTACTTCGATGGATCCAAGAGAAACGAAGGAGCAGGAGCTGGAATCGTTCTTATTTCACCTCGGGGAGACAAGCTGCAATACGTCCTGCGACTGGACTTTCCACCAGACGATCCAGCCTCGAACAACGACGCAGAATATGAAGCCCTGTTGCACGGGATGAAGATGGCAATCGCCTGTGGAGCTACCCGATTAATGATCTACGGTGATTCCAATCTCATAGTGCAGCTGACGATGAAAGAATGCGACGCCATTGCTGAAAACATGGTCGCATATCGTGACATGTACAATCTACTCGAAGGAAGCTTTAAAGGTTGCGAGCTGAAGCACATTGCAAGATCTAGCAACGAAGAAGCAGATAGACTGGCAAACATGGGTTCCACGAATACACCCATACCGCCAGGAATATACTTCGAACGGATGATCAAGCGATCGGTCAAAGTGAAGAAAGCTGCAGCAGCGCCAGAAACAGAGGTCAGCCCGCAGGTCGCGCTTATCGAGCTTATTCATAATATATCACGACAGGTTTTCCTGGTCGAGCCAGTCTGGACGCAGAAATATCTCGACTACCTGCTCAACAGACAGCTCCCGGCCGATCCACGTGAGGCTCGACAGATAATCAGGCGTAGCAAGTCCTTTCGAGTAGTTAATGGAGAATTATACAAGCAAAGCATATCGGGAATATTTCAGCGTTGCATCGCACCCGAAGATGGCAAGGAATTGCTCCAGGACATACACCAAGGAGATTGCGGACATCATGCTAGCTGGAAAACAATAATGGGAAAAGCTTTCCGAGCAGGATTTTACTGGCTAACAGCAGCCAACGATGCAAAAAGCCTGGTCGAACGATGCGACGCCTGCCAGCGATTCGCACCAAGGCCACACGCCCCTGCTACGGAATTGCACATGATACCAATAGCCTGGCCCTTTGCACAATGGGGGCTAGACATGGTTGGGCCACCACGCAAGTCCACACCAGGTGGATACACACACTTGCTGGTCGCAGTCGACAAGTTCACCAAATGGATCGAGGCTATGCCAGTAACTTCAGCAAGCGCCCAATGCGCCGTCAAGTTTCTCGACTCCATTGTATGCAGATTTGGTGTGCCACACGACATCATTACAGATAATGGTATAAATTTCACAGCAAAGGAAACACAACAGTTCTGCGAGGAAAAGGCATCAATTTCAAGTTTGCCTCAGTCGCTCACCCGCAAACGAACGGACAAGTCGAAAGATCCAACGGCTTAGTTTCGGCTGGCATCAAGAAGCGACTACTCGATCGTCTACACCCCGCCGCAGGACATTGGGCGGAAGAGCTACCCTCCGTACTCTGGAGCCTGCGCACAACTCCTAATCGATCAACGAAGTACACGCCATTCTTCATGGTATACGGGGCAGAAGCAGTCCTTCCCGAGGACGTTCGATTCAGCGCCCCACGAGTTGTAGCGTACAGCAAAGAAACTTCCAACAGGGCGCTCGCAGAAGATATGGATGCGCTCGACGAAATGCGTGACATCGCACTAGCAAGATCCGCGGTATATCAGCAATCCATGCACAACTATCATAGTCGCCGAATACGCCACAGAGCATTCGCGGTTGGGGACCTAGTGCTGCGGCTCAAACAGAAGGAAGGACACAAGCTCGAACCACCTTGGGAAGGACCCTTCATCATACACGAAGTCATCCCAGGCGGAGCCTACAAGCTAAAGAATCCGGCGACCGGAGGGATCTACTCCAATCCGTGGAACATTGCACACCTCCGCAAATTTTATCCATAGGTTTACTTGTTATCACAACAAAAATAAGGCTATACTAGCCAGTCCTGTAGCTCGAATACATGGCTTCTCAGTCATTGCAATAAAGACATGATTCCTTCATCATATTCACTCGAAGCTTCTCGTTCTTTACATGCTAAAAGTTACAGGTACACAACCCATAAAACACACGGGGGCTACACCTACAACTAAGCATTAGAGAAAAACATCATACAAACAAGGTTATACACCTTACAACAGTTCTTACAAACTATAAACAGATTACAGGATATTTACATCCGACAATCAATCAAAGCGCTGAGCATTCTCAGTCGCTAAAACTCTATCCACCTCCTCAGAGGTCAATCGGATAATTTTCTCCGCTGCAGGACGTACAACATCATAGTACGACGAGATATCCTCGATTGCATAATCTGGGCGCCGAGCAACGGAGTTAACATCTATCTCAGGATGCCATATGCGGACAAAAGAGAGAGCTACAACCGCGCCGCACGTCATCTGATTGCGCACACACGCGCGAACTTCTCCTTCACGTCCAAACAACCTGAGAAGATAGCCCCAGTCTTCGGGACCTTTTTTGAGTGGGTAAAATGCAGCGTTCATCGCAACCAAGACCTCGTGAAAAGAACTCACGAGAATTCTCGCCTGGAGGACTCGAAATTTCAAGGTGGCCATCACAAAACCCCGACTGCGATCAGACCAAAAATTGTTTGCATGAGGTTTGGAGCTACTAGCCTCTTGAAGGATGTGATTTTCTACCCACTGCTTTTCTTCCCTGTCATCCGGATTAACGACTGAAGAGCAAAAACACACTCAGTCAGATAAGGAAACAAGGAAGAAAAAGGCACGGGGGCTGCACTACTTACAAAGCAAGTCCCTTGCGACTACAACCAACTCATCCATCAGAAATTGTTCGCGTTCAGCCGCCAATTTCTGCTTGGACTTCGCCACATCGGCTATCCCGCGCATAGCTTTTAGCTTGCGCTCACCCTCCTGGACCTTATCACGAAGGCCCGCAAAAGTGCCAACAGCGGCAACAAGTGGATTTACTGGAGTACCACGTCCACCCGAACATTCCGCGGCAAACCCAGTAGCCTGGAAGAATACAACGAAAGAAGTAAGATGCCCTACTCGAGTCATTTCTAGTCGCATATCTGACAAACGCTCGGGGGCTACTCCCATCGGGAGACAACGCACAAACAAGGGGAATGAATTGCAAGACGAATTCTTCGATTAAAGACAACAAAGGTACGGGAATACATCCCAAGGTTCATTACATTCAAGGAGAAAAAAGAAAAACTATGAAGCCACATTGATGCTCCCGCTAGCAGCAGTCGCCCCTCCCCGCAGTCGAGCAAAAATCTCAGACAGCTTCCGAGCAAGAATAGCGGCTTGCTCGCCAAAACGAGAGAGCCGTACCTTTTTGCCCGTGGAGGGGTCGACTGGAAGAGATGAGTACGCCTCCTCCAAACCTTCGACTCCGTGCGCCAAAGCAAATTGTATCGCGGTCTTCGCACCAGACTCCGCCTGTGCGACCGCGAAGGCATCCAGAAGTTTGCCTTCTGAGAAGACCTTCAACAGATCATCTAGCGCGGGTGCAGGAGTGGCGTTGGCGATGAGGCGACCATGCAGTTGCACCAGCACTTGAGTAGCATCGCTAATCAAGGAGAAAACTCCATCAGCGTGCCTATTAAGCTGGGCAAGCGTGTCGGTTACCACATCTACCCGCTGGAGCCCAAGGATCTCTAGAGGAACATCCAGAAGACCTACAAAGGAAGGAAATAATACTTAGCAAAGTTCAGCAAAATGAAGGATCAAAATCGCAAAAGTCCAAAACACTTACCCGCGAAACGTTCAACGAGGGGACGGAGGAACCCGACAACGTCGTTATCGGCCTTACTGCCAGCTTCCTCTAACTCCTTCAAGGCCTTCCGCGCATCCGCAAGTTGTCGACTAAAATCTTCCGATTGCATGCGGGAAGCCTCCAGCTCTTGTCGAATGGCCGTCAGGTCAGCCTCCCGAGCAGTTACCTGCTCAGAGAGTTTGACCTTTTCGGATTCCGCAAATTCAAGTCGAGCTGAAAAGAGATGCTTATCAAAAATCAAGAATGTACGGAATACTGAAGACAGGAGGATGATAAAGCTTACCCTTGAGAAGGTCGTTTTCAGTTTGAAGTCGGCTACGGTCCGTTCGAAGTGACTCGCAATCCGACTCGGCGAGAACGACGCGGCGACCAATCGCCGCAAGAGAATCAATAAGCGACTGCAAAAGCACGAAGACAGAAGAGTTAAAAGGATTAAATTGGAGTCTGTACCCGATTATTTACAATCGACTACAGCCTCGGGGGCTACTCCCATCGGGAGCACTGCCGTGCACCCGATAAAAATGAAATCATGAAGAAGAATTAAACCAGACTTTGAGCCTGTGGCCGATCGCATGCGATCGACTACAGCCTTGGGGGCTACTCCCATCGGGAGCACTGTCGTGCACCCGATAAAAATTTGAAGATAGAAGACGAAGTCTACCTGGCCGGTGGCGCGAGAGAGCGGATCCGCGGAACTGTCCTTCACTTCTTTAGAAGCTGAAGTCCTAGCGGCAAAGATGGGGGCTTCACGTTCCACAGTCGCAGCTTCGGGGGCTGCTCTGGGAGAATTTTGGACGGTACCCGCGGTGGGAGTTTCACCCGCATCCTTTGCCTTATTCCTCTTTTCGGGAGGAACGGCAGCGGCATACCTGCGAGGACCGATCGTCTGCAGTCTGCAGCGAAAGATAGAAAACATCAATATTGAAGCACGGAAAATGTTCGACCAAGAATAAGGAAGAAGCACTTACTCGTCATCCTCGTCGTCGTCATCCAGCAAGTCCGCGTTCCAAGCGGGCGTCATCACTGGGAATGAAGGCGAAGGAGCAAGAGAGCGAAGTGGAGTCGCATGGATAGGGGCTTGACTGGGCGATGCTTCCAAGGATTTATCTTTAGAAGTAGCTTTGTCCTCATCTACCCGACGACGTTTCGTAGGGGCGCCATTCGAGTCTTCAACGTCATCCGAAGAATCGTGTTCTGAACTCGAAGAGGCGTTGGCGACGCTGGTGTCAACCGCGCCGTCTTGATGACTCGACACTTGCTCTGAGGCAGCTTCCCCCGCAGCTGGCGGGTAGCAGTCCGCCATAGCTAGGCTCTACGAAGACAAGAAGAAGACGAGAAAAATCTTATCGACTAGGACTCAGAACAAAAAGGGAACAACTCAAAGACGAGAAGGAAGAAACTAACCTCGGCTGGAGGAGGATTTGAAGCGGCAAAGGCTTCAACTGAACAATCGGGGAATTTCTCCCCCACCTTCAATCGAGTGATACCCGCGATTTTCTTCTCGAATTCCACATTCGAAAGCTCCTCGCGGCTTACTCGGCTGGGGTCCTCTGAGCTATGATACTCCCACGTAGCGGAGGGCCTTTGTTGAAGTGGCTGGATCCTGCGCTTCAAAAAGATGCTCGCCAGATGCATCCCGTTGAGCACAACTCCCGCAGTCTGATCCTGGAGAGCAGCTACTCTTGCGAGTAAGGGCGCGACGGTCTGAGTCTCCTCGGCTGACATCTTGTGCCCCCAGGACTTTCGCCTTGTCAGAACAGCGAACGGGTGGAACTCCACAATCCCACCCGAGCTGTTGTCGGTGACGTAGAACCACCTCTTCCGCCAGCTTTGAGCGAAGTCGACAAAATGCATGTTGAAGTAGCTGCCTTCTTGTCGAGCTTGGATCCCGAAGCCGCCCGTGCGAAGCGGTTCGCCGAGCTCGGACTCCACCCGCGATCTCTCGCGGAAGATCCGGACTTTGAAGAGCGCCTTCCAAAGCGCCCAGTGCGGGCGAATGCCGAGAAAGCATTCGCAGAACACGATGAAGCACGAAATGTGCTGCACCGCGTTCGGGGGAAGATCATGAAGCTGTATGCCATAGACACACAGCAACCCGAGGAAGAAGGGATGAAGAGGAAAGGAAAGGCCCCGAGTCACGTGGTCCACGAAGACCACGCGCTCGTTCGATTGAGGATTGGGTACCTCTTCCTTTTTTCCGAGACGGACTCGCTTCTCCGTCTCCGCCGGCAGCAACCCTTCCCGCTGCATCTCCTTGATGCTTTTCGCGGTGGTGTTGGGGGAGCGCCAGTCGCCGGCGCGGGGCGCGGGTTGCGCAGAAGGTTCACCGGATGCAGAGCCGACAGCACCGCGACTTTTTCCGCCAACCATTGCTTGCAGCACGAGCTCGAGCGCGAGGAAGACGAAGGTGGGCGCGAGGAAGAAGATGAAGACAGAGAGCTGGGAAAGTTTTACCGTAGCGCTAACACCCGTACTTATACACGGAGCGAGACGATCTCAGCCGTACGATGCGCTACGTGGCGCTTATCACGGCCGCCACGCGTGAAGATGAAACGAAGCGGCGGCCAGCGCTGTTTCGTGCCACGATCTTAACAGAAGATCGTGCGCATTTACTGCGCGTCTCGCGTAAAAACCGGGAACGACGTCTCGTTTCCCGGTCAAAAAGCTGACCAGGTGGGCCACCATCTGCTGCCACTCCGTCACGTCCCATCGGGAGAAGAGGAGTGCGCCATGACGTCATGGCATTCGTCATTCAAAATCAAAATCTTTTCGATTGGAAGTTCAAACGCGAAAGTATCTTCGTACGAACATCAATTCCTTCGGATAAAAGCAACTTTTCCGTGAACAATTCATGAAGCAAAACCTCTTCGAACAAGAGAAAAATACCCTATACACGAAAACTCTTTCGTATGGGCACGGCATTCCGAACATGAAAACTCTTTCATATGGGCTTAGATTTTCTTCCAGCACGAAATCTCTTTCGTATAGAACTCAAACAAATCGATCGGGTAGGAAGAACCTACCTCTCTTACACATGATAAATTTACATCATAAAAACCTGGATTGTTCAGCCGACTAGGCACATCCGGATGCCATATTCTTCGAATATGAAGGTAAGACCCGAAAAGATCTCTCTTTTGGGCCTGGAATCGCACTCGAAAGCTGCGTCCTCCGGTGTAATTCCGTGTCAACAACACGAAGAAAAATCCTAGCGGACGCGCCGGGTACCCCCATAGGTTAAGTTCGATTTGATAAGTCCACAACGGCCCAGTCGCAACAATCACCTCATCGGGTTCGAGTCGGAGGTCTCGAAATTGTGTTGGCCAGAAATGTTTTTGCCCTAGTTGCAATTAATTGGCCCTGATCTCTCGGGAGAGCCAAGCTACTGAGCCACATCCTTCTGTGAAAAAAGCCGTACAAACAGGCACTTATTTTGCTCAATGCTCGAGCACGATGACTTATGATACAGGGAACGCACCCTTTAAACAATAACTGTCGAGCTGGTCCTCCAGAAAAGATCAAGAAAGGTTTGACCGTCTACTCGACTGGAAAAATCCCAATCGAGCAAACGCTCGGGGGCTACTAACGAAGATATGGATCCTGGACCCTGCGGGTAATGACACCCCCTCTCAGGCCCAGGGACAAAGCCCAAGAAGAGGCGCCTTCGAAGTACTCTAGAAGGCCCGCGTGAAGCCCACCTGCACTAGACTTGCAGGTTAAGTTAGAAAACATGTAACCGACCTAGCTAGGGTTGGAGTCCTCTCCGGGTAGAACTCGAGACCTGGCCATCTATATAAGGCCAGGAGAGCCCCCCTAGGAGAGGACCAAGTAGTACCGCACGACCAAAAATCCTTGAAACTCGAGATCTACTCTCGATTCGAGCAACCTGTAACCGATCTAATCATCTAATACAGATCGACAGAAGGCAGGAGTAAGGGTTTTACCTCTTCGAGGGCCCCGAACCTGGGTAAATCTCGCCCCTGGCCGACGATTCCACCAGCGCCTATGACTTCTCCCAGTCAAAACCCGATAGGGTCACCTAAGGGATTTGTGGAGTCAGAGATTCGACAACGGGGATATGGGGTCACCTTGCCTAATCCCACGTGATGGTGAAAACTCCTCCTGGGGTACTCCATTGAAGAGTACCGAGAACGACACCGTCGTAACCAATCGCATGATCAATGTTACCCATGCTCTGCTAAAGCCCAATTTCAGCATAATTGCCTGCAAGTAACACCACTCCACTCTATCATACGCCTTCCTCATGTCCAACTTGAGGGCACACGTACGATGTTTCTTGGCCTTGTTGCGTTTCATGAAGTGAAGGCACTCGTAAGAGGTGATAATATTATCCGTGATCAATCTTCCTGGGACAAAAGCTGACTGTTCCTCCGCCACAATTTCCGGGAGAATTTGTTTCAGTCTATTAGCTGCCACTTTTGATGCCACCTTGTAGATCACGTTACATAAACTGATTGGACGAAACTGTCCTAACTCATTCGGGCTGGCCACCTTCGGGATCATCACAATAAAGGTTTTGTTGACCACCCTAGGATCATCCTCTCCTGCTAAAACTCTCAGAACAACTTTTGTAACTTCGTCACCACATATTGCCCAGTTTCTTTGAAAGAAGTGGGCTGGGAAGCCATCGGGTCCCGGGGCCTTCGTGGGGTACATCTCGAACAATGCTGATTTCACCTCCGCTGTAGTGAAAGGAGCATCCAATATTTCGTTCATCCTCTCGGTCACCTTAGGAGGAACGGTATCCAAAACCTCTTCCATCCCCTGTACTCCTTCTGATGAATACAGGTCCTCATAAAATACTTTGGCCATACTCCCCAAATGCTCTTCCCTTGTTTCCAACGAGCCATCGGATTTTTTAAGCTCCGTGATACGGTTCTTTTTCCGTCGCTGACTCGCCCGTAGATGGAAAAAACGGGTATTCTTGTCACCTGCAGCTAACCACTGGACCCTCGATCGCTGGCGCCACATAACTTCCTCTTGTTCTAAAAGTTCAACAAGATTCGCTGCCACTGCCTTCTCCCTGTCACTCGGCCCCTGTCTGCTCGGATCGCCCCGTAGCCCTTCGAGCTTGTACTGCAGGTTACGGATCTTGGCCTGGACATTACCCACCGTAGCCCTCCCCCATCAAGCCAGGTCATCCGAAACTGTACTCAGTTTCTGGTGCAGCTCCTGTATCGTCCCACACGGTCCTCCTTCTGCCCACCGTTTAGCCATAGCATCATCGAAATCCTTGTGCTTCTCCCAAGCCATCTCATATCTCCATGGCCGTTTCAATCCACTAGTTCTTGTTGCATTTTGTGGTTTCCGGTGGAGTATTATCGGAAGGTGATCCGAACTCACCACGGATGTTAGGTGGTGGACCTCCGCCTTTGGGTACCTCGCACACCAAGCAGGAGATGCCAGGCATCGATCCAACCTTGTACGGCAGAAGGAACCCCCCGCCACTTTCTTCTCGAAGGTCCATCCCACGCCTTTGTACCCAAGATCACCTAGTCCACATACATCCACCATCTCGCGAAAACCCTCCATCTGGCTATAACTCCTCTCGTTCACCCCAACGTGCTCTGATCTATGGAGGACTTCATTGAAATCCCCGATACAGAGCCACGGTAGATCGTTTGCGGATCGAACAAACTTGAGCATATCCCATGTTTTGTATCTCTCCGCCACTTGCGCCTCACCATACACCACTATCAATCGCCATGGATCAACGTCCTGTTCCATTACTACGACATCAAGGTGATATTGTGAGTAAGGTAAAATCTCCACTTTAATCTCATTATTCCAGTACAAACCGATTCCACCACTTCGGCCACAACTACTAACAGCAAAACCCCTATCGAAGCCCAGGGAACCAGATAAACGCTCCACAGACTCTTTGTGTAATTGTGTCTCAACTACACATAAAATCATGGGATCGTGACGCCTCGCCACCTCGCGAAGCTCCCGAACTGTCGCGGCCCCTCCTAGCCCGCGACAGTTCACGCTCAACACGCTCATTGCAACTCGCGGCCCTCCACAACCGGGGCCGCGTCTTCTTGAGCTTGCTTGTTCTTTGCCAACGGGTTAACCTTCTTGGGACGTTTAGTTTCTCTCGCCGACGGTGGGGGTGGAGGGGTACCCGTCCTCGTCTCATATTTCTTTGCTTTCTCATCCACGGAAAAGTCCAACTTGAGCTTTGCACTCGGTCCTTCTTCAGCAACCGTGGTCTTCTTCCATTCAAGCAAAAGAACAGGTGAGCTAGCTCCTTCCCTCTCCTGGCCATCCTTGATTCCGTCAGCTTTGCCTCCGTGGAGGAGCGCTTACGATTTTCAGCGCTCATGTTATTCACGCCCCTCCCAGCACCCATCCTCCCTCGGCCCATCCCACGCCCCGGTGGTGGCCTGCTCGAACTGAACGTGCCCCTACCCTCCTGCTTGTTTGGATGATCATGGAACTGTGATCGATTCCATGCAGTTTTGGCCAACATCCACTTCCCAAAGCTCACTTCGTTCGGGGCATGCTCCCCCGTTCCACATTCCTCTTTCTCATGGCCAAGCAGCCCACACACCTCACAGTACTTCGGGATCTTCTCGTATTTAACTTTCATGATCACCGGTTCCCCCCCTCCGGTTTGAACGAGACAAAACGAGTTAAGCATCTTCTAACGTCGAGCCACACCCGTACTCGCACATAGTCGCCCCCTTCAGCACCTGGGCTGCTCATATCCACCTGGACCACTTCTCCGATTCTCTTGGCAAGACCCGTAATCAATTGTTTCTTACGGTATAGTTCTGGGACGTCATGAATCTGCACCCAAGCATGGATGCGGTTCAGCTCCACCGAGGACGCTCTACAGCTTCCATCGTACTTCTCGATCAGGAGTCCATAGTCCCGAAAGATCCATGGTCCCTGTTCAGTTATCCTCTTCCAATCCCCCAGACAACTAGCTTGGACTAGGATGCGATTCTCCTCCAGATCCCGAAAGAACACCTCCTGCGCCGGCGCCCAAGCAAACAGCATTGTCTTCTTCAACGACGCCGCGCTGAACACCTTCGTCGTCAACAGTCTCATCACCGCAAGCCACTTGGTCCCCTCCTTCAGCGCCTCCACTTCGCTCTTGGGCACAAAGAGGCCCTCGATATCTTCTCCCTTCAGATGCAAGCTCTCCAAAAGGTCCTCCAGCGACGGTTCCTTAGCCGCTCCGCTCCGTTCGCCGTTCCCATGTTCCGCCGCCATCAGCCTTCCCCCGCAAAACCAATCTCACCCCGATCCCCTACCAAGGCCGGGTAGTTGGTGTCGAGACATCGTAGTAGTTTTCATAGACGGGGGTGCCATGAGACTACGGTAGAGACATGTGGTAACGGGATAGCGTAGTAACACAGAACACAGGATTTTACCCAGGTTCGGTACGTCGCGACAGTACGACGTGCCTACTCCTGCACTTCTCACTAATTGGGACTGAAGCCCGTAAACAGGGGTTACAATGTGAGGGTTTTAGATCTAAGCTACTCGTCGAGGATGATCTTCTCGGCGAGTTGGCGTAGAGCTTCTCTGTTATTCTCTCGTTGTCTATCTATCTCCCGTCCGACTTTATATAATAGCAGGATTAGGGCTTACAGAATAGGAAACCTAGAGGACTACGGTAACTTGTAACTTGGAAAGCAAGGAATCCGTCTTCTCCTCCAAGCCAGATCACATGGGCCGTGATCCGGGTTCTTCTAGAATCCGGCTTCTGTGCGTCGGATTACTGGGCCGCCTAATGGACCTAAGCCCACTACCACTTAGGCCACCCTGGTAATCCGGCACTTTGTCTACCATCTTCTATACCCCTATTTGGTATATATCCGACAGTAGCCCCCAAGAAGGATCGAAACTCTGATTCTCCGTCTTTCGCCAAATATTCTTTGTCCGAGAAATATTGATTCAGCAGTATTGATTCTTCTTATTCTTCTTTTTAAAAAGATGGTGACATGAAACTCGGAATCCTGAAAATCCGGCTTTTCTCTCACAATCCTTCGCGGAGAAGAAACTTCTTACGTCATCGCACTTAACCATGCTGACGTAAGCGACGTTTGAGATTTACTCGGAAAACCCAGAAACATATCTCTGACAGATTCTCGCGAGAAACGAGGAGATAACCATCATTACCCTGTCGTTTCATTTCCCGGATTTTCCGGCGAGTGACACGCGGCAAACATCCAACGGTCAAAATAGCCGTTGGCGCGTATCTTGACGGATTTCCAGCTATAAATAGCCATCCTCGTCCTCAACGAAAACCTTCCGCACTCTCTCCGCACTCGCCATTGACGCGCACAAGCTCTCAAGCGACACACTGCCTCGAGCGCTCCTCACCTCCAAGCACCGGAAACAAACCGCGCCACCCAGAAATGGCAAGCTCACCGTCTTCGCCCACTCGCGCCGCCATCAACGACCTCATCAGCGACCTGGATCCACAAGTTGGGTCACCCAAGCACGCCGGCGACGAGCCGGAGAAAACCGCGGCCTCCGCGGCGGGCGGAGAAAACCTATCCGCCGCCGCGGACGTTGCGGGCGCGAGCTCCGCCGCCTCCCCGCCGTTCGCTCCTGAAACGGCGGAGGAGAAGATCCTGTTTCAAGTCAACGAACACACTGCGACTGAAGAAGCAGAATTTGTCGGCAACTGGAATCCGAGTAACTCTTCCCTCGTCCTCATCTCACATTACGCGAGGTATGGGTTTACCTCCTTCTGCCTTCTTCATAGACATCCTTAACTATTACGGCGTCCAACCGCATAACCTCTCTCCAAACTCCATCCTCTATCTAGCTAGCTTCCAAGCTCTTTTTGAAGGATATCTCGGAATAACTCCTAGTCTAGATTTTTGGCAATACTGTTTTGAAGTAAAACATAACATCACAGAAGGTATTTCCCCTATCTGTGGAACTATATCTTTCATTCTTCGGAAAAATAGAGAGGATTGGTTCCCGAGAATACAAATGCCAGAACCCACCAAATCCTGGCTGGTTCTTTCTTTTATCATCAGGACATCCCATTCCCTGGATAGGAAATCGGGGTTCCTTCATTCGTTAATTCCGCCGCCATTCCTCGAGAGAGTTGGACAGTTGAAGCAGTTGAGACATTGCCGGAAAATTTCATGAAGATAAAGCGCCGTATTGCCAAGCTTACTTCTTCCAAACCTTCCTTAGCTGGGAAGGACACTGTTTTATGCTGGTTCGGACGTCGCATTCAGCCCCTTTCATTTCGTTCCCGGATTCTTTGCGAATACCAAGGGCCAGAAGATAGCATGAGGGGAACAGATAAAGCCTATACCAAGAAAGATTTTATAAAGCGGCTTCATCAACTGGTTGCCTCCAGCGCCCAAATCGAAGAAAACCTAGCCATTTATCACGTGGAAAATCGAGTTCCTAAGGTATTTATACTTTCCTTGTTTCCGAGTTTTCCTCAGATTAACTTGTATCTCCGCCTTTTAATATGTTGTTAATTCTTTCCCAGTTCAACGAACTCGGAGGAAATGATCTTGCTTCCGATGCCGAACTCAGCGAACTACATGCTAGGTTTTACAACAACCGGAAGCGCAAAAGGCAGGTGACTTTCGAGAAAATGGTAACTGTTGACGGAATTCCTATCGCCACGTCGAGGTATTTTATCGGGGTTTTCCTAGTTACCATCCTCCTTCAGTTCTTCGAGATCTTTAACTCTCGGATATTCTTCTTTCAGTCTTGCCCCAACTCCTCTGAAAACAAAGAAGCTGAAGAAACATAAGACTGCTATCAAAGAAGAATCTTCTTCCGCAGCCATGGGCCCGAGGGGTAGAACGGAAGCACTGACAGGTGGAAATCTTCGGACCTCTGCTGGAAACGAACCCGTCTCCAATTTGGACAGTAACATCCGAATAAAAGAAGAACCGTTCGACGATCTTGGATATATTCGTTCGGAGGCTAAAAAATTCTTCGCTCCTGCCCCTCTAATTCGTCCTTGGCCACAGGGCGGATTAGTTGTTCGCAATGATATTATATTTTCCCCTCGCCAGGTCTTACAAGATGGCCTTCATCACGTTGGGATTCTTTTCGCTGAATATGCCAAAGAATTCAACGAGAACTTGGCCGACTTGCGAGAAATGAGCCAGGTGACACCTCTAGCCCCCAAGCATTAAGTTGAAAACCTGAATTCTTCTTAATGTTTCTTCATATGCTTGTTCATACTTAAGCATTTGGCTTTCATTTCCGTATTCAGCATTCCGCAGATGCCATAAACTTGGAAGTTTTTAAGAAGCTTAATCTCAAGAGTAGAGAAGTAAAAACCCTTCAATCTATGATTGAGTTGAAAAGCAACGAGTTGGCGTCATCTCAGCTACAATTATCTGAAACAACAGGTATGTATTCTCTGCAGTTTTTATCCGGATAACATTTTTCCCGAATTTTCATAAGCTCGAAATGTTTTTGTGTCCTCTAGCTGCTTTAGCAAAAGCCAACAAAGTAGCAAAGGACGCTAGCAATGCATCTCGGCTCCGTGGAGAAAACTCGAGCCTTCGCAAGGAACTTATGAAAGTTCAAAAAGACCTGGAAGCCAGTAATCTGGCCCTTGGGATTGCTCAATCCCAGGCTTCTTTGCAAGTGGCGGAAAATAAATCTATTATCCATGACTTCGAAAGTATGCTATTCCCGCGCATGAAAGAAGGCACCGAAATTGATAAGGTTCTTGGTAAGTTAGTTCCTTTTACCAATTTCTCCATGTCTCACTTTCCTTTATTTTGTGGCCTAAACTCGTTTCTTTTTTTGTTTCTGCCATCAAAACAGGGAATATTCCAGGCATTTCTCGTATTGAGAAAATCCGAGCTTTTAGAGAGGTATGGAACGCAATCAGAAATGCAGGAATGCAATTGATTAACAAATTCCTTCCCGCAAGTACTATAGAATTCTCGGAAGTTTACAAACTCCCGGGTGCCATCATGGAAGTTGCGGGATCAAAGGAATTCATCCTACGCTCCGCTGCACGAGGTGGTGCGCGCATGGCACTAGGCCTTATGCGCCTGCATTATCCTGATGCGAAATCTTGGCGCGTGGCCTCTGGTGTCCCTCAAGGGTATACAGAAAATCAGCGAACCGCCATCTTTGATGAAGTCAAAGGCCACGCCACCAAGATTGCTTCCATGGTTAACATTTCTATCACTTATCCAGAAGAAGAGGTTCCCGCAGTCCCCGAAGATGAAAGCAGCGAGGAAGACTCGGATGCTTGAAGGACTGCCTTTAACCTGGATGGTGGATTTGTATAATAGGAGCGCTATTTTTACACTGTAATTCATACTGTAACGCTTCTATTTCATTTGTCGAAACAAGAACTCCGCCTTTTGCAGCTTTGAATTATGAAATTCCTTGCAAGTTTGTCGGGTTGAATTATTCCTTTATCTACTAAGTTCTCTGGCATATGTGTTTTGACTGTCTTTAGTGTTTGAAATGGCTCGATAGCATTATGATCGTCATGACGAGTAACTGGATATAACCAATCAGTTAAAACTCGGAAACATGGATCATACTAAAGGCATTTTTACTAACCAGATCCAGTGACCCAACATACATTCGATCAGGTAATGCTTAAAGATTTGTAAGGAACTTTCTTGAAACTTGGGCACGCAGGCACAATCCGAGTTTCTTTTAGCCATTAACAGGCTGAAATCATTCAGTTTTTTAACGCCGAGCACGCAGGCACAATTCGGGTTAACATTGAGTATTTTGTAAGATCATTGGGAAATAGAAAAGGTGGAAACATGCTTTTACTATAATAAATTTGTAAAAAACATGGATATCAGAATTCCAATGACTTTATTTCATGATCTCAAAAGATGTTTACATAGATATTGAACTAAGTATAGAAGGGACGTAACTGCTGGATGCTCCAAGGCCTCTTTGTCTCTCCTAGCTCATCATCTATCTTTCTCTTTCTTTTGCGATTCGGTTTCTCGGGATCGTCTTCCGTATCTCGAATGTCAACAAGATAGTATGATCCATTTTCATGGCTTTACTTATGACAAATGGCCCTTCCCATACTGGGGCTAATTTGTGCTTCCTTTGCTGCACCAACCTCAGCACTAGGTCACCTTTTTTAAAAGAGCGATGCCTGATTTTCCGACTATGGTAACGTCTCAAACCCTGCTGGTAAATGGCGGATCTTTGAAGCACAAGCTCTCGTTCCTCTTCTAGGAGATCAACGGCATTCTGTCGTGCCTCTTCGGCGTCTAATTCGTCAAAATCTTGCACTCTTGGGCTATCATGGATCATATCTGTTGGGAGAATAGCTTCCGCGCCGTAAACTAGGAAAAACCCGTGGTTTGCCCAGTCGACCTATTTGGCGTCGTTCTTATACTCCAAATCACGGAAGGTAGCTCTTCTACCCATGCTCCGGCCGCTCTGTGAAGAGGAGTTTCGAGTCTTGGGCGTATTCCTTGCAGGATTGAGCTATTCATTCGCTCAACCTGTCCATTGGATTGCGGGTGTGCCACAGATGCTAGATCTAGGCGAATTCCCGTTTGTCGGCAATATCTTGCCAACTCTCCGATGGAGAAATTTGTCCCGTTGTCGGTTATTATGCTGTGTGGCACACCGTATCTCATCACCAAGTCGATGATGAAATTTCTAGCAGTTGCACCATCCAGCTTTTTGATGGGTTTGGCCTCCACCCATTTGGTGTACTTATCCACTGCTACTAGCAAATGAGTAAGTCCACCTCTTGCAGTTTTGAACGGTCCCATCATATCTAGCCCCCAGACCGCAAACGGCCACGTAATGGGGATAGTTTTAAGTGCTTGGGCCGGCAAATTGGTCTGCTTAGCGTAATATTGACATCCTGCACACGTGTTAACTATATGCTCGACATCTGTCTTGGCTGTTAGGCAGAAAAACCCCGCGCGGAATGCTTTTTTGACTATGCTTTTTGATTGAGCATGATGTCCGCAATCGCCGGCATGGATTTCTTCCAGTATTTCTCTTCCTTCTTCTGGTGAGATGCACCGCTGAAAAATTCCAGAAGTACTGCGTTTATATAAGCAGCCGTCAATTACTGTGTATCCTTTGCATCGATGCTGTATTTGTCTTTGCAAGACTTCGTCTGCTCCTTCCGGGTACTTCTGATTGACTAAGAAGTTTAAGTACGGAATTGTCCAGTCCGGCTTAACAATCATGACTTCGATTGATTCAGACGCCAGAGGGTAATCAACGTCTCCACCTTTTATGGATGGCTCATGTAAGTGCTGAACGAATACTCCTGGCGGTAAGGTTTTTACCCTTTCTGATCCCATGCGGGCTAGCGCATCCGCGTTCCAGTTTTCCTCCCTTTTGATGTGAAGGACCTCGAATCCAAAGAAACAGATGGCGAACTCGTCTACCGTTCTCCGATATTCGGCCATTATAGGGCTTTTTGCGTCCCAGGTTTGGTTGAGCTGATGCTGCACCAAATCCGAGTCGCCATAGCACAGGATGCGCTTTACTCCTATTTCTTTTGCAATATGCAAGCCGTGAAGCAGAGCTTCGTATTCTGCCACGTTATTACTGGCGTTGAAGTGTATTTGCAACACGTACTCCATTGTGTCTCCCTTAGGAGATTTTAAGACTACGCCAGCCCCAGCTCCTTCCTTCATCTTGGATCCGTCAAAGTGCATGATCCAGTACTCGGACTCCGGCATTGGTGTTTTTTCCATTGCTTCTGTCCAGTCGGCAACGAAATCTGCCAAAACTTGGGATTTTATGGCCGTCCTTGGCTGGTACTTAATGTCGAAGGCTGCCAGCTCAATGCCCCATTTGGCTACTCGGCCGGTTGCCTCTGCATTGTTTATAATGTCTCCTAGTGGTGCTTTACTAACCACTGTTATGGAATGCCCTTGGAAGTAATGGCGTAGTTTTCTAGATGCGAAAAATACACCATACGCCAGTTTCTGGTAATGTGGGTACCTTTGTGTTGACTCGGAAAAAACTTCGCTTATGTAATATACCGGATGTTGGTCTGGTATGCTTTGTTCTTCCTTTAACCGTTCCACAACGATTACCGCACTAATAACCCGATTTGTAGCCGTAAGGTACAATAACATGGGCTCTTCGTCTTTTGGGGATGCCAAAATCGGAGTTTTCATCAAGGTTTCCTTCAACTGAGTCAGCGCCGCATCGGCCTCTTCTGTCCATTCGAACTTGTCGGATTTTTTCAGCAGCTTGTAGAGTGGTAATGCTTTATCCCCCAGCCGACTAATAAATCTGCTAACGGCAGCTGCGGAACCCGTCAATCTTTGGACATCTTTGACGCAGGTAGGTTTTGTGATGTTCAAGATTGCCTTGATCTTTTCCGGGTTAACTTCTATTCCTCTGTGAGAAACGATGAAACCCAGAAGTTTTCCTGAGGGAACCCCGAATACGCACTTAGATGGATTCAACTTCATCTTGTAGGTGCGTAAGTTTTCGAAAGTTTCTCACAAATCCTCAAGGAGTGTATCTTTTTCCTTGGTTACGATAGCAATATCGTCCACATAAACATGGACATTTTTTCCAATCTGACTATGCAAACAACGTTGCATGCAACGCTGGTAGGTTGCACCTGCGTTCTTCAGGCCAAACGACATGGTTACGTAATAATACGTCCCGTATGGGGTTATGAAAGAAGTCGTAATTTGATCTTCCTTTTTCATGCGTATTTGGTAGTACCCGGAGTATGCATCCAAAAAGCACAAAAGCTCAGAGCCTGCGGTGGCATCTATTATGTGATCGATTCGCGGTAATGCAAACCTATCCTTCGGACACAATTTTTTCAAGCCTGTGTAATCTATACACATTCTAAGAGCAGTAGTGTCTTTCTTCGGTACCAATACCGGATTTGCGGACCAGTCAGTATGGATTACTTCCTTGATGAAATCCGCTGCTAAAAGCCGGATAATTTCCTTGCCAATAGCCTTCCGTCTTCTTCCGTCAAATCGACGGAGACCTTGTTTGACGGGTTTTTATCCAGGAATAACCTTAAGTTGGTGCTCAGCAAGTTCCCTGGGTACACCTGGCATGTCAGCTGGACACCAGGCAAAAATATCCCAGTTCTCACGGAGGAACTTGATGAGCTCGCCTTCCTATTTGTCAGTCATCCCAGTCCCTACGACGACAAATTTTGTCGGATCTTTGGGATCTAGGATTACCTGTCTTGTATTCTCGGATGCCTTGAAGCTGTCTGTTGGCTTCCGAGTTTCTTTTCCTGCCGGCATTTCTGACGGCGATACCTCCTTGGCTAATTCCTTCAGTTCTTCCTTTGCTATAACTCTCTGAGCGCAAAGGGCGTTTTCTTTCTCCAACTCGTTTGCCAGCTTGAAATCACCAGCTATAGTGATTACTCCTCCCTTGGGTCCTGGCATCTTCAGCTTGTTATAAATATAACAGGGTCTTGCCATGAATTTGGCGAAAGCTGGACGTCCGAGTATTGCGTGATACACGCTTTCGAACGGCACTACTTTGAAGGATACTTTTTCCTGCCGGAAGTGATCTTTATCTCCGAAGGTGACGTCTAGGGAAATTTCTCCTAGGGATCGTGCTTGCCTGCCAGGGACAATACCATGGAAGCATATGTTGCTGTAGTTGAGCTGAGACTCGGAAATCTTCAGATGCTTCAGTGTATCCAGGTACATTATATTAATGATGGATCCTCCATCCATCAGCACTCTTCTTAGCCTAGTATTTTGAACAATAGGGCTTACAATAAGAGCTTGTGTGCCGGGTTCAGGGATATTTCCGGGATGATCAGACTGATCCCAGATTATCGGTGTGTTGGAGTACTTCAAGAATTTCGGGGTTGCCGGAACAACCGCGTTTATTTCTCGAAGTGTTCTTTTTGCCACCTTTGCTGACGGGGTTGCTAAGAAAGTTAGCATTGCTTCTCCATCAACTCTCGGAAACTTGGGTTCGCCTTTACGCTGTTGTTCCTGGATTTTTTCGTCAGTGTCCGATTCACTGTCTTCTTTGTCAGCTTCTGGCTTTTGTTTGGCGGGTTTCCTTTTGGAACCCTTCCCCTTACTTCCGGCTCCTGCACTGCCTTTCATGTGCTTATTCAGCCGGCATTGCGCGTTTGTATGGGTGGGTTTCCCAAATTGCTAGTGGTGAACGCAAGGTTCCGACTTAATCCTTTCCCACTCCTCTGGAGTGTAGTTGATTGGATCTGGGTTGCGTCCTTTCCACTTGTTTCCCTTTTATCCTCCAAAGGCTATGTTCACCTCTTTGGGTTTCGTCGTTGTTTCTGGAGTGGCTTTTTTGTCAGAACGAGGGGTTTTCTTGGCAAGTATCAGTGATTCAATATTGCCTCCTCTTGCTCTGATGTCATCTTCGGCTGCAGCATGCTCATTGGCGGTTGTAAGCATAGATCCGAGATCCTTGTGCTTTTTGGAACCAACCATGAACAGTACGAGTCCGGGTTTTAGGCCATTGACGAAAGCATGCATTGCTTGTACGTCAGTTACTCTAGAGAAACTATTCTTCATTGCTGTCCATCTGGAGATGAAATCCACGTATGGTTCATCCTCAAATTGCGTGCAACGGTTTAGCTGGTTGATACTGTTCGGGCGTTTGTATGTTCCCCGGAAATGCTGAGTGAATACTCTAGCCATATCATCCCAGTTGTCGACTGTTCGTGATGGTAATCCATTGATCCAATCTCTGGCTCCGTCCAGCAGCATTAGGGGAAGAAACTTGACAGCTTCCAAGTCTGTCCCATTGTTGATCTGGACGGCTGTATAGTAATCCGAGAGCCAGGTATCCGGGTTTGTGCTGCCGGTGTATTTCTGGTACGTTGGACCGACCTTGGCAAAGCCAGAATGCAGCGTTATTCTTCGGATCCTGTCAGTGAAACACTTAGGACCAAAGTATAGATCATCTTTTTCTGCTCTGTCAATGTGTGCAGAATATCTTCCGGCTGAATGAACAGAAGGGGATCTGCTCCTTTCTCTTCCATTGTTGCACGAACGCGCTTTTCCGGGATTGCTTCTATCTCTTCCGTGATCACGCCCTTTTGGATTAGGCGGAGTTCTACTCCTGTGCCTTTCTTTGTCCTTAGGCGGTGTCCGGGATCTCTCACGCCTGTGAGGTAGATCGTATCTTCCAGTTTTCTCAGCTGGGTTTCTCGGAGGTGGCATTATTTTGCCGTCCTTCCGGTGTTTGTCTTCCCGATCGTGGGGTTTATGCCCATCTTTCGGGAGATGGGATCCGGTCCTAGACGCTGCATCCCGGTTGTCGGGGTTTTTCTTGTCTTTTCTCGGATCCTCTTTTTTATCTTTTGAGTTGTCTGAATCCCCGGGTTCTTCCGGTCCAGGTGCTCCAGCAGCGCAAGTAGCTGTCTTGCATAGGGCGGAGTTATCATGCAGCCTCCCTGATCGCTCTTGGGCGCGCTGTTGTTGTTGCAATGCTTTTCCTAGGAAAGCATACACCCCTTGGAGTTTTTCCCCGTTGGAATACAGATCGTTGTTAAGGATGGCGAACGCTGCTTCCGCGTTTTCTGCTGCGGTCTTGTATATTGGTTCGCCCCTGGCATCTTTGCCGTTTACCTGCTTTTGCCAAGATGGGTTATGGAACCTTTCTTTTGGCGGCACTTCTTCCGGTCTTGCGATTCCGGGTAACCTAGTAGGTTTTAAGGCGGATCTATTCTTTCTCTCGTACTCCTCTATTTCTTCCTTCATGACCTTGATGTCATTATGGGTTTGTTGGAGATGTTGCCGAGATCTGAGTAGATGTTGCTGTTGCCGTTGGAAAGCTTGTCTCCTGGCTTCCAGCATCTCAGGGGGTTCGTCTGGTCCCACTGGTGTTTGCAATAGCTCTTGCTCTTCCTGTTCCGTCATTGGCGGAGAAGTGATTTCTTTGGATTTCTTCTCCGCAGGCTTTGTTCCGCTAACATCTCCAACTTCCAGGTTTTCATCAGCGAGATCAGCTGATTTTTTCTTCCGGATTTTGTATTGGAGTTTTTTAGCAGCACGGTGCTTTTTCTTGGAAGAGGGAGGTTTTTTGACAGGTTCATCTTCTGTAATCTCCTTGACACTGGGGAATACCGGAGAAGTTTCTCCGTCTTCTCTCTCTTCCTCTGGCGGAGGGGTTTTAGGGCTTTCCTGGCTGCCGGTGTCCGTGGTATCAGCCGGTTTCGCCATTAGAACTTCATGGAATCCCTCTTGAAAGGACTTAACCTTTCTTACGAAGGCGTCCTCATCTTCGTCTTCGGAGTCGAAGTTATCCGATCCGGTTTCCGACTCCAACCTCGCCTCAATGGCGGCAAGCACGGATTCTGCTTCCGAGTTCATCGTCTTGTTGACGGATGTCGGATCTTCCGCCTCTGTGACGGGTGTTTGATCTTCCGTCTCCATGACGGGTGCGTTGTTGTCTGCCTCTTGCACGGGATTTCCGTCATCCGTGTTTTCGGCGATTTCAGATTGCACCATGCCGATAAAGTGTGTATCACTTTTTTGTCGGCGATCTGAGCAGAATCTGGCATCATAGTCATCTTCGACTGGGTATAGGGCGGGTGGGATAAATTTGCTTCCACCGCAAAACCCCATTGCTTCTGCAGTTAGCCCGATAAAGATGTTAGCAGATCCTATCGGTAGCACGCAGGCACTTACCAGGTGGTTTTGCGCCGGTATGTAGGATCCGTTGTCGAGGAAGCGCCCGACGTCGTTGTCGAACTCCAAACTTCCGACAGTGGTTGATCTTCCGATTCCGCCAAGTATCCGAGATCGGAATCTTACGCCTGACGTCGTTTGCCCCACGGTGGGCGCCAACTGTCGAGACATCGTAGTAGTTTTCATAGACGGGGGTGCCATGAGACTACGGTAGAGACGTGGGGTAACGGGATAGCGTAGTAACACAGAACACAGGATTTTACCCAGGTTCGGTACGTCGCGACAGTACGACGTGCCTACTCCTGCACTTCTCACTAATTGGGACTAAAGCCCGTAAACAGGGTTACAATGTGAGGGTTTTAGATCTAAGCTACTCGTCGAGGATGATCTTCTCGGCGAGTTGGCGTAGAGCTTCTCTGTTATTCTCTCGTTGTCTATCTATCTCCCGTCCGGCTTTATATAATAGCCGGATTAGGGCTTACAGAATAGGAAACCTAGAGGACTACGGTAACTTGTAACTTGGAAAGCAAGGAATCCGTCTTCTCCTCCAAGCCAGATCACATGGGCCGTGATCCGGGTTCTTCTAGAATCCGGCTTCTGTGCGTCGGATTACTGGGCCGCCTAATGGAGCTAAGCCCACTACCACTTAGGCCACCCTGGTAATCCGGCACTTTGTCTACCATCTTCTATACCCCTATTTGGTATATATCCGACAGTTGGTCTAGCCAACCCCTTGTTCAGCCCGAGTAGGTTACCAGGAGAGGGAGGTCCGAGGGAAACTTTGAAACCAATCAACCCCTGCCGGCCGGAGATCAAGATCGCCGGGAGGAAGTATGGAAACCCTAATCGCCTCGTTTTCGCGTGAGACTCAACGAGAACGAATCGGTACCTACTCTCCCTTGACGCCTGTAGCGAGTCTTTATGTAGAACTCGTCCACAGCGCAGCACTTCCCGTTAGATGGGCCGACCCAATTGGCTTCCACTGAACCACGCCATGGATGGACCGGCCCATGGAACTTGCATTAAGTTATTTTTTCAAAATATGAACTATTTTTAATTTTAAACAAATTTTAAGTTTGAACAATTAAAAAAAATAAACAATTCCAAACATGAAGAAATGTTACATATGAACAGATTCAAATTTGAAATTTTTTTAGTTTAAACGTTTTTTCATTTGAACAAATTTAAATTTTAAACAATTTTTTATCCGAACAAATTTCGAATTTGAAAAAAAAATTGAACATTTTAAATTTTAACTTTTTCAGTTTGAACCAAAAAAGAAAATATTCTAAAACAAAAAATTTGGTGAACAAAAAAAAACAAAAAAAAGAAAAGAAAAATGGAAAACAGATTAAAAAAAATGTTAAGCACGAATGCAATCCACGAACCGTTGGTCAGCCCAGTGGCTTTGCTCTGTGTCTCCGACTCGAAGATCCCGAGCTCGAATCCTGGCTTCCCCTCCTATTTGCATCCTTTTTCTCTTTAAAAACAGCCACTAATGGGCCGGCCCAATGGAGCGCCCTCTGCGGGCGAGTCGTTACTTGGACTCGCAATAAGCGCTATATAGGGATTGCGCCTTTTTTCTACCGCTTCCTGTCAAAAATTCTCTCTTTTTCTTGTTTCAACCTTTTTTCTATGGAGATCAATACGACAGACCCGGAAGTTCTTAGGAAGATAACACCAAAGTTCACTGAAGATATGAATAACAGGCTAATGGCCCCATATTCAGCAGATGATGAGAAGAAAGTTGTTTTTAGCATAGGGGACCGGATGGATTATATGCAATATTCTATAAGAAATTTTGGCATATCGTGGGTTATGCGATTACTGTAGCTGTTCCTTATTCCTAATGTGGATACCCCATAAGAAATATCTCACTCCAGGCCTATATCTTTATGCAATGTCGTCTACAAAATTATATCAAAGATGATTTCTTTTCGATTGAAGGCCATACTCCTAGAGATCATCTCCCCAACACAAAGTGTCGTGGGATTACGTTACCGGGGGTAACTGATCTTGGGGCAAGACGACACAGGCGTTTGGGAGAGGGTTTAGCTCGGAGGAAAACATGGTGGAACTCGATCTGGTAGCCGGCAATCAAGTCGCCGAGTCTCCGATCTCAATATATTAACTCGATCTCTTGTATACACTGGATGCTCGATATCAAGCGGTAGGATTCTTGGATCTCTCAACTAGACCTAGGGGTCGGATTATAAAGCACCCGTACCCCCGGCTTGTCCTTCAAGACGCACCCTGGATCCTACCCGGACACGGCATACAAACCCTAACCTTCCTTTACCGTAACCCACAATCCGGGTTACTGGGCCTACAAACTTGGGCCTTCCGGAAGTTTCTTTATCCTTAAGCGGATCCTGCACAGAGTCCTTTGGGCCGGATTACGCCTTGGAGTTGGCCTACCGGGTTATTATCCCTCCATCAGTAGTCCCCAGAATAGCTTGGGCTTCACGGATTCTTCCTTGAAGTGCTTGCTATTCCCTGCAAAAATACCAAACTCACGAATATATGGAGGTCGGGTTAAGATGCTTTGATAAGTAGCTAGGCCCAACTCCACGGTGGCCATATGGTAACCCGGCTCTTCTCCAAATACGTACCCAGCTTAGCTTTCCGGGTCTAAGCCCTAATAAAAAATGTCAAGATCCTATACTCGTTAATTGACCCTGATATCACGGGGTGGATCTCCTTCTCTTTTTCGTCCAGATACCTTGCTCAATACTTGAAGCATTTCTCGTAGGATCCGCGCGGATAACCATTCCCCACAATTTCCGGCTTCCGGCCGTTGAGATAAGCTCACCCTCGCCTTATAAATAGCGTTCAGGGGATGACCTAGAACCCAACGCCTCACTCCATTCTCTCCTTTCCTTCTTCACTCCTTGCGCCCTCGTAACACCACCGCGGGAATTTCACGCTCGCCGCCGGTGCAAAGCCACCGCCGGCCGCATCCGCTTTCAAGCCATCCCGCGCCGCCGCCAAACTTCACCGCTACGCGCTCGTCCCGCTCGCCAAGAATCACCGAGGAGCGCTCGAGCCACGCCGTCCACAGTCGTCGCACTAAACTCCAAGATCTCCCAGTAAGTTCCTTGTACTTGTTTAATTTGGCCTCGCAATTTCTCGATTCATCCCAGATTGGATCTAGGTCAACCTGTGGGCCGTTTCTTCGTCACACCGTATTTAGACGGCTTAGATGCTTGCTAACTTCTTCAACAACCTGTTTGATGATCACACATCGCCCTCCTACCATTATTAATCACCAATCTCTTCGTAGAACCATTCGCGAGTTTTCCAATCTAGATCCGTTTCACCTCAATTTTCCGCACATAACATTGACACCCGGAAAAATCCTCCTTTTCCGGCTATTTTGCTTGCAGTAGATACATGGGCAACCATCCGTCCTCCCCAAACACCTTTCCATACGTAAGTGACCAATAATCTCCATAGTTATACTTAATACCCGGATACCTTGCAATCTCCACTTCATGGCGTGATACCCGGATAGTTCTTAGTTTTCACGCTTTCCTGATACCCCAATACTTCCGAGTCTTATTTTCTGTACCTCTTTTTCTCGTGTTTTGCAGGTCGATCCCATGGCTCCCAAAAGGCAAGGGAAGCAGCCGACTCAGGCAAAGACTACCCAGGCCATATCCGCCAATTGGGGGCGTTCCACAGTTACAAAGGCCAAGCTGGACGGGTTAGCCGAGTTAGGAATTCTCCCTTCTCAGAAGGACATCCACTGGAGAGCACCGGGCGACGAAACCCGGCCCACACCCGCCGATAATGAGGTAATCTGCTTCATAGAGCACGTGACCCGGGGATTCCGTCCTCCGGGTCACCCTTTCTTCAGGGAGGTCCTAAGCCATTATGGCCTCCGGGTATTCGACATAGGGCCTAACTCTATGTTGAACATTACCCACTTCATCGTTCTATCCGAGTCATACTTGTGCGTACCGCCAAGTTTGACTCTCTTCATCGAACTATTCCAGTGTAAGCCGTACCGCGAAAGCGGTGACGGGGCACTTCTTACCTGCGGTGGGGTATCCATCCAACGCCGCAAGAATTCACCAATGCCAACCCTCAATCTAAACTCCCACGTCAAACACTGGCAACTATCTTTCTTTTACTGCCACGATACCTCCCCAGACAGCGAGAAGAAACTGCCGGGCTACTCGGAGAGTCTCCTCGAGCCTTCCGAGTCTTTCAATGCTTTCGCCCCTGACTCAGACAGGGAGGCGATCCTACCCTTGTTAGCTAAGATAGCCATCCTCTCAGCCCAAGGCCTCCTTGGGCTCAATTTAGTGAAAACATGGGTTGATTTTCGAATCCAACCCAACTCCATCCGCACCAAATTAATGTGCGAGTACTCGGGGCGTACCACGGACGCACTCCGATACTCCACCAAGAGCTTTGCGACCTCTATACCAACAAAACCATTAAGGGCTTCTTGACAGAAAAGCTAGAGGTGATAAAGAACATCGCCGGGTTACCTCCATTTACTCGGGAAAACCCGGCTCCAGCGGTAAGATTCGATATAACTTATTTCCACACTTTGACTTGATATAGCTTCTAACCCTTAATTTCATCTCTTTTGTCTTAGGCTGATGATCCCTTCTGGAGAGTTGAACCCTCCCCCCCTTCCAGAGACCCGGAAGAAGAGGATGAGCCGGCCGATGATAGTGAAGGTACTTGTCCGAATCTTGTACTATCTTTACTTGCATCATTTTCCTCCCATTTAATCTTTTTCCCACGGACACACACTCGGTTCGCAGGGCTGGAGGACGAAGGTGAGAACAACGAGGATGACCCGGAGGCTACCGAATCTGATCAAGAGGCACAATTGGAGCCAAGAGGAAGACCAGAGGGGCAGTGTCCAAGGTTCCTTTCTCCTCTATATCCTCTGAACCTTACTCCTTTGACGCCATGCGACGACTTAACCATCAATTATCGAACTCGTCGTTCTTGAAGGATTCTCTTCCAGCCAAGCGCAGAGTAACTCGGAGTTCTCCGGGTGAGGATCCCCTTAACCCGGGCATCTCTACCTCCCCAGTCCACCGTGCCAATGCTCCTCCGCCTCGTCCTTCCAATTCTCCTCAGTGCCACCCTTCTCCTAACCATCCACGTGCCGGGCAATTCCGGGTTCCACTGTCGGTCCCTTTGACATCTTCGTCTGCTTCCAGCGGCGAGCTCCCGCCGGATTACGCCGTAAACACCGGGTAAGTTTATGACTATATGACACCTTTTGATACCTGACAATTTTCGATCACCATTGCTAACCGCCCCCTTTCATCTTTCTTTTAGCGCTCAAGTCACCGTTAGTGACCCGGAGAATGTGGAGATGGATAACCGTCAGACAGAGGAGCCGACTGAAAACATAGAATCCGCGACTGGCAGTGATATTGCGAACGACCAGGAACAAGGCCCCTTGGGCGACTCACTTCACCAAGCTGCCGAGTCTCCTGCCTCATCCGAACCAGTAGACGAGGAGATCGAGGTTCCGGATACGAGGATGGGTTCTCCCAACCCGGATACTCAGACTGTCCGGGTCTCGACCCCAAGGGCGGGGAGAGCTCCCCCATCAGGCGACCAGGCTGCCGGCTCTTCTGGTGTCCGACCCGAGGACCTGAAGTTTGCCCAGATGCTCGAAACCCTGCACGCTTTGAGGGCTAATGAAGAAAACATCTTGGATGCTTTAGTAGCCAAACACGAGGTAAACCCGACTAATATTGCTTGTGTCCTTATCCAGTCCCCAAGTTCCGAGTGAATTAATTCACAATTTGCTTGGAACTTTTACGATATAAACGACTGATAACTTTCCCCTTTACCCGGCTAATCCTTCCTTACATCCATGCAGTCCTTCGTGACTCAATCTGAGGAGAAACTGGCAAAGGCCACCAAGCTCATTGAAAAGGAGGTGGCTCTGCGTGAGGCGGCCGAGGCTGAGGCCAGGAGGAACCGGACGATAATGAAGAAGTATAGGAAGAGGGCTCACACAGCAGAAGATGATCTAACGAGCCTTTCTGTTCAAATTGCTGACACATATCGTGCTTTGCTTGGTACGTTTCTTCATCCGGGTTACCCTTTTGATAAATAGCCGGAATTTCCTGACTTATGTTTCCATTTCTGCAGGTCCGGATGAAGTGATGCCAGACGAGGATGACATTGCCAGGCTGAAAACTATCAAGAGCGTTATCCGGCAGCTATGCGCCGGAACCAAATGGATCCTTCAAGAAATACGGTGGCCGGGTACAGGGCATGGCGACCTGAAGAGAATGCTAGACGCTTGCTCCACTATCCCCGAATGGATTTGGCACTGGAAACGCTCGTCCTGCCGGGTTGGAGTAACCCGGGGGCTTGCCCTTGCCAAGGCTTATTTCCCTAAGCTCGAGCTGGCTAAGCTTATGGGCGGCTTCCCGGAATTCAAGCTTGATGGGTCCAAGTTCTCCGTGAAGGATTTCCAAGCCGTCCAGAAAGAGGTCCGTTACCCGGCCAGCGTGATTGCTGACGGTTTAGATGTTGATTCCCTCGTTCCTGCATATGATGCTGCTGGTGAAGTTGTCAAATCGGATCTTCCCGAGCCGTATGACATGCTTGCCCGATGGAAGGAGGAAGCTGCTAAGTTGAGGGAGGAGGCTGCCAGAAAGAAGGCTGAAGCCGATTCTGCACCCGCTACCTCCACACCAGTCGTTCCTCCTCCTGCGAGAGCCGGCACTGCTGATCCGGGTGCTGCTGCTACCCCAAGTGATGGCAAGGGTAAGGCGAAGATGGACACCGCGGCTTAGAATGCCGAGTGATACCTGCTCCTTAATGCCACTTCTCATGCGTTAGTCGGCCGATGTGCCGTTTAAACAATTATTTTTGGATGGTGCGCCTGTGCACCTTTGATACTATTTACCGGAGTTTGTAATGCACTCTAAGTTCTTGATACACTTTGTGCTTCTTCTGATCGTTTAAATTTATCCACTTTTGAGTCAACTTGTTCTTGATATCCGGCTTTCTTTATGATTCCTTTTGTGAGACTCGGTTTCCAAGTTTCATGGGTGTTTGACGAGCGGACTTGCTTCTAAGCCCCCAAGTCCCCAAGACTCGGATGTTTGGGTGTTTTTGAGCCTTAGCAACTAAACTACTTTTTCCTTTCCAAAATCCCCAATCGCCAAGACCCGAATTTCCGAGTCTGGGATATGTGGTTTTTTCGAAGAGAACGAGTTTTGTTGTTTGCTAAGCTCAAACCCGGAGCCGTTTCACATAGGTAGTGAAGTTATGCTTGATAAACGTTGAGTTTCCAGCTTTTAGCCTTATACTCTGCATAACTTGTGGTTTAGATGACCCTTTTGACAATCTTGTACTATAAGCCGGCTTTCGCGTGGATATCATGTTGTTACATCTATACGAAAACAGGGTCAGGCAAGTCCCATTGGGCTTCATGGCTGATTGTAATCGTAAGCGAGCAAATCATGCCACTTTTATTGCGAGTCACATCGAGCTTAAGTAAGAAAAGTCAAGAAAGTTTGGCTCCTTTGTCCGGTTATAAGATTGCAGCCGTACTCGTTTGCGAGTAATCGGCCCTTATAACTCATAGGCATCAAGGCCGGGTCATTGAGTTTGTAACTGTGCTATTCAAGCAATCAGCCCCCAAGACCTATACACATGCAACATACTGAGATGAGAATAACCACTTCTTTTCTTGATATGAGAACATTGGTCAGCAAGCCGCCTCATTAAAAACCCATCCAGTCCCCAAGGGTACCCTGGATAGGAAAAGAGTACGTCTGAAACCTACCGCCTGTTACATCGTGCAATTCCACTTGCCAATATAGTCTTTACTAAGTATAATATGGACGTAGCTGAGCCACGTTCCATGGTCTGTCTCTTTATTGCATAGATGAAGTGGTATGTGCGGTGTCGTTAACTGTAGCCGACTCTTCCCTTGCGTCTACCAAGTAATATGATCCATTATGCAGATTCCGGCTTATGATAAATGGTCCTTCCCATGGTGGTGATAATTTGTGTTTTCCTTCGTTTGACTGTACCAGGCGCAGAAC
Organism: Alopecurus myosuroides; assembly: GCA_028641055.1. NCBI lineage: Eukaryota > Viridiplantae > Streptophyta > Magnoliopsida > Poales > Poaceae > Alopecurus > Alopecurus myosuroides. The sequence goes on from CM054062.1 coordinate 335,092,283, forward strand.
CAAGTCTCCTTCCTGGAATACCCGGGTTTTCACGTGCCGGCTATGATACCTCCGTAGATCTTGCTGATATATGGCTGATCTTTCCAGGGCTTGTTCTCTTTGCTCTTCTAACATATCCACGGCGTCCTGCTGGGTCTTTTCGTTCTCCACTTCGACGTAAGCTGATACTCGTGGTGAATCGTGAATAATGTCGCTCGGTAACACTGCCTCCGCACCATAGACCATGAAGAAGGGTGTCATCTGAGTGGATCTGTTAGGTGTAGTGTTGATACCCCAAACCACAGAAGGAAGTTCTTCGACCCATGCACCAGCTGCCCTGATACAGGGGACTCGCAATCGTGGTTTTAATCCGCGAAGCAATTCTTGGTTTGCCCTCTCCACTTGTCCATTGGCCTGCGGATGAGCCACTGATGCAACATCAAGCCGGATTCCATTGTTGCCACAGAACTTCTCCATCTCACCAAGGGACATGTTGGTTCCATTGTCGGTAATTATGCTGTGGGGATACCCGAACCGGTAGATAATCCTTTTCAGGAACTTGACTGCTGTAGCTGCTTCGCAATTAGTAACTGGCATAACCTCAACCCACTTGGTAAACTTATCAATAGCCACCAAAAGATGTGTCTTCTTGCATGGTGACATATGAAAGGGGCCAACCATGTCCATACCCCAGACAGCGAACGGCCAAGTTAACGGGATGGTCCGTAACTCCATAGCCGGCACATGGGTTTGGCGAGCGTACCTTTGACATCCGTCACACCTTGCTACCAATCGTTCCGCATCTGCTAGAGCCGTGAGCCAGAAAAATCCGTGTCGATAAACTTTAGCCACAAGAGATCTTGTGGATGCATGATGTCCACAGTCGCCTTCATGGATTTCCTTGAGAATCTGTCGGCCTTCTTCTGGCGCTACGCAGCGCAAAAAGACTCCTGCTGCGCTTCTCTTGTATAATTCCCCATTGATGATAGAATATCCCTTTGCTCGCCTCAAAATTTGCCTTGCTAATACCTCCTGCTGTGGTAACTCGCCTCATGATAGGTAGGCCAAAAACGGTTCTGTCCACTCGGGAATAGTACGTACAGTGGCCACAAGTCCTGAATCCGGGTCTTGATTTGCCAATTCCTCCTCTGACTCGGTTTTAACTGATGGTCGCCATAATTCGTCCAGGAAAACGTTAGGTGGAACCGGCTCTCTGCGCGAGCCGAGTCTGGCGAGTGCGTCGGCTGCCTCATTCTTTCTTCTGTCTATATGCTCCACCTCATACCCGGAAAAACATCCTGCAACCCTATCAACTTCCCTGCGGTATGCTGCCATAGTTGCGTCCTTTCTATCCCAAGTTCCTGACACCTGCTGTACCACAAGGTCCAAATCTCCGAAGCATCGTATCCTCTTGATGTTCATCTCCTTGGCTGCCTTTAAGCCATGCAATAGGGCCTCGTACTCGGCCACGTTGTTGGAACAGTCAAAGTGAATTTGTAGTACGTAACTTAATTTATCTCCTTTGGGTGACGTTAGCACCACTCCAGCTCCTGATCCCTCGTATTGCTTAGATCCATCAAAGTGCATGATCCATGACTCGGAGTTTGGAACCGTTGTAGTCATGCCTGTATGTGTCCAGTCGTTAACGAAATCAATTAAAGCTTGAGATTTGATTGCTGACCTGGGTTCGTAGTTGATGTGATGATCCCCCATCTCTATCGCCCATTTGGCTATTCTTCCTGTCGCGTCCGAGTTTCTGATGATATCCGACATTGGTATTGAACTAACCACTGTTATGGGGTGTTCTTGGAAATACGGCTTCAGTTTCCGGCTAGCCATAAAGACCCCGAACACCAACTTTTTCCAATGCGGATAGCGCTGCTTTGCTTCTGATAATACCTCGCTGACGTAATAAACCGGTCTCTGGACCGGGTAACCCTTCCCATCCTCTTTGCGCTCCACAACAACTACTGCACTGACGGCTCGGGGGCCAGCTGCTACGTATAGCAACATAGGTTCTTTAGGACCCGGGGCCGCTAGTACTGGTGCTTCAGATAACTGTTTCTTTAGTGCCTCAAACGCCTCATCCGCCTCTTGATCCCATACGAATTTATCTGATTTCCTCAAGAGCCGGTACAAGGGTATTGCTTTTTCTCCGAGCCTGGATACGAATCAGCTCAAGGCTGCTACGCAGCCCGTGAGCTTTTGAACATGCTTCAAATTTTCCGGCTTTTTCAGACTCTGGATGACCTTGATTTTGTCCGGGTTTGCCTCAATTCCTCTCTCAGAAACGATAAAGCCGAGTAATTTCCCGGCTGGAACTCCGAACACGCACTTTGTCGGGTTAAGCTTCATCTGATACCTCCTCAAGTTTTTGAACGTCTCCTTTAGATCATCGATAAATGTCTCCGCCTTCCTGGTCTTGATAACCACATCATCCACATAGGCATGGACGTTGCGTCCAATTTGGTCCTCGAAGCACTTTTGAATACACCGTTGGTAAGTTGCGCCAGCGTTCTTCAATCCAAACGTCATGGTTTTATAACAGAAGGCCCCAAAAGGGGTTATAAATGATGTTTTCTCCCAATCCTCCCTCTTAAGCTTAATTTGGTGATACCCGGAGTATGCGTCCAGGAAGCATAGCAAGTCACTCCCGGCTATTGCGTCTACGATCTGGTCTATCCTTGGTAGCGCGAACGGGTCCTTTGGGCAATGCTTGTTGAGACTCGTGAAATCGATGCACATCCTCCATTCGTTAGTCTTTTTCATTACTAGAACCGGATTTGCTAACCAATCCGGGTGAAACACTTCCATGATAAAGCCGGCTGTCAGTAGCCGAGCAATTTCTTCACCTATGGCTTTCCTTCTTTCCTCATTCATCTTCCTCAAGCCCTGCTTCACAGGCATGGACCTGGGATCCACGTGCAAACTGTGCTCCGCCAATTCTGTAGGGATACCCGGCATGTCGCTAGGTGTCCAGGCGAACACGTCCGCATTTGAACGAATAAACTCCACAAGTGCCTTCTCCTGCTCTCTTTCCAAGTTAGACCCTATAGTAAATTGCTTAGTGGAATCACCTTCAACAAAATCTATCTTCTTGGTGTCTTGTGCTGCCTTGAATTTCGCTCTCTCGTCCTCAGTATTCGGCCTTTTCAAAGCTGTTCTATCATCCGGATTCACTTGAGACCGGTAATACTCGAGTTCTTCTTTTCTACACGCTTGCTCGGCCATTACTGAATCTCCTTCGTCGCACTCGGCCGCTATATCCCGGTTCCCATGTACGGTGATGGTCCGTTTAGGACCCGGAATCTTTAGCTGCAAATACACATAACACGGCCTAGCCATGAATTTAGCATAAGCCGGTCTTCCGAACAACGCGTGATAAGGACTGCGCAATTTGACCACCTCGAACGTGAGCCACTCAACTCGATAATTATCCGTCGATTCTCCGAAAGCAACCTCCAAGGTGATCTTTCCCTCGGGGCTCGCCGCGTGACCCGGCACGATCCCGTGAAAGACTGTCGAACTTTTCTGTAGCTGGGACTCTTTGAGGCTCATGCGTAAGAAGGTTTCCCAATACAGGATGTTAATGCTACTTCCACCATCCATCAGGACCCTTTTCAGCTCATAACCATTGACCTGTGGCGCGACCACCAATGCCAAGACTCCTGGGCGCTCTATTCTTTCCGGGTGATCTCTTCTGCTCCATGTTACCTCTTGTTCCGCCCATCTCAGGTATCCCGGCACGGCCGAGGAAACCGAGTTTACCGCTTGCTTTAATGTCTCTTTGTCCCTGCTAGAAGTTCCTGTAGTATGCACATGATATTGTCCCTTTAAATCAGGCGTACGTACCATACCGATGAAGATGTTGATCTGGCCGACCGTCACAGTAGATCCGGACTCGAGGCGATCCGACTCTGGCCCCCAGCCGGAATCGTCCACCATCTTTTCTCCTTTGTGGTCGATGTAGATCTCGCCGATGACAAGATTCTCCATGTTCTTCCGAGCTTCTCCCGTGATGTAAACACCTTTGGACGCAGGCCCCATGGTGGGCGCCAACTGTCGTGGGATTATCACGGCACATGTTACCGGGGGTAACTGATCTTGGGGCAAGACGACACAGGCGTTTGGGAGAGGGTTTAGCTCGGAGGAAAACATGGTGGAACTCGATCTGGTAGCCGGCAATCAAGTCGCCGAGTCCCCGATCTCAATATATTAACTCGATCTCTTGTATACACTGGATGCTCGATATCAAGCGGTACTACTAGGATTCTTGGATCTCTCAACTAGACCTAGGGGTCGGATTATAAAGCACCCGTACCCCCCGGCTTGTCCTTCAAGACGCACCCTGGATCCTACCCGGACACGGCATACAAACCCTAACCTTCCTTTACCGTAACCCACAATCCGGGTTACTGGGCCTACAAACTTGGGCCTTCCGGAAGTTTCTTTATCCTTAGCCGGATCCTGCACAGAGTCCTTTGGGCCGGATTACGCCTTGGAGTTGGCCTACCGGGTTATTATCCCTCCATCACAAAGTGTCTTTGTCCCGGGAAGGCTTATTACAAATGATGTTCTAGTGGCATATGAGTGCATACATAAAATAAAGAATAGGAGGAAAGAAAAGAATGGGCTTTGTACGGTCAAACTTGATATGCATAAAGCATATGACAGAGTGGAGCGGACGTTTCTGCGTAATATGATGATTCAACTTGGTCTTCATCCTTCTTGGGTCGAGCTGATTATGGCATGTGTCACCTCAGTTTCATATTCTGTCAAGTATAACTTTCAAATGACAAAAATATTTGTCCCACCTGGGGGCATTGGACAGGGGGATCCCTTATCCCCGTATTTGTTCTTATTATGTGCGGAAGGTTTATCAAGCTGTTTGTCGCATGAAGAGGAGGTTCGTGGTATCGAAGGGATAAAAGTGTGCATAAATGCACCATCAATATCACACCTATTATTTGTTGATGATTCTTTAATTCTCTTGAAAGCAGATTTAGATAATGCAACCTCGTTGCTGCAACGTGTCTTGGAAAACTATTGTGCAAATTTAGGACAACTTATTAATGTGGCGAAATCCAGTATATTTTTCAGCCCAAATACTCATATTAACACAAGAGTGGAGATTTGTAACACTTTGCATATCAATACTGGGGCCCTTTCGGATAAATATTTGGGTATCCTGATTTGGTTGGGGCTGATAGTGGAGAGGATTATGCAAAGAATTAAAGACTCGAAGGAGAAACATTTGTCGACAGGGGGAAAATAACTTTTGCTCAAAGCAGTAGCTCAACCAATACCGGTATATGTTATGTCGGTATTTCAATAATTACCAAAGAAAGTATGTAAGAAGATTATGGATGTTATGGCTCGGTTTTGGTGGGGTGGTGATGAGCATGGAAAGAAAATGCATTGGTATATATGGTGGAAACTTTGTTTTCCTAAGAGTGAGGGAGGTATGGGCTTTTGAGATGTACACTCTTTTAACCTAGCCATGCTCGTAAAACAAGTTTGGAGACTTATTTCAACCCCGGAATACCTTTGTGCAAAAATTATGAGGGCAAATTACTATCCATTAGGGGATATTCTTAGCGCTGGAGCTAAGGCAAGCAATTCTTTTAGCTTAGTTGCAGGCTTACAAACCTTTAAGGGAGGTTATATCTGGCGTGTTAGACCAGACTCTTCTATTAGAATCTGGTCGGGTTCGTGGATTCCCAGCAGTTCGGACAGGGAAGTGTTAAGCCAATGTGGGAATTCTCTGCTAACTACGGTTGATGAGCTAATTGATCCGACGACATGATCATGGGACATGCAACTAGTCCATAATCTTTTCAATCCGATTGATGCCCAGCGTATTTTGCAAATCCCACTACACGTTAACTCATCGACGATTTCATTGTATGGCATGGAAACATAAGTGTGATCTTCTCGGTCCGATCGGCCTATCAAATAGAATGGAGACATCAGTATAATGGGAAAACCTGTAGGGCACTGCAATAAGGTACAGTTGATACAAACTGGAAATCCATTTGGGGTTTGAAAGTCTCGACGAAGGTCAAAAATTTTCTGTTGGCGAGACACACATGAAATCTTACCCCTCAACGAAATTCTTGTGAACAGACATATTAGTGATTGCGGGTTATGTTCGATATGTCAACTACAACCAGAGGACGTGAAACATCTGTTGTTCCAGTGCGAGGTTGTTATCGGCGTGTGGACATGGCTCGGCATTCTGAACGTTATTACTGATGCATTACAGACTGATCAATTTGAGCCTTTGATCTTGGATGATCTCCTCAAGACGGGTAGGGGTACCCTTCAATTCAGCTATGTGACTTAATAGCCAACGCTGCCTGGTATATATGGTGGTTACCCCGGAGTCGTACCCATGGTAAGCAAACCCCGCCGATCCATCAATGCGCCTTATCTATCTTGACAATCGCAGTGAATTATGCAAAAGCTTAAATCCAATAGAGCTCCAATCAAACATGTTTGGACAAAGTCGGGTCCAAATATTTGGAAACTCAACGTGGATGCCGCCTATAATGCGGATAACAGAACTGGGGCTGTAGGTGTGATAATTAGAGATAATCATGGTGCTTTCATTGCCGCGACCACTAATCTGTTACCCTATGTGGAGTCTCTGTCAATGGCGTAAGCTATAGCAATGAAATATGGGTTAGAGTTTGCTCTAGATAAGGGTGCAAATGAGATCATTGCAGAATCAGACTCGTTTGGGGTTATTCAATATTTGTCAGGAGAAGAACAAATTTGGAATGAAGCAACTGCAATTTATGCCAATTATATTGCTAGTGCAAGTTTTATTGGTAGAGTGGAGTTCAGTCACTGCAAAAGAGAATGCAATATGGCATCACATGAAATAGTTAGCTTTGGGTTTAGGTCAAATATTCCTTGTAATTGGGTCGATGAACCCCCTTGTTTCGTCCAGTAAACCCTTCTAGATGATGTAACAATTGTGTAACACAGCAGCAACAGGCTTCTTACGCACTCTTTTCCTTATCAGGGTACATAAGGGGACTGGAAGATTTTTAATGGCGCGGCTTGCTTTCTTATTATAGTGATCTTTTAAATTTCAAAAAAAAACTCTCACGAGGGGTTAAAATATTCAAGCCATGCACGAGGATAATTTGTGAGATGTTTAAATTTGTGAGATGGGAATGCTATGCTGCACGGAATAGAGTACACTGCTCTGTCTCTCTTATCACGTGCATTCGTCCAGTGTTGATATGTCAAACTTGGTTCAAACTTGACGAGACTTGGCTGAATTGTACTTGTAAAGCAAACTGATCGAGAAGTAGGTAAGGTTGGATGCATTGCGTCGGAGGCGTGGCGAGAATTGGAAAGGTTGTCCGGTGCATCTAAAGTGCAAGGGTTTTAGTACCCCCAAAGATATGGATTTTTCATTTCCTTAGCCACTTAAGGGAGACCGGTAACCGCCGTTGTTATAGTTTGGTATACATGGGTTGTTATAATTTGGTATACATGGGATGCAACCCTGTTTTAGTATTCTTCGCGGACGGGTGATGGCGTCCATATGAGGACCCACATCCTCACATATCTGGTTACTTGCAGCCATGTCCTTCATGTCTTTACTACGCGTCTACGCCACAATTACCTCAAGCGGGCCGTTGCACGAGCTTAGAGCATGTCTAACAGACCCCTTATGTTTTCGCCCCCTAAAACGCGTGTAGAGGGCCCTGTATGCACTTTTCGCCGGCCGAAAACTCGTGCGAGCTAGTAGACCCCATACCCCCACCCCGTAAAACAGAATACTCGGCGTCAGCAGAGGAAGGCGTGGGCGCAGGCGGAACGGGCGGCGCGGGAACTTCGTCGAGCACCTGCGTGGGCGGAACGGCCGCTGCAGGCGTCGCGGCCTTCTTCGCCTTTGGCGGCGGCCCCCTCATCGCAGACTTCTTCACCCGGCCCCCTTTGGCGGGAGCAGTAGTGGTCGCCGCCGCCGCCGCTACCGCCGCCGGTGTGTCGAAGAAGATCTTCGGGGTCCTCTTCCTCTTCATCGGCATGGTGGCGGAGATGACGGCCGCGACTTCGGCGGAGGTCGGCTGACCACTCACGATGTCGACGGGGACATTATTCACCACCTCAGACATGGGTGGTGCATCGCCGGTGGTCGGAGGGGCTTGTGAAAGGTCCATGCCGGCGAGATCTGGCCACGCGGTGGCCGGGGAGGGCGAGGCGGCGGAGATCCGGCGGCGGCGGCGGCGGTTGGGAGCGCTGAAACGGGTTCGCGCGCAGTTGGGGAAATGGTGAGGGGTTGGCCCTCTACATCTTCTCCCGACCCACACATGTAGGGGTCGACGGGCCGCCCCCTACCGAAGTCTGCTAGATGGCCGGGTAGAGCCCAAACCCGTATATCAGCGGTTATTATATGGGTTTGGGCCATTTAGGGGGTCTGTTAGACATGCTCTTAACACCTGCTCATGAGGAAGGTTTTTGACAAGATCGTTTGTCCGCGATCTAGCACATCGAGCCGCCTTTCGTGGATCGATCTGGTATCGGTGTCATTGTCCGAGACATAAAGATTATCGCGGAGGATTTCTCGTGTGCGACCATGTTATTAGTTGTTTTGGTTAAAGATTGAGCACACATTTTAGCCGTCGAGTCGAACTTCTTGTTTTTCGTGATGGAGGCCGGAATGCAACGGTGGTGACGCCATTTGTAATTATTTGAATCGACCAATGGAGCCCACAATTCTCCCAAAGAAAATGTCGGATGCATTGCATCATGGTCGTCAACTTGTGTGTTGTTGCCCGCTTGTCCTCGTGGGAGTGGAACAAAGTGTGCAGTCATGCGTGCACGTGCCTAGAAAAGCGTCGGAGTGGGATTGCAAAGTTGACAGCGAGACTTGTAGTAGGGATCAATTTGAAATGTCAATGCGGTCCTTTATAACACGCAACACGTACACTTTATCTTTCCTCAAAGGACTCGTCTTCTGTTTTACTTGCATCATGGTAGAAAAGAGAGGACAAAGATTAAAAAAAAACAGCTAGAGACTCCTTAAAAGGTTGGCTTCACAAACCTAGGCAGTGCAACTAGTGTGGTGTAAAACCAATCAAATGGTCACCTCGGGCCGCCATCTGGGGACATACTAGACTGAACATGACATTCAACAGAAGAAGGTTTTCTTTGTTTTCACGTGTCTGACATAAGAAACTATGTGTATGTGTATATGGACTTACGGTGGTAGTTGTCATTTAAAAAAAATGAGAGTAACCACATATTTCATTAATAAAAAATTGTTACATGATGCAACACACATGGACACTAAAAGACAGACCGGGGTAAGATGATTATCCTGGAAACTTTGCAGGAAACATTTTAAGAGATCAAGAAATACAAAATGATCACTAGGGTTTCCTGCAACGACCAAAACTAACGGCTTCCGCCCAACTCCAGCACCACCAAGACACACGCTGGAAGGGACGCCGAGTCCCACCATTGCAAGATCAAAAAAAATCACCATGGTCAACGAGGTTTTATGAGTCGATGAGCAGGCCTGCTGCACGCAGCATGGCACATGTCGTTGTGCCACATCGACCGGGGGGCGTCCATGTGCTATCTTGGACCAAGATCGGTCGTCCCCCATTGACGAAGTCGGAAAAGAACGACAAATCAACCACCTCTGGACCAACATCCTCGCTCTGGAGAAACCACCTCGTCCCAGCCGCCAGCGTCATTGCAGATAACAACGAACGTCAGCGACACACCGAGAAACAGATCTCGCCAAATCCGAAGAACGACGAGAAGATCAGACTGTCGATCTGAAGGACCAATGAGCACACATTGCCATCAACTCCAAGACACCGTCATGCAGATCGTTGCTGGTGTGGGAATAGAGTTGAGGAAGATTTATTTGCCCGGGCATCGGTCCCACCATCCCAACGGCGCCCCACGAGGTATAGACCCTAACCAAAACTAATAGACGGAGGAACAAGATTCCCCCTCCCTCATGCCACCGGAGCGGCAAGCGGAGGGAGAGGGAACCAACGCTCGAGTTAGTTTTCGCCGCCGCCTGTTAGGTTGGGAGAGGAAAAGGCGTGGGTGGCTCGTGGATACCTGAGCGATCAGTTGTCATTTAAGTGGTGACCTTTCATGCAAGTTACCAGGCCTACCTACACAGTTTTTTTATAGAATTTCCAGCACAGTTATGTTGTACAATCGAAGCAAAAATAAATGACATGGCATTCATCAGGAGGCCCTGGCACACCAGACATGTGAAAATATTTGAAGTACAGACACGAGGAAATGGGCAGCAGAAAATTTAATGTGCTTGGCGATAAAAGAGGTCGCAAGCATGTGATTAAGAGGGCCCTCATGAGAAAAGAAGGCCCATTGCCCCTCTGCGTGGCTGAAACTTGTCTTGTCTACTTCCTCATTGTCTTTTTGATCGATTGCCTAACTCGAAGAAGCAAAGGGAAAATGAAATATTGAAATACATAAAGAAGGGTGGCGTCATGAAACATTGGCTTTTCATTTCGCCGGGAGTTTACATGGATTGACCAGGTCCTCACGATGCAATGTCCAGTTAAAACCGAAAATCCCCTGCGACTTCCGAGCTCACATGCTGCTCTCTGTTTCCGAAATCTTAAAAATATACAACAAATTAAGAAATCTAAAAAAAAGGAGTAAGCATATGGTAATGCTTCATATATGTGCAAAGTTTCGTGAAGAAATGATATCTGTCGTTGCACTATAAAGAAACAAAATGAGTGCTCAGTTTTGAGATATCTTGTTGCCACAAATGTTTTTTTTGGGGGCATAGAGTGCTATAAACGTTATTTCGTCACGAAACTTTACAAAAATGTGAAACATTAACATATGTTTGTCTCATATTTTCAGATATTTTTAAAAGTTTTTTCATATTTATTTTAATCTATTTCGAAAACAGGCGGGAGTAGGTGAGCTTAGGAGTTAAAACGGTGGACAGTTGCTCTTGCTAGCTATTATTCGCTCCGTCGGGTATTACTTGACGCTAAAATGGATATATCTAGCACTAATATAATCCTAGAAACATCAAATAAAATGGAACGAAGGGGTACCTTCCTATATTCTGATATTCTAGTATAAATCTAATAATTGCACGGCTACCAGATTGACGGGCATCAACTAACATTATCCAAAATCCGTCGTGCCACAAACCCATGAGGCTGGGGAAACACACAACCTCATGATACGTTTGCCAACATAAATGAATTCCCCTGACACATGCCTGTCACGAGGCTATATATCTTGATCATACTTTTTCTTTTACAAATGTAATGTAGTTGTATACATTTTCTATATTTAGAAATGCTCGTTAAATTGAGTTGCTGCAGAACCTAAGTGTACTAACCTAATATCATAATGATAGTAATATATTTCTTTTATAAAAATTAATTACACACAAAACACTAACAATTTGATTTACAGATGCGTGTCCAATAATCAATGATGTCATCACCTTCGTGATTATCCAGTGTCATGATGTTTCATACACAAAAATGCACCTCGAATCCGGACAAAAGATTTCTAGATTGGTTCACGGATCCCTACACCGAGCAGGATTATCCGGATTAACAATCACGTAGATATTGGCGGAGCCAGGACTTGAAGCATGTGATGTCATTTTAGATATGTGATGTCAAATACATGTGATTCTACTGATTTACATTTTTATTCATGATCTATGCTAGTCCACACAACTCTCAACATGGCTCTGCCACTTGACATAGATAATTAGTCTCACCAAGACGTATGTAATTCGAACATCGATATTTTTTTCTATTAATTTATTTAAACTTACAAGATGTCTTAATTAATTAACAAAATAAAAAATTAGCACGGCTACTAGGAAATAATTCCAGACCCGTCGTTACTCGTAGAGCTAGAAGAGAAGGATTATTCTTCATGCAGCAATATATTTCACTGAGTAATTGAGTTTCAAATACCATTTTACTAACACTCTGCCTGCATGGAGGATATTTCTGGTAAACACATGCGAGACGATGAGTGATGACGATGACATCTCCGTTGGCTTCAATGGTTTCTTCCCTTCTCGATGGTGTGTGTGGTTTTTGTCTAGGTAGCCAGGTTGGTTTGGTTTTATGAATGTTAGATGGTGATACAATGTCCCAGAAACAAGTCCGGTCACAATCAGAGAGGTTTCGGGATGTTATTATAAGAGAGAAATAATGCTGGTGTTAGGCAAAATTTTATATGAGTGAAACCGGAGGACATGAAATATCTCGGTATGTTAGAAATATGTTTTCAATATCAGTAGATAAGGTCAATGATTTTATCTATTAGGGTCTGATGACCCACAAGTATAGGGGATCGCAACAGTTTTCGAGGGAATTAAAACCCAAATTTATTGATTCGACACAAGAGGAGGCAGAGAATATTTATTAGCCTTAACAACTGAGTTGTCAATTTAGCTGCACCTGAAAATAGACTTGCTCGTAACAATTTATCAGTGGTAATAGTTTTATAGCAGCAGTAGTAGTAAAATAACAGTAGGAGTAAAATAGTAACAACAGTAGCAATCGCGGAAAACAACATAATGGGAGTACCGTAGGCATAGATGGAATGGATGAATGGGCGTTGCATGGATAACACAGGTCATGTAATAATAATAACGTGGGGATTGCAGATAATAATAATAAAGCATCCAAGTTTTAGGTTAACCATATTCATGTGTTCCAGCATAGTCGTACGTGCTCGCAATGAGAAATTTGCACAACATCTTTTGTCCTACCAGCCCATGGCAGCGTGACCTCTAGGGAAACTACTGGTAATTAAGGTGCTCCTTCTAGGGAAACTACCTCCGTGAACACATGTGATCCTCACATCACAGCCATCCCCTCCGGTTGTCCCAATTTCTGTCACTTTGGGGCCTCCGGTTCCGGACAACAATATGTGTAAACAACTTGCAAGTATGATCAAGAAATATAATTATACTCATGAACAATAACATGTTCAGATCTGAAATCATGGCACTCGGGCCCTAGTGACAAGCATTAAGCATAACAATTGCTACAACGGTAGAAAACACTAACAACATATACTATGCACTATGCCCTAACAATCTGGCATTATTACAAGATCGATCTTATCCAATCCCTTCCATCCCTCTTAGCCTACAGCGGGGTTTACTCACAAATGGGCGGGGGAATCATGGATGGTTGATGGAGAAGGAGTGACGGTGTCGATGGCGATGATCTCCTTCTAATCCTCGTACCAGCAGGGTGCCAGAACAGGAATTTCTGATCCCCGAATTGAGTTTCGGGGTGGCGGCGACGCTCTGTTGTGTTTCTGTGGAATATGACGAACCCCCTCGTGTTTTAGGTTTACGGGGCATAAGTAGTCGAAAGGGGAGCCCGAGGGGGTGCCTGGGGGTCCCACACCACCAGGCGGCGCGGCCTAGGGGGCGCGCCCAGGGGTGGTTTGCGCCCCCTCCTGGCCCCTCTCCGGGTCTCCTTCTGGCTCCCGGGGTCTTCTGGTGATATAAGCTCAATGGGGTCTTTTCTGGCATTTTCCCGAAAGTTGATTTTTCTGCACAAAAACGAGACACCAAAGTAATTATGCTGAAAATAGCATTAGTCCGTGTTAGTGGTATCCAAAACTCACAAGTTTAGAGGCAAACGATAAGAAAAGTGTTCGGAAAAGGAGATACGTTTTGGACGTATCAACTCCCCCAAACTTAGCTTATTGCTTGTCCTCAAGCAATTCAGTGACAACTGAGTGCGATAAAAACTTTTACGAACACATTTGTTTCATATGATGTAAATATACTCTCTATATGATCAGGTGCTTAGGCAATTCATAATAAGATGTATGTAAGATAAAAGTCACCTAGCAGTTATGCAAACTATGAAGAGATACCAACAAACTAATAATAGACAACACGAAGTATATCAATCTGCAGGATTGCAATGCTCATAATAGGGTATGATAAAGTGTACTCGCTTGCCCTTAATAATGGAGCAAAACATAAATGTTAGGACACCTCTGAAGTTCAAACGAAGACTAGAAATAAAGATGTCAAAGATACAAGAATCAAAGTTATACCACAATTAACCGTGTTATGGGACAAGCACATTACACTAAGAATAATAGCCATTCTCTCAAGAATGTGCATAAAGTGAGAAGGTGAAAACTCAACATAAAAGTAGAAGAAAGGCCTTCGCAGAGAGAAGCATGGATCACTCATGTGCTAGAGCTTTTGTTTTATTAAACAGAGGTATTGAAAACATTGTTTAGAAAGGTGTATGCTTATGTCAACGAATGGTAAACAGAAAATACAGTACGTCACAAGCCAACTAGACTTCACAAGAGCGGCTCCCACTGAAGGACGCAACTGGTGTAAAAGGTCATCTCCCTTTCTCTTTTGTTTACACAATTATGGTTTGACTAATAAATCAGAGAAAAAAATAGTGAAGAGAATTTGTTGTATTAATTTGGGGCTAGAAACCCCGCTGCCAGCTCTTCTATCAATTGGATAAGCGGATGAAGCCACTAATCCAGGGTGTGAAATCCAATCAACAAGTGAGATAAAGATTCTCTATTTACGTCCTCATGAGCTAAAACAGGGGCACAAAACAGGAATAATTTTTCGAAGGTTTTAAAGCTAGCACATGAGCAATTTACTTGGAGTGGCGGTTAATTACCACATGTATAGGTAGGTATGGTGGACATATTTGGCAAACTTTGGTTTTTGGGAGTTGGATTACACGAGTAGAGCTCATACTCAGTACAGGTGAAGGCTAGCAATAGACGGGGAGTGACAATCAAGAGAGTAACAACTGCCATAATCATGCTTGCGACAAAACAAAATTAACAATAGCATAAAAGTGATACAAATACTCTCACGAAAAATAAATCATCGAGGCTTAATTGACTTTTTGTTTTCAGTCTTATACATGTGTGAGCATGTGCCAAGTCGATTCAAGCGAAACAATCAGAGTGAGATACCACAATGTCATACCCTTCTATGAATGAAACAATGCAAGCAAACATTTATACAACATGCTATCGTATATTAATAAGCTGGAACTAAACATGAGAAAGCATGAACTACTAAGCATCAATTAAATAACATATACCTTACACGAACAAACTAAGCATGTTCATATGGACGAAGTATATGTACAAAAAATAAGACAAATTGTAACATCCCTATTTTGCTAAAATTGGGTTTGTGGTGTTGTGTTCATAGCATGGCATGCATGAAAAAATTTGAACCAAGTTTTAATTTGAATTTAAGTGAAACTTGCATAAAAATCACTTAAAGTGATCAATCAAAATTTGTTTTAAAAATATTTTGAAATTTGGCAAACCAAGATATGGTTTTGTTGGAAATTTTGTGAGGATTCCAAAAATTATTTTTGTCAATTTTTATCTTTACAGAAAGGTCCTCAAAACAATGTTTGCTGTCATGTTTTTAAATAGAGAAGGGCTCTTCTGCAATTAAATAACATATACCTTACACGAACAAACTAAGCATGTTCACATGGACGAAGTATATGTACAAAAAATAAGACAAATTGTAACATCCCTATTTTGCTAAAATTGGGTTTGTGGTGTTGTGTTCATAGCATGGCATGCATGAAAAAATTTGAACCAAGTTTTAATTTGAATTTAAGTGAAACTTGCATAAAAATCACTTAAAGTGATCAATCAAAATTTGTTTTAAAAATATTTTGAAATTTGGCAAACCAAGATATGGTTTTGTTGGAAATTTTGTGAGGATTCCAAAAATTATTTTTGTCAATTTTTATCTTTACAGAAAGGTCCTCAAAACAATGTTTGCTGTCATGTTTTTAAATAGAGAAGGGCTCTTCTGCAATTCCAGGAACTCCAGGGGTTTAAAAAAATGTCCTTTTGTTTCTTCCACCTCGCGACAGAAGGATGTAGCTGCGTGTCCTTCTTGCCGCCATCGATGCCACCTCCTGCCTGTGTGTTTGCTCTGCGGATGAAGATGCCAATACGACGCCATGCCTCCTTCTCCCGCTCTCACTCACCTCACCCCCCGCTCTTTGTATCCCTCCCAAAAGCAAACCCTAGCCCGCCGAAAAACCGTCGCATGGCGCCGTCGAACTGAGCTTGACGTCACCATGGGCCATACGTGTCAGCATTTCATTCTTTTAAATTTAATTAGAAAAGGAACACTTACATGTGGGCCCCACCCTTTATAATTACAGAAAATGACTTAAACTTGTAAAATTAATATCTCCCAAAATATTAATCAGACAAATAAAATAAAAATATAGAAATGTTCAGAAAATTATTTCCTACCAAATATGTAATTTTCACACATATTTGACAAATTTGATTTTTGACCATTATTTTAATATGTTTAAATCCTTTAAAATAGAGAAAATAAATTTTTAATCGATAAAATTAAAAAATACAAGTTATATACCAAATTGCTCAAAATGACAAATGCAATCCATTTATGGTGTTTTCAAACTTATTTGAGCAATTAAAATTAGTCTCACTTTCATAATTGGCCGAAGTGCCCATCTACTTCGCTTAGCTTTACAGGTTTGTTTACCTCTGCTCCATCCGGTTGATGAATCAGAGCTGCGAGAACCTAGTATGATATGATGACGTGGTAAAATGAGTATTGTGTGGTTAATTTGACTAAGGCTTGGATAGGAGGCCACTTGGGAAGTGGTTGTTTGTCCTATACTTGCCAACCCTAGGATTAAGGTCTCGCCGCGGAAACCAAGACTGAGCGTGCAACCACACGCGAGGCCTAACAGACCGCGTTCGACCAACTAACTTGTTTGGCTCTATCCGTGAGTCACGTAGTTTGGGAGTTCCATATGCGTGTGAGTCAAAACCTTTTGGAGGTGTTTAGGGCGTGACCGGGACAAGTGCTGGACATACACGGATCTTTTATTCCGACTCAAAGAACAGGTGCCGTCAGGAGGTGGCCAACTCCCTTTTGACGGGGTGGCCCTGTTTGGGTTGACTTATGGATAGGGTTTGACAAGGTAAAGGTCGTGGCCAGCCATCCTCTTCCGTGCTAGCGTAGATGTGGCGTTAAGAGTCGGATGGTACGTGTGGGTAAAGTGTACATCCCTGCAGGGCAATCTTTTCGAAAATCCGTGTCCACGATTAAGGACGACTTGGTGGAATACACGAGGTCATAGACAACTTAAAAGTGGAGTAAAAGATGTTGACAAAGCATGGTGACAATGCTTGAAGGGTGCCTCCACGGAGATGCCGAGAGGGGTGATCCTTGTAGCATGTGAGATGCTGGGAAAGACTATTGGTGGAATGAAAAGATGATGATTACATCAGTTGAGTTTCTCATCTGATTTGAAAACCTTCTATGAGACGTGTTATTCCTCCTCGATTTGGAAAACCCTTTATGAAACCAGCAGATATATAATAGGTTAACTAAGTCTTGTTGAGTACCTCCCGTACTCAGGTTTGCTTAAATTTTGTTCAGGTGAAGATCTCACTTTCGTGGTGGTGATTCAACGTAGACATCGCCGAGTAGTTTGGGGTTCCCAGGTAGCAGCCTGGAATCTATGGGCTAGGACGTCGCCTTATGTTGCGGCCTCTTAGGCCTTTTTTATTCTTGTTGATTAGCAACATAATTTGCCTTCCGTTGTCTGATGTATTGTTGGGTCATGTGACCTATGTTTGTAAGCTTTACTCTAGTAACACATGTTTATTACAACTTCCATATCTAGAGTGTTGCTTTGATCGGTTGTTGGTTTTGAGCTCATTGTTATACAGTTTTGGCTATGCCTGCGTAGTTGTCGCACTCGAGGGGTTGTGGAGACGATGATCCATTTTCGAGCACGCCAACCGATGTGATTCGGCCTGGGGCTTGGTAACCCCAGTAACCCTGGATTGTTGTTGCACTTCCTGGACACGTAGCATCTCTGTATAGCTTTCGTCCCGTTCCTTCAGTTCCATACGATTCGTGGACACTTTGATATGCATAGTTGGTTATGACTAGCATGGACACAAGGAGTAGTAGTACCGAGGTTATCCGGCCTGCGTGCCGATGAATTCGGTCTACCTGCCATTGTTTGTTGCGGCCGGGGATGGTAACCCTGAAGCCCTTGTGGGTCCATGACTAGGAGCGCATAACAGTATATATATCTCTGGGTCCGGGGTCGTGAAAAGTCATGGTATCAGAGCAGGACTGCCTGTAGGAAAACCTTACTGCTTGGTCGATGTTGAGTCTAGTGTTTGAGAAAACTATTTCGAAACCACAAATGAGTTGTGAAAACCTTCTTAGGATTCCTTTTCCTCCTTATCTGGTATCGCTCTAACTCTAGGTCACCTTACCTGTTTTGATTTGAAAAGGTTCTAGTCATTCAAAACCTAGGTGCCTTCTTTGGCAAGGACGTCTTTTACCCAAGTTGACCTAGTGTTAAAGTTTCTAGAGTCGTGTTTGTCTAATATATCGTTATCTTTTGATTCAAACTGGGAGATTTCCTTCCATTCATAATCTCTCAAAGTTGTATGGATTCCACATTCTCATCTTCTAAAGTCTCAAATCCTGAACCTTGAGATTTCCTTTTCATCTCGAAGGTATCCGTTATCCTCTGTTCAAATTCTTTCGGATTTATGTTTTTTTTTGAAATATACCTCGTGATTGCTATTCGTAGTGTCCTTCAAGGCACTAAGATAGTAGTTACTACTTTCTCTTGGTAGTTAAACCTTTCCTTGTGTTCTAACCCTTGGACTTGAACCGAAGGTCCCGGAATGTGCTGAATTGTGGTGGGTTGAATCATGTCGTTTCATAACCATGTGATGCTCACGCTATCAGTACAGGATGCTGACCTTTAACCCAAGATCCGTTCCGTTGGTCCTGAGGAACTGTTCCACCTTAGGATGGCTAGGAAATTCCAAGTCTCATAGCTGTAGGTTTCCTTTTGGAACTAAAAGGGATCACAACAAGAGTGATCGTCATAACTTTCACATCTTCGTTCTTGATTCAGCTATACCAATCCTTTAGCATGGGTTTTACAAAAGAGTATCACCCTGTGCATCCCCCATGATCTCTGGATTTTCTGGAGCATGTTCTTAATCTTTAGTTGCTTTCCTACCTTTGTCCATCGTGTGGAAACAGAGTTGCAAGTGTGTATTGGAGTCTTCCAGTGCATTCTCTCTTGTGTTCCGTTAGAACATCCTTCCTTGGAATGTCAGGAGAAACAAACTCCAGTACCTCATTGACCTCTAGGACCAGGTCAAAGTTTTGTAATCCGTAGATTAATGAAGTTTCATCATCTTCTATTATGTTCTACTTTCGAGTATCACACTCTTTTATATCAAGAGGTCGTGCCTAGTTTCATGGCCTTATCGATGCAGTGATGCTTTGACACGTCCTCACTCACCCTTACTCCAAGCTTGAATGCTCATGAATGTTGGGGTGCATTGACATGTGTATCAGATATTCTTAGCAATTTCTATTGCTTCGAAAAATCTAAGAAACATTTATATCCTTCTTAGCACTACTGGTCACCCAGCATCTACTTGAAGTTGATTGTGCTACCAAATCCGTTCATTCCGGTGCACATTATTGGTCAGAAAGTTAGGTTCATGCCGAAGCTCTCAAGACCATATTGATTACTCTGAAAAGCAAGATTCCTTTCGAACTCCAAGACATATCGGTAGGTTGTGATATTCTGGTTGTCTTTCTAGAAGTATCACCAGGTTGTTACCTGACTGTGATGTCTAAACAAGGGGTAATCTGAACTACTCATTTCTCCAAGAAACTATGCTGGATATCCTGGACTAGTTGGCTGCGCTTAAAAAATAACTTGGAGAGTTGATAGACAAAAGCTCATTCTAACTTGTTCCTTTGCAATGGGATGTCTAGTTCCATTCATATTGAAGTATGATAGTATTTCCTTAATGGATATTCTATCGTTCCACCCTTGATTTGATTTGGGCTATCGTCAACTCGAGGCCAGATTCAAGGATTTTCTTGATGGTGTTTTCACTCATGGAGTTTTGCCCGAGTGAACCTTCATGTCCTTTAGTCTGACCAATATTTTGCCTTGTTCTTGTAACATATGAATCCCTCTGCTTAGAGTATCTTGATAAGAGTGTTGTCGAGCCCATCGACGACATTCCTATTTATTCAAGTTTTCAAGAGGTTCATGTTGAACACTTGGCACTAATATTGGAAACTTTTGAGAACCATCTTGGTGTCATCACGAAGCTTGTGTTATCGATGTTTGAAGTGACTTACCCTGGTTCATGTGCTTATGGTGAAAGTTGTCGCCATGGATCCGAGTATAGTTTCCTTGTTCCTTCGGGAATAATCCCAAGTCAGTCATATATGTGTGGACTATTCTTGAGATGGTAGGTTTTTACCTCCATTTCTTGAATAAATTTGCATCCACACTAAGCCACAGACTGATTGTTCCATAAAGAGAAAAGTCCATGAACTTTGTTATCTTTCCAATCATCTTCCCAAATAGGACTTCGATTTGTTTCTTTGCAAATAATCCATGTAGCTGCAACCATCTTTGTCAAGTTGCTAATACATGAGTTGCAATCCCGCTCATCTTTTTTAGTGTGGCATCGTAGTCCATATCTTGAGAATCTAGTATGTATCTCGTCGGTAAACGGTGCAACCTCTTCGATCACACATACTGAGTTTGAGTTATCAACCCACTAACCAGAGCGGAATCTCAGGCAACAATGATGGTTGGTGTTTTCCTCAAGGGTATTAAGTTAGGTCCATTTGAAAATCCGGCATGTTTGATGTTGTGGTTGACACAATTAGCCGAAAGGCCTAACGTCATAATCCTTTGAATCGGTAAGAACAAGCACTCCTTGTGAGAATGATTGTGTGATTCATTCTAGAAGTTACCCTCACCCTTCTTCCAATCCGATGTTTAATTTTCACGATGACCTACTGAAGGATTAACGTAAGCTTGATATCGGTATCTAGAACATCCAGGAGAACTTGGAAGTTGAATTGTCCAATGTATCTCTATCAATCCTCGAGATCTCTCTTCTAGTGTAAACAAGCTCATCATGAGAACCATCTCGTGGTGTTTTGTAATCACCATTGATTAGTTCCCTTTTTCAAGTTGTTTATACTTCAAGTTCTGTTCATCTCACACATTGTGTGAATTTGTCAGTCACTTCAGCCATGCGATCTTAACCATGTGGTAAACGTATTTCCATGTCAAATCCACAATATGAAAGAGATTCCGTATTTCTTCCAGTGTTTCAATCCCCGTTGGTTACTCAGATTTATGGTGTGACCGAGAATTCCTCCTTAACTAAGGTGTTCCAACATCATGTGGTTACTCATCTTCTGTCGTGAAGTAACCTCCCGATCCCTAACAAGGATTTCAAGAAAAATTGTTATGGAATGGATGAAAGTTCCTTTCCTTTCTATGTCCACTCCGAAGAGTGAACATGAATCTGTTTTCAAACTTCTTCAATGCATCATTTCAGTGTGCTTTCATGTTCTCTCTCGTCTATGGATATTATGTTTTGGTATCCAAGACCATCCTCTCCATCTTGCTATTCTGTTTGAAGAAACTTCGATGTCACAAGTTGTTCAACCTTTCTTTTCCCAAAAGGATTTAAAGTCTTGTGCAAAGCTCATATTCTAAATCCTTTCAATAACATTCGTCCACAAACTTAAAATCCTTCTCCTATTCATTTGTTACCTTGATGTGTTTCATGTACGTTAACTCAAAAATTTCTTTATGGACAGTCATGTCATGAGTTATCCATGAGATACTCGATCTTCGTGGAGATCAATTTCTAAGAGTTTTCCCTCCTACCTAAGGTGTAGCCGTTGGATATCTTCGCAAGTGCTACAGACCAACCTCTTCACGAAGAAAATCGTAAGGTTCGAGAAGATCGCTCAAAATCGGTGTTCCTTCTTTCTTTCTCCTTCGGGAATCTCGGGACGAGATTCTTATAAGGGGGTAGATTTGTAACATCCCCCTTTTGCTAAAATAAGGTTTGTGGTGTTGTGTTCATGGCATGGCCTACATGAAAATTTTGGACCAATTTTTAATTTGAATTTAAGTGAAACTTGCATAAAAATCACTTAAAGCGATCAACCAAAATTTGTTTTAAAAATATTTTCAAATTTGGCAAAACAATATGGTTTTGTTGGAAATTTTGTGGGATTCCAAAAATTATTTTTTGCCAATTTTTATCTTTACAGAAAGGCCCTCAAAACAATGTTTTTTTGTCCTATTTTTAAATAGAGAAGGGCTCTTCTGCAATTCCAGGAAATCCAGGGGGTTTTTTAAAAATTTCCTTTTCTTTCTTCTACCTCGCGATAGAAGGATGCAGTTGCGTGTCCTTCTTGCCGCCGTCGATGTCACCTCATGCCTGTGTGTTTGCTCTGCGGATGAAGATTCCAAGATGACGTCGTGCTCCTCCTCCCGCTCTCACTCGCCTCACCCCCTCGCTCTCTGAATCCCTCCCAAAAGCAAACCCTAGCCCGCCGGAAAACCGTCGAATGGCGCTGTTGAACTGAGATTTTTTGTGACCAACGGAGGACCCCACGAGGTCTGACAGGCCGTCCTCCATCTCCCCGTGGAACCACGGTTGCCGGGATGGTCTTAGGTGGGAGAATTGGAGGCAACTTCCTCATCTCCGGCCGAACCCCGCCGCCGCTCGATCTCCTCCGACGGTCCTCCTCCGGCCCGGCCGTTTGTCCCTAAACGCTCTGATACGTCTCCAACGTATCTATAATTTCTGATGCTCCATGATTATATTATGTCAATTGCTACTTGTTTTCTCCCTTATTTATAGCATTTTTATACATTTTCCGGGACTAACCTATTAACAAGATGCCAAGTGTCAGTTCCATGTTTTCTGTTGTTTTTTGTTTCAGAAAGGTTGTTTTGGAAACATTCTCGGAATTGGACCCTACAAAGTCCGAAGTGCCTATTTTCCCCGGAAGCATCCAGAACACTAAAGAAGAATCGAAGACGGGCACCACGGGGGCCACACCATAGGATGGCGCGGCCCCCTGGTCACGCCAGCTATGGGTGTGGGGCCTCTGGAGATCCACCGCCTTTGCCCTTTCGCCTATTTAATCCCCCGGATGGAAAACCCTAAACACCTGATAAAAAAAACCCCCGAAAAGTTGCACAACCACCGTCACCGTCAACCCTAGATCAGGGGGGTTCTGAAGCTGTTTCCGGCACCCTGCCGGACAGGAGATCATCACCGGAGGCTTCTACATCACCATGCCTGCCTCCGGAGTGATGCGTGAGTAGTTCATCCTTGGACTACGGGTTCGTAGCTGTAGCTAGATGGTTGTCTTGTCCTCATATGCCTCCATGTTTAGATCTCGTGAGCTGCCTATCATGATCAAGATTGATCTTATGTAATTCTATATGTTCTGTTTGGTGTGATCCGATGAATATTGAACTTATGCCAAGTTGATTATAGTCTTTATTTGCATATGCTATTTGTGATCTTGCATGCTTTCCGTTGCTAGTGGTTGCTCTGGCCAAGTAGTTGCTAGTGACTCCAAGAGGGAGTATTTATGCTCGATAGTGGATTCATGCCTCCTCACCGCCTTGCTCGAGTGACAGAAACGTGAAGGGAGGGGGGGGGATTTGTTGTTGCCATTAGGGAGAAAACAACGGTGAGAGTGCCCGCGTGCATAATCATTGCTTAGATTACACACTTTGTTTAATGCAGTTATTTGTTGCTTGCAACTTAATACCTAAAGGAGTCCGGGTGATAAACTGAGGGTGGATTATTAGTCATAGATGCAGATGGATTTCGGTCTATGTATATTGTTGTAATGCCCGCACTAAATATCATAGTAGTCTTCATGTCATATATGTGCACTACGGTGCAACCTCTATTTGTCAATTGCCCAGCTATAATTTGTTCACCCAGCATGCTATCTTTTATGGAGAGACACCACTAGTGAACCTATGAACCCCGGTCCATTTTTCCACACTGTTAAATAAACCACAACTATTTACTGCTTTCTTTACTTACTGCAAGCATACATCATTTTCCACACTATCCGTCTAATCTTTGTTTTCAGCAAGACCGGTGAGATTGACAACCTCACTGTACCATTGGGACAAAGTATTTTGGTTGTGTTGTGTGCAGGTTCCACATTGTTGCTGACACCGGTGAAGCACCAGCACCACCGTTAGTGGCATCAACCTTCCTGAGATCCTCTTACTCCTACTGGATTGATAACCTTGGTTCTTAACTGAGGGAAATTCTTGCCGCTTTCTCATCACACCCTCCTCTTGGGGTTTCCAACACACTATCAAAGAGCATCAAGGAAATTTCTGGTGCCGTTGTCGGGGACTTAAAATTCATCATCATCAAGAAGTCTCCCCGTCAAGACTCCATCACAAGCAGCAAGGAATTTCTGGCGCCGTTGCCGGGGAGGAAGAAGTCTTCTGGCAAGGGGAGTCTCTCACTCTCAACCTCTTTATATTGTTTGTTGTCTTGTTTTTATTTTTGTCTTGTTTTTCTTCTCTATATTAAAAACACAAAAAAAATAGTTTACTTCATAGCTGTTATTTATTTGCTTGGTTTTATGTCTAGTTTTGTTCCTGTCATTATGTCACCAGAAGAAGCAATCTTTACTTTCAAACAAGGTAATGATGAGAACTTCAAAGAAGCTCGGTCTAGAGCTTTTGATTCCTATTGCAAAATTGAACCTAAAATGACTCTAAGTCTGTTTCTTCATAGCTTTTACTTTGGTCTTGGTCTTTGTTATAGATATTCTTTGGATACTATGGTAGGAGGTGATTTCCTTAATTGTGATAAAGATCAATCTTTCAATGCTATAAGAAAATGAATTGCAACCTACAGCTTACCCAGTAGTTCTGATAAAGCCTTTGCAAATATTTATGCTAGATTAAATATTCTTGAGTCACATATTTCTATCTTAAAAGAGGGATATAGCCAAATTCGTGAACATCTTGATCATGCCCCAATAAATTTTGAATCCTAAAATATGATGCCTTTGGTTAAAGTTGTTATAAATGGTGAAACATTTCATGCTTGTTGTGATATCATGTCTGAATCTTGTCTTATGCCTAAGGAATTTATAAATCTTTGAACCTTTGGGGGCTAGCTGATGGAGGAGAAGAAATTCCTCTCATTAATAACACCACTATATTTCCCATTGGGATAGCTGAGGGAGTGTTTACAAAATTCCTAGGAAAAACAGTCTCCACTGATTATCTTGTTATTGAATGTGCAGAAGGAGGACAAATTACCCTTGGAAGATCTCTGTTGAAGCTCTTAGGAGCAACTATTGATATGGGAAAAGGTACCATGACTTTCATCTCCAAATCATGCTTGGACCATTAGTTCCCTAAAAAGAATAAGGGTAAGAAAGGTAAACGCAAGCTTCGTAACAATGTTGCTACTTCTTCACTTGAAAATACTTGAGTTTCCCTTTTATGCCTAGCTGAAAGGCGTTAAAGAAAAGCGCTACCAGGAGACAACCCGTTTTATTTCGCTGTTTTCAACCCGTTTTCTTTCGTTTTATTTGTTTTGTTTTGCACCTGGGTGTTGTATATTTCCTTAGCAACCCCTATGTATCTTTTCTTTTGTGTTTTTGTTGAGCCAAGTAAAGCCTCTAGTGGAAAGTTGAGGCTATATTTCGGATTTCTGCACAGGAAACAGATTTCTGCTGTCCACTGTTAATTCCGTAAAAAATCACAGAAAATTCAAAATGACCTGAGTCTTTTTGTGCGTAATACCAAGTTATATATGCAACTTTTCTTAGTTGACCACTCTTTTATTTGAGCAACATAATATTTTTGAAAAAATCGATATTTACCCTGATGTTCTGTTTTGACTGATTTCTGCCATTTATTGCATTTGCATCTTAATCTCTTTCTTTTGGTGTTCTTTTGAGAAAAAGAGTTTTAAAAGAATTTGTGACAGTATCTAATGTGTTTTTGAGTGTTAGACTTGTGTTGAAACTGAACCATGTGAATTTATTATTTCAATTGCACTACCGTTGCTAATGAAGATTGTCAGAATTTTGGTGTGAAGGAAGTTTTCAAGAGTCAAGAGAAGAGGATGATATGATGTGATCAAGAAGAGTGAAAATCCTAAGTTTGGGGATGCCCCACTAGTACATCCCAGCAAATTTCAAGAAGACTCAAGCGTCTAAACTTGGGGTCTTCATCAACAAATTATCAGGTCACTTCTAGTGAAACTATATTTTTATTCGGTCGCATCTTATGTGCTTTACTTGGAGCATCTTTTATTTTTGTTTTCAGTTTGTTTTTGTTTTTGCTTTCAGTTTGTTTTTACTTTTTCAATAAGCTTGGTTGGACTCCAGCATTCTTTTATTGGATAGTGACACGCTCCGCTTTTTCATGAGAATACTTTGTATTCTTAATCTTTGTCTAGCTGCTGCATTTATTTAGCTTCTGTTTTGCATGCATCTCTTATTAGAGCTGTTACTTTTAGTAGTTTTATGTGAGTACTCTCATGTTTTCTTGCTGTATCATAAAGAGTATTTTTGTTAAAGCATGTTTTGTACGGTGCTTGTTGGGAGAAGAAAAATGTTGCCTGAAGTAGAATTTATAACAGTACTAGTAGAAGCTTGTATAAACTGTGGCTAGAACTTTTTCATGCCATGCTCAATGCTATTTTAGTTTTAAAGCCTTGTGGTTATTGAGTAGCATGAATATCCTTAAATAGCTGAGAGTGTTTAATATGTCTTGAAAGATTCATGAGTTGTTCTTGTCATAGTAAAGCATCAATATATGGTATTCTCTTTCGAATGTTTTATTTGGCTAACTTGGCGCATGTTCACACCATGTTTATGACTACAACCAGTCACGAATAGCCTCCATGACCACTTAGTTTTTGAACTTGTGATACTTCTTATGTTTTAATTAATGATGCTTATGTCGCGTTGCATGATTATGGCTCTTATGCTCTCTTGATTTGTCGCTCCCAGTCTTTTGCTAGCGTCCACCTGTACTGAGTATGAGCTCTACTCGTACATCCAAACTCCCTTAAACCAAAGTTTTTCCCATTGTGTCCATCATACCTACCTATATGTGGTATTTAACTGCCACTCCAAAGTAAATTTCTCATGTGTTACCTTTAAAACCTTCAAAATTACTCCTGCTTTATGTTCCTGTTTTTGCTCATGAGAACGTCAATAGGGAATCTTTATCTTACTTGTTGATTGGATTTCACACCCTGGGCTAGTGGCTTCATCCGCTTATCCAAATGATAGAAGAGCTGGCAGCGGGGTGCACACCCCCAAAGTAATACAAACAAATTCTCTTCACTATTTTTGCCCCTGATTTATCAGTCAAAGCATAATTGTGTAAACAAAAGAGAAAGAGGGATGACCTTCTACACCAGTGGCGTCCTTCACCATGGGAGCCGCTCTTGTGAATCCAGTTGGCTTGTGACGTACTGTATTTTCTATTTACCATTCGTTGACATTAGCATACATCTCCCAAAATATAGACACTCCTCCACGATATGTGATTGTTGGCAGGCACCCGAGGATTCGGTTAGCCATGGTTTGTGAAAGATGGATGGGAGGAGTGATCCCTGCTTCCCTCTGCGAAGGGCCTTTCTTTTACTTTTATGTTGAGTCTCCATCTTCTAACTTTATGCACGGTTGAGAGAGCATTTTTGCCATTCTGAGTTCTATGTGCATTTATCGCATAAACATCAATAATTACTTCATAATGTGATATTATTTGTTCTTAAATTATTTGTTCTAGTCTTCCTCATGAACTTTGAAGGTGTCCTAGCATTTATGTTTTGCCCCACTCTTAAGGACTAGCGAAATATCACGTTGTCATGCTTTCTCTATACCTGAAACAAACGTCTACCTTTCTTTGCATTATTATTCATGATCCTTTATTTGAGATACTCTTCGTGATGCAAAGTAATTGCTATGCTTTATTATTAAAGTTCCATTTATCATGTTTGTGTTTGAAGTTCTATGATCTCAGCGTGCATATGCTTTTAGATTAGATTGATCAAGTTTATGTTAGTAGCATGTCACCTCAGAAATTATTGTTTTATCGTTTACCTACTCGAGGACGAGTAGGAACTAAGCTTGGGGATGCTTGATACGTCTCCAACGTATCTATAATTTCTGATGATCCATGATCATATTATGTCAATTGCTACTTGTTTTCCTCCCTTATTTATAGCATTTTATGCATTTTTTCGGGACTAACCTATTAACAAGATGCCAAGTGCCAATTCACTATTTTTTGCTGTTTTTGGTTTCAGAAAAGTTGTTCTAGAAACATTCTCGGAATTGGACCCCACAAAGCCCGAAGTGCCTATTTTCCCCGGAAGCAACCAGAACACCGAAGAAGAGTCGAAGACGGGCACCAGGGGTCCACACCATAGGGTGGCGCCCCTGGCCGCGCCAGCTATGAGTGTGGGGCCCCTGGAGCTCCACTGCCTTTGCCCTTTCGCTTATTTAATCCCCCCGGATGGGAAACCCTAAACACCGGATCAAAAAAAACCAAAAAGTTCCACAGCCACCGTCACCATCAACCCTGGATCAAGGGGGTTCTAAAGCTATTTCCGACACCCTGCCGGAGAGGAGATCATCATCGGATGCTTCTACATCACCATGCCTGCCTCCGGAGTGATGCGTGAGTAGTTAATCCTTGGACTACGGGTTCGTAGCTGTAGCTAGATGGTTGTCTTCTCCTCATATGCCTCCATGTTTAGATCTCGTGAGCTGCCTATCATGGTCGAGATTGATCTTATGTAATTCTATATGCTGTGTTTGCTGGGATCCGATGAATATTGAACTTATGCCAAGTTGATTATAGTCTTTATTTGCATATGCTATTTGTGAACTTGCATGCTTTCCGTTGCTAGTGGTTGCTCTGGCCAAGTAGTGGCTAGTGACTCCAAGAGGGAGTATTTATGCTCGATAGTGGGTGCATGCCTCCTCACCGCCTTGCTCGAGTGACAGAAACGTGAAGGGGGAGGATGTGCTGTCGCCATTAGGGAGAAAACAACGGTGAGAGTGCCCGCGTGCATAATCATTGCTTAAATTACACACTTTGTTTAATGCAGTTATCTGTTGCTTGCAACTTAACACCTAAAGGGGTTCGGATGATAACCTGAGGGTGGATTATTAGTCATAGATGCAGATGGATTTTGGTCTATGTATATTGTTGTAATGCCCGCACTAAATATCATAGTAGTCTTCATGTCATATATGTGCACTACGGTGCAACCTCTATTTGTCAATTGCCCAGCTGTAATTTGTTCACCCAGCATGGTATCTTTTATGGAGAGACACCACTAGTGAACCTATGAACCCCGGTCCATTTTTCAACACTATTAAACAAACCACAACTATTTCCTGCTTTCTTTACTTACTGCAAACATACATCATTTTCCACACTATACGTCTAATCTTTGTTTTCAGCAAGACCGGTGAGATGGACAACCTCACTGTACCGTTGGGACAAAGTATTTTGGTTGTTTTGTGTGCAGGTTCCACGTTGTTGCTGACACTGGTGAAGCGCCAGCACCACCATCAGTGGCATCAACCTTCCTGAGATCCTCTTCCTCCTACTGGATTGATAACCTTGGTTCTTAACTGAGGGAAATTCTTGTCGCTTGCTCATCACACCCTCCTCTTGGGGTTTCCAACACACTATCAAAGAGCATCAAGGAAATTTCTGGCGCCGTTGCCGGGGACTTAAAATTCATCATCATCAATAAGTCTCCCCGTCAAGACGCCATCACAAGCAGCACGCTCCTGGTGATCTCCCAGTTCTCTAGGGCCCCTCCCCTATCCTCCTCGTCCCTGTATACCGGCCTGCCCGCAAGAGCCACCGCCCGGTGTCGTTCGGGTGGTTGCCAGCGACAATTCTGGTGACCATTTGGTCACCACCCGCCGCTCGAGCCAACCGCCCTGAGCTACTCTAGCTCCCCTCTGCGTCCGATTCGAGAAAGGATCGCCGAATCCGTCGAATTCGATCCTGGCTGTGAGTTCGAGCCTGTGCTGACGTCACGGTGACGTCAGCATGACATCACCGTGGGCCATACGTGTCAGCATTTCATTCTTTTAAATTTAATAAGAAAAAGAACACTGACATGTGGGCCCGACCCTTTATAATTACAGAAAATGACTTAAACTTGTAAAATTAATATCTCCCAAAATATTAATCAGAAAAATACAATAAAAATATAAAAATGTTCAGAAAATTATTTCCTACCAAATATATCATTTTCACACATGTTTGACAAAGTTGATTTTTGACCATTATTTTAATATTGTTTAAATCATTTAAAATAGAGAAAATAAGTTTTTAATCAATAAATTAGAAAAAATACAAGTTATATACCAAATTTCTCAAAATGGCAAATGCAATCCATTTATGGTGTTTTCAAACCCATTTGAGCAATTAAATTTAGTCTCACTTTCAGAATTGGCCGAAGTGCCCCTCCGGGGTCTATTTCGTGCTAATTTCAGTAAAATTGCATAACTTCCATATGAACCCTAGCAACCCATCGAACATGTTTAAGGTTCTATTTCAGTGCATTAACTTGCTCATGCATACATATTGTGCATTGCATCGATGCCATGTGTTGATTGATGTTCTTCTTTTCGGTGTTGTTCCCCCTCGGTAGAACGTGACTCCGAAGTGAAGGCCAGCAACTCCAATGGAAAATACTTGATCTTAACCGACAACTCAAGAACTTATTTGAGAAGATCTTTATCTGGTTTTCTTAACCAAGGCAAGCATAACCTCTTATCTTCTCATATATGTTTTCGGATGTCATTTGATTCTCGTACTTTGCATTCGATTCCAAAGTATTTGATGTGAGTAGATATAGTTCACCTATATACTGCATTGCCTCAATATCCCGATCCACTGCTCCTAGCCGCCATAGATTTGCTTGTGCGCATCGCCAGAACCTCATATCTGCTTCGCTTAGCTTTACATGTTTGTTTAACTCTGCTCCATCAGTTAATGAATCAGAGCTGCGAGAACCTAGTATGATATGATGACGTGGTAAGATGAGCATTGTGTGGTTAATTTGACTAAGGCTTGGATAGGAGGCCACTTGGGAAGTGGTTGTTTGTCCTATACTTGAAAACCCTAGGATTAAGGTCTCGCTGCGGAAACCAAGACTGAGCATGCAACCACACGCGTTGCCTAACAGACTGCGCTCGACCAACTAACTTGTTTGGCTCTATCCATGAGTCATGTAGTTTGGGAGTTCCGTCTGCATGTGAGTCAAAACCTTTTGGAGGTGTTTAGAACATGACAGGGACAAGTGATGGACATACACAGATCTTGATCCAAACTCGCAGAACAGGTGCCGTCAAGAGGTGGACAACTCCGTGTTGACGGGGTGGCCCTGTTTGGGTTGACTCATGGATAGGGTTCGACATGGTAAAGGTCGTGGTCAGCCACCCTCTACCGCGCTCCCGAGGAGCGTACATGTGGCGTTAAGAGTCGGATGGTACGTGTGGGTAAAGTTTACATCCATGCAGGGCAATCTTTTCGAAAAGCCGTGTCCACGGTTAAGGACGACTTGGTGGAAGACACGAGGTCATAGACAACTTAAAAGTGGCGTAAAAGATGTTGACAAAGCATGGAGATAAAGTTTGAAGGGTGCCTCCTCGGAGATGCTGAGAGGGATGATCCTTGTAGCATGTGAGATGCTGGGAAAGACTATTGGTAGAATGAAAAGATGATGATTACAGTAGTTGAGTTTCTCATCTGTTTTGAAAACCTTCTATGAGGCGTGATATTCCTCCTCGATTTGGAAAACAAAGATTGCTTTACGCAAATCAACCTTCATAAAACCCTTTATGAAACCACCTGATATATAATAGGTTAGCTAAGTCTTGTTGAGTACCTCCCGTACTCAGGTTTGCTTAAATTTGGTTCAGGTGAAGATCTCACTTCAGTGGTGGTGATTCAACGTAGACATCGACGAGTAGTTTGGGTTCCCAGGTAGCAGCCTGGAATCTATGGGATGGGATGTCGCCTTATGTTGCAACATCTTAGGCCTTTTTGGTTCTTGTTGATTAGCAACATAATTTTCCTTTCGTTGTCTGATGTATTGTTGGGTCATGTGACCTCTATTTGCAAGCTTTACTCTAGTAACACCTGTTTATTACAACTTCCATACCTAGAGTGCTGCTTTGATCGGTTGTTGGTTTCGAGCTCATTGTTATACAGTTTTGGCTATCCCTGCGTAGTTGTCGCAGTCGAGGGGTTGTGGAGCCGATGATCCATTTTCGAGCATGCCTACCGATGTGATTCAGCATGGGGCTTGGTAACCCGAGTAACCCTCGATTGTTGTTGCACTTCCTGGACACATAGCATCTCTGTATAGCTTTGGTCCCGTTCCTTCAGTTTCATACGATTCGTGGACGCTTTGATATGCATACTTGGTTATGACTAGCATGGACACAAGGAGTAGTAGTAGTACCGAGGTTATCCAGCCTGCATGCCGATGAATTCGGTCTACCTGCCGTTGTTTGTTGCGGCCGGGGCTGGTAACCCTGAAGCCCTTGTGGGTCCATGACTAGGAGCGCATAACAGTATGTATATCTCTGGGTCCGGGGTCGTGACACAAATAGAGTTCATACCAGCCTCTCACCACAACTTGAGTTGTCGTAAATCATCATTTCTGCTCTTCACTCATGTGGATTGAATAATATAGAATCATAACCAAGATCCAACGGAGAGACGGAAGTCCAGTAAACTCTGCAACAAACTTTGCAAAACTAAAGAAGAACAACAAATATTTTTGGGTTTTCAAATTTAAAACAAGAACAGAAGAAACAAGCAAACAAAACAACATATTTTGGGGTTTTTGAATATTAAACCGAAACGAGAAAGTAAAGCAAACAAACAAAAGAAACTAAAGAAGCAAATAAAGAGAAACAACATAAATACTTTTGGTGTTTTTGTGTTTTGGAAAAAAAGAACAAAACAACAAAAACAAAAGAAACAAAAGAAGCGAAAGAAAACGAAAACAAACGAAAGAAACGAAAATATGGATATACAAAGGAACCGACAGAAATATGATATAAAGATGAGTGTGATGTCGGTGTACCTCCCCCCAAGCTTAGGATTTTGGCCTAAGTGGGGATAAATCATGGCGCGAGAAATATCCCCACTGTGGTGGGTCGTCTCTAGAATGGGCGTACTCGGGTTCCCATGAAGAAGATGAAGCAGCTGGCGCATAATCATAGCCGGGGTGCTGATAAGGAAACCCCACGGTGTCGGAGGGCTGGACAAAATCACCATCGTCCCCCTCTCCGTCGTCTTCAACATGCTGGGGTTGCTGCTCGATGTGTGCATTCAGCTCACTCTCTAAATGTGACCATCTTTTCCTGCTATCAAGGTTAAGCAAAAGAGGTGCAGGCAAAAGTACTACTCTATCAGATTTATTCACTCTCCATCTTGATTTTTTGGAGAAAGTTATCTCATAAGATAAATTTCGTAGGTTAGCATGAGTAGATCGGAACCTATGCTGAATCATAGAAATAAGGTTTAGCCTCTCTAAAGGAAACTGAAGGTCTAGAGCATGTGGCTCCACAACATGCAAAGCTAACAAACGAAAGGCAATAAGAACTCCACAAATTCCACCCTTCTCACGGTTAAGTGAGAGACGGTGAGAAATTAAGGCACCAAAGTTATAAGACCTATCACATTTTAAAGCAGTTGAAAGTAAAGCTAGATCGTGAACAGACAACTTGTTGGCGGTTTTTCTAGCTAGCACACATTTGGAAATAAAATAAGCAAAGTACCGAATGCTAGGGAGTTGAATTTCTCGTATTTCACCATTCTCCCCCGTGAAGCTTCTGCCTTGGCAAATCTCCTCATATTATTCCAGCAGTGGTTTAGGCTGCCCTCTTATC
Source organism: Alopecurus myosuroides (assembly GCA_028641055.1). Lineage (NCBI taxonomy): Eukaryota > Viridiplantae > Streptophyta > Magnoliopsida > Poales > Poaceae > Alopecurus > Alopecurus myosuroides. The sequence continues at coordinate 335,126,157 of CM054062.1, forward strand.
TTCTCACATGAACCCCATTGTGGTACCTTGATAGCTGCACAAAAATCACTAAAAGTCAAGTCTACATCTTTGTTATAAATTTTGTAATGGACCATAGGGTTAGTTGAGGACCATCTAAAGTGAAAATCTTGCACCACAACCATACTTAGTTTAATATGTTGGGTAGGTTCATCTTGTTGAATTCCCGTAATACGCATGAATTCATGGCATGTATAGATTGATGGAAACACTTTTTCTTCACGGTGCATAGGCATGACCTCATGCAACTCCAAATCATGTTGGTTTAGTTGATGCACATTATGCTCCATCTCTGAATGTTTTTTAACAATCATCACAAAAATTTATTTCAAGCAACTATAAGGTGGAAACTACTATAGAGACTTATAGGAGAGCTAAACATGCATCAAAACTATATTATTTCAACTTAAATCAAGCATGCATACTCTTATAAGCTGTCACCTACAGTACCAAAATACTCAAGAAATACTCTACCAAATAAAATTCTACTTGGATCATCGGAGGAGTCACATACCGGAGAGCAAATACACCAAATTTCAGCAGAAATGATGGGCTGAGGAAGGAGATAAAAAATCTAGAGGAAGAACAACAAGAACACGGGTTCCAAGAAATGTTTTGAGTTTGGGAGGTGAGAGAGAGAACTTTGGCGGGGGAGAGAGTAAGTGGAGGGCCAGGGGGCCCACACCATGCCTAGGCGCCACCAGAGGCAGGCCACGCCAGCCCATGGTGGGCCTGACTGGTTACCCCCCTAGGGTCTCCCAGGTGGCTTTCTGCCTCATTTTTAACGTAAAAAATTATTATTATTTTCTGCATTTTTTCGAGAAACTTTATTTTCGAGGTTTTTTAGAATTTAATAATTAACTATAAACCTGGAAAAAAATTATGGAAGGGTGGAAAACAAAACCAAAACCAGAACTACAGAGGTTTTAAAACATTCTAACGTGTAAATACCCTGTGAAAACAAAGGTGGGAGTGGTGAAAACAAAATTATAGTTGGTGAAAACAAACATAACAAGGTGAAAACAAAAGAAATCACTGTGAAAACAAAAGTATGGATGGTGAAAACAAGGGTATGAATGATGGGAACATGATTGTACTAAAGTGGCAAGGTGATAACAGAAGTAACCATGGTGAAAACATAATGGGTAAGGTGAAAACATAGTGAAAACATTGTCCTCTTGATTCAAAATCACTTTGTTAACAAGGTTGATCAAGTATTGTTACAAGAATAATTTTTATATGAAGAAAAACTTTGCTTAACACTAAATAATTATGTTACCTCAACCTTGATAGACATAGTCCCAATCATAAGAATTTCATATTATTTTGGTGGTACTGGAATGGGACAATAAAATTCTCCAATTTTGATGGTCTCAATATTTTCAATTGAATTTAGACCATATCTTCTGTCAATCTTCTTGGGAAAATAAACAGTGTGCTCTTTATCACTAACATTAAAAGTTAATTTTCCTTGGTTGCAATCAATGACAGCCCCTGCAGTGTTAAGAAAAGGTCTCCCAAGAATAATAGACATATTATCATCTTCATGCATTTCCAACACAACAAACTCAGTTAATATCAAACAAGTAGCAGCAACTTGAATAGGAACATTATCACATATACCAACAGGATTATCAGCCATTTGTATAGATATATCAATAGATATCAATTTTTCCAAAGAGAGTCTCTTATAAAGAGAGAAAGTCGTAACACTAACTCCATCTCCCAAATCATATAAATCAGTTCTATCATAATTGTGTTTAATGGAACAAGGAATAGTTGGAATACCAGGGTCTCCAAGCTTCTTTGGAGCCTTACCATTAATAGAGTAATTACAAGCATAGTGGAAATTTCCTCATTAGGAAATTTTCTTTTGTTTGAGACAATATCTTTCATATATTTTGAATATGGAGGCAGTTTAATAGCATCAGTCAAAGGAATTTGCAAAAATAAAGATTTCATCCACTCACAGAATTAATTATAATGTTCTTCTTCCTTACATTTCTGTTTCTTATTAGGAAAAGGCATTTCTTTTTGTACCCAATGCTCTCTTTCTTTGCCATGTTTATTGGCAATGAAATCCTCCTTAGTATACTTCACAGTTTTAGTTTGCTTTTCAGGTTCAGCTACACTTTCTTCTTTATCAGAAGCATCACTTTTATCATTAACACTTTCAGTTTCAGCATAAGAAATAGATATACTACTAGGATCGTTAGCAGGTTCATGAGATTCTACAACAGTTTTATGTCTCTTCTTCTTTTTCTTAGAAGGAGAACTATTGTTTTTAGGTTGCTAAGAATCTTGTTCAATTATTTTAGGGTGTCCTTCAGGATACAAGGGATCTTGAGTAGACATACCACTTCTAGTAATTATTTCACAAACATGTTTTTCTCTAGAAGCATTTGCTATCGTATATTTTTGCACTTTAGTAAGTTGATCAATTTGAGTTTGAACCATATGAAAATGTTTAACAAGAATTTTAACATCATAGAGGTTCTCTCAATAATACCATGCAAATTATCAATAGCTCTAGAGTTTTCCATAAGATGATTTTGCACTATTGTCAAATTCATCTAAGCATTGATTAGGTGGTTTAGAGTAGGGAATATCTCTATTATCAAAGTATTGGAAAGAATGTACCTCAACTGTTGATGGATGAGGAATAGACTTACATAATTCTTCTATAGGAGGTAAATTCTTCACATTTTCAGATTTAATACCCCTCTCTTTAAGAGATTTCTTGGCTTCCTTCATCACTTCATCATTTAATTCAATCATCCCTCTCTTCTTGGGTGTCGATATTGCTGTTAGCTCTCGTGTAGGTGTAGGCTCAGGTATATTCCAATCATCATTATTTTTGGCTATTTTAGCCATTAATTCCTGAGCTTCTTATGGAGTTCTTTTCCTGAAAACACAACCAGCAGAACTATCCAGGTATGTCCTAGATTCAACAGTTAGTCTATTATAAAATATATCTAGGAGATCATTTTTAGGTAGTAGATAACCAGGGCAAGATCGTATTAAAGAACAAAACCTTTTCCAAGATTCAGGTAATTTCTCTCCTTTATTTTGCTCAAAGTTAAAGATCTCTTGCATAGCAGCATGTTGCGCACTAGCAGGAAAATATTTTTGAAAGAAAGCATTAATCAAATCCATAGGACTAGTAATAGATCCAGGTGACAGATTGCTAAACCAAGTTTTAGCTTCATGTTTTAATGAGAAAGGGAAAATCTTGGTAACAAAATAAGTACACAACTTAGTATCATCAGAAAATAAACTACTGATGACTCCCAAGTGCAGGAGATCAATTGTAGTATCTTTTCGATAAGTATTTGAGTGTCGAACCCACGAGGAGCTGAAGGTAAGCTATCTATTCTCTAAAGCCCTATAACCCTCTTATATGGCTGTTTATGCAAAGCAATAAGTTTGACTAAAAGGAACTAACTAATTAAAAGCAAGTGACGTGGAGTGTGGTTTGTCTAGTAACTAGTGAAGCAAATTTAAAATGCAAGTTTCTAAGCAAGTTTCACAAGTAGCAAGCAGCAAATATCTCAAGTATCTCAAGGGAGCAAGTGTTCTAGCAATAGGTGTTTCGTTCGTGTGGTTGTCACAATTAGTGAAGCACATGTTTTAGTCTTAGTTGTTTCTTCTAGGAAGGAGCCATGAATAGGTATAGTCAAGTAAATGATCTACAACCCCTTATGATGGATCATGTGGCCAAGTAAATGACTGCACAAGATTGATTAAGACATAAAGTCCCACCATAGCCTTACGTTCTAAGGTCCCCTATATATATCCCCCAATAACTTAACTTTGTGGCTTGGTCTCAGGTTACTGTCACTCCCAAGTCACCACCACTCCATTATGCTACCGGTGATCACCTTACATGCATTCCCCAACATATGCGTGCACTCATATATTGTACATAAAGACAATCATAGAAGATAACAAACTTGTATGCAACCAATCAACGAACTATTTCACCATTGCCAAGAACAATTCACTACTCAAACATAGACGGGGAGACACAATACATCAAGGGAATATAGTATTGCATCATACATCGTTTTTGCCAAGAGATTACAGTGGAGAGATGGAGCTGATCTTGCTGTAGATGTTGATGATGAACACGCCGGAGGGGGGTGGAGCCCTCCGGGGGTGATCCCGGCGGCGTTTCCCCCCTCCGATCTTCTCCGGCGGCAGCCTTCTGTCTCTCTGTTTCGTGGTTTCGTCTCTCGGCGCCGCCTCTTCCTCGAAAAGGCCAGGGGACCCTTTATATAGTCGTTTTTAGGTCACGAGACACTCGGGAGAAGAAAGATCGACGACATCGGAGCCACGGGGGCAAAAAGGGGGCCTCTGACGCGGCCAAGGAATCTGGCCACGTGGAGGGTCCTCTTTGCCACCTGGTTGGCCTTTTGCCCTCTACTTTGGCCCATGGTCTTCGTCTCGAAAATTCTGAACCGTGCTCTTTGGCCTTGCCCTTTTTGGAGTCCCGAAGCTCCCGGAAAGTCTGAAACACTAAAAAGTACGTTTTCTGGAAAAACAGGGTTAGAACCAAAAGAAGGGGGATTGTTTAGAAAATCCCCCAAATCATTATAAAACATGAATATAAGTTGCTAATATGTAGGAAAAACAAGTAATAACATGCAAAGTTCATGTATGCATTTTACATGCATCAACTACTCAAAGATGAAAGCTCATTTATGTGTTCCATAGCACTTTTACTTTCAGTTCCACAAAAAGGTTCCTTCTCAACAATAGATATGTAAGATAAATCTAGAGAGAAATCATAATCCTTGTCTCTAATGTGTATGGGAGATGTAGCAAATTTAGCATCAAGAGAAGATTTATATTTAACACCATGTCTCGCAAGATGACTCTTAAGAGCCCTTGCACCAGTAGTAGCTTGAGCTTCTTCAATAAAGTCATCATTAAGTTTAATATAAGTTTCATCAAGATCATCAATAAACTCAGTTGAATTAACAGGTGTACCAGTATTTTCAACAAGAATTTCAACATTTTCAATTTGTTTGGATTTAGCAATAGTAGCATCTAGGAAAGGACCTAGTGAACCAGTATCATCAAGCACAGTAGAAGCATCATCAAAAGTATCAGAAACATCTTCAGACTCGGCAAAAGTAACAGTGTGTGTAGCATGTGGTGGTTTAAGAAGCTTACTCACAACAGACGGTGAATCAAGAGCAATAGAGGTGTTCAGAGTTGTACCTCTCCTTGTAGTGGATGGTAATATAGGAACTTTTCCATCATGAGTATTACCTATGATGAAAGGCTTGCAGCGAAAAAATATCATGTTCAAGTGAGCAAATAAATAAAGCTATGCTCCCCGGCAACAAAGCCAGAAAATAGTCTTGATTACCCACAAGTATAGGGGATTGCAACAGTCTTCCAGGGAAGTAAACCCCAAATTTATTGATTCGGCACAAGGGGAGCCAAAGAATATTTATTAACCTTAACAAATGAGTTTTCAATTCAGCTGCATCTGAAAGTAGACTTGCTCGCAACAATTTATCAGTGGTAACAATTTTATAGCAGCAGTAGTAAATAACAGTAGGAGTAAAATAGTAACAGAAGTAGCAATCGCGGAAAATAGCAGGATGGGAGTACCGTAGTCATAGAGGGAATGGATGCACGGGCGTTGCATGGATAACATAGGTCATGTAATAATAATAACGTGGGTATCGCAGATAATAATAATAAAGCATCCAAGTTCTAGGTTAACCATAGGCATGTGTTCGAATATAGTCGTACGTGCTCGCAATGAGAAACTTGCACAACATCTTTTGTCCTACCAGCCCATGGCAGCGGGGCCTCTAAGGAAACTAATGGTAATTAAGGTGCTCCTTTTAATAAAGCACCAGAGCAAAGCATTAACACTCCGTGAACAAATGTGATCCTCACATCACAACCATCCCCTCCGGTTGTCCCAATTTTTGTCACTTTGGGGCCTCGGGTTCCGGACAACAATATGTGTAAAAAAACTTGCAGGTATGATCAAGAAACATAATTATACTCATGAAACAATAACATGTTTAGATCTGAAATCATGGCACTCGGGCCCTAGTGACAAGCATTAAGCATAACAAGTTGCTACAACGGTAGAAAACACTAAGGCCCTCTTTGATTTGTAGGATCTTTAAAGGATTTCCATAGGATTAGGATATGCTGGATATTTCCTTTCAAAGTCATTTGATTCCTATAGGAATTATTCCTATAGGAATTCGTAGTGTGTTTTCACAGGAAAACATACATGAAGTCAAAGCTCATGGAAAATTCCTACCGGGAAGTAAACGTTTTCTTAAGTGCAATCAAACAACCATTCATCAGAAATCCTTTGCCCCTAGGATTCAAGTGGCCGGACATTCCAATCCTATACACTTCCTATTCCCTTACGGTTTTTACCCTACAAATCAAAGGAGACCTAACAACGGATACTAGGCACTATGCCCTAACAATCTGGCATTATTACATGATCGATCTCATCCAATACCTTCCATCCCTCCCAGCCTATAGCGGGGTTTACTCACACATGGATGGGGGAATCATGGATGGTTGATGGAGAAGGAGTGGTGGTGTTGATGGCGATGATCTCCTTTGAATCCCCGTCCCGGCAGGGTGGCAGAACAGGAACTTCTGATCCTCGAATTGAGTTTCGGGGTGGCGGCGGCGCTCTGTTGTGTTTCTGTGGAATATGACGAACCCCCTTGCGTTTTAGGTTTACGTGGCATAAGTTGTCGAAAGGGGAGCCCGAGGGGGTGCCTAGGGGTCCCACACCACCAGGCGGCGCAGCCTAGGGGGCGCGCCCAGGGGTGGTTTGGCCCCTTCCTGGCCCCTCTCTGGGTCTCCTTCTGGCTCCCCGGGGTCTTCTCGTGATATAAACCCAATGGGGTCTTTTCAGGGTATTTTCCCGAAAGTTGATTTTTCTGCACAAACACAAGACACCAAAGTAATTCTGCTAAAAACAGCGTTAGTCCGCGTTAGTGGTATCCAAAACTCACAAGTTTAGAGGCAAACGATAAGAAAAGTGTTCGGAAAAGGAGATACGTTTTGGACGTATCAGGTTTATAAGGTTCTAGAATAGTTTCGGGCAAAAACCGAGAAGGGGGTGCCGGAAGGGGATGGATCCGCCCATGGGTGCACCCACTAAGTTAGGGATGGCAGGTGGGCCCCAGGGCCACCAACCAAGGCGATTTCTCCTCCGGATATTTTCCATGTTTGGTTTGAGAGATAAAAAGGAAAAGGGAAGGAAGAGGTGAAGTTGGACTCCCTAACGAGTCCAATCAGATTGGGGCCAGGAGATGGGGTGTGGCCATCCTTTTGTGCGGCTAGCCCTGCTGGTCTACGCTGCAGAATTTTTTAAAATTTCCCTACATAGTCCGCCAATATCACTATAGAGATAATGAGTCATGCCCATACATGCGAGGATTAGGATTACGACACACCGGGCAGCGGATTCTATGTAGTCGTAGAAGAGATATGAACAATCGTAGATCCTCACAACTAGATCTAGTTGCAAGGATATAACTAAGTCTTCCATCGTCAAGGATCACACGTGTAATCCCTCTTATGGTGTGCATGCGGTCCCTCGTGTCAACCCGTTAGTGCTCTGTCGTTCAGGATTCAATACCGACAAAGACTGACGGCCTTCAAGCGTTGCTAATTGGTAGGTATAATCGGTGGGGGGTATAACTAAAAACCCAAGTAGAAGATGCTCTAATTCAATTAGCAGAACTCTAATTGGACCCACTAATTCTACGAGACAGAGGGAGAGAAGTTTTAGAGCCAATTGAGTGTTTTGCTTTGAGCATGGGGGTGCTTTATTAGTGGGAGGGAGGAGGAGACTTGCCAAAGGGAGAGGGGATTCCTAGTTGAGCTAGGAGGAGCTGTTCGCACCCTCCTTCCTAGCCTAACTCGGATTGGGTGGTGGAGTCCAAACCCACCTCCTCCTTTTTCCCTTTTTCTTTTTCTCCTTTTTGTTTTCTATTTTTCACTCTAATAATACCAGGAAAATACCACGATGAGGAGTACTGAAATCGGGTAAAACCATGAGGGGAAAATCTGTCCTCCCTGATACGTCATAAACGTATCCTTAATTTCTGATGTTCCATGTTGTTTTCATGTTATTTCCTACATGTTTGTTATACACTTTATGTATTTTTTATCGATTACAGCTGGGAAATTGACATAAATGAAGGCTGCACCGTAGTGTATATGCAAGACATAAATATTACTATGTGATTCATGCGGGAATTACAGCAAAATACATAGATCGTTATCCAACTGCATCTATGACTAATAATCCAGCCTCCGAATATCATCCGAACAAACGTTGGGTATTAAGTTGCAAGCAGCAGATAATTGCAGTAAGAAAAGTGTGTAATGTAAACAATAACATCATCCTTAGACAAAGCATTGTTGTTTTCTCCCTAATGACAACAACACATCCTCCATCCGTCATATTTCTGTCACTCGAGCACAGATGCAGAGGAGGCATGAACCCACTATCGAGCATAAATACTCCCTCTTGGAGTTACTAGCATCTACTTAGCCAAAGCATCTACTAATAACGGAGAGCATGCAAGATCATGAATAACATAAGCATGAAGATAACATGATAGATTGATAATCAAAAGACATAGCATTCAACATTCATCAGATCCCAGCAAACACAACATGTAGCATTACATAAAGATGATCTTGACCATGTTAGGGAGCTCACAAGATCTAAACATGAGGTACAAAGTGGATAGAACAACCATCTAGCTACTGCTATGGACCCATAGTCCAAGGATGAACTACTCACGCATCACTTCAGAGGAGGGCATGGTGGTGTAGACCCCTCCGGTGATGAATTTCCCTCCAGGTACGGTGCCGAGGAGAGCTCCAGAACCCTCCCTGATCTCGGGATGACGATGACGGCGGCCTCGGGTGTTGTTCGGCGAAAAAGTGGAATATATCTAGGGTTTATGCCTCAGAGGGATTAAATAAGCAAAAGGGCAGAGGTGGTGGAGGCCTGGAGGCCCACACCACCCCCGGCGCGGCCAAGGGGGGCCGCGCCGCCATATGGTGTGGGCCCCCTGAGGCTCCCCTCCGGGTCTCTCTGGGACTCCGTGGAACCTTCGGGAATTCTAAGACTTCTGGGCTTCGAATTTTGTAATTCCGAGAATATTTCCAGAACAACTTTTCTAAAACTAAAAACAACAGAAAACAGGGAACTGGCTCTGTGGCATCTTGTCAATAGGTTAGTCCGGAAAATCGATAAAAAATGACATAAAGTGTATAACAAATAAGTGGGAAATAACATGAAAACAACATGGAACATCAAAAATTAGGGATACGTTTATGACGTATCAGAGACCCCCAAGCTTAGTTCCTACTCGTCCTCAAGTAGGTAAACGATAAAAACACATAATTTCTGAGGTGACATGCTACTAACATAAACTTGATCATCATAATGTAAAAGCATATGTAAGCTGAGATCATAGAACTTAAAGACAAGCATGATAAATAGAACTTTAATAATAAAGAATAACAATCACTTTGCATCATGAGAAGTAACTCAAATAAAAGATCATGAATAACAATGCAACGAAAGATATACGTTTGTTTCAAGTATAAAGAAAGCATGTCCAGAGTGATATTTCGTAAGTCCTTAAGAGTGGGGAAAAACAAAAATGCGAGGACACCTACAAAATTTCATGAGGAGGACTAGAACAAATAATTAGAAAACAAGAAATATCACATCATGAATAAATTAATAATGGTCTGGGACAAATGCACATAAAACTCAGAATGGCAAAAATGCTCTCTCAACTATGCATAAAGTAAAAGATGGAGACTCAACATAAAAGTAGAAGAAACGCCCTTCGGAGAGGGAAGCATGGATCACTCATGTGGTAGAGATTTTATTTTACGAATAGAGGTATTAAAAGTTTGACACTCCTCCTATCCATCTTACACAAACAATGGCTAACCGAATCCTCGGGTGCCTGCCAACAATCACATACCATGGCGGAGTGTCTATATTTTGGGAGATGTATGCTAATGTCAACGATTGGTAAACATAAAATACAGTAATTCACAAGCCAACTAGATATCACAAGAGTGGCTCCCATATGAAGGACGCAACTGGTCTAGAAGGTCATCCCTCTTTCTCTTTTGTTTACACAATTATGCTTTGACTGATAAATCAGGGGCAAAAATAGTGAAGAGAGTTTGTGTGTATTAATTTGGGGCTGGGCAACCCGCTGTCAGCTCTTCTATCAATTGGATAAGCGGATGAAGCCACTAGTCCATAGTGTGAAATCAATCAACAAGTGATATAAAGATTCTCTATTTACGTCCTCATGAACAAAAACAGGAACACAAAACAAGAATAATTTTGAAGGTTTTAAACGTAACACATGAGCAATTTACTTGGATTGGCGGTTATTTAGCACATATAGGTATGTATGGTGGACACAATGGGAAAACTTTGGTTTTAGGGAGTTGGATGCACGAGTAGAATTCCATACTCATTACAGGTGGAGGCTAGCAAAAGACTGGGAGCGACAAATTGATACATGCATTTTATATCATCATTTATACCCTCCATATAGGCATTATTGGGATGTTTTATCAATGTTATGTCATTGTTTTGCATGTTTTAGATGATTTTATGGGACTTTCCTTCAAAGTCCTTATTTTTGGTATTTAATTTCTGGGTGTCAGAAAACACCTGTTTTCATGTTTTTGATGTTTCAGGAGCTACAGGTATCCAAATTGCGAAAGGAAAGAAACCCTGTCAGTTTTTCTTCGAGAGAAAGGCCGTGGGCACAAGACACAAAGGAGGAGGGCCAGGAGGCCCAAAAGGGGGTAGCCCACGCGGCCAGATTCCCTCGCCGCGTGTGGGGCCCCCAAATGGGCCCACAACACCTCCTCCCCGAGGTCTTTTTGCTGACGACTCCGCCTTCCCCGAAAACGAACACCCTAATTTTACCGAGACAAGACGGAGCCACCAGGGCGGCGAAACTCTCGAAACTCTCCGTGGGGGAGACAGGTCCTGCTGCTCCGGAGCTCCGGAGAAGGGGGGAATCATCCCCATCTCCTCCTTGGCGTGGGAGGAGGCATCTCCATCACCATCCTCACCAGCACCTGCATCTCCACCATGACCATCACCGTGATCCACTCCGTTCCCCTCATAGTTTGATCATTGCTACACCCTAGATACGTGTTATTGTACTCCGTTGCATGTTTGGGATTGAGTACTTGTCATTATTTGGTGGTGGATCCATTGTTTCAGATTGTGTTGTACCACATATGTCACCATACATGATCATGTTTGCACGTTGTGAGTAGTTCCCGCATGTTCCTGAGGGCATAGGATGAATTGGCAATGTTTTGTTACATAAGATGAGTTGTTATTTGGTCTAGTATTTATCTTTTATGTGATTCTATGATGGTGTTATACGAACGTCGACTGTACAACACTTCACCTACATGGGCTCATAGGAGAACACCGTAGTGTAGTGACGTGATGATGTCTTTAGGTGACAGGAACTTGAGACATAGTCGTTGAATTGCATTATGAGGGTACTTGTATCGGGGACCTTAGAGCATAAGGCTATGGTGGGACATCATGTCTTAATAATTCTCGTGCTGTCATTTAATTGGCCACGTGATCCATCATAAGGGGTGATAGTTTATTTATTTAGCTATTCCTATTTGTGGCTCCGTCCGAAGAAGATTAAAACTAGACAAGATATACAAACATGTTATGCAATGAATCACTATGCCAGCTAAATCCGTGCAGCCCTCGGGAATGTTTTCCACATATAAGACACAAACACACACCTGAGCTTGTCCTCTTGCGCATTAAAGGATTGGGCTTTGTCTCTCATTGAGACCTACTACTTGCTGCAATTTACTTTCCGCATTTTACTTTACTTGCACTACACAATTAAAACACAAAAACACCTGTTGCTTTTATTATTCCATTGCTATTCTACTTATCAGTTCCTTCTTCTCCTCGTGGGTTCGACAACCTTTCTATTTTGAAAAGTACTACAATTGATCTCCTGCACTTGGGAGCCATCAAGACACTTTTCTGGCGCCGTTGCCGGGGAGCGTAGCGCTATTAGTAAGAAGTTTGGTAAGGAAACTTGAAAGCTGAATTTTACTTGCTGTTGCATCCTATTATTATTATTATGGCTTTTATGAGAGATGCTTCGCTGAAACTTGCTTTATATGAGAGTGCTTATGCTATTAAACCTAAAGTTGTTGAAAAAGCACGTCATGATGATGGTTATATTATTCCCCTTGAATTTGTTAAAGCTGTTAGGAATGAGTATTTTGCAGGGGATGGAACAAAGGCTGTAAGTGATCACATACGGGCTATTGCGCATATATGTGGGCTAATTAGGCTCAAGGCTATTTCTGAGGAGGAGGTAAAATGCAAGTTATTGTACCAGTCCTTAACTGGTGATGCTCGAAAATGGTATATGTCCCTGGATGAAGAAATTACACATAATTGGGATACTTTTATGAAGGTTTTCTTTCTTAAATATTTTACTCCTAAAGAGGCTTATGAGAACCGTTGCTTTATATTTAATTTTTGGCCACACCTTGGAGAGAGTATTACTCAAGCTTGGGGGAGGCTTAAGGACCTCCTTCGTAAGAATCCTTGTCATGATCTCACAAATAAACTTATATTGATAAACTTTTATGTGAGACTACCTGATAGGCTAAAGCAATATTTGGATGGTTCATCTGGTGGAAGCTTTACAAATAATACTGCAGAAGAAGCTTGGAATTTATTGGAAATTATTTCGAAGAACTCTGAATATTGGGACCTAGACAAAGGTAATGAAGCTTATTTTGATTATGGATATTCATGTGTGGAAAGTTTCTCTAGTTCTATTTTGTTCAAGAATGTTATTAAAGATTTTGGTCTTGATCCATATGTTGCAATTGAAATAGCTAAGAAATTTGCTGAGCACATTCGAATTCCTAAAAGTGGCTTTGATTATTATGTTGAACCTGTTAAATCTTCTATTGTTGTCCCTAAATTTATTAAGGAAACACCAGTGTCATCTGTAGTAATAGAAGAATATATTGAACCACCTCCCTATCCTGAAAAAGTTAAAGAGAATTTGCTTATTGCTGTTGCTGAGAAAAGTAGAAAGAGATGTTCTCAACCTAAAGAACAGCTAGAAGTCAAGAACCAAGTCTCTATTATTAAGCAATTAAATGAAGAAGATCCTGTTGATGTTTATTTATGTGAAGATGCTACCAAAGTTATTAAAGGGAATTCATCCAAAGTTGGTAAGCCAATTATATCATGCTCTATTGGGACTTCTTGTTATCATGGTTTATGTGATATTGGAGCAAGCATTAGTATCATTCCATATTCTCTCTATCAAGAAATTAAGCCTGATATTGATCCTATCACCATGGAAGAAACAGGTATGACCATTCAGCTTGCTAATAAAGATTATATTATTCCCTTCGGAATTGTTAGAGATGTTGAAGTATTGGTAGGGAAAATAAAATATCCTACTGATTTTATTGTGCTTGGTTGTCCACAAGATTCTTTCTGTCCTATTATATTTGGTAGACCTTTCTTACATACTGTTGGTGCTGAAATCGATTTGCCTAGAGAAAGGGTGTTTATTGAATGTGCTGGAGAGAAACTTGAATTTAATTTTTCTAAATTTGCTGATAAACCTGCTAAGAAAGAACCAAAATCTAAAGATATAATTGAAACTCTTGCTCATATAGCTGTAGCTTCATCAGACGTGGTGGAACGTTATATGCTTAATCAGGAAGAGCCATTTAATGATGCAGAAAAAGAAGCTTTAGAAAAAATATTATGGCAGCAACCTCCACAATTACAATTGCATATCCCACCTGATAATCTAGGAGTACTCCCACCTCCTAAAGGAGATCCTAGTTTTGAATTAAAGCCTTTGCCTAAAAATCTGAAATATGCATACTTGGATAAGAAAAATATATATCCTGTTATTATTAGTGCTAACCTTTCAGCTGAGGAAGAAGAGAAATTACTTGATGTGCTTAAAGCCCACCGTAAGGCTATTGGTTATTCTCTTGATGATCTTAAGGGCATAAGTCCAGCTCTATGTATGCATAAAATTAATTTGGAAGAAGATGCTAAACCTGTTGTTGATTTCCAACGCCGTCTACATCCAAAAATGAAGGAAGTGGTAAGAAAGGAGGTAATTCGACTCATAGAGGCTGGTATTATTTATCCTATAGCTGATAGTAAATGGGTTAGTCCTGTTCATTGTGTTCCTAAGAAAGGTGGAATTACTGTGGTTCCTAATAAAGATGATGAACTTGTTGCTCAACGTGTTGTTGTTGGTTATAGAATGTGCATTGATTACAGAAAATTAAATAAAGCAACTCGTAAGGACCATTATCCATTGCCCTTTATTGATCAAATGCTAGAGCGATTATCTAAACATTCTCACTTTTGTTATTTAGATGGGTATTCAGGCTTCTCTCAAATTCCAGTTCATAGTGATGATCAGGAAAAGACCACTTTTACTTGCCCATATGGTACATTTGCTTATAGGAGAATGCCTTTTGGTTTATGTAATGCGCCTGCTACTTTTCAGATATGCATGAATGCTATATTTGCTGATTATATTGAAAAGATAGTGGAAGTCTTTATGGATGATTTTTCGGTGTATGGTACTTCTTTCGGTAATTGCTTGTTCAACCTTAACAAAGTTTTGCAGCGTTGTGAAGACCAACACCTTGCTCTTAATTGGGAGAAGTGTCACTTTATGGTAACAGAGGGAATTGTTCTTGGGCATCGTATTTCTGGAAGAGGAATAGAAGTTGACCCAGCAAAAATTGAAGCTATTGAGAAATTACCATATCCAAGAGACATCAAAGGTATAAGAAGTTTTCTCGGTCATGCAGGTTTTTATCGTAGGTTCATTAAAGATTTCTCTAAAATATCAAAGCCTCTAACCAATCTTTTGCAAAAGGATGTTCCGTTTTCTTTTAATGATGATTGCATAGAATCCTTTAATGTTTTAAAGAAAGCCTTAATAACTGCACCTATTATTCAACCTCATGACTGGAACTTGCCCTTTGAAATTATGTGCGATGCTAGTGATTATGCAGTTGGAGCTGTTTTAGGCCAAAGGGTTGATAAGAAATTGAATGTTATTTACTATGCTAGTAAAACACTAGATGGTGCTCAAAGAAATTATGCTACAACTGAAAAAGAATTTTTAGCGATAATATTTGCATGTGATAAATTTAGATCTTACATAATTGATTCAAAAGTCACTGTGCACTCTGATCATTCTGCTATAAAATATTTGATGAATAAGAAAGATGCTAAGCGTAGGCTAATAAGATGGGTACTTTTGTTGCAAGAATTTGATTTACACATAGTAGATAGGAAAGGAGAAGATAATCCCGTAGCTGATCATCTTTCTAGAATGGAAAATATACCTGATGATCCTATTCCTATTAATGATAGTTTTGCTAATGAACAACTTGCCCTTGTTAGTGTTACTAGTGCTAAAGTTGCATCTCCTTGGTTTGCTAATTATGCAAATTTTATTGTTGGGAAAATTATGCCACCACAATTTACTTACCAGCAAAGAAATAAATTCTTTTATGACCTTAGACATTATTTTTGGGATGATCCATTCTTGTATAAGAAAAGTGTTGATGGCATTATTAGACGTTGTGTACCCGAGCATGAACAGCAGGCTATTATAAGAGATTGTCATGACAGTCCCTATGGAGGACATCATGCAGGAGATCGTACTGCAGCAAAGGTATTACAATGTGGTTTTTATTGGCCTACTCTATTCAAGGATTGTGCTGAATATGTTAAAACTTGTGATAAATTTCAAAGAGTAGGAAACATTGGTAGAAGGAATGAAATGCCTATGAACTATACATTACCACTTGAACCATTTGATGTGTGGGGTTTTGACTTTATGGGACCATTTCCTGCATCTAGTACAAAACATACTCACATTTTGGTTGTTGTTGATTATGTTACAAAATGGGTAGAAGCAATTCCTACTAAGAGTGCAGACCATGCCACAGCCATGCAAATGCTTAAATAAATTATTTTCCCTAGATTTGGCGTTCCTAGATTTTTAATTACTGATGGTGGATCTCATTTTATGCATGGTGTTCTTAGAAAAACATTGGCAAAATATAATGTTAATCATAGAATTGCATCACCCTATCATCATCAAACTAGTGGACAAGTTGAATTAAGTAATAGGGAAATTAAACTTATTTTAGAGAAAACAGTAAACAGAGCTAGATCTGATTGGCCACTTAAAATTAATGATGCATTGTGGGCTTATAGAACTGCTTATAAAAATCCTATGGGTATGTCTCCTTATAAAATGGTTTATGGAAAAGCATGTCATTTACCCGTTGAATTAGAACATAAAGCTAGATGGGCTATTAAGAAATTAAATTTTGATTTAAAAACAACGGGGGAGAAGAGATTGCTTGACCTAAATCTATTAGATGAATGGAGGAATGAAGCATATGAAAGTGCAATTTTTTTTAAAGAAAAAGTTAAAATTTGGCATGACAAGAAAATTAAAAGAAAGGAATTTAAAGTAGGTGATCAAGTCCTATTGTACAACTCTCGTTTTAAGTTTTCTGCAGGGAAATTAGCTTCAAAATGGCAGGGTCCATTGGTAGTACAGGAGGTATACCGTTCGGGGGCCATCCGTCTTCACGGTGATATGAAAGGCAAACCTCATGTGGTCAATGGACAACGCCTAAAACATTATATTGCTGGAAAGAGCTTCATAGGAACCATCGAGGAGATAAAGTTAATGACACCGGAGGAGGTAATTGTAAGGGATCCTGCAGTTTCAGAAACCCAAATTCAATAATTTACAATTATTGTGTTTGGAAGTTTCTCGGAATTGCGTGAAAACTTACGGAACTCATTTTTTATGGAAATTAACGTGTGGGACAAGAAAATTGGAAGGAATTGGACCTCGAGGGGGAAAAGAGGACCCCACACGCGGCCAGATTCCTTGGCCGCGTGGAGGTACCCCTTTTCCACCTCGGAGCCCCGTTCCGTCTCGTTTTCGACTCCGACACTTCGTCTTACCCTAAAACCCGTCAATATATACCCCCTTTTGTCGATCTAATCCCGCACCGAGAGTTCTCGCGCGATCTTTGTTTCTGTTGTTTCTGTCTGCCAGGGTTTAGCCATGTCAAGCTCCGGATCCAACCTAGGGGGGAAGATCCACCCAAGGGAGGCATTGTGAACCATTACCTCAACTCCGTGATGACCCCCATGAAAACCCTGACCTTGAAGGATGGTGTGTTGCTCATGGAGGAGGTGAAGGCTCCCAAGACCGAAGGCACGCTGGAGGAGAGGCTGGAGGCTCTGGAACAAACAGTTTTCAGGTATAACTCTATTGTTGAACGCAGCCTTGATGCCCACCACTTCATGAATATGGAGCTGGAGAAGAATATAGAGGAGTACGAGGAGAGGATCAAGGACCTGGGGACTAGGTATATGCGTGTCATATCAGAGATGGATAGGTACCAAGCTCTGATGTGGGACATGGAGAACCAGAACTGTGAGTATGAAGAACGTTTCAAGAAGATTGCAGAAGCTGCCACTCTCAGGTACAATGATCCACCAATGTCCTTCCATACTGGAAGGCCTTTTCCATGGAAGCAGGAAGAGTGGAAGGAAGATTACGACAAGAAGAAGAAAGAGTGGTGGGCTGAGTACGAGAAGAAGGGAGAGTGAAGAAATTACCGCAACCATCTAAGCTTGGGGGAGTTTCACCTATCCCCCGTCTTTTATCAGCTTTATCATGTCTATCTAGTTTTGGTGTGTCTTGCTTTTATTATCTAGTATCGTTTTCGTTTAGGCTTGAGTGAGCTCATTGAGCATTATCATGCATCCCCGTCCTATGGTTTATCAATGAATAATAAAGTATGGTGTCATCCATGATTCCCTTGTTTTGAGGATTTATGGGTAACACTCATGCAAATGAGCATGGCATATTTAGAGGTTTCAATCACATCTTGCCTTGAAATTAATTAACTTGAGTGTGTTGGACAATTGTAGAATTATCTCAATATGACATAAATCCACTATCTATCTATTAGCTTAATGGCTATTCCGAGCATGTTCACCATGTTATAGTTTCATTTATGCTCTAAATTAAGATGCTTATGTTATTAATTGGCATGGGCTGAATTTGGGATAAGACTCTCACGAACTTTTGAATGCACACATTTATTTCTATTGCACTTAACAAACATGACCCATTAATGGGAGCTAAAAGTTTTGTGCTTGACAAGGATTTTGGTTGGGAGTTGGCTAACACGTGCATCACGTGAAAAGCTTTCAACATTGCACAAAGAAATTTTATATTTAGTTGATGTCATGTGCTTTTGTTTTTGGACTCCTGCCATGCCGAAATGAAATAGAGGAATAGTAAGTTTTGATGAGTAAGTATATATGACTAGAGAAATTGCATTGGGACGCTAACCCAAGCCATGCTTGATCATGGTGGAAATTTACTTACAGCTAGAGTGGACTCTACAAACACATCCTACAATAAAATAAGAAGCTATGCATATAGTGAATGAAATAAAAAAGGATGATGAGTCTACTCCGTTTGTTCATCTTGTTATTGTGACATGGGCTGGTTTCTATGTCATGGGGCAAGAGGTACCTCTTTGCAATTCTCTATGATGTCATTAATACTTATTATGATTGTACAAAGCTTATTAGGAATCTTAAGTTGAGTAATCATGGAGTAGGTTTTCACACTCACGGGGCATGAGACATTCAACCAACACCTTGTCAACCACATTACTTCAACATTCATAAATTAAGATGCTAATGATAAAGGGGCAATGAGAGTCTTAGCTCAATGGATGCCACATTACAATTATTAATTTAAGCTGAATAGTTTGGAAACTAAATGAGACTTGATCATGTTTTACCTCTACTCATTTATCTTTCTCCAAATTAAAGAGTATAATTCGATTGTCCAACATACAATGGTTATTTGCTTTCAAAAGTATGGGGTGTTTGCTAGAGCTTCGAATATGTTATCCTTATGTGTATGAGTTCTATTCATTCATCTTGCATTATAACTGAACATGATGATGATACAATGCCCGTATTTATTTATCAACCATAAGTCCATTGATGCATGTAATGATCTATGTCCTTATTTACCCGACGACGAGCAAAGGTTTAAGCTTGGGGGAGTTGATACGTGCATTTTATATCATCATTTATACCCTCCATATAGGCATTATTGGGATGTTTTGTCAATGTTATGTCATTGTTTTGCATGTTTTAGATGATTTTATGGGACTTTCCTACAAAGTCCCTATTTTTGGTATTTAATTTCTGGGTGTCAGAAAACACCTGTTTTCATGTTTTTGATGTTTCAGGAGCTACATGTATCCAAATTGCGAAAGGAAAGAAACCCTGTCAGTTTTTCTTCGGGAGAAACGCCGTGGGCACAAGACACAAAGGAGGAGGGCCAGGAGGCCCAAAAGGGGTAGCCCACGCGGCCAGATTCCCTGGCCGCGTGTGGGCCCCCCAAATGGGCCCACAGCACCTCCTCCCCGAGGTCTTTTTGCTGACGACTCCGTCTTCCCCGAAAACGAACACCCTAATTTTCCCGAGACGAGACGGAGCCGCCAGGGTGGCGAAACTCTCGAAACTCTCCGTGGGGGAGACAGATCCTGCTGCTCCGGAGCTCCGGAGAAGGGGGAAATCATCCCCATCTTCATCCCCATCTCCTCCTTGGCGTGGGAGGAGGCATCTCCATCACCATCCTCACCAGCACCTGCATCTCCACCATCACCATCACCGTGATCCACTCCGTTCCCCTCATAGTTTGATCATTGCTACACCCTAGATATGTGTTATTGTACTCCGTTGCATGTTTGGGATTGAGTACTTGTCATTATTTGGTGGTGGATCCATTGTTTCAGATTGTGTTGTACCACATATGCCACCATACATGATCATGTTTGCACGTTGTGAGTAGTTCCCGCATGTTCCTGAGGGCATAGGATGAATTGGCAATGATTTGTTACATAAGATGAGTTGTTATTTGGTCTAGTATTTATCTTTTATGTGATTCCATGATGGTGTTGTACGAACGTCGACTGTACAACACTTCACCTACATGGGCTCGTAGGAGAACACCGTAGTGTAGTGACGTGATGATGTCTTTAGGTGACAGGAACTTGAGACAGAGTCGTTGAATTGCATTATGAGGGTACTTGTATCGGGGACCTTAGAGCATAAGGCTATGGTGGGACATCATGTCTTAATAATTCTCGTGTTGTCATTTAATTGGCCACGTGATCCATCATAAGGGGTGATAGTTTATTTATTTAGCTATTCCTATTTGTGGCTCCGTCCGAAGAAGATTAAAACTAGACAAGATATACAAACATGTTATGCAATGAATCACTATGCCAGCTAAATCCGTGCAGCCCTCGGGAACGTTTTCCACATATAAGACACAAACACACACTTGAGCCTGTCCTCTTGCGCATTAGAGGATTGGGCTTTGTCTCTCATTGAGACCTACTACTTGCTGCAATTTACTTTCCGCATTTTACTTTACTTGCACTACACAATTAAAACACAAAAACACCCGTTGCTTTTATTATTCCTTTGCTATTCTACTTACCAGTTCCTTCTGCTCCTCGTGGGTTCGACAACCTTTCTAATTCGAAAAGTACTACAATTGATCTCCTACACTTGGGAGCCATTACAAATCAAGAGAGCATAAGAGCCATGATCGTGCATAGCGACATAAACATCATTAATCAAAGCATAAGTAGTACCACAAATGAAAGTAAAGTATGGGCACCTAGAGGGGGGGTGAATAGGTGCTACGACCAATTTTAATTTTTCTCTAACAATTAGGCTTGACACAAAGGTAAATTCTCTAGATAATGCAACTACGGTGAATTTACCTATATGACAAGGATACAATAATCACAATGCAAGTGAGTAAAGGGAGTAAGGGAACGAGGTAACCAAAATGAAGCACACGGAGACACGATGTAATCATGAGTTCCTCCTTGTTAAGGGAGTACGTCTCATTGGAGGGGTGTGAGCTCGCCACGAAGGCCTACTCAACGCCACAAAGGCCTCACCCTATTCTCCGATGAACCCCGCCACAAAGGCCTAGTTCACCTTCCACTATTGATCCCCTTTGAGGCGGGAATCGAGTCCTTTACAAACAACTTGGGGCACACACCCACAACCGAATTGGGGGCTCCCAACAATCCTTGAATCACCAACAAGTAGCAAGATGCCTAGCTTCTCCACAAGAAGAAACCCTAGGCTAGATCCCTCTAGCTAGAGAGGGGGGAATGAAGAACGAGTCAGTGAAGATGTAGATCCGGTTCTTCTCCTCCAATCCTCCAAGAATCAACGAGTTTGGGTGAAGGGATTGGGAGAGATCTAACTTTTGGAGGCTCAATAAATTCTTGACCTAAATGATGGAGTGAGCAACCTCTTGGGGAAGAAGGGGATGGGGGTATTTATAACCCCCTCCCCAAACTAGCCGTTTTGACCCTTTTCGTGCCTCGCGGTACTACCGCTGGAGCCAGCGGTACTATCGCTACCTGGGTATCCACACGGTAGTAGGGAGGCCCAGTCACAGGGCGCAGGCGGTACTGCTGCTGAAGTACCGTGGTACTCCAGCAGCGGTATTACCGGAGTGTACCACGGTACTACCGCTGGCCACTCTCTTTGAATTAATTCGAAGTGGCTGGCAGTAGTAATAGGTCACTACCGCTCTAGTACCGTGCGATACAGAGAGAAATACTTAGCCAGCGGTACAAGGGCCGGTACTGAGGGTGGTACTACCGCTTCCTGTAGGGAGCGGTACTACCGCCAGCCAGTAGCGGTACTACCGCTGAGCTAGGTTTTGCTCAAAATCGAAATGAGTACAGCAGTACTACCGAGCCACTACCGCCTCAGTACCGTGCGATACAGAGAGCAATTTTATCCTAGCGGTACTGGGCGCGGTACTACCGCTCGCTGTGCGGAGCGTTATTACCGCTGCCAGGCCCGGTACTACCGCTGGACCAAATCAATTTTGGTGGCAATGTCTTGGAATTCTCTCCACCTTTTTGGCGTCTATTTGATATTACCTGAAATACTTGACGCACTGTTAGATGCTTAGTTGTGTTGTTGTCAACTCCAAAACCTAAGAGAGATCAAAGATGCAAAATGCACTTTCAATCTCCCCCTTTTTGGAGATTGATGACGACCACTAAGGGAGGTACAAAGAATTTGTACAAGCACTTCTAGAGAGTGATAGATAAGGAAATTTTTTCTTATGAGGCAAACTTTGTTCTCTTTTAGTGAGTGTGCTCCCCTAACTCTTTGAAACCTAGCAAGGGTACAATAGCTATGATAATATGAATGCTTGCTTAATAAATCTATACCTAATAATAAAGGGAGTAAGGTTTCTTCCTCCAAATTTTGGTACGTTTTTTGGTCCGTCGTTTGTTATGCTTTCGTCCGTACGTTGCTGGAAACTGCCCGTCGATGGAAACTGCTCTCGCTCGTGGTCGTTTCCCCAGTTTCCTTATCATAATAGGTTATTTGACTTAGCCCATGTACTAAATACAAGCGGTAGGCCCAATAGGAGCAGGCTCGAATACCAATCATCAACGAGAAAAAAGCCAACTTGAGTTCGTACCCAATCTCACAACTAGAAAAAAGCCAACTTGGGTTCGTACCATTGGGTAAAAGGAAATTGTTAGCGATACAGTCCGCATCCATCTATCTGGATACCTTTTCCATACGTGATACGGTTCTCCTAGGCTCATTGCGCCGATAAGTACCATCGAGGCACCGCGTCTGGACTCAAAATAAACTACTGCTGTGCCGGCGCGCATCGACAGTACGACGTCTCCCAAATCAATTCAGCCCACCATTAACGTGTTTATTTCCGAATGGTGCAGCCTGAGGCAACTCCCACGGTCATGATCGGTCACGAACGCGCAAGTGAGATCTTCTATTCCATCTCTCTCCCACTCTTTTTTGGCATGCTCGCATTGTAGTGTGACGACGGGAGCGTGATGCATCAAAATACGAAGTACTCGAGTTTCTTTAGTTAATCTGCACATGAGTCGGCCGCTACCCGCTAAGCTATCATGGTTATGCTCTGCCCTTGATCGCCTAACAATGTCAGGTACCCACTCGTTTGACATGTTGCGGGACTCGCATTGTTGGGACGCTCTGGAATCAATATTTCGCATACTCGCATTGTAGAGTGACGGCGGGAGCAAACGCATGAGTGATGCATCAAAATACGAAGTACTCGAGTCTATTTTGTTAATCTGCACATGAGTCGGCCACTGGCTACCCGCTAAGCTATCATGGTTGTGCTCTGGCCTTGATCGCCCAACAATGTCACGTACCCACTCGCCTTACATGTTCCGAGACTCGCGTTGTGCGGACGCTTTGGAATCAATAACAACAAGGACTGTCGGTGGAGTCAAATCATTTTTGCATGCATGTGTGCAAATAGTACTTTCTGAATTGATTATGCGACAGACTGAAGTTTTATCCATGTGATGAATAATCTATTAAGTTTGTTATTTTCAATCAATGACAGAATCTACTATAGAAAACTCTCATTCGGACAAGCAATTTGGGACGCAATCTCTAATCATGGATGTCAAGGAGCAAAGAAGAAAAAAGATAGAGACCGATATGCACGGATGGCCAATGAAAAAAAAAGAAGCAAAATTGAAAAAACGTCGTGAAGCCTATTATCAACGGAACTCACACAAAAAAAACACACGAGGAAGGAAGAAATATGCAGATTTAGAGCCGGAGCAGAAGAAAAAAAAATGTGCGTGAGAAAGACAAAAATATGCAAATATGCAGCCAGAACTAAAGAAAGTTATAATCGAGAAAATTATGACTAATCGTGAGTTCAGACGCAACACGCCATGTAAAGAAGCAATTGCGATGCCAAACCCTTCATATGTCGCAACAGAAGAAGAATAAACATATCAGAAGAGAAGAAGAAGTTAGTACATCTATTTTTTGTATAGAAAAGATTATATGAATGTATCTAGAACATATTCTTGCCCGTCGAGCCAATATTTTGTAGTGTCAACTTATATTCATCTGGGCAGAAAAGAAAACTCTATGTGGTCTTCGGTGCAAAAATTTGAGTGATGTCTATGATTTTTCAACAATAGTATTTTTTCACCTGCCGTCACAGCGCACCAACATTATTTGTTATTCTTACTAAAAATGCGAACGTGAGATACTGTGAAAACACAAGTGACATGCTTACTTCTTTTTATATATGTCCAATGCACCTTTTCTCTTTTTACTAATATAATTGCATGCAATCAATTGATTAAGTTCACATTTAGTATCTTGCCTCCTCAGCTCGGTCATAACCCTGCATCTTCTTACGCATCTAACAACAGATCAGATGGTACTTTCTGCGACGAACCAACCTATGGTTGATGGTTAGGAGGGTGTTTGTACCCAGTCCATTAGAGTTTAAACCCTATGTTTAACACCTATGTGTCTATATAGGCGGAATATTCTTTCGGTGGGAGGTGACGTTCCAATGGACATCGAGACGCATGTGGTGACTTCGTCAACCTCAAAGTTGACCCACCGGCTCAGTCTCTCGAAGGTACACATAGGAGTAGGGTGTGCATGTGTATGCGAGTGTTTGCTTTTGTACCGCGTGCCTCCAAAAAAGACCGTACTTGTTGCGTGAGCCCGCACCCATCTGAACACTTAGCTTCGGTTCCCAATCCAGGTTTGATCCTATGAATGGATAGAACCTATAAAGTTTTATTTTATTCAAATATTTAACGTTCTCAAGTCCCACAACGACTTGAATCTTTAGGTCATTTTGAATCAGGGACCGAAGTTATGTTTGTTGTTACTGTTATTTTTTTTAAACGAGATAGTTGTGTTATTTGACCAGCAAAAGAATGGCTATTTGGAACATATTCTATTTCTGCTTCTTGGTATTACGAACGTGGTATTGTAGTCAATAATTTAGTTTTATGTTTAGGTAGAGCACCACAACGTTTTTCTAATATGCGACCGAATGAGTGATAAGTCGATCAAGATATATCATGCGTAAGTATTTTTATTAAAAGAATTATGCATAAGTATTTTTGTTAAAAGACTTTGGCTTCCCGTAGCAATGCACGGGCATATTCCCTATAACGATAATAGCCATAAAACCAAATCCATAACACGCAAATGGTTCAACCACACAAACATAACACCAAATAGTTCAACCACTAGTGGAAACAGGGGCTTTAGTCCCGGTTCGTAGGCCCCCTTTTGTCCCGGTTGTGCAACCGGGACGGGGCCTCCGGGACAAATACCCCTCCCCATTGGTCCCGGTTGTGGCAGGACCCGGGACAAATGGGGCTGACCACGTGGCCCGAGCGCTGGAACCTGGCCAGGGCTATTAGTCCCGGTTCTTAATACGGCCCGGGATGCATGCCCCTTCTGCCGCGGCAGGGCTTTTGCCCTTTTCTCTGCCGCGGCAGGGCTTTACAATTTCCGTTTTTTTGGTCCCCGAGACCTCCTGGCGGCCCCTCCCCGGACCTCGAGAAGAGAGGAGCCTCGGTGTACCCTCCACCGAGCCCGCGGATCGCACGAGTGAATAAGTATATAAAGCAGAATAAGAAACACTTATATTACAGAAGCAAAGTATATCGATCATATTATACATGACCGATGGAGTGTATTACAAAATCAAACTTAGTTCCAACCGGAGGCATGGTACTCTCCATGTACGTTTATGACCTCTGCATCTAAGAAGCCCGCAATTTCCTCCTGAATTGCTCGTATGCGGTCCCTAGGTAGAAGACCGTCCCGAAGCCGTTCGATCTAATATAAAGAAGAGTGGTCACTAAAATATATGAAGCTAAGTAACTAAAATAGATAGTAATAAGAAGAATTGACGATTAACGTACATGAAGTTGTTTTAAATTTCTGCCGCTGGGAGATGTGGTCTGACGAATGAACTCGCAAACGTAGTATCCACATAAGTTATTCCCGTCTCCTTGTTGCAAGCACTATACGAGAAGATTGTTTCAATCAAAATAATAATCAACCAGGCATGATAATGGAGATGGGCACGGATCTAGATAGTACTTACTTGCACAACATCAAATGTAAGTTGTTTTTCCCATTCACCGCGAGACTTCCTTATGAACCTCTTCCAAACCCTACCCGAGAAAGAAAAAGAATAAAAAGAGTTAGTAATTACTTGATGTCCGAAAATGAAACAAAGTAGTCGATATATTGCCATATATAAATACTGAATATTAATAAAGATTGAAATTACCGCTGGATCATTTCCTGCATGTCAGCCCACATTGAGAGGGGTTTACGTTTTGGGTCCATTACAATTACTTTTCCTTTGTCAATTTGGAAGATTAGCAGAATATAGTGGAAGCTGCGCACGCAGAACTCATCAATTATACAGTGAACATCGAGTAAGGAAACAGAATGTTCACAACAGAGTAACACACTTACTTGAAGTTGTAAGGAAATAGTATTTCCCGTCGGTGTTGGTTAAATATTATTGCCCTCAGAATATTTTTTTCTGTATCCTTGGGATATTCCTGAAGAGCCTTGTCATAAATAATATTTGGATCAATGAACCCAATATCATAGATTCCACCTCTTTTGCATTCGAGAATCTTCATTCTGCAATTATAATATATGAGTGTACTATATATATATGAATATGCAATTGAATGAGGTGAGCTAGAGAAATAAGTGCTTACAGACAATAGGCACTAAGGATAGATTTGTCGAGGGCCTGCTGCTGGTATAACTGAAACAATTCCTCAAATTGAATCATAACCATTCCATTTCCAGTTCCATAGTGCTCGTCCTTAACGCTGAGACATAGCCAGTCCTCAGATTCATTAGCGGCTTGCATATACCAATTATGCACTCTTCGCATTTTCGTTGGTAGATTCTTTATCTCCTCGGGTTTGACAAGAGGCTGCCCGGACTCGTATTTGTACGCACATTCAGCTGCCGGGAAGTAGTTCACTGTTTGCATATACTCAGCAATGGACAAACCCGCATCAGCTGCCTTGTCTGCGTACATTGTTATAAACTCCGGATCAATATCCTCATCAGCAATGTAAGTGCTCGGCCCCACCTGGGTATTGGAAATCACTTTGAGCGGGGACGTGGATTGTTTTTTCTGCTCTCCGAGTTGAGCAACTGATATTCCCTTTTTCCCGCTTGCGCTACTACTCTTCGTTGACCGCACCATTTCCTGGTGTGACTTCAGAATAGAGCGGTCATAGTCAGATGACAGACTCGGCTCGGGTTGATGAAGAGTCTTCACCATTTTCCAAGCTCGTTCTATCTCTTCTTCGGTCTCAGGGAAATCTGGCTTTTGCTTCTCCTTCCGCTTTGATTTCCACGCATCGTATTCGTCCTTTGCGATTTTCTGGGTTTCCTCGGGAGTATAGTCGTAAGGTAACTTGGGTATCTCTTTTGGTACCTTCGGGAGGGGTGACCGTTGACGTTTCGGTGATTTTTTACGTTTCGGCAGAAACTTAGTGGGCGGAGAGGGCTGACGCGGCGGCGTAGGCGACCGCGCTGGAGACGTGCACGGCGTAGGCGACCGCGCCGGAGACGGCATGCGTTGCGAAGACGACCGCGCTGGAGACTTTTGCGCTGGAGAAATGCGAGAATTCGATGGCTTTGCCGTCTGATTTGTGAGCACAATGCATTCCTTTAGCCATAGAACGGTCGAGTTCTTGGCTTCTCCGAGTTCAGTCAACTCTTCGTCTTCACCTTCAGGAAAATCAAGCTTTACCCGCTCGAATCCGTTGGCAATTTCATCGACCCCAACAACAGCGTAGCCCCGTGGAACCGGGAGACAATGGTGAGTTGGTTCGTTGCCAATCGGTAAGACATATCCGGCCGCCGCCTTGATGGTTATATTGACGACCTTCACGTGGAGCTCACAGGATGTCATTTCCGTGATCTCGTCCACCGGGTAAATCATCGGTGGTGCATCATCATCCGGTAGCTGCGTGGACGCAACGCTGCTTTTGCGATGAGAATGTGCGGCGTCGGGAGCCTCAGCTTCAACTTCTAGCATGTGTACTGATGCGCCGGTAGACACTATCTGCTGGCTAAGTGTGTTAATTTGGTCTTGCTGCTTCTTTGCTACATCTTGTGTCAGCTTTACCATTTCTTCAAGTTGACGCCTCCAGTTTGCCTGATTCTCTGCTTCAGCTGCCTCCTTGTCCTTTTTACGTTGACGGCTTCTATCTGGGTATAACTTTTTGGTGGAGTCGAACGCAACACTCCACGGAGGAGTGCCTTTTGTGCCTCGTGTACGCCCTCCGTGTTCCTTATTCCCTAGGGCTCGTGTGAGCTCGTCGTTCTCTCTATCTGGCACGAACTTCCCATCTTTAACGTCCTTTATTGCGTCTCTCAGCTTCTCTATGGGTAGAGGATGACTCTTTTTATGCCTTAGGTTATATATTGCTTTTCCTTCGGCGTCCAACCTGCCCCCATGCCCGTAGAACCATGACCTTGTCCGCTCGACCCACAAGAACGGCTCGGGAGTGATCCCCTGCTGAATCAGGTTGTTCTCCCATGTCTCCCACTTGGGACTAGAACCCTTGTAGCCACCTTGCCCCATAACATGGTGATATACCTTTTTGCCGGCGTTTTTCTCATTTGTTTTCGTCCTTTCCAGTTCATTCTCTGCCAGCTTGTACTTCACGAAGTCTGCCCATACGGGTTTTATTTTCTCATACCCTTGAGTGAAATCAGGAGTCTTCTCCTTCTTAACATAATCAAGGTTCAATCTTTTCTTCCAGTTTTTGAATTGCTCGGCCATCTTTTTTAGGGTCCACGCTTTGACCTTTTCCCGTATCTCATGTTGCATTCTAGTAACATCGGCCTCAGTCACATCCGCATTCTCGTCCACCTCCGGCACGGGTAAGTTGAAATTAGCCAAAATCTTTGAGAAAAGATGATCTTTGGCTATTTTGCCGACATATGAAATTCCTTGTTTCCGCGGATCTTTTGGCTCATTCCACTCATTAACAGTGATCGGGATGTGATCTCTAACTAGCACTCCGCATTGCTTCACAAATTTTTGGGCAACATCAGCGGGAAGCTCGGGTGCGCCGTCTGCTGTGATCGTGTCGATCCTGTATCTTTCTGTATCTTTCAACTTCTTTGTTGCGCCTCGTTTAGTCTTTTTTCCGGTTGATATATTTGAACCGGATGGCTAAAAATATAAAGACTGTTAATACATGTATATAGACAACGGATGCTTCATTAATTAACATATATATATATGCACCTCGGAGCCGGTGTTTGTAATTTGTATGGTTCCACCGGAGCCGTCGGCTGCTCCCATATCGGAGCCGTCGGCTTCTCCCTCATCGGAGTCGTCTCCCTGGGTGAGCACCGGATCTCCCTCACCGGAGTCGTTCATCCACTGGCTCACATCGGGCTCTACGTCGGGCCCGCGGATTAAACCCTCGATCATATTTTCGGCATCTTCGTCTCTTGGCTCCATACTATACAAAAAGAGTAAGTATATATTTCAGATCCAATTCATTAAAATTGCACATGCATAATAATATTTAAACATACTGTCGTGGGATAATCACGGCAGATGTTACCGGGGGTAACTGATCTAGGGGCAAGTCGACACAGGTATTTGGGAGAGGGTTTAGCTCGAAGGAAGACATGGCGGAAAGCAATCTAAGAGCCGGAAAACAACTCGCCGGATCTCGATATGATTATACTGGATACTCGATAATAGGTGTTACAGTTATGACTTGAATCTCTCTCAGGCGAAGCCTAGGGATTGGTTTATATAGTACTCATACCCCCCTTGGCTTGCCATACAAAGCGCTCCTTGAGTCCTACTCGAATTCTACATACGTATCCTAGCTTTCCTTATCGTAACCCACAATCCGGGTTACGATCCTTACAAGCCCTGGGCCTTCCAGAAGCTTCTGCGTCCTTAGCCGGATTTGGTCCATACGCCGTTTGGGCCGGATTACACCTGGGGTTGGCATACCGGGTTACTATCCCCTCATCAGTAGTCCCCAGAATAGCTTGGGCTTCCAAGATTTACTCTTCGAAGCGCTGGCTATTCCCTACAGAAATATTAGATGCAAACACATGAGGATTAAGACGCAGCGCGTCTATGAATAGCCGCGACTGGCGCCAAGGAAGCCAGGTGAAAACCCGGCTCTTCTTTTTAGGTTCTTCCTTAATCTCTCAAACTTAAATCTCAATAGGAACTCCATGACTCCACATCCTTCTTGATAACTACCGCTGATACAGAGAAGGCAATTTCCCCTTCCTTTTTCTCTGGATCATATTGGCCTGCGCATAAAATGTGCCTTTCAAATTTCGAAATCACCAATTACTCCGCATTCCCCGGGTCTCGACCGTTAGGCTAAGCCTTTCCACCCGGACGGTTATAAATAAAGACCAATGAGCAAATCCAACTCTTAACGGCTCATTTCCCCCATTCCACTTCTTCCCAAGCTCGAGCTCGCAGAGTGCCACCACGGGAGCCCCACGCATCTCGCCGGAGCCCATCCGACTTCGTTTGCGCTCCGCCACCGCACGAACCGCTCCAGCTCCCGAATCCGCCGTCAAGCTTCCGATTCGCCGGCCAACGGTCACGAAAGGGCACGAATCTTGCGCTATCTGTCTCCGCAAGGCCTTACTCCAATCCTCTTCGGTAAGTTCCTTACATCCTCCAGCTTATTCTCGCAATTTCTTAGTTCTTCCCCAGATTGAATCTGAATCGAGCGGTCCGCGATTTCTCGGGCTGCGCCAGATTAACTCACCGATTTCCACTATAACCGCTCCCATAGATAAGATTTATAGCTTGTATTGCTCCCCTAACTCCAGTAATCACTAATTTGGTCACAAATTTAGAAATAAGATCCCCAGTTTAGGCTCGGGCCATCTAGAGTTTCCGCCTTTGTTCTCCCTCCTCAGAAAATCTTACTTCTCCGGCTCATTCGCAGATAGTATGCGTATAAGTATCCCCCTAGCTTCTTCAAACATTTGCTTTTGCGGAAAGCTCTTTGGGTTTTGTAGAGTCACTTGACACCCGGACAAACCATACTTGACCCGGCGAGGCAATTGCCGGATTATGTTTAAATTGCCGATAGCTGCTTACCTGCTAACTTCCAAGTTTTTGTTTCTTACGTCCTTTTCTTCAATGTTTTACCAGGTCAATCCCATGGCGCCCAAGAGGCAGGGGAAACAGCCGGCTAAGGCTAAATCCACAAACGCCATTTCAGCCAACTGGGGGAAGTCCTCCGTCACCAAGACCAAACTGGAGGAATTGGTAGAGCTTGGAATCCTACCTCCACAGGAATCCATCCGCTGGAGAGCACCTGGCAACGAAACCCGGCCTTCTCCAGCCACGGATGAGGTAATATGCTTCGTTGAACACGTGACCCGGGGCTTCAGGCCTCCGGGTCACCCCTTCTTCCGTGACGTTTTAGACCACTACAAACTCCGTATCTTTGATATAGGCCCGAACTCCATTTTAAACATCTCCCATTTTATCGTTCTTTCCGAGTCTTACTTGTGCACTCCGCCAAGTCTGGCTCTTTTTGTCGAACTTTTCCAGTGCAAGCCGTGCCGTGAAAGCGGCGACGGCGCACTTCTTACTTGCGGCGGGGTTTCTATCCAGCGCCGCAAGAACTCCCTCATGCCCCCCATTTCTCTCAATTCTCATGTAAAGCACTGGCAGCTTTCTTACTTCTACTGCCAAGATACCTCTCCACCCGGCGAAAAGAAGTTGCCGGGTTACTCGGAGGGTCAACTTGACATCTCCGAGTCTTTCAACGCCTTCGCCTGTGACTCGGACAGGGAGGCGATTTTGCCTTCGTTAGCTAGGATCTCCATCTTGTCCGCCCGAGGCCTCGTCGGGCTAAACCTGGTGAAGGCCTGGGTTAGCTTCCGCATTCAGCCGAACTCCATTCGTGAGAAGCTGATGTGTGAATACTCGGGTCAAACCACGGACCCCATCCGATACTCCCCTAACACCCTTGCTCCTAGCGATATGAACAAGATGATCAAAGGTTTTTTAACGGAGAAGCTCGAGGTGATCCGGGGCATAGCCGGATTAGAACCTTTCACCCTCGAGAATCCCGCCCCCGCAGTGAGTCTTTCTATCTTTCGATTTTGACTTCCAGCAGCTTACTTTTATTTGCTTCTCTTGGCTCGATATTAATCACTATCCTGGCGTCTTTTCCTCAGGCCGATGATGACTTTTGGAAAGTCGACACCTCTCCTAGTTCAGAAGATATGGAGGAGGAAGATGATGCCGCCAACTCGGATGAAGGTGCATATTCAATCCCTTACACGTATTAAATCCCACCTTTTCTTCTTCCTTATGCCATAACTCGGATATTTTTCAGAACGAGAAGGCCAAAACGAAGAAGAAGAAGACAGCAGGGACAAGTCCGCCAGCGAGGAGGAAGAGCCGGAACCGACCCCCAAAGCCGGAACAAAGAGGAAATCTCAAAGGATAGCCCTCCAGGTTTTTATTTCATCTCCCTACTCCTTGTTTTTTTTTTTTTTTTGTTCCCATAACCTTACTCCGGGGCTAACCCCGTTTTCTCCCCCTTTGATCATAACTGAAGGAGCCACCCACGACTAGGCGCCGCATAACCCGGAACCATCCGGGTAGCGAGACCCTTAACCCGGTCGCTTCGCCGCCCCCGGTTCAACACCCTGGTATTCATCGTAAACACAATTTCTTTCCGGGTTAACCTTTGCAACGTAACCCCGAACCTTTCCTGCCTTTTTTCAGTCTCTTCCGGGTCTAGCGGTGGCTCCCCCTCGGACTTCCCGGTGAACACCGGGTAAACTTCTTTCCTTGTCATTATGCCAAACTTTTACCACTTTTTTCACAACCAAAGACTAACTGCATCCTTGCACCTTCTGCAGAGCCACAGTTGTCATTAGCGACGACGAGGGCACGGAAACTGAGGTCCGAGTCGAGAATAGGCCGGCTAACGACGCTGGTGACGAGCAAACGTCGCCGCCGGAGCTGGCTAAGCATGATGCCGGGTATCCCATTGCTTCGCACGCAGGCGAGGAAGGAACGGGAGCAGCTTCGAGCGCGGGAGGGGGACCAAACTCCGATATTCGGATAACCCGGGTGCCACCTCCTGTTACAAGAAATGCTCCTTTTTCCACTTTTCAGGTACCCGAGCCATCTAACTCGGATAACGCTGACTTTAACCAGCTGATGAGCGCTCTTCTCTCCTTGAAAGCTTCAGAAGGGACTGTTTTAGAACGTATAGCTGCAGCACATCAGGTAACTTTCACTTGATACTCCTTATTATACAACTAGTCCCCAAGTTCCGAGTATAATTTTTTTTTGCAATTATTCTCGGTACTTCGCATAATATTTTTTCGGTAATCATTTTCTCGGAGGAAATGCTCTCGTGATATCCGGCTTACAGCTTTGCCCGGTCTTTGCAGGCAGAGATTACTCAGTCAGATGAAGCGTTACTTAAGGCTGAGCAGCTCTTACAGGCTGAAGTAGAGCGTAGGGAGACCCTTGAAGCAGAGGTAAAGACTCTGAAAAAAGATGTCTCCACTTACAAGAAGAAGTACAACGCTGCCCAATCTTCGCTGAATAACTTGTCGGCTCAGATCACGGACACTTACCGCATCTTACTGAGTAAGTTTTTATTTGCCGTTAACTTGCGTATCTCTACCATGCCGTTGTGATAATCAAGATTACTGATATGCCTTTGTGTTTTTCGATTTTAGGTGCCAACCTTGCTACTCCGGAGGAGAATGCCATTACTCAGGCTAAGACTTTGAAGACTGTGCTTCGGACATTTTTTGCCGGCACTAAACTTTTACTGGATGCTATCAAGTGGCCTTCTGAGGTATACCCGGGAGAAGATAATCTTATGCAGGCCTTCTCAACGGTGCCTGGGTGGATTGAGATAATGAAGCGCTCAGCTTGCCGGATTGGAATGACCCGGGCCCTTACACTGGCGAAGGCTTATTTTCCTAAGCTTGACCCGGCCAAGGTAACATCCGGGTTTCCAGAATTCAAAGCTGACGGGTCCAAGTTTGAGCCCAAGGACTTCAAAGATATTCAACGTGCTGTACGCTCCTCAGCCACTACCTTGGCCGACAAAATGGAACTGGACAAGATCATGAGTTCTTATGACGCTGAGGGCAAAGTTATTTTGGTGGATGCACCTCCTCCTTTTGATATGGTGGAAAGATGGTCGACTGACCTGGCCAGGAGGAAAGAAGAAGCCGCAAAGAGAGAAGCAGAGCTAGGCGCAAAGCCGTCCACCTCTACACCGGCCGTGCCTCCGCCTGTCCGTCCAGATGTGAAGAGCCCGAGCAAGACTGCTGGCAAGGCCAAGGAGCAAGTCCAAGATCTAGACCCGGAAGATCGCTCTCAGGATGCCAAGTAGGATGCTACTAGTGCTTTTCGTTTTCTTAAGACTGATATGATTTTTGTGGTGCTCCTGTGCGCCACTGATGCTGATACTACGCCTGTACGCTTGTTAATTCATGATAACTCTTTGCCTTCCCTGGCTTTTGATAATCTCGATACTTGTGTTACGTATAAGCTTATTCTCGATACTTTGAACTCTTGCTTTCAATTTCCTTTTGAGACTCGGTTAACCGAGTATCGTAGGTTTTGATAGATGGACTTTTCTTTAAGTCCCCAATACTCGGCAACTAAGGTTTACAGACCTTGGTAGTTAAATAGTTTGTTTCTGTTTCGAAGTCCCCAGTCCCCATGACCCAAAGTACGAGCTATGGGGGCGTGGGCTTTCTCACATGACATACTGCTGTTTACCAAGCTGAAGACCAATAGCTGTTCTCATAAATACTGAAGTCATGCTTAATATTTGTTGAGTTTCCGGCTATGTTAGCCTTATACTCTGCATGGACTTGTGGTTTAGATGACCCTTTTGATTACCTTGTACTGTAAGCCGGCTTTCGCGTGGATACCATGTCGTTGCATCTATACGAAAAACAAAATCAAGCACGCTCCATTGGGCTGCATAGTCTGATTGTAATCGTAAGTGAACAGATCATGCCACTTTGGTGCGAGTCACATCGAGCTTAAGTAAGAATAATCAAGAAATTTGGCTCCTTCGTCCAGTTATAGGATTGTAGCCGCACCCGTTTCTACGGGTGATCAGCCCCCATAACTCATAGGCATCATGGCCGGGTCTCCGGGTTTGTGATTACTTACTGAAGTAGATCAACCCCCAGAGACCTAAATTCACGCAACGTATTTCGATGATATTGATGTACTGATAATAACAACGTTACTTACTTGTAACTGAAGCACAAGACCATGATAAGACCCGAAACCATCTTCTTTTATTGATAAAAATTTCTTTTTTGAATCAGCAGGCCGCCTCATTAAAAACCTTCCAGTCCCCTTAGGTACCCTGGTAAGGAAAAGAGCGCGTCTGAAACCTGCCGTCGATTACACTGCCTTAGTTATTCTCGGGAATCGGCCTCACACTGGCGTGACCGATACATATTCTCCATTCGCTAGACCCTTTCATAATGAATATGGGATTTGGTAGCCAATCCGGGTATACCGTCCTTGAAACGTGATCGGCTGCGTGTAGCAGTACTTCTTCTTCTCTGTTAGGGGATTTGGAAAGCTCGCCCCTGATGAAACCTACCATCTTAAGGTCCTTTTCTGCCCTAATGTTTGCCTTGTCCCCTTCAGGAGTTGGCTTTTTGGTCGTCGTCCTTTCTTCTAGGTCCACCTTGGAACGGTAATGTTTGAGCTCTTCCTTCCTGCAAGCTTGCTCGGCCATTGCCGCATCTCCCTCATCACATTCAGCCGCTATATCTCGATTTCCATATATGGTGATGGTCTTCTTAGGACCCGGGATCTTCAGCTGTAGGTACACATAACACGGCCTTGCCATGAACTTGGCATAAGCCGGTCTTCCAAACAATGCATGATAAGGACTGCGCAACTTTACTACCTCAAAGGTAAGCCACTCGATTCGATAATTGTCCTTTGACTCCCCGAAAGCTACCTCCAATGCCACTTTTCCTTCGGGGCATGCCGAATGACCCGGCACTATCCCGTGAAAAACTGTTGTACTTTTTTGCAACTGTGATTCCTTTAAGCCCATGCGCAGAAAAGTTTCCCAGTATAGGATATTGATACTACTCCCTCCATCCATCAAGACTTTCTTCAGCTCGTAACCATTGACCTGTGGCGCCACTACCAAAGCCAAGACTCCCGGGTGATCAATCCTATCCGGGTGATCTCTTCTGCTCCATGTTACCTCTTGCTCTGACCACCTCAAATATCTTGGAACAGCGGAGGAGACTGAATTAACTGCTTGTTTCAGTATCTTCTTGTCCTTGCTAGAACCTCCAGTAGTGTGCACATGATACTGACCCAGCTGTTTGGGGTTAGCTTGAAATCCTCCCGCTCCCCCTTGATTGTTACCTTGATTTCCAACTGGCGAATTGCCGGCTGGGGGCGGCCCGTTGCCCGAATTTCCACCTGGACCCGGACCTCCTCCTCGGCCCGCACCTCGCATGGCCCTGTTCACTTCCTCGTTCTTCCACCTTTGTAAGTCGGCACACTGCTCCAATGAATGATTGGCCGGCTTGCCATTCCTGCTATGCTTCGGGCACGCCATCCTAAATATGTCCCAACTGTTGCTTGGTCTTGGGGGTACTTGGTAGTGTCCCCCATTGTGATTTCCGGTATTAAAATTCCCTTCGGATCTAGGTCTCGAAGACCCGGCCTCTGTATTGGCCACAAACTCGGAACTCCCCTCAAACGGGCGCTTGTTCTGGCTATTTCCATTGTTGTTTGGTGCCGATCCATTGCCGGTCTTCCCACTGCTACTTGCGTTTGCTTTTGCCTTCTTGTCATCAACTTCCTCTTCTGTAGTATCCGTTGCAGCGTGTTTGTTGCATGCATCCATTAACTCTCCCATCGTAACCTCCGCTGCATTTCTGCTGGATTTCATGCGGGTTAGCTTTTGTACTAAAGGAACATACTTACATGTTTTCGCCATAGCTTGTAGTGCGTCCTTTGGTTGGATATCTGTAGATGAGTGGAGTATTTCCATAACCCGGCGTACCCAGCTTCGTGCTGACTCTCCTTTCTTCTGGACGCACCTTTCTAAGTCATCAATAGTAAATAACTTCCTACAGGTCCCATGGAAGTGCTTGATAAATGCGGTTTTTAGCTCCTCCCACGACTTGATCGACTTTTCCGGTAAATTGGTGAACCATAACTTTGCTGCTCCCTCTGACATCATTAAGTACATGAACTTGGCTTGGAGATTCTCGGATGCGTTGCGAATTGACATTGCCATCTCGTAGCTGCTTAACCATGTTTCCGGATCCATCGTTGGCTCGTAATTCACTACTTTCCCCGGTTCTTTGAACTTTTCCGGGTAAGGTTCCGCTCTGATATCATCCGAGAGACACTTGGGTCCCGCAAGGGTGGTTGGGGCTGGTCTCGCCCGGGAAATGCGTGACCCGGCCGGGGGTGCCACGGGGTGAGGAGCCACCGGTGGATCGTGTGCTGCAGACCCGGCCCCGGCTCTTCTGGCCCTGGAGCTGTCCACTACTGCCTGTGCTGCTGATACTGCCGGTACTGTCTGGACGCGCGGTGGGGGTGGCATCTGCTGTTGCTCTTCCCTTCGTCGTGCCGCGCTTGTTTGGACGTTGCCCTGTTGTTGACTCACGTATGGCGTCCCATGCATCCCACTTCTGTGATCTGGATAATTGACTTGCTGTGCTACCGCGGTGTGCAGCAGATCTATCGCTCGCCGGGTTTCTTCTGCGTGCGGCGAGTCTCTTACAGGAATCTGGTTTAATGCGAGTGTTGCTGCATACACGTTGTCCATGGGGTTGTTGTAGTGACCTGCTGGGGTACGGAATCGCGATGGTGGAGGCGGCATGATGTTGCCGGCTGTCGCCCCCGTCCGAGGCAAGGGTAACCCGGCTGGCGCGTTTACCGGCTGCACTCCCGTTGCTGGTTGCGGTATGGTCCCTTGGTTCGCCGGTGGGATTGGCTGATCTTGAGGCGTGAACACCAGGGCAGTCGGGTTGATAACCCCTCCTGTTGCCGGTAACATAGTTCGGTGCCTTTGGTGAATCCTCGTCGTTTCCTCCCGAAGCCGGGTCTCTAGGTCATCCAGTTCCCGCTGCCGCGCTGCCATCCCCTGCTTTTCTGCTTCTACCTGCCTTCTTTGCTGCTCCAATGCACGACGAGCCACGTCCAGATCTCTTACACGCTCTGCTGCGTTTTCTGGGGTGATAACTGTAGCTAGGACTGTGGGATCCAAGATCAAATTATTATCAAACAGAGCTGGGTGACGCGGATTCGAGGGGCCCGCCCCTGGTGTCCGGTTTGCTTGGAACCCAAACATATTTGCGTGTCGCTCCTCCTCCGCTGGGCGACTGGTGACTGATGCCGATTCTCCATCGACCTGGGCCAAAATCGGGCCAGCCGTACCTTGTTGCTGAGCCAGCACCTGCGCCGCCCCGACTGGCGCCGCGGCTGCGTTTCCTTGATTGGTATTGATTGCGGGGGCCGCATAAACTGCAACCCGGCGCATAATGCTTGGCGTAGATTCGTACCGTTCTTCCTCTTCGCTATTTTCCTTCTCGTATCGGTCCTCCGATAAATCCCGTATAGACTCGGCACCTTCCTCCCTCTCTGTCGGACCCGTTGTTCCGATCGATTCTTCTTTTTCCGATTGAACACGCGTGTCCTCCCCTGACACAGAATCAGATTCAAGATTATCACGGCTTGAATTGGAAGCACATACCATACCGATGAAGACGTTGATGCGGCCGACTGTCACGACGGATCCGGTTTCGAGGTGATCCGACTCTGGCCCCCAGCCAGAATCGTCTACCATCTTCTCTCCTTGGTTGTTGACGTAGATTTCTCCGACGACGAGGTTCCTCATGTTCTTCCGAGCTTCTCCCGTGATGTAAACACCTTTGGACGCAGGCCCCACGGTGGGCGCCAACTGTCGTGGGATAATCACGGCAGATGTTACCGGGGGTAACTGATCTAGGGGCAAGTCGACACAGGTATTTGGGAGAGGGTTTAGCTCGAAGGAAGACATGGCGGAAAGCAATCTAAGAGCCGGAAAACAACTCGCCGGATCTCGATATGATTATACTGGATACTCGATAATAGGTGTTACAGTTATGACTTGAATCTCTCTCAGGCGAAGCCTAGGGATTGGTTTATATAGTACTCATACCCCCCTTGGCTTGCCATACAAAGCGCTCCTTGAGTCCTACTCGAATTCTACATACGTATCCTAGCTTTCCTTATCGTAACCCACAATCCGGGTTACGATCCTTACAAGCCCTGGGCCTTCCAGAAGCTTCTGCGTCCTTAGCCGGATTTGGTCCATACGCCGTTTGGGCCGGATTACACCTGGGGTTGGCATACCGGGTTACTATCCCCTCATCACATACGATAACATTTCTAGCATACTTAAATTTCTAAGAGCATGTCTAACGGACCCCTTATATGTTTTCGCCCCCTAAGAGCATGTCTAACAGACCCCTTATGTTTTCGCCCCCTAAAACGCGTGTACAGGGTTTTGGACATTTTCATGCATAGCCTGGTGAGTTACTATAAAATCTTCTTTTTTACAAGTTTGTCCGAGTATTTTCACTGCCTCATTCTCTTTTGTTTTTCACCTGTTCCTGCGTGCTACAGGTCATACCAGAGTGGTTTCTGAACTATTTTGGAGGAAAGATACCAGGAACTGTCAAATTACAAGCCCCTAATGGTATTGCATTTGATGTTGCAGTTATGGAGAACATGAACAGAACAATCCTCAAGTATGGGTGGGCGGAACCCATACTTGAGGATTATTCTGTTCATGTTCTCCATAACTCTCCAACATCAAATGCAATACCATTAGGGGCTTGTAATTTGACAGTTCCTGGTATCTTTCCTCCAAAATAGTTCAGAAACCACTCTGGTATGACCTGTATAGCAGGCAGGAACATGCGAAAAACAAAAGAGAATGAGGCAGTGAAAATACTCCGACAAACTTGAGGAAACCCCAAAAAAGAAGATTTTTTAGTAACTCACCAGACTAATGCCCGTGTTAGAGGAGAGCAAAGCAACACTAAAACGAAGAAAACAGATATTGCTGCTGTATGATTGTGTTGAAGAAGCAAAGACGGGACCAAAGGTTACCAGCAAATTTGGTAACCTTTGGTCCTGTCTTTGCTTCTTCAACACCTTCATACAACAGCAATATCTGTTTTCTTCATTTTAGTGTTGATTTGCTCTCTTCTAACAGGGGCATCAGGGATGCCTCTTCATATCTGAATTTTAATTGATGTTGTTATTTCTAGACAAACTAAACTCTGTCCATACTCTCAGCGCGCCCTAGCTCGCACGAGCTAGAGGGTTGGCCCTCTATATCCCCTCCCGACCCGCACATGTAGGGGTCGACGGGCCACCCCCTACCCAAACTTGTAAAAAATCGTTCGGGGTGGTCCATTTACGGGGTCTGCTAGATGGCCGGGTATAGCTAAAATTTCTAACATTTCTAAACTAAAATTTCTAACATTTCTAAACTAAAATTTCTAATATAAAATTTCTAACATTTCTAAACTAAAATTTCTAATATAAAATTTCTAACATTCATAAACTAAAATTTCTAACATTTGTAAACTAATAATTCTAACAATAATAAAAAACAGTAATTAAGTAAAAAAAAGAAAGAAAAACAAAAAAGGCCCCAGATTAGGGCGAGATGGAGGCAGGCCTTTTACCTCCTCTTGGGGCAGCGGCGGGCCGGCGGCGCGGGGCAGCGACGGCACGGGGCAGCGGCGGCGCGGGGCAGCGGCGGCGCGGGGCAGCGACGGGGATCGAGGGGCGGCGCGGGGCAGCGACGGGGATCGAGGGGCGGCGCGGGGCAGCGACGGGATCGAGGGGCGGCGCGGGGCAGCGACGGGACCTAGAGGGGCGGCGCGCGGCCGAGGCGAACGGGAGAGGGCGCTAGGGGGGGTGGGTGCGCTCGACGGAGTCGGGAGCGGCACCACAGAGGAGGATGCCGGCGGGGCGAGGGGGCGGCGCGGATGCCGACGGGGCGAGGGGGCGGCGCGGGGGGACGGAAAAATTGGGCAGCCTGGCGGCGTCGATTTGGTCCCTGCGCGCGGTCTGGAAACTGAAAGGAGCGGGGACGTGTTTATATCCTATGACCCTTTCGTCCCGGTTGGTGGCAACACCCGGGACGAAAGACCCTTCCATCCCGGTTGGTGCCACCAACCGGGACGAAAGACCCTTCGTCCCGGTTGGTGCCACCAACCGGGACGGAAGGGCCCGGCTGGTCGCCTGCGCCAGAACCAGCTGGCCGGCGCGCCAATTGTTTTAGCGCCAAATTTTGAATATCTTACATATGTAAGTGAATAACTTCTACATACTTTCAAATTACGAAAAAATTACAACATTAAAATTGTTTGAAATTGCGTAAATAATTCAAATCCGTTTTGGGCAAACATACTGGCTGATCCTCTTGATTGGCCTCCATCTACTATTCCTCTTTCTAGCCAGGTAATAATAAGAAATATAAAACTATTACCATTTTTCTTTCTTGATCAACTATCTCCCTTATGCTGGTAGCCACCATGCATTTACAAACCGGTGTATTAGGATCTGTAATGCACGAAACTCCTATAAACCATCCAACCATCTGCACAATCGTCATCAGAAACATAATATCAACCGATACTTACAGAATGTGCCTTCGGCAGGGAGGTCAATATAGGAAAGATGACAAGCACTGGACATAGGACGAAGTGATTAAGCTAGCCAAGGGTGTTGAGAAATATGGCGCTGGGCAATGGAAAAAGATCGAGCTTCATTACTTCTCACTACCTGACGGAGAACCAGTCCGATCAAACGAAAATCTGAATGTATATATAGAAGTCTACTCCAAAAAAAAAAGTGGTTATTGGCAAATATGGAAGTTGTTTTATCTAGCAGATGAA
Source organism: Alopecurus myosuroides (assembly GCA_028641055.1). Classification (NCBI taxonomy): domain Eukaryota; kingdom Viridiplantae; phylum Streptophyta; class Magnoliopsida; order Poales; family Poaceae; genus Alopecurus; species Alopecurus myosuroides. The sequence goes on from CM054062.1 coordinate 335,168,299, forward strand.
TAATAAAGTGGGTGTAGAACAAAACAAACGGTATCGCCATCACACAGCCCAACCGTGGCTACTGGGTGCATATATATATGCATACCAAATGCACGGTTGGACGTATGATGGCGAATCCGGATGTTTTGTATTTGAGAGATGAACTGACCGGGGTGTATGAAGCTGGGCTATATATAGGGTCCTCTGGCTCAAAAAGTGTTGAGCTAGGGTTTTGATCCAACGGTTAAGAAACACCTCATCCAACGGCTCACAGCAGCTCGAAAGAAACACACCGTAGCCCTGATCGAACGGCTCACAACAGCTCGAAAAAAACACACCCGGATCCAACGACTCACGAGCGCTTGAAAGAAACACACGATCCGTGTGATTCTATCTGATTGGTCCAAACGAAACCCTAATTCCCATTTAGTCCCGGTTGGTTTCCCCAACCGGGACTAAAGGGATGATCCGTTTCCCAATGAAACCCTAACCCATTCAGTCCCGGTTGGTGTCCCCAACCGGGACTAAAGGGATCGATGTTTTCTTCTCGCTATATATATGTATGCATTGCCACACCATTGGCATAAACACATACAAACTCACCACTCTCTCATGGCTTCTACCGTACCCACTCTAACATTCAACCAGGCCGAGGCACTTTCCGCCTCGAACTACCCCTGCCCGCCCGGCTACAACGTTCCCGCCGGTTGGATGCTGAGCGCCGGAGGAGTGCCGGTCCCTCCTCTTCCTCAAGGTGTGGCGCGTCGGGCGGCCATCACGAACCACTACTACCACGAGCTCACGCCGGAGCAGCGGAGGAATCCCAGTTGGCATCCCGATAACCAGCATACTTGGGATGCCTTCTTCATCAATCGGCGTGAGAGGGCGCTCGCCAGGTATGAGGAGGACGGTCTGCCTCCTGGGAACTTTCACGAGGCCGGTCGTCGGCTATGGTGGTCCGGCCGGACTCTACAGAGCGTCATGGACTACATCAGGGCCGGCGATATCCCCCGCCTGCGCTACCCTAAGGCCCGGTCCTGGAGTCGTGATCTTCCGAGGGAGTGCAGAGCACCGTCAGACGATAGTGACGACGACGGCGGCGGCGACTACGACGACTACGAGTACATGTACTATAGGCCTAGGCAGGAGTATGACTAGTAGATCGATGCACTTTTGCCATTATGTACTGCTTTGTTTATTTAGATCTATGCTCTCCGTTTAGATTTAGATCCAATCTTGCCATTATGTGTACTGTGCCTTGTTTATCTATTGAAATACATGTCCCCCTCTTTTTAACGTCTATCGAAATGCCATTAGATCTGAATCCAACAAATCAGGAAAAACCACACGGAAAACAGAAAACAGACGAGCTAGAGGGCCACTGTTTGCCGGAATACAACAAATTATTTTATTAAACAGCCAACAGAAAACAGACGCGCTAGCGCGCTACTCTTCGTCCTCGTCGTCGTCGGTGACCTCCTCGTCGTCGGAGGAGGTGCATGATGGTATTTCCGAGATAGGCCCCCACCTCGGATCGTCGGAGGCCCAGACTTCGCCGGCATGGTCGGCCCGACGGAGCGCTTGCAGCGCCTTCGTCCTCGCCTCCCGAGCGGCATCTAACTCGAGGTGGCGTTCGAGGCGCCGCTCCGCCCGCTCAGCCGCGCGGGTCTGCCATAGCTCCTCGTCGGCGCTCTCCTCACCCGGATTGTTCCGGTAGTACTCGCGGACCACGCGGTCGTCCCTGGCGTCGACTAGGCCCTGAAACGCGCGGTGCCTGAGGTGGCGGTGGTCGGCGGCAGTGACGATCTGCGGCGTCGGCGCCCTGGCCTCCGCTTCCCAGAGGGTGTGGCAGTCGCTAAAATTCATCAACGACCGCGGGCGGCCGAGGCGCCAGGCCGCCGCGTCCCAAGCGCGGGCGGCCTCCGAGGCCGTCGCAAAGGAGCCGAGGGGGATGCGGTCGTCCCCGAAGCGGATAGTCGCGGTGAACATTCCGTTCTGCCGCGATCGAACTCCGCGGAAACCGGTAGTGTTGTTCCTCCTCGGAGGCATGGTGGTGGCACGACGGTGCGTGGAGTGGAGGTGCGGCAGTTTATAACGCGCATTCATGGCCACGCGTTACAACTCCCGCGCCACGCGGACAGACAATACCACCCATGCGCCACGCGGACAGACAATACAACCCTTGCTTAAAAAAAAAAGGGATTCGTCCCGGGTCGTGCCACGAACCGGGACCAATGCCCATGCGCGCGCCACGTGGCCTGTGGCTAGGGATTCGTCCCGGGTCGTGCCACGAACCGGGACCATTGGCTCCCCACGAACCGGGACAGATGCCCCCAGGTGGTTTCTGCTGCCTCGGGCACACGAACCGGGACCAATGCATGGCACTTGTCCCGGTTTTTGGTGCAACCGGGACAGATGCCCCCTGCCCCCCTGGACGAAAGGGGCTGTTTCCACTAGTGAACACACAAGCACATGACACAAAGTTTGACAAATGAACACAAACCCAAGCAAATAAATCGATCTAATAGAACTCTCTCCCCCTTTGGCATCAATGCACCAAAAAGGGAAGAGGCGCTGCTAGCGTCCTTGGAGGTCACTTGTCGGAGCTAGAGGCTCCAGTCGGGCTGCCAAGATGACGCTCATCCTCCGAGTTCACATCTTCAACCTCCTCGTCAGTCTCACCACGAGTCCAAGGCTCGCGAGAAGTAGTGGCATCATCTAGAAGCTCTGGATCAAACCACACATTTCCTTGCTTGGACTTCCACTCCCTAGAAGTCGTGATCCTGTCCTCAGACCCAGCACGAACATGCACCCCCAGATGGGCAAACCTGTCACGTGTAAGATGTCGCTCCTGAAGGGGAACGTAGCATGGAAAACAAAAAAATTTCCTACACGCGATAAACCCAAATGGCCAAGATCTAATCTATGAGATGAAAGGCAACGGGGAGAAAGAGAGTCTTGAGATAACATACCCTCGAAGACACTAAGTGGTACGAGAAAAGATCTCGTTGTTGGCGTAGTCGTTCTCACGCCGATCCCGAGCGAGAAGAAGAGCGCCGCAAACCGGCGGCGCCTCCGTAATCGGTCACACGTTCAGCTCGATGAAGACTTCCGTTCCCTCGGTCCAGCGGGTTGCGGAAGTAGAGGTTCCCTCCGGAATTCCAGCAGCACGACGGCGTGGTGGTGGTGAAGAATCCCACGGTCAGGGCTTCGCCAAGCCGGAGACCATGGAAAGGAGCAGCGGATGGGAGGGAAAATGGATGAGCAAGTGTGTGTGGAAGAGAGAGCCCTCACCCTCCTTTTATAGGGGAGGGGGAGGCAGCCCAAGGGGGGGGTGCGGCCAGCCATGGGTGCCCCCACCCCTTCCTCTCTTCATGTGAGTGGAAGCTCCACTCAAACCCACTCAAATTTCCCTTAATTTCCCACTTGGAAAATCCAAAGGTTTTTCTTTAATAAATAAATAAAACATTTTTATTTCTTTATTTATATTTGTTAATTCCATTAACAAACATTTGCATGCAGCACCTCGAACCATTTGTTAATTCTATTAACAACCGTTCGACGAAAAACCCCTTGAACTATTTCAATTTTCCCCGAAACTATTCCGGAGCTGCCCAAAATATTCTTCGGTATTCCGTATCTTCTCTAAACGCTTCATCGAACCTTAAGTGTGTCTCCCTACGGTTCGTGAATATTATAGACATGATCGAGACTCCTCTCCGATCAATAATCAACAGCGGGGTCTGGAAAACCGTGATGACTCCTATATATTCAACGATGACTCTCGTGATCGTGTGAACCTTTCAACGTTGTAACGATTTCCCTTTGTCTCGCGATATATTACTTGTCCGAGATCCGATCATCGGTATCCACTATACTTTGTTCGATCTCGTTATCCGACAAGTACTCTTTTCTCGTTCCCGTGATATAACATCCTAGTGATCAAATCACTTGCTTGCAAGCGGTGTTGATGTGATATCACCGAGAGGGCCCTGAGTATATCTATCCGTCATATTGGATGGACAAATCCCATTCTCGATCCATGAGCTTCAACCAATACTTTCCGAATATCCAATGCCACCTTTATAGTCACCCTTTTACGGTGTGATGTTTGATGTCATCAAAGTATTCTTTCGGTATTAGTGATTAACATGATCTCATGGTCTAAGGAATAATGTTACTCCGAATGTAAGACATAACAACAAAACTAAATGACTTGATCGTATTGTTATACTTAGTTTAGGGTTTAAGTTCATCATGTCATTCTCCTAATGACATGACCCCGTTATCAACAACATCCAATGTTCATGATCAGGAAACCTTGATCATCTGTTTAATCAACGGGCTAGTTAAAAGAGAGGCTTCACTAGGAACGTTGGTTTGTTTATTAATCACACATGTATCAACGTTTCCGGTTAATACAATTCTAGCATGAGAAATAAACATCTATCACAAACAAGGAATAACATAATAAACACTTTATTATTGCCTCTCGGGCATATTCCCTTCAGTCTCCCACTTGCACTAGGGGCAATAATCTATATTACATAGTGATGAATCTAACACCCATGGAGTTCTGGTGTTGATCATGTTTTGTCCTTGAGAGAGTTTTAGTCAACGGATCTGCCACATTCAGATCCGTATGTACTTTGCAAATCTTCACATCACCATCTGCGACATGCTCACGGATGGAGTGAAAACGACGCTTGATATGCTTGGAATTCTTGTGAGACCTTGGTTCCTTAGCATTGGCTATGGCACCATTGTTGTCACAATAGACAACCATTGGATCCAACGCACTTGGAACCACGCCTAGTTCGGATATGAACTCCTTCATCCAAACTGCTTCCTGTGTTGCCTCCGAGGCAGCAACATATTCTGCTTCTGTTGATGATCCCGCCACCACGGATTGCTTGGAACTCCTCCAGCTTACAGCTCCTCCATTCATAATAAATACGTACCCGGACTGAGACTTAGAGTCATCCGGATCAGTGTCGAAGCTAGCATCGACGTAACATCTTGCGACGAGCTCTTCTTCACCGCCATATACGAGAAACATGTCCTTAGTTCTTCTTAAGTACTTTAGGATATTCTTGACCGCAGTCCAGTGTTCCAAACCTGGATTGGATTGGTACCTACTAGTCAAACTAATAGCATGTGCCACATCCGGTCTTGTACATAGCATAGCATACATGATAGAACCTATGGCTGAAGCATAGGGAGTCTTATCCATCTTTTCTCTATCTTCTGCTGTAGCTGGACATTGAGTCTTACTCAACGTCTTGCCTTGCAACATAGGTAGGAACCCTTTCCTACTATCTTCCATTCTGAACTTCTTCAAAATCTTGTCAAGGTATGTACTTTGCGAAAGTCCAATTAAGCGTCTTGATCTATCCCTGTAGATTTTGATGCCCAATATATAAGCTGCTTCACCGAGGTCTTTCATCGAAAAACTATTGTTCAAATAACCTTTTACGCTTTCTAAAAGTTCTATATCATTTCCAATCAACAATATGTCATCCACATATAGTACCAGAAATGCTACAGAGCTCCCACTCACTTTCTTGTAAATACAAGCTTCTCCGTATGTTTGGACAAATCCAAAACCTTTGATCACCTTATCAAAACGGAGGTTCCAACTTCGGGATGCTTGCTTCAGTCCATAAATGGAACGTTGAAGCTTACACACCTTGTCAGCATCCTTAGGATCAACAAAACCTTTGGGTTGCATCATATACAACTCTTCCTCAATGTCACCATTAAGGAACGCCGTTTTGACATCCATCTGCCATATTTCATAATCGAAAAATGCAGCAACTGCTAACATAATCCTAACTGACTTAAGCATCGCTACTGGTGAGAAAGTCTCATCATAGTCAACTCCTTGAATTTGTCGGAAACCTTTTGCGACAAGTCGAGCTTTATAGACGGTCACATTACCATCAGCATCAGTTTTCTTTTTAAAGATCCATTTGTTCTCAACGGCCTTGCGGTCATTGGGTAAATCCACCAAAGTCCAAACTTGGTTTTCGTACATGGATCCTATTTCGGATTTCATGGCTTCAAGCCATTTGTTGGAATCTGGGCTCATCATCGCTTCCTCATATGTCGCAGGGTCATCACCTCCATCTACCATGAAGTTTAATACGGGATCTCCGTATAGTTCAGGAGCTGCACGCTCCCTAGTTGACCTGCGAGGTGCGGTAGTTTCCTCTATTGGAGTTTCATGATCTTGATCATTAACTCTCTCTTCATCTGACGGGGTCGGCCCCGGAACAACTTCCGGTGCTGCGCTACTCGCCATTCCAAGAAGAGAAGGTTCAATAACCTCGTCGAGTTCTACCTTCCTACTATTCACACCTTTCGAGAGAAACTCCTTCTCCAAAAAGGATCCATTCTTGGCAACAAAAATCTTGCCTTCGGATCTGTGATAGAAGGTGTACCCTATTGTTTCTTTAGGGTATCCTATGAAGACGCATTTTTCCGCTTTGGGTTCGAGTTTATCAGGTTGAAGCTTCTTCACATAAACATCGCATCCCCAAACTTTTAGAAATGACAGCTTAGGTTTGTTTCCAAACCATAATTCATACGGTGTCGTTTCAACGGATTTAGATGGTGCCCTATTTAAAGTGAATGCAGCGGTCTCTAGTGCATAACCCCAAAACGATAGTGGCAAATCTGTAAGAGACATCATAGACCGAACCATATCTAATAAAGTACGATTACGACGTTCGGAAACACCATTTCGCTGTGGTGTTCCGGCAGGTGTGAGTTGTGAAACTATTCCACATTGTTTCATATGCATGCCAAACTCGTAACTTAGATATTCACCTCCACGATCAGATCGTAGAAATTTAATCTTTCTGTTACGATGATTTTCAACTTCACACTGAAATTCTTTGAACTTTTCAAACGTTTCAGATTTGTGTTTCATTAAGTAAATATACCCATATCTACTCAAATCATCTGTGAAAGTGACAAAATAACGATATCCACCGCGCGCCGATACACTCATTGGTCCACATACATCAGTATGTATGATTTCCAGTAAGTCTGTCGCCCGTTCCATAGATCCAGAAAACGGGGTTCTAGTCATCTTGCCCATAAGGCATGGTTCACATGTTTCAAATGATTCATAATCAAGTGATTCTAAGAGTCCATCAGAATGGAGCTTCTTCATGCGTTTAACACCAATATGACCTAAGTGGCAATGCCACAAATAAGTAGCAATATCATCATTTAACTTAATTCTTTTGGCATTCACATTATGAATATGTGTATCAACATTATCAAGATTCAAAAGAAATAAACCATTCTTCTCAGGTGCATGACCATAAAAGATATTATTCATATAAATCGAACAACCATTGTTCTCGGACTTAAAGGAATAACCGTCCCGCATTAAGCAAGATCCAGAAACGATATTCATGCTTAATGCGGGCACCAAATAACATTTATTGAGGTTTATAACTAATCCCGATGGTAGACGTAGAGGTAGCGTCCCGACGGCGATCACATCAACTCTTGATCCATTGCCGACGCGCATCGTCACCTCATCCTTTGCTAGTGGTCGCTTGTTCTGCAGCTCCTGTTTCGAGTTACATATGTGAGCAACCGAACCAGTATCAAATACCCAGGTGCTACTGCGAGTACTAGTTAGGTACACATCAATAACAAGTATATCATATATACCTTTGTTCACTTTGCCGGCCTTCTTATCTGCCAGATACTTGGGGCAATTGCGCTTCCAGTGGCCAGTACCCTTGCAATAGAAACACTCAGTCTCAGACTTAGGGCCATGCCTGTTTCTCTTCTCAGCAGTAGCAACAGATTTGCCACCCTTCTTGAAGTTTACCCTTGGCTTGCCTTTCTTGCCTTTCTTGAAACTAGTGGTCTTATTGATCATCAACACTTGATGTTCTTTCTTGATCTCCACTTCAGCAGTTTTAAGCATCGAGAGAAGCTCAGGGAGAGACTTCTTCATGCTCTGCATATTATAGTTCATCACGAAGTTCTTGTAACTAGGTGGCAGAGATTGGAGAACACGATGTATCCCTAGCTCAATGGGAATCGATATTCCCAAGGCTATGAGCTTATCAGCGTACGCAGACATTTTGAGTACGTGCTCACTAACGGAGCTGTTCTCTTCCATCATGCAGCTAAAGAACTTTTCTGAAGCGTCATAACTCTCAACTGCGGCATGGGTATCGAAAATCATTTTCAATTCTCCCATTGTGGCATAAGCAGTGCTGTTCTCGAAACGTTTTCGCAGCTCTGGCTCTAATCCATAGAGGATGCCGCAGTGAACTATACTGTGGTCTTCTTGTTGAGTCAGATAAACATTTTTATCCTCATCAGAAGCATCATCAGCGGGTTGGTCACCTAGAGGTGCATCAAGCACATAGAGCTTCTTGCAAGCGGTGAGGAGAATCCTCAGGTTAAGTGCCCAGTTGGTAAAGTTGCTACCATTGTTCGCTAATTTCTCTTTCTCCATGAACATATTGAAATTGAAGGTAGGTGGTGCCATGATCTACAACATATTTGCAAAGACTATTTAGACTATGTTTATGATAAATTAAGTTCAAGTTAATTCTAAAATTATCCCATGAACTCCCACTCAAAAACAACATCCCTCTTAGTTGTCTTTAGTGATTACACGAACCAAATTCACTACACCGAAACCGATCATCACGTGAGACGGTGTAGTTGCAAAGGCGAACATCAACATGTTCATCATATCATTCATATGACTCATGCTTTACCTTTCGGTTACGTGTTCCGAGGCCATGTCTGTACATGCTAGGCTCGCCAAGTAGAACCATTGTATTGCATGTGTTTCAAGGCCATGTCTGTACATGCTAGGCTTGAAAACACCCGTTGTATGCGAACGTTGAGTCTATCACACCCGATCATCACGTGGTGTCTCGAAACGACGAACTTTCTTAACGGTGCATACTTAAGGAAGAACACATTATTATCTTGATATTAAGTGAGAGGGATCATCTTATAATGCTACCGTCGCGATCTAAGCAAAATAAGATGCATAAAAGGATAAACATCACATGCATGGATAATGTGATATGATATGGTCCTTCTTGCACTTGATCTCCATCTTGTGCATCATGGTATGATCTCCATCATCCTACCGGCGTGGCACCAAGGTCCGTGGCACCTCCATCTTGATTGTCCATTACAACATATCACATGGATATGACATACAGCACGCAGGCCATAAAATAAGACAACCATATGGCTCCAGCCGGTATGTCAATAATTTACAAAAGATATCATCTCATACATAACGTTTGTAACATTGACCATATCACATCACATGCCCTGCAAAAACAAGTTAGACGCCTCTAATTTATTTTTGCATATTTTACGTGGCTTTGGGCTTACGAGGATAGAACCGTTCATATCTACGTACAAAAAACCACAACGTTGATAAAATATATTTTTGAACAACCCTTTGTAGATTAGATCTTAACTATAGTAGGAGAAACCGACACCCGCAAGCCACTTATGCAATTCAAGTTGCATGTCAGTTGTGGAACAAGTCTCATGTACGTGGACATGTAAAGTTAGTCCGGGCCGCTTCATCCTACTATGCCACTAAGATCATAAAATACTCAAAGAGACAAAAAACATGATCATCAACGCCCACATACTCCTATGTGTTCTACCCGTACAATTCATCTACGCATAGATCCGGCTCTGATACCACTGAAGGGGAACGTAGCATGGAAAACAAAAAATTTTCCTACACGCGATAAACCCAAATGGCCAAGATCTAATCTATGAGATGAAAGGCAACGGGGAGAAAGAGAGTCTTGAGATAACATACCCTCGAAGACACTAAGTGGTACGAGAAAAGATCTCGTTGTTGGCGTAGTCGTTCTCACGCCGATCCCGAGCGAGAAGAAGAGCGCCGCAAACCGGCGGCGCCTCCGTAATCGGTCACACGTTCAGCTCGATGAAGACTTCCGTTCCCTCGGTCCAGCGGGTTGCGGAAGTAGAGGTTCCCTCCGGAATTCCAGCAGCACGACGGCGTGGTGGTGGTGAAGAATCCCACGGTCAGGGCTTCGCCAAGCCGGAGACCATGGAAAGGAGCAGCGGATGGGAGGGAAAATGGATGAGCAAGTGTGTGTGGAAGAGAGAGCCCTCACCCTCCTTTTATAGGGGAGGGGGAGGCAGCCCAAGGGGGGGGTGCGGCCAGCCATGGGTGCCCCCACCCCTTCCTCTCTTCATGTGAGTGGAAGCTCCACTCAAACCCACTCAAATTTCCCTTAATTTCCCACTTGGAAAATCCAAAGGTTTTTCTTTAATAAATAAATAAAACATTTTTATTTCTTTATTTATATTTGTTAATTCCATTAACAAACATTTGCATGCAGCACCTCGAACCATTTGTTAATTCTATTAACAACCGTTCGACGAAAAACCCCTTGAACTATTTCAATTTTCCCCGAAACTATTCCGGAGCTGCCCAAAATATTCTTCGGTATTCCGTATCTTCTCTAAACGCTTCATCGAACCTTAAGTGTGTCTCCCTACGGTTCGTGAATATTATAGACATGATCGAGACTCCTCTCCGATCAATAATCAACAGCGGGGTCTGGAAAACCGTGATGACTCCTATATATTCAACGATGACTCTCGTGATCGTGTGAACCTTTCAACGTTGTAACGATTTCCCTTTGTCTCGCGATATATTACTTGTCCGAGATCCGATCATCGGTATCCACTATACTTTGTTCGATCTCGTTATCCGACAAGTACTCTTTTCTCGTTCCCGTGATATAACATCCTAGTGATCAAATCACTTGCTTGCAAGCGGTGTTGATGTGATATCACCGAGAGGGCCCTGAGTATATCTATCCGTCATATTGGATGGACAAATCCCATTCTCGATCCATGAGCTTCAACCAATACTTTCCGAATATCCAATGCCACCTTTATAGTCACCCTTTTACGGTGTGATGTTTGATGTCATCAAAGTATTCTTTCGGTATTAGTGATTAACATGATCTCATGGTCTAAGGAATAATGTTACTCCGAATGTAAGACATAACAACAAAACTAAATGACTTGATCGTATTGTTATACTTAGTTTAGGGTTTAAGTTCATCATGTCATTCTCCTAATGACATGACCCCGTTATCAACAACATCCAATGTTCATGATCAGGAAACCTTGATCATCTGTTTAATCAACGGGCTAGTTAAAAGAGAGGCTTCACTAGGAACGTTGGTTTGTTTATTAATCACACATGTATCAACGTTTCCGGTTAATACAATTCTAGCATGAGAAATAAACATCTATCACAAACAAGGAATAACATAATAAACACTTTATTATTGCCTCTCGGGCATATTCCCTTCAGCTCCTCCTTGCTACGGACATGAGCACGATATGCCTTGTCCTCCATATCAATATGGCGACAGAAGATCTTCTTCAAGGTAGAAGACATCCACTTGCGAAATCCTTCCTTCTAAGCTCTCCCCTCCATCTCAAAATCTGAGTCACTCAAGCCATCAGTGTCCGGACCAAGATCATCCGGACCAAGTAGAGGAGTGGCATGCTTATTGACACGAAGATCCTTGATGGCATGAGTTTTCAGTTCCTGATCATTGTCCAAGAGAGCCTCAGCAAACTTGGCATTGCGCCAAGTGGTGGAGATGAGCTTATAGACCAAAGCAGCAAAGACAGGCACTCTCCTCCTCATAATGCAGTTGTACATCTCATTCCAAATAATGTCCATAATATCAAGCCTCAGGCCATCACCACGACGCCTGTGGGAGTACACCATCAAGTCAACAAGCGAACCATGGATCTGATCAAAGTTCCCCACTCGAGGAGTCAAGGTGTTCCTGAAAATCCTGTGGAGAATATCATAGACTGGCAACAGATGCTTGGACTGACCAACCACAACACGTCCAGGAATGTAAAGATCATACATCTCAGTGAGTGGCATGGACTTCTCCGGATAAGGAAGTCTGAAGTAAGTGGTGTGAAAATCAGCATCTGGGGTCTCTCCAAAGTCCTGCAAGCCCAGAATAGTGGCAAACTGACTCCAAGGCGCAGATAACTTGTGATCCTTTGTCATCCAAGTGATCTTCCTATCATCGGTGTGGAAGTACAGTGTGGCATAAAACTGGCCCACAAGATGCTCATCATAGTCCTCGTTGAGCTCAATGAAATCCAGAAGCCCAAATTCTTCACACATCTCCAGGGCTTCACCAAAATAGTCCATCTTAGATCTCATATATGCAACATTGATCGAGAATTGAGTAACCACCTTATTCTTGTTAAGTGGGTACTCCTCATAGAAGATCCTCTCCTGAAACCGTGTCCAAAAACACTCATTGGCTCGAGCTTCCCTAGGATGATTATAGGGATTGGTCCTCCTTTCCCTACGAAACTGCTCATCTGGCATATTGTCAATGGACTTATCACGAGCTGCTGATTTCATGTTCATGGATCTCTGCCTCCTTGCCAGGTTTCCTTGTGGCATAACCTCGGGGTTTTCATCTTCCTTGGGGTTCTTACGAACTCGCTTGGCTGCACGCTTGCGACCTCCACCCTTCTAACCACTAGCACCTGCTCCTAAGAAAGCAACATGGGGATAGCACAAGATAAGCGAAATATCAATCAAAATGATCTGCGAGAGGTAATCAAACTAGAACTCCAAAATGTTTCAATCTCCAGGAAGCGGTAGTACCGCTTGGGGGCCACGGTAGTACCGCTGCTGCCAGCGGTTCCAGCCATAGCGGTAGTACCGCCGGTGACAGCGGTAGTACCGCTGCTGGCGGATTCAACCATGGCGCCCAATCGAGACTACCGAATCCAACACAAGACTAGAACAACGAGCAGTGCTAATATGATTTCCTCTACGTAGGGAACACAACAAACTACCCCTAGACTAGGAGATCTCTAGACCCTAGGAATCGTCATCTCTCAAGATTGCTCGAGGGAGATAGATAGGAAGGGTACCAGAGCTCATCGTCGAGGAGGAGGAGTTGGGAGTGGTCCCCGGGCGTTCTCCGGCGAGAGAGGAGCGTTCAAGGACCGGAGAGAGCCCTCCCCGGTGACCGAAAGGCTTGGCAGCGACGAGATCCGAAGTGGGAAGGAGATGAGGGATAGTGGGGGGTATGAGGGTAACCCCTGTTTCCCAGATCTCTTTTATCCCCCGGATTTTTGCCGCAGCGGTAGTACCGCCCACCTGGTACTACCTAGACCAAGAGGTAGTACCGCTGCCGAGTCTGTGCTGGGCACGAACTCCTGCAGCAGTAGTACCGCTAGGGGCCAACGGTAGTACCGTGCGTCGGGTTCTACTGACAGTTACAGCGGTAGTACCGCTTGTAACTGGCGGTAGTACCGCTAGCCAAGTCTTCATTTCACCAAGGGATCAAAAAGATTGAAAATTTCAGAGAGAGAAATGTCTTAGGGGGAATTGTTTGGGCTTGGGATAAGAACACCAGCTGAGATGGTACTACACACTCCAACTTTTGCAAACAAACTCAAAAATAAAATAAGTAAAAGAGGGAGTGTGATTCCCAAACCAACACCGACACAACAAAAACACAAACCAACACAGGAAAACACCACAATGAAACCAAAACAAGAACCAACTCTTCAAGAGAAGAGGTTGGTGGCCTAAGCCACCATGTAAGAGATCATGGTATGTTACCGCGAAGATATATCTTCGGTACATTGCCAATTCTCGACATTGAAGCTCACAATTCAACATTAGAAAAAGAGAGATAACAATGAGTATTTGCTTTGGGCATAATGGGGGAAGGGAGAACCCAATGTGTTAGGATAACACTCCCCCTATGTCCATGCCTACACCTAAGCTCAAACACGTTTCATCTATAGGTGTGTGTGCAAGATCCTCAAGTTAAACTCCTAGAATCAATGACATTTAGTTCATTCCTCAAGAACAAGAATCTTGCATCGTCGAGAGGCTTCGTGAAAATATCCGCAAGATTGTCCTTGGTTGGCACATAAGATAGTGCAATATCCCCTCTTGCCACATGGTCTCGGATGAAATGATGGCAAAAATCTCAATGTGCTTCATTCTTGTATGTTGCACGGGGTTGTAGGAGATCTTGATGGCACTTTCATTATCACACAAAAGTGGCACCTTATCCAAATGAACGTCATATTCCTTGAGAGTTTGCCTCATCCATAGCAATTGAGTGCAAGCACTTGCGGCGGCTACATACTCGGCTTCGGCGGTCGAGAGAGATATGCAATTTTGCTTCTTGTAAGACCAACTCACCAAAGACCTACCAAGAAATTGGCAAGCCCCAGAAGTAGACTTTCTATCATCTTGATCACCCGCCCAATCGGAATCCGTGTAGCCCTTGAGAGAAAATTGTGCCCCCTTTGGGTACCACAAACCAAATCTTGGGGTATGAACCAAATAACGAAAGATCCTATGGACCGCCATCATAATTCATAGACCGTAATCCAACTGCATCTATGACTAATAATCCACCCTCAGAACATAATCCAATCAGACTTCGGGTATTAAGTTGCAAGCAACAGATTATTTCCTTAAGTAAAGTGTGTAACGTAAACAATGAAAACATTGTTGTTTTATCCCTAATGACAACAACACATGCCCCATCTATCACGTTTCTGTCACTCGAGCACAGATGAAAATGAGGCATGAACCCACTATCGAGCATAAATACTCCCCCTTGGAGTTACAAGCATCCACTTGGCCAGAGCATCTAGTAGTAACGGAGAGCATACAATATCATAAATAACATAAACATGATAGATTGATAATCAACTTGACATAGCATTCAATATTCATTGGATCCCAACAAACACAACATGTAGCATTACAGATAGATGATCTTGATCATGTTAGGCAGCTCACAAGATCTAAACATGCTGGCATCAAGAGGAGAAGACAACCATCTAGCTACTGCTATGGACCCGTAGTCCAAGGATGAACTACTCACGCATCACTCTGGAGGCAGGCATGCTGATGTAGAGCCCTCTGGTGATGATTTCCCCTCCCGGCAGGGTGCCTAGGAGAGCTTCAGAACCCCCCAAACTAGGGTTGACGATGACTGCGGCTACTGAACTTTTCGTGGATGGAGGCTCTCGTCTTTAGGGTTTACCCGAGAAGGAGCTTAAATAGGCGAAAGAGCGATGTCGGTGGGCGGACATGGGGCCCACACCACCTGGTGGCGCAACCAAGGGGGGTGACGCCACCCTATGGTGTGGTGGCTCCAGGACCCCCCTCCGGGTCTCCTGTCAACTCCGTGTACGTGACAGAATTATAATACCCTGAGATTTTGTTTCGTCCAATTCTGAGAATATTTTCAGAATAACTTTATTGAAACAAAAAACAATAGAAAACAGGATCTGGCACTGTGGCATCTTGTTAATAGGTTAGTCCTAGAAAATCGGTAAAAAATGATGTAAAGTGTACATAAAGCATGTAGCAATTGTTATGAAAACAACATGGAACATTAGAAATTATAGGTACGTTTGAGACGTATCGGTCCCCAAAACTCCTCTAAAACCACATAACTGCAATAGATTAAATTATAGATATAAGTACCGATATTAGAAGCATATTTATAAGATCCTGGGACATCTCATGTCCGTCGTTACCTCTCATATAAAATATGCCTAATACCGGCATAATTTCTTTCTAATAGCAACTTCCCCGAAACCACTCCGATTGACATCAGACTTGTTTCTGCGATATCGTAACGACATCGAACATTCATAAAATCAATAACAACATATTATTTCTCTCAATTAAAGATTGGCACGGCTTAATAATGTGACCCGTAAAGTCTTGATAACACGTAGACATGTTCATGAACTTACAAACAATAAGCAACAACAGGACCGTGGACGTCCATGATGGCTCATGTGTGTTCCCGGAGAACGAGGGAACCTTATAAGTTACTCATTGCACTTATTCATTTAACTTCACGATACCAACGATATCACGAGGTGAGACTAACAGGTTGGTTTCCTGTGCAACGACTTTCGTAGGGCAACCGTTCCCGAAGCTCGCTTTGTGCTTGCTTCAAAGGACTCGGTTGTGATCGAATCTGATCAAACCCTTTGATCATAACACATAAAAATCGTTATCGATATCGTTCTATTTTCTCATCCATATCCACGATGTCCTTGTGATAAATCACAGTAGTCTAGCCAGACGATATGACATTGGTGGTACCGAGAGGGCCCATAGTGTGTATCTCTCTATCTTCTAGAGAAGTTAAATACTAGTTTTGAACGATCTCAGTTCATTACATTTTCTAGGTCATACCCAGATATCACCGTTATGATCCCTAGTTACGGCAAGACGGTTGATGACATCCAAATTATAACATGTGCGGTCACTAGATATTCTCATAATATATGAATTATAGTCAATGACAACTTCATATATTTTTGCTAAAATACATTAGCATCTTTTACCAACAAATACAGTTGGGTCGTTTCAGTACCATTGTTACTCTAACAATAAACACTTATGTTTTGCTAGACTTTTAACAAATTCCATGATCAAGAAAATATGATAATCTCACAAATCATAAGAAAATCTTAGAGACAAGATAAACACCTCTTATTTTTTTTATATCTTCACACCCTCATGAAGATTTTCCTTTAAAAACTCACTTTTCAATTGTTATAACGGTTTTAGCATGATGACATAAACTTGATTCCGAACTTTAAGATAGAATAACAACTGATATTATTGTCTCTAGGTTGGGTAAAGAGGTTATCTTTGAAAAACAAATCCTTTGATGGATGATACGGTGGTGCCAAAGGAGAAGGACCACATTGGTATTTTGCGTGAAATTATCCTATCGTTTCAGTCCTAGAAGTTCAATGTGTGCGTGACTTGTAACTTAATATTTATTTTGTAAAATAAGACACGTAGAACCAGCAAAAAAAAACTTATCACCATCAGTGGCCTTCTCAAAGCGAAACATACCATCTCTTTAACGGTGAAGTCGTTCTGTGTAATATATTATTTTCATTCTTCACCTACCAAGCGGGTCCTTGTCTGTTCTTTCTTTACACCAATGTACGCAAGTGAATTAAATCGCCCCTAATCTCCTCGATTCATATTAATTGTCGTTGAATCTATGTATCTAGACATGTTTTAATGGTAGATACATCTAATTCAGAGATAATTAATATGGTCGAAGGGGGTACTATTTTATCAAACCAAAATCTTGCATTGCATGAGACAATATATGCACCAAAAAATACACACAAGTTGCAAGCACCGAAATAAAACAAAAAATAGTTAATGTATGGAAAAAGTAGCTTGTTACCATCGAATCTTCAAACCCTCCACCCAGATAGACACGAAATGGTGTGCACGAGGTAGTTTGGATTCACGATCACTCCGGAATACTCGGCACAACGCCATATCCTATCAAGCAAACCATCAAACATTTAATTTACTAGCACATTTCATCAACTAAATAATATCAAGGTGTGACTTTTTTTTTCTAAATCTAACATCTATACATCAAACATTTCATTTTCTACACCATTCACCAACTATCATAATTACTAGCCCATTTTATATCCTACACATTTCTAAATCAACTACCAAATCATTAGCATATAATCTACCAAGTGTGAGCAATGAGGTGCGACTTCGGTCGTGAGGAGGCAATCGGAGCGGTGGAGGCCGCGTGGGAAGTGGTCGCAGCGATGGAGGCAGCAACAAAGAAAAGTTCTTGATGATTGATGGACGCATCGTAGGCTAAGACCCGAGTCTAGCTGCAAATGCAATGCCCAGGTCATCGCGAAGCTAGATAGATAATGTAGGTTTTAGTGTGTTGGGAGCGGTCACGACCATACCCTAGCTTGACACGACAAAATCCCATTTCTTCGATCTCATAGAAAAATCAAAGATTTTCAGATAGCTGAGATATTAGCGACAGGAGCAGTTAGGGTTAGAAAGCAAACCATTATGAGTACCTTCATCAGCATATGTGGCACGTACAACGACGTAGGTTTTGTGAGATGAGATATGTACACCATGTATTACAGGAAGAAGATGTCAGCTGCTCGAACAATGATGCTACCACAACCATTAGAATTATGGCTGTATAGCAGAAACGAGAAGAGGGGATTTTATTTGACTACCAGGTAGGTGAGGATGGTTGGTTTTTTTATCCTCGCCACTGCCATCCACCTTGTACTTTCATCAAAGTCGTCCTCCTTGAGCTCTAGGTTCTCCACCATCTCGCTTAGATTATGTGGTTTTTTGCCCTTTGGATCATCGCTAGTTGTTGAGTTCGTCTAAAACACCATCGTTTCCCCTACGCATAGGAAGTTTATGATCGCTCCACATATCCCTAACTCACCTTTGTATACCGAGATGAGGGATATGAACTCACCGCCCATACAAAGATCGTCGGGAGAAGGTAACGCCTAGGGAAAAAACGCTACTCTTCTTGTTTTCCTTTTTTTTTTTTGATTGTAGAGCTCATGTTTTTGTAGAGAAGGTAAACCGTACCTGGCGCCTAGGCGCTCACTAGACCAGCCCAAGACATAGTGCATTCCGGCCCATCTGTTGAGTCCCTCACGTGCGCAGGTAGCGTCTTCGTCGCGGAATGCGACCATCCTTCCCCCATTCCCCACCTCTATCTCGCACGGTCGGCGCGGCGTCGGCGGCGGCGGCGGCACCGGTATGGCGAGCAGAGCTGACTGATCGGCGGTTCGATCTAGTAGGGAGGATGCATCAGAATCCGGCCGAGGGCATTGAGATGTGCGCGCCGGGGCAGATGGGAGAGGCCGAGCTTCCCAAAGCGGTGCCGTGGTTAGGTTTCTGGGAGGTGTCGCGGCGGCGGTTGCCCCCGGACGACCCCTTCTTCTCCGCCGGCAACATGGAGCGCGAGCTACTCGCGAAGCAGGTACGTACCTCCCCTCCCTCCCACGAGCGTGAAGTGGAAGATCTTCTGGATTTTAGAGAATTCCACTTGAGCACAATCCTTGTCAAAAATAAATTGTAGGTAGATTTTAGCCAAATATCAGTGCCCAACCCTTGGGTTAATTTTGCACAAGTCGTGTGCTATTCACCGTGGGCATAAAACACCTCGATGTTGGTTTATGTTTACCTACATGTTGTGCAACCCTCTCATACTCAAGTGTTTAATCTTGTGCGTGTAGGTTGCCCTAGATCTATCGGATGATGACCGGTATCAACTTGAGAGGATGGATGTGGCGAGTGTGAGGTTGTTATCTGTTAATTTTGTTTGCATGCCATTTTGTTGGCCACTGGCAATTGGTATTAGATTATCTTGCTATCATTTTTTTGCACGTTTTATGTGTGCTGTTGCCATTTTCACACATCTCCTTAGTCAGCTATAACCATAGTAGCCGGGAACGGGGAACGATGCCACGTCCCTTGTCCCGGGATCGTCGTCCCGGATTCGGGGTCGGGGTCGAGGTGCGGAACGACGCGATTCGGTGGCCGGAACGCGACCCGAGACACAAAGGAACGAGAAGCTTGGTTCATGAGAGTCTGGGGACTTACCAGTTGTCTGTGATGTACGACGTATGCCGTCGACCAAAGCAAGGATAAGAATGAAGTACTCCGGCGGCTTCAGCTGCTTGCAGAATTAACCAAGCGCGGATGTGACCGTGCGACGGTGGCGCTACGACGACCTCCACAGTCTGCATCTTTGCCTGGGCGTCGACGCTGTGGATGGGGCTTGGCCGCCCATACAGCGGCGAGCCGGAGAGACTGCCTCTCGCTTTCCAATTTGTCTGGCGGCGGCAGCGCCTGTTCGTCCATTCTGTAGGTTTTCGTGGTTAATTAGGGATCCAGTCAACGTAGTAAACCGCTGATGCCCCCGTGGCAAGAAGGGTCCATAAAGGTTCAGCCAAAACTAACTCCATACGTCCTATAAAGCCCATAAAGGGTACAGCCCAGAACTAACTACATCTACGCAAAAACAATCCTAATTTTCTTTGACCCAACCTGTCGTTCCGTGTTATCGTCCCCAAACTATCTGGGTTCGCGTCCCCGCTATCGATTGGTCGATGGAGAGATGTATACCCAAGTCGTTCCGTGTCACTGGCCACTCAACGATTCCCGTACCCCGTTCCCGACCCTCGTTCCCACCGAACCGGGAACTTGGCAACTATGGCTATAACCACGGGAAAATTTTGCTACTGCATTAAGTACTTCGTTTTCTTGATGGTACTACCGCATTAAGTACTTATTTGGGCCTAGATATGTAAAATCCACAGTTCTGGTACGCATGACTGTTGTATGTATTTGCAGCATCATATTGTCAGACACAAAAATTCTGCTTGCAATGACTATATTTGATCAAATGAAAATTCGCCTTGTATAAACTCAACTCTTCTTCTACATTGATCTGCTCTGTGGATTTTTGTACTTTGCTTGATGCTGTTGAAAAAATTATCCTTGTTAGATAGTTTCTTGTGGGTGTTTGTCCTCCCCACTGGTGGCCTGCATGCTGTGATTCTGGTATGGTAGTAGCTGTCCTGGTGCCTGTTCTTTTTGCCTCTTATTGTAAATATGGAAGTAAACCATGAACCCAGGTCCAGGCCTGAGTGACTCCTGGATGTAGTTCTGTTATCTTTTGGTAATGGAATCCGGTCCCTTATGCGGGGGAGCAGTTTGAAAAAAAAAGGATGAATGTTTCGTTCTGACAACTGCTCCATACTGCACTTCAGTTTTCCCTCTGCATATTATGAATTAATCTGGTCTTGTTCCATTTTAACGTTGATACAGCCATGTTTCCTGCAGCAGTTTGTGTTGTCCAATTGCTGGTTGTGGTGCCCATCTAGATTGCTTGGAGGACTTTGAAGACCACTACAGCACTCGGCATACAGCCTCGTGCTCTGTATGTTCAAGAGTGTATCCGACTTCAAGGCTGTTGAGTATTCATATTTCTGAGGCACATGATTCCTTTTTCCAAGCAAAAGTTGCTCGTGGTTTTCCAATGGTAATAACATCTATACCTCAGCACTTGTATGAATTGTTCACTACATAAGTAAGCAAATCTAGTTCTTAACATACAGATTACTCCTTAAATTGCACACTAGTTACATGACCTCAATATGTCCCGTATTGATGGTTATCCTAAAATCATTTACAGCCATCTGCTGCGGGATCAGTGACCATTCACGTAGCTACTGCATTGTTCAGCTAATGGAGCTTTCCATGGATAATTGGATATATGTTATCCTAAAATCATTTACAGTTATGTGTTGCGGCATCAGTCAACATTCACATAGTGTTACTGTATTATTCAGCTAATGGTGCTTTCCATGGATTATTCTGCAATAAGCGTATCACTAGCATTTGACCCTGACACAAATCCTTTTCTGCCTGAAACAGTATGAATGTTTGGTGGAGGGTTGTGGGGCAAAGTTGAAGACGTACAAAAGCAGGCAGCGGCATCTCATTGATAAGCACCAATTTCCCAAGTCATTCGAATTCTTTAAAAGGGCGCAACCTTCCCAGCGACATCGTCAGAAGTACCATCATCGGAGGCAAACCGCTCACAAGGGAGAAGAAGAGGCAAGGGGTTCTTCGATGGACGTCGATGGAAATAGCCCAAGGAAAACGAACTTGAGATATCGACTGAAACAAGATAAGGGTAAGGAGCCAAAAGAAGATGAACAGATGAAGAAGGAGGCCGAGGAGGAGGATAAGATGGAGGTCGAGCACAAGATCGACGAGCTCACCTCAGCCGTGTCGAAGCTGAGCACCGCCGACGGTTCGACGCCTTCGAGCGTAACTTTCGGCCACCGTCGTTCTCGTGGCCTTGCGTTTGTCCCGAGGGCTGTTAGGCAGAACAAGCAGGACTGTAGTAAGCCAGAAGCAAAATGACAAAAGTGCGGTTACAACGAATTGTTTTTTTGACAAATCTGCCGATGATGTGCCATTTCTGTATGGACTAACATTTTGACGACTTCCCTTGTACCCTGGTCGTTTCAAAAATTTCCACTAATCTTGAATGTGACTTTTTTTCTTTTCTTTGTGGAAGGTTTCTTAGGACGCCGACTTAATTAGCCACGAAAGGATTAGCACGTACGCTGACGGGGTGTGTGCACTGATTAATTCTTGGCAAACTGACGCCGCTGCTCGTACAGGCACAAAAGAAGGATTCTGCAGCAGATCGTGATGAAATGAAATATTGCTACTGTACTGTTAATATTTATCTGAGTTTCAGAGTCCATCTCGCGGACACGTACGCACGCTGCTCGCGTAGGTGGAGAATATCATGGTCAAAAACATGAGCCAGCATTTGAGCCGATAACGTCCCCCACTGAATTCAGTTGCTCCATTGGGTCAATACAAAGGTTTCGACACCCCACTCTACCTAGTCCGGGGTAGATGATCAATTGAAGCTCGGAAATGGTTTGTAACCCAAACAGAGATTTTCCAAGAAGATATCCTAGTAAATTATTTAGTGAACTAAAATGGTTTTGTCCTTTTTGGATTTCACCACGATTCTCAGTGTAAAAAAATGATGCAAGTTGACGTGGCATCCCCTGCTGGCACACCAAGGGAATGGTCCATCGGCAGAGGTGGGTGACCAGAGGGAAATGGGTAGCAGAAACAAGATGGTGGTCGGCAAATGTCCTAGGCGCAAACACGTGGATTAAAGGGCGACATGAGAAAGGGCGGCCACCGCGTGGCGTGGCTGGAAACCGTCTTGTCTGCTTCCTCCTTGTATTCCGAACAAAGTTCCTCCCTTGGTCCTTCTTCTAAATATTCAAATTAAAGGTCAGTGCAAATAAAGAAAGATTGGCTTTACATTTAGCCGGAAGCTTACGTCCTCATCGTCACGATGCGGTACGATCCGATCGCGTTTCCTTCCATGTGATTGATGGATTCGATCCAATCATCAATACACATTATGAAAAATAAGAAAAGTTTGGGTTGGTCGGTCGGTTGCTAGAACGCTTCTACTGATTCGTTTCAGTTTCAAACAATAATAGCACGCGTGCCAGCCAGCTCGACGCGCGTCAGCCAGCCGGAATTATCCAAATATATAAACCAAAAAAAACCCATGATCATTTGAATATCGTGCACGAGGCTGGGCCAACAAAAAGGACAAACCCCTATCTGACCCTCGCTGCCACATTGAGCACAAAATGCTAACTACTGTACGCTTGGAATTAAGCCGGCCGAATCGTTTCTCGACTGGTTCTCCAGGCTGCATGCAGCACATGGATCGCGACGATGATCGAATCGGCAGTCTGGCCGGCTGGAGAATATTAATTTCAGCTCGAGATATCCCTGGTCAAACTCAAACGCATGCGTACGTGATTCTCGCCACCCCGTTTGGCAATGTCTCGATGATTCGTTTTATCCAGCGAGAGCGAGCGAGGCTGATTAAAGAAACAGCATCGCGCTTCCAAGTGGATACAAGCCGGTTTGGGTTTCTCCTCACCAATATAGAATGTAGCCCTTTTTGTTTGAAATATAAACAATTTACCACTTAATTTAATTAATAGAAACAGTAGGTAAAGCAAAACTACAATTGCAATAGTCAAACTAGTCATTTGAATTTTCAGAGAGTAGACAAAATGCATGCATAGTCTAATCATCTGAATTTCCAGAGAGTAGGCTAAAGGTATGCATAGTCTAGAATCTGGGGAAAACAAATCTACTTCAAATGCTAGAACTAGGAACTCTAGGAGGATCTGAAACATGAGAATGAACAGAGAAGACATGAGCACATACTAGACAGGAACTGGTGCAGCAGCGGCGCCGTTGTTGACGTTGTCGCCCATATCGTCGAAGAGATCGTCGACTTCCGGGAAGAAGTCGTCATTCAGGAAGATGTCGTTGTCTTCCGTGATGAAGAACCCAGTAGTCGCGCAGAGCGCTCCCCAAAAACCTTATCGCCCTTTTCCCGTACAGGACTCGAAGTAGCGCAGTTTCGGAGGCCTACTGTTCCCGACCGGCGGTGCACGCTGCATGCTAGGATGGGGAAGACTTGAGCGGTGGCGCAAGGCTCTGGAAACGAGAAGGCAGTGTATCTATTGTGCGTATCTCTGGAGAGGAGCGACCTCTGTTTCTATAGGAACAGAGCAGGAGTCGGACAGGCCACACGAGAAGATGAAACGAAGAGTCGGGAAGGCATCAGCCGAAGCTGAGCAGCCTCCGTAGTAAAAACCCACTGGGCAAAACGTTTCAGATTCTTGCGCCTATTCATAATTCTAATCAATGCGTGTGGCAAAATAAAGAGAGAGTCTCTCGGCTCGAGGCATTACCGCAACCCGTCGTGACGTGACGTGACGAGGCGTGGCGAGGCGAGCGGCGGCGTCGTCGGAGGAGGAGCGCGCGTGTGTCCAGCTCCTATTCCCTCCTATTCTTTTCTCTTTTACAAGGATTGTGAAAACCTCCCCTTATAAGCTGCTCCAACTCTCCTTCAACTAGCAATGTGAGACTAAAGTTTTTGTCCCACCCCTTGCCTTGCATGAATGGGCCAAGTGGGCCTCTAGGATTTATTAGGAATTTCTGGAATATTAAATGTGCTGATCAAATCTAGGCCAAAATTTCAACAATCCTCCACCAGATCCCAAAGGCACACGAAATTTGTCTTTGGTTCCAAAACATTGTTTTATATACCGATGTTTCAGTGGAGACTGTGAAGTTGAACTTTCACCTAGAACTCTATGCTACACTAGTAAGCAACTTGGACAGTGGACTGCGCATTGAACTGCAAGTTTTCTGCGAATCTAGTTTCACACAAAGCCTTGACCAATACTAGGCTGCCACAGGACTTCCCCGCGGGTGGAGCTTATGCGTCATACTCCTTGACCTTTCATGAGCTTATTAGAGAGCACCCAACTCTCATGGACTGCGACGTTTGACAGTCAGACTCATATAGGTGTCTTCTTCAAAAGATGTTCTGCAGGACAACATCTCTGCTTAAATAAGCCACTTAGAACACATTAAGATAAACATCAACCTGTCTTGCAGAGTAGGAGAGTATTGCATCTTCATGGAGTGGTATAAAAGGTAGGGATACTCTCCTCTCAGTTGATCAACAGCTTGTCTCCCAAATCTAATTCACGGGATCTCCGATCACATAGAGTGGGTTGCCATAGTGAACAACTTATATTGTGGGTCTCATACCCATCTCCTTCGATGCATTATCTATCACGTTACGCGATAGGCCCTTTGTGAAGGGGTCTGCCAAATTTTTAGACGTATGGATATAATCCAATGCAATAACTCCGGAGTTTCTCATTTTTCTGACAGATTTTAGTCTCCTATTCACATGCCTTGATGACTTCATATTGTCCTTAGAACTGTTTACTTTGATTATCACAGTTTGATTATCACGGTACATCGGGATAGCGGGTATAGGTTTTTCAACCACAGGTAAATCCATCAAGAGTTGTCTCAGCCACTCTGCTTCAACAGTGGCTGTGTCCAATGCTGTGAGTTCTACTTCCATAGTTGACCTCGTTAAGATGGTCTGCTTGCAAGACTTCCAAGAAACAGCGCCACCACCAAGTGTAAATACATATCCACTCGTGGCCTTTATCTCATCAGCGTCAGATATCCAATTTGAATCACTATAACCCTCAAGTACCCTTGGGTACCCAGAATAGTGAATCCCATGGCTCGCAGTGCCTTTCAAATAGCGCATGATTCTCTCAAGAGCGCGCCAATGATCATCGCCCGGATTTGAAACAAATCGGCTAAGTTTGCTCACAGCATACGCGATGTCAGGCCTCGTAGCGCTAGTTAAATACATAAGCGAGCCAATAATCTGAGAGTATCTAAGTTGATCCTTTGCAATTCTTCTGTTTCTACGAAGTAGCACACTAGGATCATATGTAGTTGGTGAAGGTTTGCAGTCGCTATACCCAAAACGACTCAAGATCTTCTCCACATAGTGAGATTGAAGCAGTGTTATCCCACCATTGTCATCTCTCAGTAACTTGATGTTAAGCATAACATCAGCCACTCCTAGATCTTTCATCTCAAAACAGTGAGATAGGAAAATCTTGACCTCTTCAATCACTTTGAGGTTAGTTCCAAAGATTAGTATATCATCAACATACAAACAAAGAATGACTCCTTCGCCCCCACCATGGCGATAGTACACGCATTTGTCAGCTTCATTTACAGCAAAACCTGCAGTAGTCAAAGTTCTTTCAAACTTCTCATGCCACTGCTTCGGCGCTTGTTTAAGGCCATATAAAGATTTTAGCAATTTGCACAACTTTCCTTCCTGACCATTTACCACAAATCCATCTTGCTGGTCCATGTAAATTTCCTCTTCCAACTCTCCATTTAGGAAAGCGGTCTTAACATCCATTTGATGAACGAGAAGACCATGTGAAGCAGCCAGCGAAAGTAGTACTCGAATGGTGGTAAGGCGTGCTACATGTGAGTAAGTATCAAAGAAATCTTCACCTTCCTTTTGAGTATATCCCATGGCCACAAGCCGTGCCTTGTACTTCTCAATAGTACCATCAGGCCTGAGCTTCTTCTTGAACACCCGCTTGCATCCTACAGGTTTGCACCCGTAAGGACGATCAGTGATTTCCCAAGTTCCATTAGCCAAAATGGAATACATTTCACTACGGACGGCTTCCTTCCAGTAGTCAGCATCTGGAGATGCATAGGCCTCTGAAATAGAACTGGGAGTATCATCCACGAGATATACAATGAAATCATCACCAAAGGACTTTGCAGTCCTCTGTCTCTTGCTTCTTTTAAGAGTTTCATTATTGTCCTCCATAGGATTTTCACCGTGTTCCATCGAAATGGTAGGTTCAGGAGAAGGGACTAATTCTTGACTTGATGAATTAGGCATCTCCTGATGTGATGAGGTAGACATATCCTTCATAGGAAAAATGTCCTCAAAGAAAGTCGCATCATTTGACCCCATAATTGTACCAACACGCATATCAGACACATCGGATTTTATGACCAAGAATCTATAGCCAATGCTATGAAAAGCATATCCCGGAAAAACACAATCCACGGTGTTTGGTCCAACCTTGCGCTTCTTAGGGAATGAAATATTGACTAACGCCAAACAACCCCAAGGTCGTAGGTAAGAGAGTTTTAATCTTTTCTTCTCCCATTTCTCAAATGGCGTTATCTCTTTGTCTTTTGTAGGAACTCGGTTTAGGACATGACATGCAGTCATAATAGCCTCCCCCCACCATGCCTTGGAAAGGTCCGATGTATCTAACATGGCGTTAACCAAATCTGTTAGAGTACGCTTCTTTCTTTCAGCCACCCCATTTGACTAAGGTGAATAGGGAGGCGTCTTCTCATACTTTATACCATGTTCCGCACAAAACGAATCAAACTCGTTGGAAAAGTACTCTCCACCCCTATCAGACCTTAGCCTCTTAATCTTTCGATCAAGTTAGTTTTCTGCTCCAGCTTTATAGATCTTGAAGAAACTCAAAGCTTCATCTTTTGATTTAAGAAGATACACATGACAATATCTGGTAGAGTCATCAATTAACGTCATGAAGTATTTCTTTCCACCTTTTGTTAACACACAATTCATTTCACAGAGATCAGAACGTATGAGCTCTAGTGGTGCCAGATTTCTCGCCTCTGCAGTTTTATGGGACTTGCGAGGTTGCTTTGCTTGCACACACACTCGGCGCTTAGAACCCTTAATAGGTGTGAAGTGGGGAATTAAGCTCAATTTGGATAGTCGTGTCATGCAGCTAAAACTGATGTGACAAAGACGTGAATGCCATAAATTTGATTCATTGTTGCAAACATGATTTACAACATTATTACAGACATCGGTCAAAGATAAGCGAAACAAACCACCACATTCATATCCTTTACCAACAAAGGTTCCAAACTTGGACACTACAAATTTATTCGACTCAAAGACAAGCTTGTAGCCATCTCTACACAGAAGAGAACCGCTAACAAGATTATTATTTATAGAGGGCACATAATTCACGTTCTTCAGTCGTACAGTCTTCCCCGAAGAGAACTTCAGATCAACCGTACCAACACCGCGAACAGAAGCATGTGAGCCGTTGCCCATCAGCACGGAAGAAGTTCCTACTGCCTGATAAGAAGAGAACATGGAAATATCAGAACATACATGTACATTGGCGCCCGTATCAATCCACCAATCAGGAGAATGACATACTGAAAGAACAGTAGGAAATATACCGTACCCCGCGTCCTTCATCTCAGTATCACCAATGACAACATTGACGGTCTTGCCGCCTTCCCCATGTTGACGCTTGTCAAAGCGATTCGGGCAGTTGGGAGCCCAGTGTCCAGGATCACCGCAAACATGGCAGACTCCTTTCTTCTTCTCATATTTCTTCTTAAAGTTGGTAGAATGTGATGTCTTGTTCTTCACATCAAACTTTCCTTTACCCTCAAACTTGTTCTTGTTCCTGAACTTGTGGGTTTGGAAGTTTTTCTTCTATACCAAGTTGGCACTAGAACTTCCATGGACACCTCGAGCACGTGTGTCCTTTGCTCTTGCCTTTTCTTCGATATCGAAAGTCCCAATGAGATTCGAGAAAGAAAACTCCTATCTCTTGTGCTTCAGAGACGTAGCAAAGCTCCTCCATGAGGCAGGAAGTTTGGCAATGATGCCTCCGGCAATAAACTTATCCGGTAACACACAAGTGAAGTGCTCAACTTCTTTGGCGAGTGACTGAATCTCATGAGCTTGCTCAACAACGGAGCGCTCATCAGTCATCCTGTAGTCATAGAATTGCTCCATGACATACAGTTCAGTGCCATCATCTGAGGTACCAAATTTTGCCTCAAGTGCATCCCACATATCCTTGCCATTGTCAAATGACGCATAAGCATCAACAATGTTATCTCCAAGAACACTGATCAGAGCAAGCTTAAAGAGGGTATTCATTTTCTCATAGTTTGCCTCCTGTTGAGGGTCGAGATCACCCGTAGGCTTGCCAAGAGTGGCGTCATAGCAGTTCATGGATTGGAACCAGAGAACTGCTCTCACGCGCCATCTCTTATAATTGGCGCCCTCAAACACAGGTGGCCTCATAGACGCAGCAAAACCAGTTGGGGTAAATTGCCTATAATAAGGTTTTTGGATTGTTGGAAATATGAGTAATTTACCACTTAATTTAATTAATAGAAACAGTAGGTAAAGCAAAACTACAATTGCAATAGTCAAACTAGTCATTTGAATTTTCAGAGAGTAGATAAAAGGCATGCATAGTTTAATCATCTGAATTTCCAGAGAGTAGGCTAAAGGTATGCATAGTCTAGAATCCGGGAAAAACAAATCTACTCCAAATGGTAGAACTAGGAACTCTAGGAGGATCTGAAACATGAGAATGAACAGAGAAGACATGAGCACATACTGGACAGGAACTGGTGCAGCAGCGGGGCTGTTGTTGACGTTGTCGCCCATATCGTCGAAGAGATCGTCGACTTCCGGGAAGAAGTCGTCATTCGGGAAGATGTCGTTGTCGTCCGTGATGAAGAAGCCAGTAGTCGCGCAGAGCGCTTCCCAAAAACCTTATCGCCCTTCTCCCGTACATGACTCAAAGTAGCGCAGTTTCGGAGGCCTACTGTCCCGACCGGCGGTGCACGCCGCAGGCCAGGATGGGGAAGACTTGAGCGGTGGCGCAAGGCTCTGGAAACGAGAAGGCAGTGTATCTGTTGTGCGTATCTCTGGAGAGGAGCGACCTCTGTTTTTATAGGCACAGAGCAGGAGCTGAACAGGCCACGCGAGAAGATGAAACGAAGAGTCGAGAAGGCATTAGCCGAAGCTGAGCAGCCTCCGTAATAAAAACCCACTGGGCAAAATGTTTCAGATTCTTGCGTCTATTCATAATTCTAATTCATGCGTGTGGCAAAATAAAAAGAGAGAGGCTCTCGGCTCGAGGCATTCCCGCAACCCGCGTCGCGTCGCGTCGTGGGTGACGAGGCGTGGCGAGGCGAGCGGCGTCGTCGGAGGAGGAGCGCGCGTGTGTCCAGCTCCTATTCCCTCATATTCTTTTCTCTTTTACAAGGAGTGTGAAAACCTCCCCTTATAAGCTGCCCCAACTCTCCTTCAGCTAGCAATGTGGGACTAAATTTTGTCCCACCCCTTTCCTTGCATGAATGGGCTAAGTGGGCCTCTAGGATTTATTAGGAATTTCTGGAATATTAAATGGGCTGGTCAAATCTGGGCCAAAATTCCAACACTTTTGGGGGACAATGAGCTCACCAACGATTTGTTTCGTGTTCCTTGCCGCGAGGAACATGCGTCTTTTTTTTTTACGAGAAAATTCCTGATCTATTATAGAAATTCCCAAGTATAAAATATTCCAAACATAATTAGGGTTATATCGAGATTTTTATTTTTTGACCACCTAATGACCTGTCGCCAGAGCCGGCCTCACATTGTTGATGATAGTCGGAAAGTCTTCGTGCACGGGACCCCAAGAACTAGCACTCCAGAGCCAGAGTCGTCACAATTAAAACTTTGAATTGATCCAAATTTCGGACACAAAAAATGTAACACGCGTAGAATGAATGAGATCCACCACTCCGTAAGAGCAGCGATCAAACAATTTCTCGCCATCCTCAACGCCACCGGGGAAATTGCCGCCAACGAGGTGGATGAAGATGCGAGAATAACTTATTCTTGTCCCGCACAGCGCCGCCATAGCCACCATCCACCATTACGCCGCCGACGGTTGACCTGTGACTAACTTTAGGGACATTATTATAGCGCCAAGCGCAAGTCCGAAGTCCCCACCGCCTCCGCCGCTAGAGAGCCGTACAGAGGAGGAGGGGACCCATAAATTTCTAGTCAGAGGGAACGGAGACGATGCAAAACCCTAGCCGTCGCACTTATCCTTTTTTCACGGGAACAGGCGTAGGTGTTCAAAGTCCACATATGCTAGTCCCTTCTCTTAGGCCAAGTGTGCGTGTGTATGTATGACGGCGTTCTCTATTAATTCCCGGACTATTCCTCCGCATCCTTCAAACATGAGCATACACATATACTACTTGTCTCTGACTTGCAGTTTGCTCCAATTGCACGTACAGACAATTTAGGCAGGTGGCATGGCAAACCTGCGAAATGTGCGCGAAAATGACGTCCGTAGAATTATATGTATTCGAACCAAATTTTCTTTTCCGGATAACTTCTCCCACGCACTGAACCATTGTTCGATGCTGGCGCGACCCATCCATAGGTTTTAACAAGTCCAATCTACCTAGTCTCACAAGATATCGTGTAAAAAAGGAGTGTGTGTGTGTGCTCTTGGATTCACCTCTGATTTTGTCGTCACAATAATGTAAAAAAGGATGTGAACATAAATCAACCTAAGACAAAAAGGAGTACTACTGATTCAATGTATCAACGTGAATGCAATAACTAATCAAATCCTTTACCAAATTGAGCAGCCATGCATATCCGTAGGCGGTAGGCAGAAGACATCAACACAACAGCCGTCAGATAGACAGGCGACCAATAATAATTCTCTGCTATCAGCACTAGACGTGAGAACATCTGGAGCGGCGAATGTTCGTACCTACCCTATCCTCGTCCACGCCGCGTCGGATAGGAGACCAGAGATCGAATTTGCCACCAGCCACGACGAGATCGATCCTTCCAAGACTGCACATTTCTTGCCTGTCAGTAACATCCTATACCAATTTTGACTACCTCTTTCAAGAAATTAATCATAGTCTAATCATGCTGATCAATTACCACGTCTCTTAGTTCTCAAAAAAAAAATACATACCACGTCTCTTGCCTGACAACAAAATCGGCTAGATTAAAAACCAGTCCACCATTACACGCACTAATAACTCGTGACCAACAAGCCACCCACTAATCCGGGAGCGACTAAGGGTATGTACAACAGTTTTCTTTTGTTTTGATAATGGACTTTATTACTTCATAGTTAGTATTACACCCGGCTTCTGCATAACAAGATGCACATGGCCGAAAAAACGAAAATAAAAGTAACATAAAACAAAGAGGTGACATGCCGATTACAATCAAGGATGAATCAAATTGTCGCCTAAGTGGCAGCGATCTATAGATCAAGCGGCCATCCATGTTGGATAAAAATATCATTCGCCACTTTTTCCAGCCGTGCACACGTCTCCGTAAAAAGGTCCCGATACTCCACCCGCTGTAATATGCACTACGAACGGATAATACCTGTGCAAAGGAATAGAACCTGCAAACGAGAGAAATTTTTATCATTAAAAATCTTGTCATTCCTACACAGCCAGAGCGACCATATAACGGCTAACGCTCCTACCCTAAAAATAGTTTTAAGCTTTTTATCGGTTCCATTCAACCAATTGTCAAATATATTTGCAATGGATGTTGGAGGATATAGATTCGAAGCCATTTGGATAGCTGACCATATAGAACGAGCAAAAACGCACTCAAAGAATAAGTGTGTTATAGTCTCATCCATAGAATATGAAACACGCTTTGTACTCCAATGCCAGTTACGCTTGACAAGATTATCTTTATTTAATATGACACCCCTACGGAGGTACCATGCAAATATTTTCATCTTCAGAGGTACCTTCATGCGCCATATTTTGTTATTATTATCGACATGCACTCCAGAATGGACCAGTGCTCTAAACAAGGAATCAACTGAGAATTTAACATTCTTAGTTAAACTCCAACGATACTCGTCGGAGCCCTGTGTTAGTTGGATCGAAGCCAATCTAGCCATTAGAGCATTCCAAGATTGTAATCTCGGTCCAACAACATCCCGTCTGAACGTCATATTCGGTGTATATATTTGCATTACCGTAGCTAACGTATCCCCTTTATGACGGAAAATATTTTATAGGGCTGGATACTGTTCTCGGAGGGTGGCATTTCCTAACCATTTATCCTCCCAAAACCGTATTTGGGATTCATCTTTTATGTTAAATACCCCATAGCGAAAGAAATGTTTCTTAGACGTCATTAGGCCAGCCCAAAAATGAGAATCACCTGGTTCCCAAGTAACCTGTGAAAGCGATTTTGTGCTGATGTATTTTCTCATGAGAAGGGTTTGCCAAACACCATTTTCTGTAAGCAACTTAAATAACCATTTACTTAGGAGAGCTAAATTTTTGACTTGAAGGTCATGAATCCCCAACCCTCCCTGATCTTTGGGTCGGCACACCACATCCCATCTTGTCGGTCGATATTTCTTATTTTCACTATCCCCTTACCAAAAAAATCTCGATCTGAAGTAGTCTAACTTCTTCAAGACTCCTTTAGGTATCTGGAAGAATTATATCATACAGTAGCATATTTGTCAGGACTGAGTTTATGAGGACCAATCTTCCACCTAGGGATAGTAAT
The DNA here is from genome assembly GCA_028641055.1 of Alopecurus myosuroides. Taxonomy (NCBI): domain Eukaryota; kingdom Viridiplantae; phylum Streptophyta; class Magnoliopsida; order Poales; family Poaceae; genus Alopecurus; species Alopecurus myosuroides. Next base: position 335,201,610 of record CM054062.1, read on the forward strand.
TTTCCTTTTCAACTTACCAGCCTTTTCTGCAGTCGATCTTCAACATATTTACATTCTACATTAGTCAGTCTCCTATAAAGTATTGGTATACCCAAATACTGTATAGGAAACTGACCTTGCTCACATCCAAAAAGATCGAAATATTGAGCAATTGCTTCATGGGCTTCGCCAAAGCAAAACAACTCACTTTTATGGAAACTGATTTTTAATAGATAATTGCTCGAACGCTGAACTAACTTCAGATTTGTCGCTTTCTCTAGATCATGTTCCATAAAGAGAATTGTATTGTCTCCATATTGAAGAATAGATAGACCCCCATCAACAAGGTGAGGAACCAATCCTTCAATTAGGCCATTTTCTTTAGCTCGTTCAATAATGATCACTAACATATCAGCCACAATATTAAAAAGTATGGGCGATAATGCATCACCTTGCCTCAATCCTTTTTTAATCTGGAAGTATTTTCCAACCTCATCATTGATTTTGGCAGCAATACTACCACCAGACACAAAACTACAGATCATGGCACACCACTCCTCCGATAAACCTTTCATTCTCAGAGTTTGTTGGAGGAACGACCAATTAACTTTATCATAGGCCTTTTCATAGTCAATTTTAAAAAGTACACCATTTAGCTTCTTGGTATGCATCTCATGGACAATCTCGTGTAAAACCACGACCCCATCTAGGATATTTCTACCCTTCATAAAAGCAGTTTGTGTAGGTTTCACCACATGATCGGCCACCGCATTCAGCCTAATGGTTGCCACTTCTGTAAAGATTTTGAAACTAACATTTAGGAGGCAGATAGGTCTATATTACTGTATCCTTTCCGCATCCAAAATCTTAGGCAGCAAAATGATTTCCCCGAAGTTTAGGCGAAACAGACCCGCATGCAAGCATCCAAACAATTCTAGTAAATCATCCTTGATGACCTCTCAGGAATGTTGGTAAAACTCTGCCGGAAAACCATCCGGACTTGACGCCTTATTATGTTCCATCAAAAAGACTGCCTTCCTAATCTCCTCTTCAGTGAAGGGAGTATTAAGGAAATTATTCTCCTAAGTGGAAACTTGGGGGATATCATCTGTTCGCGACTCATCCATGCATACATTAGTATCCATCGAAGCCCCAAACAGACCTTTATAGAACTTTGTTATATAGGCCTTAAGCTGATCCTGTCCTTCGATCAAGCCCTCATCCTGTATAAGAGAATGAATCCGCTTCTTTCTATGTCGCCCATTAGCAACATTATGAAAACAGCGGGTATTCGAATCTCCTTCCAGAATAAATTTAGCCTTTGATCTCTGTTACCATTTGATCTCTTCCTCACGCAACAAAGAGGCTACTTTCGCATTGGATTGGCTTTTTAGCTCAATTTCCTTCGGAGTTAAAAGCCTTATATCTGCGATGAGGTCAAGTTCATCAATAATGGAACACATGCGCTCTTTTTTTTAGGTTTCCAGCTATTTGTCTAGCCCAACCACGAAGATATCTACGCACAGTGTGCATTTTAATATTTCATCTTTCGATCGGGGTATTCGCCACCACTGGTTTAGCCCATTCATTATTTACTAGTTCATCAAAACCATCCCGAAACAACCATCCTAGTTCAAATTTGAACTGAGGCTGTGTGGTTGGTTTCAAAGTACCAGTAGAAAGTAGAATGGATGCATGATCCGATAGAGACTCAATACGTTTTAGATCTCGTACTGTGACCAATGAGTATTTATCTTCCCAATCAGTGCTCATAAGTACTCGATCCAGTTTTTCGTATGTCGGCTCTGGGAGACTGTTCGCCCAGGTGAACTGTCTCCCAGTCATGTGAACCTCTCTCAAATCTAAGGTGTCAATGACAGCGTTAAATAAGAAAGGGTAATGTTTATCGAATCTCCCTTTGCTTTTCTCATGTGGAAATCTTAGCATATTAAAATCCCCACCTATTAAAATAGGATACGTGTTCTCATTAGCCAGATTCACCAATTCGCGTAGTAAAGCTGCTTTATGTTCTTCTTGGGCAGCACCATACACAGCAACCAAACTCCACATGAAATTATCAGCTCTGTTCCGGATACGTGCTTTAATATGAAAGTCACCATCCGTCACTGCCAATACATCAATAGAGTCTGATTTGACGCCTAGTAAAATGCCGCCAGATCTTCCACGAGGAGGGATTGAATGCCAAGTGAAATCTACACCTCCTGAAGGCGGTCCAACACACTCGGCGTAAAATCCCTTCTACCCGTTTCAGAAATAGCCACAAACTCCAACCTATGATCCCTCACATACTGAGCAATATTCAAATGTTTAGCCAAGTCACCAAGACCTCTGCTATTAGTGAAAATGCCGTTCATTGGGAAACAGATGGATTTTTAGAACCTTTCTCGCTTTTGCGAGCTAACTTATTCCTCTTGTCCTTGGCAGATTTGGATTTTCGGCCTGAGGCATACAGATCATGTAAAGATCCTAGCCCGTCCTCATCCATCCTCACCTCCGTCACCTCACCCACCAAATGTGATAGAAGTTGTCCATCAACCGTGGCATTCGCTTCCTCATCATCTAAGGACGAGATGACCGGCTTAGAAGAACCACATGGGGATACCCGAAGGCGATCAAACTCCACGTGTTTCAATACATTAGCCGAGACATTAATTTCGTTCTCAGTTCTACCAATATTAACTCTTATATTAGATAAGCTAGATGATAATTTAGAAGTAGAATATGATAAAAAAGAGCTAGTACCAGAAGACGTACCTACGCCAGGAGAAGAAAATACCGCTGCTTTATGGCGCATCGCCTTGGCCAGCTCATCTTCATCTGTAGCCGATGAGCCATCCGCCGCCACAGGGTGTCGAGCACTACGACGAATCGTCACATTGTGCGGCCCCGTGGCTTTTAGTACTGTGGAAGAGGGAGGTGGTGGCGAAGATGCCCCCTCGACCACAGTGGACGCCGACACCGAAAGCTGCACCGGGGTCGTCGTCTCCGTCCCAGTCGACCGCCCAGACCCGCCGGGCACGGATACAGCCACCGAGCCCACAACTCGTCATGGGCTGCCAGGGTGGGCCGTCGCCGGGCCGGGCAAGGTTGCCCCCTAAGCGGAGGTGGACACCTCGACGCTCAGAGCGCTCCCAGCGTGCTCTGCAGCTCCGCATGCTGCCCGCATGGGCCGAACTCCGGCTTGGGCGTGCATGGGACGCCCGCCAGCTCCTCTTGGTGAGGTGTGCACGGCCTGAGCGGCACCATGATGCTCATCGCTCGGAGGTGCATGCAGCCCCCTTTTCGCCAACTGCATGGCGGGCCGGCCCACGACGGATGCATGCGACACCGCATGTTGCTGCTGAATACTGCCTGCCGGTGCAACATCATCAAGCAAGCTCATGTCCACCGCATCGTCGAACTTCCCCATCAGCCCATTGCCGCCCTCCTTCCTCGGAGGAAGCTGCCTCGGAACCAACAGGGAGTTTCTCAACACCACATCAGCCACACTCCTCCCCCAGACAAATTAAACTAGCGAACAATTTCCTTTCCCCGGGGAGTCTTAGGATTAGGATTCATAGGAGTAACTGCTACACCACTCAGCAGAATTGACCCAAAAGAACGGCACAAAATCTGGTTCAGGTACATAATCTAAGATAAGACATTGTACATGCTCTAAATTGACTAGTAGCTGCCGGTGCCGGTGTCCGCGCTGGTTGTTGCTGGTAGACCCCCGCGCCTGAAGGGTACGTTGCATAGAAAACAAAAAAAATTCCTACGCGCGATAAACCCGAATGGCCAAGATCTAATCTATGAGATGAAAGGCAACAGGGAGAAAGAGAGTCTTGAGATAACATACCCTCGAAGACTCAAAGTGGTACGATATAAAATCTCGTTGTTGGCGTAGTCGTACTCACGCCGATCCCGAGCAAGAAGAAGTGCACCGCAATCCGGCGGTGCCTCCGTAATCGGTCACACGTTCAGCTCGATGAAGACTTCCGTCCCTCGATCCAGCGGATTGCGGAAGTAGAGGATTCCCCGGAATTCCAGCAGCACGACGGCGTGGTGGTGGTGAAGAATCCCGCGGTCAGGGTTTCGCCAAGCCGGAGACCATGGAATGGAGCAGCGGGTGGAAGGGAAAAGAAGTGGGCAAGTGTGTGAAGAAGAGGGAGCCCCCACCCTCCTTTTACAGGGGAGGGGGAGGCAGCCCAAAGGGGGAGTGCGGCCAGCCATGGGTGCCCCCACCCCTTCCTCTCTTCATGTGAGTGGAAGCCCCACTCACACCCACTCAAAATTCCTTAATTTCCCACTTAGAAATCCAAAGATTTTTCTTTAATAAATAAATAAAACATTTTTATTTATTTATTTATATTTGTTAATTCCATTAACAAACATTTGCATGCAGAACCTCGAACCATTTGTTAATTAAAACCTCTTGAACTATTTCAATTTTCCCTGAAACAATTTCGGAGCTGTCCAAAATATTCTTCGGTATTCCGTATCCTCTCTAACGCTTCACCGAACCTTAAGTGTGTCGCCCTACGGTTCGCGAATATTACAGACATCATCGAGACTCCTCTCCGATCAATAATCAACAGCGGGATCTGGAGATCCGTGATGACTCCTATAAATTCAACGATGACTCTCGTGATCGTGTGAACCTTTCAACGTCGTAACAATTTCCCTTTGTCTCGTGATATATTACTTGTCCAAGATCCTATCATCGGTATCCACCATACCTTGTTCGATCTCGTTATCCCACAAGTACTCTTTTCTCGTTCCCGTGATATAACATCCTTGTGATCATATCACTTGCTTGCAAGCGGTGTCGATGTGATATCACCGAGAGGGCCCTGAGTATATCTATCCGTCATATTGGATGGACAAATCCCATTCTTGATCCATGAGCTTCAACTAACACTTTCCGAATATCTAATGCCACCTTTATAGTCACCCTGTTACGGTGTGACGTTTGATGTCATCAAAGTATTCTTTCGGTATTAGTGATTAACATGATCTCATGGTCTAAGGAACAATGTTACTCCGAATGTAAGACATAACAACAAAACTAAATGACTTGATCGTATTGTTATACTTAGTTAGGGTTTAACTTCATCATGTCATTCTCCTAATGACATGACCCCGTTATTAACAACATCCAATGTCTATGATCAGGAAACCTTGATCATCTATTAATCAACGAGCTAGTTAAAAGAGAGGCTTCACTAGGAACGTTGGTTTGTTTATTAATCACACATGTATTAATGTTTCCGGTTAATATAATTCTAGCATGAGAAATAAACATCTATCATAAACAAGGAATAAAATAATAAAGACTTTATTATTGCCTATCGGACATATTCTCTTCAGTCTCCCACTTGCACTAGGGGCATTAATCTATATTACATAGTGATGAATCTAACACCCATTGAGTTCTGGTGTTGATCATGTTTTGCCCTTGAGAGAGGTTTAGTCAACGGATCTGCCACATTCAGATCCGTATGTACTTTGCAAATCTTCACATCCCCATCTGCGACATGTTCACGTATGGAGTGAAAACGACGCTTGATATGTTTGGAATTCTTGTGAGACCTTGGCTCCTTAGCATTGGCTATGGCACCATTGTTGTCACAATAGATAACCATTGGATCCAACGCACTCGGAACCACGCCTGGTTTGGATATGAACTTCTTCATCCAAACTGCTTCCTGTGTTGCCTCCGAGGCAGCAACATATTCGGCTTCTGTTGATGATCTCGCCACCATGGATTGCTTGGAACTCCTCCAGCTTATTGCTCCTCCATTCATAACAAATACGTACCCGGACTGTAACTGAGAGTCATCCGGATCAGTGTTGAAGCTAGCATCGACGTAACATGTTGCGACGAGCTCTTCTTCACCGCCATATACGAGAAAAATATCCATAGTTCTTCTCAAGTACTTAAAGATATTTTGACCGTCATCCAGTGTTCCAAACCTGGATCGGATTGGTACCTACTAGTCAAACTAATAGCATGTGCTACATACGGTCTTGTACATAGCATATCATACATGATAGAACCTATGGCTGAACCATAGGGAGTCTTATTCATCTTTTCTCTATCTTCTGCTGTAGCTGGACATTGAGTCTTACTCAATGTTTTGCATTGCAACATAGGTAAGAACCCCTTCCTACTATCTTCCATTCTGAAATTCTTCATAATCTTGTCAAGGTATGTACTTTGCGAAAGTCCACTTAAGCGTCTTGATATATCCCTGTAGATTTTGATGCCTAATATATAAGCTGCTTCACCGAGGTCTTTCATCGAAAAACTACTGTTCAAATAACCTTTTACGCTTTTTAAAAGTTCTATATCATTTCCAATCAACAATATGTCATCCACATATAGTACTAGAAATGCTACAGAGCTCCCACTGACTTTCTTGTAAATACAAGCTTCTCCGTATGTTTGGACAAATCCAAACCCTTTGATCACCTTATCAAAACGGAGGTTCCAACTCCGGGATGCTTGCTTCAGTCCATAAATGGAACGCTGAAGCTTACACACCTTGTCAGCATCCTTAGGATCAACAAAACCTTTGGGTTGCATCATATACTACTCTTCCTCAATGTCACCATTAAGGAACGCCGTTTTGACATCCATCTGCCAGATTTCATAATCGAAAAATGCAGCAACTGCTAACATAATCCTAACTGACTTAAGCATCACTACTGGTGAGAAAGTCTCATCATAGTCAACTCCTTGAATTTGTCGGAAACCTTTTGTGACAAGTCGAGCTTTATAGACGGTCACATTACCATCAGCGTCAGTTTTCCTTTTAAAGATCCATTTGTTCTCAACGGCCTTGTGGTCATTGGGTAAGTCCACTAAAGTCCAAACTTGGTTTTCGTACATGGATCCTATTTCGGATTTCATGGCTTCAAGACATTTGTTGGAATCTGGGCTCATCATCGCTTCATCATACGTCGCAGGGTCATCACCTCCATCTACCATGAAGTTTAATACGGGATCGCCGTACAGTTCAGGAGCTGTACGTTCCCTAGTTGACCTGCGAGGTGCAGCAGTTCCCTCTTCTGGAGTTTCATGATTTTGATCATTAGCTCTCTCTTCAACTGACGGGGTCGGCACTGGAACAACTTTCGGCGCTGCGCTACTCGCCATTCCAAGAAGAGCAGGTTCAATAACCTCGTCGAGTTCTACCTTCCTAATATTCACATCTTTCGAGAGAAACTCCTTCTCCAAAAAGGATCCATTCTTGGCAACGAAAATCTTGCCTTCGGATCTGTGATAGAAGGTGTACCCTATTGTTTCTTTAGGGTATCCTATGAAGACGCATTTTTTCGCTTTGGGTTCGAGTTTATCAGGTTGAAGCTTCTTCACATAAACATCGCATCCCCAAACTTTTAGAAATGACAGCTTAGGTTTGTTTCCAAACCATAATTCATACGGTGTCGTTTCAACGGATTTAGATGGTGCCCTATTTAAAGTGAATGCAGCGGTCTCTAGTGCATAACCCCAAAACGATAGTGGCAAATCTGTAAGAGACATCATAGATCAAACCATATCCAATAAAGTACGATTACGATGTTCGGAAACACCATTACGTTGTGGTGTTCCGGCAGGTGTGAGTTGTGAAACTATTCCACATTGTTTCATATGCATGCCAAACTCGTAACTTAGATATTCACCTCCACGATCAGACCATAGAAATTTAATCTTTCTGTTACGATGATATTCAACTTCACACTGAAATTCTTTGAACTTTTCAAACGTCTCAGATTTGTGTTTTATTAAGTAAATATACCCATATCTACTCAAATCATCTGTGAAAGTGACAAAATAACGATATCCACCGTGCGCCGATACACTCATTGGTCCACACACATCAGTATGTATGATTTCCAGTAAGTCTGTCGCCCGTTCCATGGTTCCAGAAAACGGGGTTCTAGTCATCTTGCCCATAAGGCATGATTCACATGTTTCAAATGATTCATAATGAAGTGATTCTAAGAGTCCATCAAAATGGAGCTTCTTCATGCGTTTAACACCAATATGACCTAAGCATCAATGCCACATGTAAGTAGCAATATCATCATTTAACTTAATTCTTTTGGCATTCATATTATGAATATGTGTATCAATACTATCAAGATTCAAAAGAAATAAACCATTCTTCTCAGGTGCATGACCATAAAAGATATTATTCATATAAATTGAACAACCATTGTTCTCAGACTTAAAGGAATAACCATCCCGCATCAAGCAAGATCCAGAAACGATATTCATGCTTAATGCAGGCACCAAATAACAATTATTGAGGTTTATAACTAATCTCGATGGTAGACGTAGAGGCAGCGTCCCGACGGCGATCACATCAACTCTTGATCCATTGCCGACGCGCATCGTCACCTCATCCTTTGCTAGTGGTCGCTTATTCCGCAGCTCATGTTTCGAGTTACATATGTGAGAAACCGAACCAGCATCAAATACCCAGGTGCTACTGCGAGTACTAGTAAGGTACACATCAATAACAAGTATATCATATATACCTTTGTTCACTTTGCCGGCCTTCTTATCTGCCAGATACTTGGGGCAATTGCGCTTCCAGTGGCCAGTACCCTTGCATTAAAAGCACTCAGTCCCAGGTTAGGGCCATGCCTGGTTTTCTTCTCGGTAGCAGCAACAGATTTGCCACCCTTCTTGAAGTTTACCCTTGGCTTGCCTTTCTTGAAACTAGTGGTCTTATTGATCATGAACACTTGATGTTCTTTCTTGATCTCCACTTCAACAGTTTTAAGCATCGAGAGAAGCTCGGGAAGAGACTTCTTCATACTTTGCATATTATAGTTCATCACGAAGTTCTTGTAACTAGGTGGCAGAGATTGGAGAACACGATGTATCCGTAGCTCAATGGGAACCGATATTCCCAAGGCTATGAGCTTATCAGCGTATGCAGACATTTTGAGTACGTGCTCACTAACGGGTATGTTCTCTTCCATCATGCAGCTAAAGAAATTTTCTGAAGCGTCATAACTCTAACTGCGGCATGGGTATCGAAAATCATGTTCAATTCTCCCATTGTGGCATATGCAGTGCTGTTCTCGAAACGTTTTGGCAGCTCTGGTTCTAATCCATAGAGGATGCCGCAGTGAACTATACCGTGGTCTTCTTGTTGAGTCAGATAAACATTTTTATCTTCATCAGAAGCATCATCAGCGGGCTGGTCACCTAGAGGTGCATCAAGCACATAGAGCTTCTTGGAACCGGTGAGGAGAATCCTCAGGTTAAGTTCCCAGTTGGTAAAATTGCTCCCATTGTTCGCTAATTTCTCTTTCTCCATGAACATATTGAAATTGAAGGTAGGTGGTGCCATGATCTACAACATATTTGCAAAGACTATTTAGACTATGTTTATGATAAATTAAGTTTAAGTTAATTCTAAAATTATCACATGAACTCCCACTCAAACAACATCCCTCTTAGTCGTCTTTAGTGATTACACGAACCAAATTCACTACACCGAAACCGATCATCACGTGAGACGGTATAGTTGCAAAGGCGAACATCAACATGTTCATCATATCATCCATATGACTCATGTTTTACCTTTCGGTTACGTGTTCCGAGGCCATGTATGTACATGCTAGGCTCGCCAAGTAGAACCATAGTATTGCGTGTGTTTCAAGGCCATGTCTGTACATGCTAGGCTTGAAAACACCCGTTGTATGCGAACGTTGAGTCTATCACACCCGATCATCACGTGGTGTCTCGAAACGATGAACTTTCTTAACGGTGCATACTTAAGGAAGAACACATTATTATCTTGATATTAAGTGAGAGGGATCATCTTATAATGCTACCGTCGCGATCTAAGCAAAATAAGATGCATAAAATGATAAACATCACATGCATGGATAATGTGATATGATATGGTCCTTCTTGCACTTGATCTCCATCTTGTGCATCATGGCATGATCTCCATCATTCCACCGGCGTGGCACCAAGGTTCGTGGCACCTCCATCTTGATTGTCCATTACAACATATCACATGGATATGATATACAACACGCAGACCATAAAAATAAGACAACCATATGGCTCCAGCCGGTATGTCAATAATTTACAAAAGATATCATCTCATACATAACGTTTGTAATATTGACCATATCACATCACATGCCCTGCAAAAACAAGTTAGACGCCTCTAATTTATTTTTGCATATTTTACGTGGCTTTGGGCTTACGAGGATAGAACCGTTCATACCTACATACAAGAACCACAACGTTGATAAAATATATTTTTAACAACCCTTCGTAGATTAGATCTTAACTATAGTAGGAGAAACCGACACCCGCAAGCCACTTATGCAATACAAGTTGCATGTCAGTTGTGGAACAAGTCTCATGTACGTGGACATGTAAAGTTAGTCCGGGCCGCTTCATCCCACTATGCCACTAAGATCATAAAATACTCAAAGAGGAAAAAACATGATCATCAACGCCCACATACTCCTATGTGTTCTACCCGTACAATTCATCTACGCATAGATCCGGCTCTGATACCACTGGAGGGTACGTTGCATAGAAAACAAAAAAAAATTCCTACGCGCGATAAACCCGAATGGCCAAGATCTAATCTATGAGATGAAAGGCAACGGGGAGAAAGAGAGTCTTGAGATAACATACCCTCGAAGACTCAAAGTGGTACGAGATAAAATCTCGTTGTTGGCGTAGTCGTACTCACGCCGACCCCGAGCGAGAAGAAGTGCACCGCAATCCGGCGGTGCCTCCGTAATCAGTCACACGTTCAGCTCGATGAAGACTTCCGTTCCCTCGATCCAGCGGGTTGCGGAAGTAGAGGATCCCCCGAAATTCCAGCAGCACGACGGCGTGGTGGTGGTGAAGAATCCCACGGTCAGGGCTTCGCCAAGCCGGAGACCATGGAATGGAGCAGCGGGTGGAAGGGAAAAGAAGTGGGCAAGTGTGTGAAGAAGAGGGAGCCCTCACCCTCCTTTTATAGGGGAGGGGGAGGCAGCCCAAAGGGCGGGGTGCGGCCATCCATGGGTGCCCCCACCCCTTCCTCTCTTCATGTGAGTGGAAGCCCCACTCACACCCACTCAAAATTCCTTAATTTCCCACTTAGAAAATCGAAAGGTTTTTCTTTAATAAATAAATAAAACATTTTTATTTATTTATTTATATTTGTTAATTCTATTAACAAACATTTTCATGCAGCACCTCGACCATTTTTTAATTCTATTAACAACCATTCGACGAAAAACCCCTGTAACTATTTCAATTTTCCCCGAAACAATTTCGGAGCTGTCCAAAATATTCTTCGGTATTTCGTATCCTCTCTAACGCTTCATCGAACCTTAAGTGTGTCACCCCTACGGTTTGTGAATATTACAGACATGATCGAGACTCCTCTCCGATCAATAATCAACAGCGGGATCTGCAGATCCGTGATGACTCCTATATATTCAACGATGACTCTCGTGATTGTGTGAACCTTTCAACGTCGTAATGATTTCCCTTTGTCTCGCGATATGTTACTTGTCCGAGATCCGATCATCGGTATCCACCATACCTTGTTCGATCTCGTTATCCGACAAGTACTCTTTTCTCGTTCCCGTGATATAACATCCTTGTGATCATATCACTTGCTTGCAAGCGGTGTCGATGTGATATCACCGAGAGGGCCCTGAGTATATCTATCCGTCATATTGGATGGACAAATCCCATTCTTGATCCATGAGTTTCAACTAACACTTTCCGAATATCTAATGCCACATTTATAGTCACCCTGTTACGGTGTGACGTTTGATGTCATCAAAGTATTCTTTCGGTATTAGTGATTAACATGATCTCATGGTCTAAGGAACAATGTTACTCCGAATGTAGGACATAACAACAAAACTAAATGACTTGTTCGTATTGTTATACTTAGTTAGGGTTTAAGTTAATCATGTCATTCTCCTAATGACATGACCCCATTATTAACAACATCCAATGTCTATGATCAGGAAACCTTGATCATCTATTAATCAACGAGCTAGTTACAAGAGAGGCTTCACTAGAAACGTTGGTTTGTTTATTAATCACACTTGTATTAATGTTTTCGGTTAATGCAATTCTAGCATGAGAAATAAACATCTATCATAAACAAGGAATAACATAATAAACACTTTATTATTGCCTCTCGGGCATATTCCCTTCAGCGCCCGCCCGTCGGCAATGACGACGTCGTAATATCCATTGGCGTACCATGGAGAAGGATATTTTTGTTAGAACCTTCCAGCATCTCCAACGACCGCGGTAAAACGCGCCAGCACACAAAAAACCGTCAATTTGGCACACGTGAGGCAGGGCATGACCTATAGCAGATGCGGGAAAATAGGACGCGCAATTTATTTTACCGCGCGCAGGAAAGATTGAAAAGGCTCTGTTAAAGATGGGGCCGACAAAATCACCGGGACCGGATGTGATACCTGCTTTATTCTACCAATGGCACTAGCTATTTTTGAAGGACGAGGTCTATGGGGCTGTTAGGGGTTTTATCAATGGAGAAGAGATTTCGGATGGTTTTACTGATACAGTTGTTGTGTTGATCCCCAAAGTGAACTCCCCCGAGCTGTTTTCCCAATTTAGGTCTATAAGCTTATGCAATGTTCTCTATAAAATTGCATCGAAGGTGATGACTAATAGATTCAAGACCATCCTTACTATTATGATATCAGAGGAATAGAGTGCCTTTGTGCCGAGGCGGATGATTACAGACAATGTTCTCGTTGCATACGAATGTGTCCACTCTATGAGGTCTAGGAAATGGAAGAAACTTTTTTGTGCAGTGAAGCTCGATATGATGAAGGCCTATGATAGGGTCGAATGGGTCTTCTTAGAGAACATGATGGCAAGAATGGGTTTCACACGTCTATGGATCGAGAGGGTTATGCGGTGTGTGTGCTCGGTGCGGTTTGCGGCGAGGCTAAATGGGGACATATCTGATTCATTTTACCCATCGAGGGGAATCCTTCAGAGAGACCCCCTATCCCCATACCTCTTCCTCTTGTGTGTGGAGGGCTTTTCTATGTTGCTGAAGAAAGCTCAGGAGGACAATATGTTGAGGCCCACGTAGATGACCAGGCCGTTGCGCTGGATGACGACGTCCACGCTGCGGCGGAGCTCGACGGCCTTGGTGTCAAGGTCGGTGCGGCTCATTCGCTCATGTGCCGGACGTGCACCAGTGCACGTAAGAGAGCTGGAGCTTGAGGAGGTATGCGTCGGCGAACTCCTCGAGGCGGTCAGCAGAGGAGCACGGAGGTGAACTGGGCGGCTGGACAACGGCCAACAACACAGCGGTGCTGAGCGTCGTCATGTTCGGGCAGTCACAGATGTGTAGTTATGCCATGTCCATCACCGCCGTCGCGGCCACTAGTGTCGGCGTATCCTCCTGAGTGCTGAGCGGCCTACAGGATGAGTTGCGCTCGTGTCGCTCGAGCTGGTACCCCGATGTTGAAATGCTCTATTAAACAACTGGTCGGACGTGGCATTCGTCGCCAGATCCTGCTGGAACACCAAGAAAGAGAAACTCAAATGGTCCCTAGGCACGGAAGACACAATGACTCCCTCTGATCCATAGAAAATGTCGTTCACAATGGGAGGAAGTAGCAGAAACAAGATTTATGCTCACGGAATCCGGGCCCAAACACATGATTAAAGGGCGCCCATTAGCATGGGAGGCCCACTCTGCTATAATGGCACCCAATAAGATGGGCCGGTCGGTTGATAGAATATTCTACTACCTTCTATATCCATAAAGAAAATTACCACTAGTAGAAAACGGGTTTTTAGTACCGGTTCCAGAGTCCTATTAGTACCGGTTGGACAACCAGTACTAATTAATCGTTACTAAAAGCCTACCAACCTTTAGTACCGGTCTCCTTCACGTGGCCCAGGAGAAGCCCACGGGTCCGTATTCCTTTGGTACCAGTTCCTGTTACGAACCGGTACCAAAGTTTTTTTTTTTCTCTTTTTTCGATTTTTTTCCGGGAAAAAAATCATTTTATTTCCGTTTTATTTATTTTTATTGTTTAACCACTTAACCTCATATTTATTAGTGACCATTCTTAATTTCAGTCTAAGTTACTCCCTTCTACTAACACTTCCCGCAGAGGTCACCCATCGCCACACTACTCCAGCACTAGCACGATTAACTTTGTAGTTTCTTCCCTATAAGCTACCTATAAACAAGATATTTCAAAAAAAGCTACCTATAAACAAGAGATACTTACCTGACAATAATATCCTATCAATCCTATTAACCCATAGACTATGATGTCACACACACATTTATTTTATGAATAAAAATAATTATTTAAATAAAAAGAAATGAGTCATTAATAATCTTTTGAATTAAAATATTCTTAAATGGAAATAATAATTAACTTATTTGTCTTTTTCCATTTAATATTGAATAATTCATATATGCAAATCCATAAATTTAAATTTGACAAATAATATGTCTAAATCGATTAGAAAAATGAGAGAAATCCAAATATGAGACATTGATAAGCTAACTCTTGTCTGATCTAGTACTTTTAAGCTCTAAGTCATGAAACTCCCTCGAGAGAAGTTGATACCGGTGAACTAGGTCACACCCCGAAGTGCAGTGTCTGTCATCTAAAACCCATAGCACACTTGTGCACACATGTTATGGCACCTCCTATCTTGTGGTGGGATCCCAACGCCGGAGTCCCTCTCCGATGAAACCCTAGCTCCGTTGTAGAAAAACCAGGCTTATACGAATAAAGTCGGCACCGGCGTCAAAAAGGGGTTGAAAAGTGTCTAACTAGTTGCTTGGTTGTGTTAGGCTAGGTCCTAGAAAGTGAAAATACAAAGGTATGACAAAAATGTTCATAAATTTTTCTAATGTTTGTCTGATCTAGTACTTTCAAACTCTAAGTCATGAAACTCCCTAGAGAGAAGTTGATAGCGGTGACCTAGGTCACACCCTGATACGTTGAAAACGTATCTCCTTTTACGAACACTTTTCCTATTGTTTGAATCTAAACTTGTGTGTTTTGAATGCAACTAACACAGACTAACGTTGTTTTCAACAGAATTACTTTGGTGTCTCGTTTTTGTGAGAAATCAACTTTCGGGAAATTGCCCAGAAAAGACCCCATTGGCCCTAAAACACCAGAAGACCCCGGGAGCCAGAAGGAGGCCAGGAGAGGGACCAGAGGGGGACCACACCACCCCTGGCGCGCCCCCTTTGTCGCGCCACCAGGTGGTGACCCAGATCCCCCCCTCGGTATCCCTTTCGACTACAATTAGCCTTCAACCCTAAAACCCGAGGGTGTTCGATAGTTTTCCAGAAAGAAGTCAGTAGCTCTGCCGCCACCCCAAATCTTGATTCGGGGATTAGAAGTTCCTGTTCTGGCACCCTGCCGGGACGGGGAATTGGAGGAGATCATCGCTATCGTCATCACCAACGCCTCTCCATCGTCCATCCATGTTTCCCCCATCCATGTGTGAGGAATTCCCCCGTTGTAGGCTGAAGGGGATGGTACGGATTGGATGATATCGTTCATGTAATAATGTCGTGATTGTTAGGGCATAGTGCCTAGTATCTTCTATTAGTGCTATTGACATTGTTGCAACTTGTTATGCTTAATGTTTGCCACTTTGGGCCCGAGTGCCATGATCTCAGATCTGAACATGTTATTGAATCACGATAATAATTATTGTTTCTTGATCATACCTGCAAGTTGTTTACACATATTGTTGTTCGGAACCCGAGGCCCCGAAGTGACAGAAATTGGGACAACCGTAGGGGATGGCTATGATGTGAGGATCACATGTGTTCACAGAGTGTTAATGCTTTGCTCCGGTGTTCTATTAAAAGGAACACCTTAATTACCAGTAGTTCCCTTGAGGCCCCGCTGAAAACGGGCTGGTAGGACAAAAGATGTTGTGCAAGTTCTCATTGCGAGCACGTACGACTATTTACGGAACACATGCCTATGGTTACTTAGTGCTTGGATGCTTTATCTTATTTATCTGCAATGCCCATGTCTTGATTATTATATGAACTATATTATCTATAAAACGCCCGTTCATGCATCCCTATGCATACAGTATTTAATCCCGATGTTTACTTCAAACACTGCTGCTGCTGTTTTCATCTCACTGCTGTTATTATTTCACTACTGTTGCTACTATAAAACTGCTACTACTGATAAACCACTGCGAACAAAAGTATTTTCAGGTGCAGGTGAATTGACAACTCACTTGTTAAGTCTCACAAATATTCTTTTGCTCCCCTTGTGTCGAATCAATAAATTTGGGTTTTACTTTCCTCGAAGACTGTTGCGATCCCCTATACTCGTGGGTCATCAAGACTATTTTCTGGCGCCGTTGCCGGGGAGCATACCTTTATTTGCGAGCTCACCAGAGAGTACTATTATCTACTGCCAATCATTCATCATGGGTAAGACTCGTGATGGAAAGTTTCCTATATTACCATCCACTCCAAAAAGAGGTACAACTCTGAACACCTCTGTTGCTCTTGATTCACCGCCTGTTATGAGTAAGCTGCTTACACCACCACATGCTACACATGCTACTTCTGCTGAATCTGAAAATACTTTTGATACTTTTGATGATGCTTCTACTGTGCTTGATGAGAGTGGTTCTCTTGGTCCTTTCTTAGATGCTACTATTTCTAAAGCTAAAAATATTGCAAACACTGAAACTACTGATAGAAATCTTGTTACTCCTGCTGTTTCACCTGAGCTTATAGAGAATCCTATTTATGATTTTGATGACTCCTATATTGAACTTAATGATGATCTTATTGGTGAAATACATGCTATGACGGGTAAAGATGTTGTTATGAGTCTTATTGAAAGTCGTGTTGTTAAATATAAATTATCTCCTGATGCTAAGTTTGCCACCTCTCCTATTAATATTAGGGATAAGGATTATGATTTCTCTCTTGATTTATCTTATATATCTATTGTTGAGAAAGAATCTTTTTGTGGTACTGAAAATGAAAGTGCTATGAAACATATGAATGAGCTCTCCTCTTTGAGTAGTTTATTATCTGATAATCTTAAGAAACGTAGCTACTTTGTTGCTAAAATATTTCTTTCTCATTAAAAGATGGAGCTAAAACTTGGTTTAATAATTTGTCTACGGGCATGGACGGATCTGCAATGGTTCATGGGTGTTCAGCTAACACCCAAAATTTTGTGCAAAAAAATTCTTATATGTAGTGTGCATCTCGTATGCATCTTGTAGTGGGCTTAAATTTAGAAATAGCATAGAAAAGCCCAACTAGAATGCAGCCCAAATATCCAATCGGTAGTGATGTACTCGTACACAGCAACATCCACCAACCGCAAGGCATCGAGCCTGAAGAAAAAAAGGCTCCCGTCTGGCCGTCTCTGCTCCGGTCTCCACCAAATCGAACAGCCGGCGAGAAGCGGCGGTGCCGACGAGCAAGTGAGGTGCTGGGCACGGCTCAGAGGCGGCGCACATGAATCTGATGCCACGGACGTTGGGCCAAGAAGAGGAAGGCGGCGGCAGCGCGGCGGCGCGGACAGAGAACGCGGCGGCTAACCTCGCGATCGTCGATGCCGGATGAAGAGAAGGGAGCATAGCACGGATCTCGTCATCAATCTCCAAGGACAAGGTGAGCCCTGGCCATTCCCAATTTCTTGGAACGTATATGTGAAATTTCATAGTCTGTAGCTCATTTTCGTGCAATTGTGTAGAAATATAGGTGATACAACATGCCAAAATCAAGAGGAAGAATGTGGATTTGGAAACTCTTTGGAGCAGAGCTAGAAAAAAACCAAATCTTCAGATTCAAGACCAAATTGACATCAGTCCAGTACATGTTCAGAAGCCAGTGCCTTCCGGTCAGGTTCATCGACAAGTTCATAATAGTTGCCCTTCCGTTCCGGTTCAGCAGCAGCCACAGAATGTTATTGGTGCAGGTGCAATCATAGAATCCGAGATTGAAAGTGATATTGAAGATGCAGATTATGATGTTGAGTTGCTTCCACGTGACCCTGGGAAGAGGAGGCCTATCGCAGAGTATGATGTTAATGACCAGAACAAAATTAGAAGAAGATACATTGCATTGGGGCCTTGCCAACCAAAAAATCATGTTTTTCCACAACGAAGTATTGGATGTATGCGTCGATTTGTGGCTTCATGGTTCAATGATCATGATTGGCTTGAGTACAGTGTAGAACTAGACTCGGCTTTTTTGCTTTGTATGGTATCTTTTCAAGGATAATCTTCACGCCGGAGGAGATAGTTTTGTGAATGGGGGGATTTTGAAATTGGAATCACAAGGGCTGTTTTGGTAAACATGTTGGTGGTGTCAGTAGTGCCCACAATCAAGCACAAGAGAAGTACATTTTCTTCATTGTACCAAAAACATCCATCAAAGAGGTGTTTACTTCAACCACCCAACAAGACAAGCTTCGATATAGAGCCCTCTTGACATATTCTCTTCAATGCTTGAGATTTCTTTTGCGTCAAGGGTTAGCTTTCCGTGGAAGTGATGAAAATGAAAATTCACTCATTAAAGGCAATTTCCTTGAGCTTTTACATTGGTGTGCAGAAATTTTTGAACAAGTGGACAAGGTGGTTCTAAAAAATGCTCCAAAGAACAATCAAATGAAATCTCACGGAATACAAACAGATCTCATCAACTCTTGTGCCAAGGAAACCACTAAGCTTATGATGGAAGACCTAGGTGATTCTTGCTTCTCAATACTTGCTGATGAATCAAGTGATGTGTATCTACAGGAACAATTGGCTCTCTGTCTATGTTATGTTGATAGAAGAGGAAGGGTGGTTGAGAGATTTCTTGGTGTTCTCCATGTTGAAGACACCACCTCTTTGACACTCAAAACAGCAATAGAGAGCTTGCTTATTAATCATGGTTTGACCTTCTCTAGGGTACGTGGGCAGGGATATGATGGAGCTAGCAACATGAAGGGTCATGTTAACGGTCTAAATAAACTAATTATGGATGAGTGCCCTTCTGCCTACTATGTGCATTGCTTCGCTCATCAACTTCAATTATCTCTAGTTGCTGTTGCTAAGGAGAATTGTGATTGTATCTTGTTCTTTCAGCAACTTGCAAATTTGTTGAATGTTCTTGGGATGTCTTGCAAGAAGATAAGGATGCTTCGGTTGGCTCAAGCTGAAAGACTTATTAAAGCATTAGACTTGGAGGAAATTGAAACCGGCAAAGGCATGAATCAAGAGATGGGATTGAGTAGGCCGGGTGATACTCGTTGGGGATCTCACTACAAAACAATTACTCATGTTCTCCGTATGTATCCTTCCATCTGTCTTGTCCTCAACAAGATATCAAAAGACAAATCTCAAAGCAATGAGGCTATGCTTGCAATGACCATGTTGTCATCATTTGAGTCATTTGACTTTGTTTTCATGGCACACTTGTTGCAAACCATCTTCGGTTACACAGATTTCTTAAGTAGTGCTTTGCAACAAAAAGATCAAGATATTGTCAATGCAGTTGAACTCATTCATTTGACAAAGATCCAATTGGAGTTACTTCGAAATGATGATGGATGGAAACCTTTTCTTGAAGAGGTCACTTCTTTTTGTGTCAAGCATAAAGTCAAGGTTCCTCCAATGGAAGGTCCTTATAAGCCTGTTGGAAGACCCTCAAGATTCTACAAAAACCTCACGAATATCCATCGCTTCCATGTTGAGATGTTTTTGTGTATCATTGATAGACAACTCCGAGAACTTCGAGATAGGTTTGATGAGGTAAACACCGAGTTACTTCATTGCATGGGATCTTTTAGTCCCACCAATTCTTTCTACGCTTATCATATGCCAAACTTGGTTAAGCTTGCGGAGTTTTATCCTATGGATTTCTCGGAGGAGGAGTTGATTCAGCTTCCATATCAACTTACTCTTTTCATTGCGGATATGCATAGAGATGAGAGGTTTACAAATCTCAATAATATTGTTCAGCTCTCTATTATGCTTGTTGAAACAAACAAGAATATGACCTATTACCTTGTTTACAAGCTTCTCAAATTGGTGTTGACCCTACCCGTAGCAACTGCTAGTGTTGAGAGGGTATTTTCTTCAATGACTTTTGTGAAGAACAAGCTAAGGAACAAAATGGGGAACCAGCTATTGAATGACTGCTTGGTTACATTTAACGAGAAGGAATTCTTCTTACAAGTGAAGGATGATGTCATTATTTCTCGCTTCCAAGCTATGACAGATCGTATGATCATATTGTAATTTTCTTTATTATTTTGCAAGTTTCTTAAATTTTGAGATAATGTTGCTACAATATCCAATTTGTACTATTATTGGCGTGTAGGACATGTACCATCTTCCATCTTTCACCTTTATTTTTTCTGTTCGTTCAAATTTGAACACCCAGGGTTCAATTCCTGGATCCGTCCCTGTCTACGGGATCTATTGATATTCCTATTGGTTCGGTTAATGTTTTCTTTCAGAATTATTTTCCTGCTAGTGCTCCACATGCTGCTTTACAAAATATATTTAATTTCAAACAATTGAAAGGAGAGAAATTATCTGTATCTTGGGCAAAGTTCTGTTCTTTAGTTAGGGCTACACCTGGGCATAAGCTAGAAAATAATAAACTTCTTGATATATTCTATAATGGACTAACTGTTGAATCTAGGACATACCTAGATAGTTTTGCTGGTTGTGTTTTCAGGAAAATAACTCCATAAGAAGCTGAGGAATTAATGGCTAAAATAAGACAAAATCATGATGATTGGACTATGGTTGAGCCTAAGCCGGCCCCTACTCCAGTATCAACACCAACACCAACACCCAAGAAGAGGGGAATGATTGAATTAAATGATGAAGTGATGAGAGAAGCCAAGAAATATCTTAAAGAGAGGGGTATTAAATCTGAACATGTGAAGAATCTTCCACCTACAGAAGAATTATGTAAGCCAATCCCTCACTCATCCACCATTGAGGTACACTCTCTCAAATATTTTGATAGTAGAGATATTCCCTATAATAAACCTCCTGATTAATGTTTAGATGAATTTGATAATTATGTTATCAAGAAAGATAATTTTAATATGAGAGTGCAAAATCACCTAATGGAAAACTCTAGATCTATTGATAATTTGCATGGTATTATAGAAAGAACCTCTAATGATGTTAAAATGCTTGTTAAACATTTTCAAATGGTTCAAACTCAAATTGATCAACTTGCTAAAGTGCAAAAAGATTTGCTAGTTAATACTTCTAAAGAAAAACATGCTTATGAAATAAGAACTAGAAGTGGTATTGCTACACAAGATCCTTTATATCCTGAGGGACATCCTAAAAGGATTGAACAAGATTCTCAGCGAACTAATTATAATGTTATCCATACTAAGAAGAAAAAGAAACATAAAACTGATGTAGAATCCTCTGAACTTGCTAAAGATCCTAATAGTATATCTATCTCTGATGCTGAAACTGAAAGTGGTAATGAAAAGAATGATGCTTCTGATAAAGAAGAACTTGTAGCTGAACCTGAAAAGCAAACTAAAAATGCAAAGTACACTAAGGAGGATTTCGTTGCTAATAGACATGGTAATGAGAGAGAACCTTGGGTACAAAAACCAATGCCTTTTCCTAATAAGAAACACAAATCTAAGGAAGAAGAACATTATAACAAGTTTTGTGAATGGATGAAACCTTTGTTCTTGCAAATTCGTTTAACTGATGCTATTAAATTGCCTCCTTATGCAAAATATATGAAAGATATTGTCTCTAACAAAAGGAAGATTCCTAATGAGAAAAATTCCACTATGCTGGCTAATTACTCTTTTAATGGAAAGGTTCCCGAGAAGCTTGGATATCCTGTTATACCAACTATTCCCTGTTCTATTAAAAATAATTATGTTAGATCTGCTTTGTGTAATTTAGGAGCTGGAGTTAGTGTCATGCCTTTTACTCTCTATAAAAGACTCCTCCTAGAAAAATTGATACCAACTGACATATCTTTGCAAATGGCTGATAAGTCCACTGCTATTCCAGTGGGTATATGTGAGGATGTTCTTGTTCAAGTTGCTAATAATTGTTTGATATTAACTGACTTTGTTGTGTTGGAAATGCCTGAAGATGATAATATGTCTATTATTCTTAGAAGACCTTTTCTTGATACTGCAGGGATTGTTATTGATTGCAATCAAGGAAAAGTTACTTTTAATGTTAATGATAAAGAGCACACTGTTTATTTCCCAAGAAGATTGATAGAAAATATGGTCTAAATTCCATTGAAAATATTGAGACCACCAAGATTGGAAAATTTTATTGTCCTATTAGAAAGCTACCCAAAGATTATGAAATTATTATGATTGAGACTATGTCTATCAAGGTTGAGGTAACATGAATATTTAGTGAGAAACAAAGTTTTGTTTCATATAAAATTATTTTGGTATCAAGACTTGATCACCCTTGTTAACAAAATGATTATAAATGAAATGGGAAATGTTTTCACTATGTTTTCACCTTCCCCATTATGTTTTCACCATGTTTACTTCTGTTATCACATTGCTACTTGAGTACAATCATGTTTTCCACCATCCTTATGCATGTTTTCCTGATTTTTTCACTCTGATTACTGAGGTTATGCATTTTTTCACCACCCATACTTTTGTTTTCACCACTACCACCTTTGTTTTTTTGGATATTCTTTCATTAGAGTGTCATAGAACCTCTGTAGTGCTAGTTTTGGTTTTTTTCCACCTTTTCACTTTCGTTTTCCCGGTTTTTATTAATTATTAAAATTCTGGAAATACCTCAAAATAAAGTTTCTCGAAAAATTCCAGAAAAATTATAATAATTTTTATGTCAAAAATGAGGCGGAAAGCCACCTGGGAGGCCCCAGGGGGGCCCCACCTGTTAGGCACACCACAGGGTGGCGCGGCCAGCCCCTGGTGGCGCCAGCACTTGGTACTGTAGGTGACAGCTTATGTGAGTTTTCATGCTTGATTGAGTAGAAATAATGTAGTTTTGATGTATGTTTAGCTCTCATATAAGTCCCTATAGTAGTTTCCACCTTATAGATGCTTGAAATTAATTTTTGTGATGATTGTTGAAAAATTTCAGAGATGGATAGTTATAACTTTGGAGAGATATTTAGGAGTGATGCTCCTAGAAGGACAAGGCCCTCACGCTCGTCCACTTCAGCGAGTCCATCATATAATCAAGACGTTATTGCACCGACTATTGACGATGAAGGAGATGATGGTATCGTTAACCCATCTAGCTTTCCTTGCAGTATATTTTTAAGAAGTGCATGTTTATTAGATTACTTTCGTATGCTTATTGAAAGAGTTGGTCTCCCCAACTTTATGCAGGATGAAAGCTCTCAGTATGCTACTCTCACAAAAGCTTTTGTTAAGAGGTTTAAATTAGAACACTCAATTTGGTCCAACTGTTGCATTCAACTTATATAGTAGTCCTATTTCTTTATCCTTGGTGGATTTTTGTACTATTATAGGTATCAACGCCACCGAGACAACGAGCAGGATTCAAGATAGACCAGCAGACCTCCAGGGGCTGTACCGAGAGATCACCAACGATGACGGTCGCTAATACCAGTGTGGGAAGATAAGGAACATTCAACTTCCTGCTCTTAGATACTTATTATCTTGCTACTAGTATCCTTGGTAGGGAGAACACTAGCAATATTTCTAGTTACCACCTTGCTTTTATTGAAGCTGCACTAAACCATAGCACGAAGTATAATCTTGGTGCACTTGTTGCACGCCTCCTTGCTGCTTCTGGGCCTATTTTTGGGGATATTATTGCTACACGTGTAGCGGCTGCTTTAAATGTTTCCATTAACCCCAATGATGAAATAATTGCTCCATGTAGGCTTAACCTTGCTGCCATGAAGTCCCATCAATTTGTCATTGCTAACTCTACTAATTAACGTTTAGTATATATAGTTTTATATATGGATGGAGAGGAGCGAAAAGTTACTTTGCCGCAGCCTGTTTTGTTTAAGATTGACAGGTCACCATGGTCGCTCTCCAAGGAGCAGGTAGACGAGCATCTGAGCACCATGGACTTTTACCGGCAGCAGGAGAGGCGAGACGCGCCTTCCGAGGACCACAACACGTATTACACCGGCGCATCCTTGAGCACATATCAGGAGGAGAGTTCCTCCTCAGCATACTACGGGGGCGCCACCTCATGGTCCTATTGGTGATTGATCTCCACTTAGGCCAAAAGACTAAGCTTGGGGGGAGGTATATCGACATCACGCTCATTTATATATCATTTTCGATCGGTTCTTTGTATATCCATGTTTTTATTTCTTTCTGTTTTCGTTTATTTTTGTTTCTTTTGCTTGTTTTCGTTTCTCTCATTTCTTTTGTTTTTATTGTTTTGTTTTTGCTTTCCAAAACACAAAAAGACCAAAAATATTTATGTTGTTTCTCTTTGTTTGTTTCTTAGTTTCTTTATTTGGTTTGCTTTCTTTTCCTGTCTCGGTTTAATATTCAAAAATCCAAAAATATTTTGCTTTGTTTCTTTGTTCTGTTTCTGTTTTTGTTTTAATTGAAAAAACAAAAAAATATTTGTTGTTCTTTTTTGGTTTTGTAAAGTTTGCTGCAGAGTTCAACAATCGTCCGTGACTCCATTGGAGCTTGGTTTTCATTATATATTATTTGAGACACAAGTGAAGATCAATAATGACGATCTATGACAATTCAAGTTGTGGTGAGAGACTGGTATGAACTCTATTTGCTTTCATTTTTGTACATATATCCATCAGTGTGAGCATGCTTAGTTTGTTCGTATAAGATATATGCGACTTAATGGCTGCTTAATAGTTCGTGGTCTCTCATGTCTTGTTTCAATTTATTAATGGTAAATGACCTGTCGTGTAAATATTTGTTCGCATTGTTCTATTCGTAGAAGGGTATGACATTGTGGTAGCCTCCTCTGACTGTTTCATTTGAATCGACTTGGCACATGCTCACACATGCTAAGAATGAAAACAAAAAGTCAATAAGCCTCGATGATTTATTTTGCCTTAGAGTTCTAGTATCAATTTTATGCCTTAGTTAACTTTACTTTGTCGCAAACATGATTATGATAGTTGTTTCTCTCTTGATTGTCGCTCCATGTCTATTGCTAGCCTTCACCTGTACTGAGTATGAGCTCTACTCGTGCATCCAACTCCCAAAAACCAAAGTGTGCCAAATGTGACCATCATACCTACCTATTTGTAGTATTTAACCGCCACTCCAAGCAAATTTCTCATGTGCTACCTTTAAAACCTGCTAAAAATTATTCCTGTTTTGTGCCCTTGTTTTAGCTCATGAGGACGTAAATAGAGAATCTTTATCTCACCTGTTGATTGGATTTCACACCCTAGACTAGTGGCTTCATCCGCTTATCCAAATGATAGAAGAGCTGGCAGCGGGGTGCCCAGCTCCAAATTAATACACACAAAACCTCTTCACTATTTTTGCCCCTGATTTATCAGTCAAAGCATAATTGTGTAAACAAAAGAGAAAGAGGGATGACCTTCTACCCAGATCCGTCCTTCACATGGGAGCCGGTCTTGTGAATCCAGTTGGCTTGTGACGTAATGTATTGTCTGTTTACCATTTGTTGACATAAGCATACACCTCTCTCAAAATGTTTTCAATACCTCTGTTTAACAAAATAAAAGCTCCAGCACATGAGTGATCCATGTTGTCCTCTGTGAAGGGCCTTTCTTTTACTTTTATGTTGAGTCTCCACCATATTCTTTGAGCACTTTCTTGAGAGCACAATGGTCATTCTTAGTGTGATGTGTTTGTCCTAAAGCACGGTTGATTGTGGTATAATCTTGACACTTGTATCTTTGATATCTTTACTTCTAGTCTTCCCTTGAACTTCAGAGGTGCCCTGGCATTTATGTTTTCCCCCACACTTAAGGGCAAGCGAGATACATTTATTAGATCCTTTGATGAATATTACAATCTTGCAAATAGTTATGCTTCATGTTGTTTATTATTAATATGTTGTTATATCTTCATGGTTTGAATAGCTATTAAGTGACAGTATCTTGCATGTATCTTATCATGAGCATAATTAAGTATTTGATCATATCGTGAGTATATTTACATCATATGAAACAAATGTGTTCGTAAAAGTCTTTTATCGCACTCAGTTGTCAGTGAATTGCTTGAGGACAAGCAATAAGCTAAGCTTGGGGGAGTTGATACGTCGAAAACGTATCTCCTTTTCCGAACACTTCTCCTATTGTTTGCCTCTAAACTTGTGTGTTTTGAATGCAACTAACACGGACTAACGCTGTTTTCGGCGGAATTACTTTGGTGTCTCGTTTTGTTGCAGAAAAATCAACTTTCGGGAAATTGACCAGAAAAGACCCCATTGTCCCTAAAACACCAGAAGACCCCGGGATCTAGAAGGAGGCCAGGAGAGGGACCAGAGGGGAGCCACACCACCCCCTAGCGCCCCCTTGGCCGCGCCACCAGGTGGTGTGGGCCACCCAGAGCCCCCCTCGGTCTCCCTTTCGACTACAAGTAGCCTTCAACCCGAAAACCCGAGGGGGTTCGATAGTTTTCCAGAAAGAAGTCCGTAGCTCCGCCGCCACCCCGAACCTCGATTCGGGGATCAGAAGTTCCTATTCTGGCACCCTGCCGGGATGGGGAATTGGAGGAGATCATCTCCATCGACATCACCAACGCCTCTCCATCGACCATCCATGTTTCCCCCATCCATGTCTGAGTAATTCCCCCGCTGTAGGCTGAAGGGGATGGTAGGGATTGGATGAGATCGTTCATGTAATAATGCCGTGATTGTTAGGGCATAGTGCCTAATGTCTTCTATTAGTGATATTGACATTGTTGCAACTTGGTATGCTTAATGCCTGCCACTTTGGGCCCGAGTGCCATGATCTCAGATCTGAACATGTTATTGAATCACGATGATAATTATTGTTTTTTGATCATACCTGCAAGTTTTGTACACATATTGTTGTCCGAAACCCGAGGCCCTGAAGTGACAGAAATTGGGACAACCAGAGGGGATGGATGTGATGTGAGGATCACATGTGTTCACAGAGTGTTAATGCTTTGCTCCGATGTTCTATTAAAAGGAACACCTTAATTACCAGTAGTTCCCTTGAGGCCCCGCTGAAAACGGGCTGGTAGGACAAAATATGTTGTGCAAGTTCTCATTGCGAGCGCGTACGACTATTTACGGAACACATGCCTATGGTTACTTAGTGCTTGGATGTTTTATCTTATTTATCTGCAATGCCCATGTCTTTATTATTATATGAACTATCTTATCCGTGCAACGCCCGTTCATCCATCCCTATGCCTACAATATTTAATCCCGCTGTTTACTTCAAACACTGCTGCTGCTGTTTTCATCTCACTGCTGCTATTATTTCACTACTGCTGCTACTATAAAACTGTTACTACTAATAAACCATTGCGAACAAAATTACTTTCAGGTGCAGGTGAATTGACAACTCAGTTGTTAAGGCTCACAAATGTTCTTTGGCTCCCCTTGTGTCGAATCAATAAATATGGGTTTTACTTCTCTCGAAGACTATTGCGATCCCCTATACTTGTGGGTCATCACACCCCGAAGTGCAGTGTCTGTCATCCAAAACCCATAGCACACTTATACACACATGTTATGGCACCCCCTATCTTGTGCTGGGATCCCAACCCCGTTGTAGAAAAACCAAGCTTATACGAATAAAACCGGTATCGACGTCAAAATGGGGTTGAAAAGAGAGATTACTTAGATCATAGAATTTTTAGTATTGTTGAACACAATATATCTATATGTCATAATTTACAGATTTAAGTGCCGATATGATATATTTTTATAGCATATTTTCAATGTCTTAGTGCTACAATTTGGTATTTACAAGAAAAATGCCCGATAAATAGTCGATAAGTTAACGATAAGCGATATCCTGAACATTGCATAGATCACGATGAAATCTTCTCACATCATACTTAAACTTAAACATGAACATAAATCCCAAACACAAGAGCATCAATTCCAAGTACTCACATCATACTTAAACTTAACATGAACATAAATCCTAAGCACAAGAACATAAATCCCAACTACTATATATATAGAGAGATCACAAGATCGACCCCCAAGCACTACACACTAGTAGTAGTCGTCTGAATCATCTTCATCATCATCAAGTGCTGGTGCTTACGGTACGAGGTGACGCTGCCCATGGTTGACCACTCGAATAATGCGATACAACTCGTATGCAACGTAAGCATCTATCACGGCATACTCAATGTTCTTGCGGTGAAGTGGGGTCGTCTCCCACTCATCGTGGTTCTCGATCTTGCTCTTCATATCAACGTAGAAGTCGTGGATCAAATCCACTGCCATATGAACCATTGAAGTCCTACCATGCCGAGGCCTGAATATGTCTTGGAGATCAATGTGGCAGGCAGGCGGTACCTCAATTTTGAAACTTTTCCTCATGTTGGTCTTGTCATTATTGATATCAACGCTAACAAAACTAATGCCGTTGCGACAAAGGAAGTTCGTGATAGCTGGACACTCCTTGTCACTACTGCAACAACAAATTAGAATGGAACAAGTTGTTACTTAAGAAAGATAGCAATAACCTACGAATTAAATATATATGCCAATAGGAAAATTAATTCACTACTATATGTTATATTGCTATCCTATGTCGTAAATTAACTATATATCATTTTGCTATCCTATGCAATTTGTCAATATGCATTTTGCTATATATGTTCTATCATGGATTTGCCAATTTGTAACATGGAATATCAATTCACTAATAGTATTCATTTTCACATTGAATTCAAATGGCTGCTATCCTATGCAATTCAAATGGTTGATATCCTATAGAATTCAAATGGTTCATATAGATCAAGAGCCCCAATTAAAACGTACCTTGCCCATTGGAAGACCAAAACATTTGTTTTGAAGCATAGTTGGATGATGGCAACTTCCTTAGCATCGCGCGTGAACTCAAGATCAAGCTCTATGAACTTCTCTTGTTCCTTCGCGCTTTGAACCAATGCTTCGAACATGGAAAGATAATCCGGCATTTTGGCGCTCTCATTGGTGTAGTAGACGGTAAGAACGTTTGTGCCATCTGCGCGAACTTCCTCGATGCGAGTGATTGGTTCCATATGGTGGATTAGATGAAGAAGACAAGAGAGAGGGAGAGAAGAGAGGAGGGGCTACCGTACAGAGAAACAGAAAAACAAAGAGAAAACAGAAACTTACAATGCGCAGTTCGCGACTCCACGCGCGCGAGGCAAACCGTCCGACCTTTGGTATCGGTTTTTGCCACCAACCGGTACCCAAGGTGCCCAGCGCCACGCGAAACGTCGCCACAGTGCGCCTGCCACACCCATTTGGTACAGGTTTTTTTCACCAACCGGTACAAAAGATGCCCATACCAGGCGAACGGTTTCCACACATCTTTGGTACCGGTTCTAGCCACCAACCGGTACCAAAGGTGAGGTTCAAACTAGTATTAGCCGTGCCCTGCGTCCACCCCCGTTCGAATCGGTACTAGGCCCCATTAGTATCGGTTTTTAATGGAACAGATACTAAAGGTCAAATCCTATGGCCCTGTTTCTACTAGTGTACTGTGTGGCTCATTTTATATTGTACTAATTTAGTACAAACTTTGTAATTGGTGGGAGTATGATTTGGTTCAAATAATAATAATAATAATACGCGTGCCAGCTCGTCATAGATCAGCCAACATTATCCAAATATATATTTTAAAAAAAATCGATGGTTTGAATATGGTGCATGAGGCTGGGGAAACAAAATGACAGAACCCTCTATCTGATCCCCCGATTCTCCAGCCTAGAAACGATTCGATTCTCAGTTGGCATGACGCATGTCATGATTCGCCAATGCGCTGATATTTCATAGTACTTAGGGCATCTCCAGCCGTCCCCCCCAGAGCACCCCCAAACGGCGTTTTTCGCGCCGTTTCGCACCAGTCGCCCCCCCAGGAACCGATTTAGCGTCGCTTTCCGCCGTTTTTCGCGCCGTTTGGCGCCGCCGAACCCAGGCCGAACCCAGCGCGCTGGGTTCGGCTTAGGGGGGTGAAATGCGCGCGTGGGCCACGCCTGTCGGCGATGGAAGACGATTTCCCTCCCTTTTTTCGGCGCTTCCCTCCACTTTCCCCCCACATGTACCCCTCCCCCTGGTCCATTCCCGCCATTTCCCCCCGCCCCGGCAGCGGCAGAGGCAGCTGATGGCGCAGCTGCAGGCGGAGGAGCAGGCCGCCGCCGAGGAAGCCGAGCTGGAGGACGAGGAGGAGGAGGCCGCGCCGGACCAACCACCTACGCCGGTCGCAGCCACGGGGCCGCTCGCCAAGAAGAAGAGCCCTTTCGGCCCCATGTTCGCCGGCTGGAAGCAGTCGTCGTCGCCGTCGCCACGCATGTCACCGCACCCGCCGCCCGCGTGGTTCGTCGAAGGCGATTCCCTGGGAGGCTTCAACCCCAACCTCACCTTCCCCTACCACCCGCCGATGATGTATGGCGCCTCGCCGGGCTACGCAGCTTCCACGTCCCACCGCCGTGCGATTCTCGCCGGGCTTCAGCCCCAGGACAGCTACATGGAGGAGATCATCGCGTCCGGCTCGATGGCGGCGGCGGCGAGCCCGGGCTTCCTCGAGCACAGCGGGGAGTTCTTCGCGCAGGGCGGTGGCGACTACGTCGAAGGTGGCTCCGGCACGCAGGCGACGGAGGAGCAGGGCGAAGACGACGAGGCAGACGAGACGCCGGTG
This sequence comes from Alopecurus myosuroides, assembly GCA_028641055.1. Lineage (NCBI taxonomy): Eukaryota > Viridiplantae > Streptophyta > Magnoliopsida > Poales > Poaceae > Alopecurus > Alopecurus myosuroides. Next base: position 335,232,452 of record CM054062.1, read on the forward strand.
GTGCCAGAGGGGACAGACCAGGCCGGCGATGGCCGAAAGCGCCGGGATCCTGGCCGTCCCCGCAAGGAACCCAAGGTGCCCCTGCCCCCCGCCGAGCCTCGCATCAAGTGGCTGAACAGGGAGGACGCCCTCCTCGCCGAGGCGTGGAAGACGATCAGGTTGGACCCGATCGTCGGCGCGAACCAGCACGTCGACAACTACTGGAAGCGGGTGAAAACGGCATACGACGAGCGCCGCATGATCGACCCCTACTACGCCTGTTGCATCACCGACCGCAGCCAGAAGGCCATGGAGAACCATTGGGCGAACATCCAGGCGTCCTGCAACAAATGACACGGCATCCAGGAGGAGATCTCGATGAGGCCGCAGAGCGGCGCCAACCGCGAGATGGAGATCGTCCGGATGCTGGAGGCGTACAAGAACGACGAGGGCTCCGACTTCAAGTTCCTCCACGTCTTCGTCCTCATCGAGAAGTGCGAGAAGTGGGCGGAGGTGCGGCGGTCGATCGGCAAGGGCAAGGAGTACGTTCCCGACGCGGTGGTTGCAGGTGCGTCCGAAGGGCGTCCGCCGATGGGCCACAAGAAAGCCAAGCTTGCTAGGGACGGCGCGCCGGCAGCGGCGAAGCTCCAGGCGTCCATCGAGACCTGCATCGCCGACGCCCAGGCCCAGGCCGTCAAGAGGGAGGAGGTCTCCAAACAGCGATGGGCCGCGCTCATGGCCAACTCGCAGGTCAAGATCGACCTCCTCAGGACTGGCACCGCGGCGAAGAAGAGGAACAATGACCTCGCCTTCCTCACGGGCGGCGACCCGGCCGCGATGACCCCCGAGGTGAGAGCTTGGTTCCTGGCGCAGTGCAACCTCATCCTGACCGACATCAGCACGCCCCCGGCCCCGACATCGTCTGGTGGCGCCAGCTACACCACCGCGCCGACAAGCCCGCACGCCGACCTGCAGGATGCCGCGACCATCGTCGACAAGGATGCCGAGCCCGTCGTCGACCTGGAGAATGACGCGCCCGTCGTCGACAAGGATGTCGCGCCCGCCGTCCACTCCGACGCCGTCATCGACCTGGAGGATGCTGGGCCGAGCTCGCCGCCTGCTCCGACGCCGGCCGACGCTTCTGCCTGATCGCCTACGTTTGCCCACGCCGCGCGCGCCCGTCTGTGTGATTCGATCTGGACTATATTTGATCGCCCACCTGTGGCGTTTTTTGAAATATGATCGCCCGAAACCATGGCTGCTGATCGCCGAATTAGGGCTCTATTTTTTGGGGCGGGAAGATGAACTTTCAAATGATATCGCCGGTTTCTTTTCTGGGCCCCGAACGGCTGGTGAAATCGCCCCCCCCCCCCCCCCTTCCCCCAGGTTTTGGTACGGCCCGACGCTATCGCTAAAAAGCGCCGATCTGAAACCTGGGGGGGCCGAACGACTGGAGATGCCCTTAGTAGTACACTTGGAAGCCGGCCAGATCGTTTCTAGGCTGATATTCTCCGGGGTTGCAGCTAGCACATGGATCCCTGATGATGGAATGGAATGCGGCAAGCTAGCACATGGATCCCGATGATGGAATGGAATGCTGCAAGCTAGGTGGAGAATATTCATGTGCGTTGAGCTTGAGGGCCCGTTTGGCTGACACGCTGCTTGCGTGGAGGATATCCCTGGTCAAACTCAAGCACATGCTACCTGATTCTTGCCACTCCGTTTGGCAACGTCGCCATATGATTCAGCGTCGTCGTTAGCCAGCGAGCCAAGATGATTAATGAAAGGCCATCGCGCTTGGAAAGTGGATACTCCCTCCGATCCCAAATAAGTGTCGTGAGTGACACTTATTTGGGATCGGAGGGAGTAGCTACTATAGCCCTGCTGGTTTGGTTTTCTCCTCGAAGAAAGAGTACTAAAATGCTACCCTGCACGGATACAAGGTCCAGAGGCCGTGTCCATGTCCAATACCGTACCCGATACCAATTCCTATTCGATGCTTCTTCGATACGTATCACGGGCGTATCGATAAATAAAACATTTAAACTAATTAAGGATACCATTTGGATACGTATCGGACCTAAACTGGATACACATCTAATCTCCATTCTACCAAACATAGCCGCCATGTCCTCCCTCCTCAGGGTGGCCGGTCAAATCGAGTCACTCCCTGTCTTCGGCTTCTTCCTCACCGGCTCCCTGCCTCCCCCTCGCCAGCAACTGCAGCCGACGGCGAGCAGCCCTCTGCCTCCTCGGCTCCCCCTTGCTAGCTCCCTGCCTCGGTACCCCCAGCTCCCCCTTGCTCGCTCCCTGCCTCACTGCCCCCGGCTCCCCCTTTCCAGCAACAACGAACTAGTAGACACTGTGGCAAGCCCCTGCCAGGCTGCCACCCGCACTCTCCGGCGACCCAGTCACGCCCACGCTGGCATGTACACTCACCGGTTCCTTCTTCTCTCCGGCTCTCCCTCTGGTGCATTCATCTTCCTCCCCTCTTTGTTTCTCTCTTTAAGACTTTAACTAGTTGATTGATTTCCAGATACCAACATGGACGAAATAAGGCCTAGTGTTTATTATGTTGCTTGTTTCTAGATATCAAATTTATTTGTTGATTATTTTAAAAGTATTAAATTGTATCCTTATATTGGCAAATCTTCAGATTGTCGTATTTCCGTATCCGTATCGGTGACGCGTAGCTAAAATGTCGCCATTTTTCTCTTGGAGGACAATGAGCTTGCACACGATTAATTTGTTTGGTTCCTAGCATTGAGGAACCGTCGTAGGTGTTAAAACTCTACATACATATATAATGTGTTGTTTATTCCCTCCAAACACGGGCATGCCTATATACTAGTCTCTGACTTGACTTGCAGTTTACTGCAATTGCACGTACAGACCTGCACTAGGTAGCTAGGTGGCATGGCAAACCTGCGAAATGTGCGCGAAAATGACGTGTGCAGAATTATATACTCCTCCTATATTCCAACAGATTTTTCCCTTGCCGATAACGTCTCCCATTGGTCGATACATACTGGGCGCGATCCATCCATAGGTTTCGACAAGTCCACTCCACCTAGCTAGTCCCAGAAGATAACGTAGAGTAAATCGCAGTAAACGAAAGGAGTGTGTGCTTTTGGATTCACCGCTGGTTCTGAGACACGGCCGGCCGGCCTAGCAAGCCAGCCTTGGCTTACTAATCCACGAGCCATAGCCGTAACAGGCAGAAAACATCAGCACAACAGCCGTCGGAGAGACAGGCGACCAATAACAATACTCTGCTGTCGAGAAATATCAACGTTACACCACAAGAATATCCGGAGCGGCGAACGAACGTAGCTAGTACCCCAGTACTCCTCGGCGCCTAGTCAGACAGGAGACCGAAGATCGATTTTGCCGCCAGCCACGACGAGATCCACCCTGCCAAGACTGCACATTTTCTTGCCCGTCACCAACATCCTAGACCAATTTTGACTATATCTTCCAACAGATTAATCGGAGTTTAATTGTACTACTACGTGCTGATTGATCAGTTACCACGTCTCTGATTTGACGCCAAAATTGACTAGCTTAAAAACCAGTCCACCGTTCAACACCCATTGGCGACCAACAAGCCACCTACTAATCCGGGAACGCCTCGTAATGAAGGCGGGGGATTAGTAGTAGTAGCTCTGTAGGGCAGGCTGTAGCTGCCGGCGACGGCGTCCGCGTTGAATCGGAGTGGATTGCGAATTCGAGCTGAATTTTGTACTGTACTACTAGGAGGACGTGAAATGTCAACCACATTAATTGTATCTTTCCTCAAAGGGACTCGTCTTTTTGTTTCCCCTTTCATCATATGCATGGTAGAGAAGGGAGGATAAAGATAACTGGAACTGTACGTTGGGCACTTGCATTAGGCCTTCAGTAATGCTACACGTAGGATCGTCTCTTAGCTAGCCACATGGGCAAAAATCTGACGTGGAGAGGCATTTAAAGAGGAGAGAGAGCTGAGCCGTATGTTATCTTGACTACGGCTCTTAGCAATGTTTCCGTGGGCCACACAATTACTTCACCAATCCGGACGAGCGGCAGAGAAGCTGACCAACCAGGGCATGGGAAAAATTAAATGAATAAAAATAATGGGAGCTTTCACGTGATGAGCTGGAGGCGTAAGAAACGGCAGTGCCGTTGCCGCATTACGGACGGCCTTAGGAGACAGTTGCTAACAACCAAATGAAGCAAAAAGCTTGGGCCTGCATGCCATTTGGTGACACTCGAGAGTACGAGACTGAAGTTGACATACTACCCAGAAGCAAGCTGCTCCTGCTGGTACTAGTACCTAATTTGCCGCGTAGTAAGCTGCTACTGCATCAGTAAGCAGTAAACAAGTTGTGGCCTTGCAAGTGAGCAGGCCACCTGAAATGACCCTGCTGGCACGCCAAGAAAGAGAAAGGGAAACGGTCCATGAGCAGAGGTGGACAGGCTGTTGGGAGCGGCAACATTTTGAAAACACAGACACGAGGAAATGGGTAGCAGAAAGATGACAAGTTTAGGGGGTGGGCGAAGGTAGGGTTAAAAGAGGCCCAAGCATGTGATTTCCTTTTACTGTTTCCATGTCCTAATATGATTGTGTTGAGGTATCAGGTCTTTACGGCATCTCCAGTCGTCCCCCCCAGAACCCTCCAGGACGCAAATTAGCGCCGTTTTGCGCGAAAAGCGCCGTTTTTTCACCAGTTTCGCCCCCCCAGGACCTGAAAAAGCGCCGTTTCGGCGGAAATTAGCGCCGCCGCCCCCAGGCGGAACCCAGCCCGTTGGGTTCGGCCTGGGGGGGCGGCGAAAGGAAAAGCGCGCGTGGGCCAGCGCTGTCGGCGAGGGGAGCGCTATTTGCCCACTTTCCCCACCCCCGACTCGTCTTTTCTGCTCGCCCGCCTCGCCGTCGCCACCCCGCCGGCCGCACCCCACGCCGCCGCTGTCGGCCACCACGCACAAGAGCGACGAGACAAACCACCGCCGGCTAGTCCACCACATCGTCGCCGCCGTTCGATCGCGTCTCCGCCGCGGAGGAGGTTGTGCCCGGTGAGCCGCGTCCACCGCCCGCAAGGTGTTCGACGCTCTGTCCGAGCCATGGACTCCGACGCCGAGGAGATGCTCGCCGAGCTATTCGACGAGGAAGACCAGGCCGCCATCGACGACGAGGAGCACCTGCTCGTCCTGAGCTGCTTGGCCGGATTGCTGGCCCAGGACGCCGCGCCGCGCCGCACTGGATCGAAGCCCGGTCGCCGCAAGAGCAGGCCGATGCAGCGGTACGAGGGCTACTGCATCCTCTACTCCGACTACTTCGCCGAGGATCCCACCAACGACGAGAAGGTGTTTCGGCGTCGTTTCAGGATGAAACGCATGCTCTTCCTCAAGATCATGCATGCCATCCGGGAGTTCGACACCTACTTCAAGTTGAAGAAGGACTGCACCGGCACGGTAGGGTTTACTTGGTGGCAAAACTCTATTTATTTGTGTGGCAAAACTCTATTTATTTGGTGGGATTTTTTTTTTGATTGCCCAAATTTGGCCGAGTCGCCGCTGGGGGGGGGGGCCTGGGTTCACGGCTGGGAAACGCGCCCCCCAGTTCCCAGAATAGCGCCGTTTCGCGCCGCGGCGGAAAAAAAGCGAGGGTTTTTGCGTCCTGGGGGGGGGGCGCAACGACTGGAGATGCCCTTAGATCTGGTGCCCAGCAATTCTGTTTAAGTGACATGATGCAATAGCCCTTTGGCTTATGGTTTGCTTCAGGATCCTTTTGGTAATATATTCCATACTTTGCTGATCTGATGCCTCTTTGCATCAAATGATAAGAACATATTATTTCACATGATTCTTTTACTTCTTTGAAGCTTATTAATTAAGAACATATGCTTGCACTCGTTTCTTTTTCCCTAAGCCTATGCTACATAGCCTGAGGCCTATTTCTAATAAGAACATATGCTTAACTTGATAGATCTATCCCCAATAATGAGCTATAGCATAGCATCACTATGCCTCTCTGAGGGTACTAAAACCCCAACAAATCTTGTGTGCAACTAGCCACTGAATGGCTTAGAGGGTACCAAGAGATTCACCTTAGGTGATGATCAAAAGGGTTGGTGGATTTTGGTGCTTGTGCCTTGCTTGATTATCTCCTGCTGCTTCCTGGTACCTTGGCCTTGTATTCTTGATTGCAGGCTTGCAATCAGATGCTCCAGTATTTAGTGGAGTGGATGATTTGGTTGGTGTGCTTCTCCTGTTCTTGGTTGCTTTTGCAACCCGAGCAATATCAGGGGAAAGTGATGTGTGTGCCCCCTCTCTTGCGGCTGTTGTGGTTTTTATACCACAGTGGTGGTTTTGACAGCACAAAAGTTTGTACATGAGTGTGCTGTGTGCCTGCTTGCCAGTGAGGAGATATTTCCTCCAGGCATTCGGCTGATCTTATCCTTGCATGGTATTTTCTTGTGATGCCAGTTGTAATTCCAAGTGTATGCATGTGATGTTGGTCTGAGGCAATGTTTAACAGAACAAATACTACACCTTTTGTATTAATCCCTGTGATGAGTTCATCAGTGCATCTCACTGAAAATCTGAGGGTACTAATCCGCCCTAACCATTCTGTTTTGGTTTTGTATTTTGTTTTGCAGGTGGTGAAGATATCAGATGCTATGGATTAAATGGTTTTTAGTTTTAGGATCAAATTCTTGTAATAGCTCATTTGTAAAATTGTGTAATATTTCTATTATAGAATCCATTGTAAAGACCTTGTAACTTGTATGATTATTAATAAAGTTTAATTGTTTTTCTTTATCTATTCTTGTGGATATTTAGAGATATTTAATATTTGTGTTATTGATTTATATCTAAGATATCAACATGTTTATTCAATTTGAATTCAAATTCAAATTCAATTCAAATTTAAACTCTAACATTCCTAAATTAAAATAGTTCAAACCCTAACTCCCAAATTCAAATTATAACCCAAAGGTCATGTCAAAATTCCATCAACTTCCAATGTCTAACTCTATCTCATAATCAATTAATTGATGGAACCTCGATCACTCGAGGGTTTTGGTTTTGCGAAAAATTTATTCAGGTTTTGCAAACACATGCATGCAGATGCACAGATTAATATTCTACCCCCCGTGAGTTTCTAAACGCTGGGACATTACACCCAAGCCACCAGACGCTGCTCGTTCGCATCAGCGACCGAAACTCCGCCAGCATAAAGCTAAGCTGAGAAACAACCCAAACGACAACTCTAGAGCTAGATCTACTATATACAAAGGGGGGGAGCACGACCACCTACTCCATCTCCACGCCGGAAAGCAGCGCTGCCGGAGCGAAGAAGGGGAAGGAGCGGCAGCAGGCAACCTAGGTCGACTCTCAACAGGGGCGCTCAGACCCGTTCGGCCCTTTCGATCATCACCTTGACGATGAACTATGGGAGAGCTAAGAAGCTGGGGACTCCTACCATTGACAGACATGGAAGGAAGAAACTGCCGTAGGACCACGTGAAACTGAACGTAGACACAACCTTCGATCTTAATACAGGGACGGGGGCACGGGAGCGATCCTTCGTGACCACACAGGTGGTTACATCGCAGCGGGAAGTGGGACTTTGCAATACGTAGAGGATGCGTCCACGGCGGAAGCTATTGCACTCCGAGACGGTCTTCTTCTCGCGAGTGAAGTTGGATGCAACAAAATTATCGTCGAATCTGACTGTGTTGAACTGATTACAACCATGAAAAACGGTGGCATCTCTTTCGGACCAGCTGCAGGGATTTACGAGGAGGCAACCTTCAAGTGTAAAGGATTTGCACGTGTTACCTTTTATCACTGCCCTCGTGAGGCAAACGAGGCAGCTGATACTCTTTCTAAGCTTATTGAGGTGCCCCCGTGCAGTTTGGCATAGCGACCCCCCTGACGCTATTAGAGCGGTTGAATGATGTAACAATTATGTAATGAACTAGCAACAAGTTTTTACGCACTCTTTTCCTTACGAGGGTACATGAGGGGACCGAAAGGTTTTTAATGAGACGCCTTGTTTGATTTATTTATATATTGAAAGTTTTAAATTCAAAAAAAAACTTTTTTACTAAGTGAACGATATTTTTTATGGATCGAAGGGAGTAGCAGAAAACAAGATTTGTGCTAGCTGAATGCAGGCCCAAACACGTGATTAAAGGGCGCATATTAGCATGGGAGGCCCGCTCTGCTAGAATGTAACCCAATAAGATGGGCCGGTCGGTTGATAGAATATGCTACTACCTTCTATCCCTATAAAATTTTATCGTGCGGCTTATTCTATTATACTAATTTAGTACAAACTTTGTAATCGGTGGGATTACTGATTTGATTCAAATAATACTACGCGTGCCAGCTTGTCATAGATCGGCCAACATTATCCAAATATATATTTTAAAAAATCGATGGTTTGAATATGGTGCAAGAGGCTGGGGAAACAAAAGGACAGAACCCTCTATCTAGTATCCTTGAAAAAAAAAAAGAACCCTCTATCTGATCCCCCGATCCTCGCTGCCACGTTGAACACAAATTGCAAACAATTCGATTCTCAGCTGGCATGACGTATGTCATGATTCTCCAGTGCGCTGATATACTAGTACACTTGGAAGCCGGCCAGATCGTTTCTAGGCTGATATTCTCCGGGGTTGCAGCTAGCACATGGATCCTGATGATGGAATGGAATGCTGCAAGCTAGCTGGAGAATATTCATGTGCGTTGAGCTTGAGGGCCCGTTTGGCTGACACGCAGCTTGCGTGGAGGATATCCCTGGTCAAACTCAAGCACATGCGTACCTGATTCTTGCCACTCCATTTGGCAACGTCGCCATGATTCAGCCAGGGTCGTCGTTAGCCAGCGAGCCAAGATGATTACAGAAAGAGCATCGCGCTTGGCCGATACATACTGCGGCGGTCCATCCATAGGTTTCGACAAGTCCACTCCACCTAGCTAGCTAGTCCCAGGAGATAACGTAGAGTAAATCGCAGTAAACGAAAGGAGTGCGTGCTTTTGGATTCACCGCTGATTCTGTCTTGTCCAGTAATGTCAAAAAGGATGTGTAAAATCCGTGAGAAATGGACGGCCGGCCGGCCTAGCAAGCCAGCCTTGACATACTAATTCAACTCCCAAATCCACGAGCCATATCCGTATCAGGCAGAAAACATCGGCACAACAGCATCCTGCCAAGCCCCACTACTCGTCGCCGCCTAGTCGGACAGGAGACCGAAGATCGATTTTGCCGCCAGCCACGACGAGATCCACCCTGCACATCCTACTACGTGCTGATTGATCAGTTACCACGTCTCTGATTTGACGCCAAAATTGACTAGCTTAAAAACCAGTCCACCGTTCAACACCCATTGGCGACCAACAAGCCACCTACTAATCCGGGAATGCATGGTAATGAAGGCGGGGGATTAGTAGTAGAGTAGCTCTGTAGGCTGTAGCTGCCGGCGACGGCGTCTGCGTTGAATCGGAGTGGAAAGCTTGAGCCTGCATGCCATTTGATGATACTCGAGAGTACCAGACTGAAGTTGACATATTACCCAGAAGCAAGCTGCTCCTGCAGGTACTAGTAACTAATTTGCCGCGTAGTAAGCTGCTACTGCGTCAGTAACCAGTAAACAAGTTGTGGCCTTGCAAGTGAGCAGGCCACCTGAAATGACCCTGCTGGCACGCCAAGAAAGAGAAAGGGAGAGGTGGACAGGCTGCTGGGAGCGGCAACATTTTGAAAACACAGACACGAGGAAATGGGTAGCAGAAAGACGACAAGTTTGGGGGGTGGGCGAAGGTAGGGTTAAAAGAGGCCCAAGCATGTGATTAAAGGGCGCCCACTGCCCTCCGCGTGGCCAGAAACCGTCTTGGATGTTTCCTTCTTGTCTTTGGAATCATTCCCAATCTACTAGAGTAAGTTAATCAAAAATAAAGGGCCACGATAAAATGAATGGAAAAAGAAACAACTGCAAATGAAAGATAAATGGGCCATTTAGCCGGGAGTTCACATGCATAGATCAAATCCAACTGCATTTCCATGTGAGCAATGCCGATTTCAATTAATCATGAGTCCATGACATGTCGTAGCCCATGATTTGATTTTCACGTATAAATAAATAGCACGCCTGCCAGCCTCGACGTATGTCATCTCACAATTGTAGTATATCCAAAAAAGAATCTGACCTACCGTTCCGGGATCATTCGAATCTGGTGCGTGGTTGTTCTCATCCATTCCACACGACCTATGTATCCTTTGATACTCACGGATTCATGTACATATTCGATTTTCACTGGGTGTGCACTAAGTAAGCATATCGATGAATGATGCCATCGCCGTCACGATTATCCAATGCGCCCGGATTTCATACACAAGAAACGCAAACCTACGTACACCTAGTTTGGAACACCAAGTTTTCTTTGTTGAGGCTTACTTAGGACGCCGACTTATAATAATACTTAGTTAACTAAAGGCAAAACTAACACGCCGACGAGGTATCCAGGCCTTCTAGCTAATGATGTAGTATCTCTTTTCTGAACCCGTGACGGCAAGTTTTCAGGACACACTTGCTTGCTTGCTTTATTCATAAAGTCTTTAAAAAAAAAAAAACATGCCGGCGGGGTAGTTGAAACTAGCCTGCCGTTGCACGTACAGCCAGGAAGATACTAAGGGCATCTCCAGCCGTCCCCCCCAGAGCCCCCCAGGGGCTTTTTTCGCGGCGGAAGCGACGAATAGCGCCGCTTCTTCACCACTCGGCCCCCCAGCGGCCCAAATAGCGCTGTTTCGGCGTTAAATAGCGCCGCGGCACCCAGGCCAAACCCAGACCGTTGGGTTCGGCCTGGGGGGGTGAAACGGCGCGGACGCGCGCGTGGGACAGCCCTGTCAGCGACGCGACGAGAAAGCGCGGGAACAGAACCGCCCCGTGATCGTCTTCTCGGCTACCGCGCGGTCAAAGGCTGCCGGCGTTTATGGCGTGGCGGCCGTCCAGTGCATGCGCCCTGCCCAAAGGCTGCCGGCGTAATGGCGTGGCGGGCGGCAGCGAGGGGACGCGCTATAAACCCCCCCCCCCCCCCGCCGCGCGCCGCGCCACACCATTCTTCACACCGGCGAGCTCTCCTCTCCCTTCTTCCTCTCGACGCTCTCCTCCTCCCCTCCTCCGACGCCGAATTCCGCCGCGCCATCCACGAGATGCGCGCCGGGATGGAGAACCCCCAGAACTTCCCGCTCACCGGCGTGGACCAGTTCTGGTGGGATCGGCTGATCCGCCGCCGCGACCGGGAGCTGGACTCCCTGAACGACAACGGCCCTGTCGAGGGCCGTTTCAACGCGCACGGGCGGCGCAGATGGTGGAGTGCCCCTGGGAGGACCCTCGACGAGGTCCTCCAGCACATCCACGCCGGCGACCAGCCGCGCCTCGCGATGCCGCCGCCGCAGGCCACCCAGCCGTGGGTGGCGCGGCGGACCGGCGCGTCCTCGTCGTCTGCGACGTCGAGCTCCTCCGCCGGGCACTCCACCTCCACCTCCCCCCCTTTTCTTAACGCCGGTGCGCCCGCCCGCAGGCGCAGCGGCGGCGCGCTCCGCCTCGGCGAGCCACGCTTCGAACGCGTGGTTCGCCCGAAGACGGAGACCGGCGTCGACGGCGACGAGGGCGAGTGGCCCGACCAAAAGGTCGCGGAGCAGCTGTCGCTGAACACGCTGCAACCGCTCGACGTCGAGACCGCCGCCCAGTGGAGCCTGCGCGACAACACCGAGGCCGAGCTCGCCCTTCAGCGCCGCCTGCTGGCTGAAGCCGAGCAGCGCAAGGCGGCGCGCGAGCGCGAGGAAGCCGCGGCGGCGGCCCTCCTCCGCGTCCCTCCCCCACCAAAGCAGAAGGAGAACGTCTACATCGTTCTCGATGAGGACTCGGACGACGACGACGTGATCCAGCAGGCGCTCGAGGTGAGCAGGTGGGATTGCGGCGGCGGCGACGAGGGACAGGGGGGAAGCAAGCGCCCCGGCGACGCCCCCAGCGACGACGACGACGACGACGACGGCGGCGACTACAGCCAGGCGATCGCCGCCAGCCTCGGGCTTAACTAGTTTAGATGTAGTTTAAATTTATCGTACCAGCTTAAATTCGCGCCGAATCTGTACGCACTTTCCGAATTTCAATAAAATTTCGCCTTTTTTCATTTTGCGTTTGTTTGGGCCGGTTCTTGGGCTCGGGACGCGACTGGGAAACGCGCCCCCCCAGGTTCCAGAATAGCGCCGTTTAGCGCCGCGGCGGCACCAAAACGGCGGCGTTTTGGGCCCTGGGGGGGCGCAACGGCTGGAGATGCCCTAACATGCCTCCTGATCAAACGAAATGGTACTAGTAAATTTCTATTTTAATTTTTTATTTTAGTATGAAAGTCCATGCTGCTGACACGCTACTTGCGTGAGCGGGGAATATCTTTTGTCAAATCACATAATGCGCGGGACAAAAACATACTCCTCCTCTGGTTCCAAATAAAATGACGCCATCGATCGACCCGTTGGACTAATTTGGCACGCCTCAATGAATCATAGTGGTCGTCGTCGTTAGCGAGGACGATTAAAGAAAGCGCATCAAGGCATATCACGCTTGGAAGTCGATAATAAAAACTGTTCCATTTCCCGGGTCAGGACTCAGGAGACAACGTGCACACAACATCTTGTTTAATGCCAGTCAGGAACAGTAGTACTAGGTCTGTTCAAAGTAGATGCGTGCATAGCTCTCAAAAAAAAAAGTAGATGCGTGCATACACTTTTTTTCTTTCTTTACCAGTATGTACAACAAGTAATCCAAAACTAGTTATTACCAGGAGGTGGTGAAGTGCTCTGCGATGGTCATGGATCCTCTGGAGCCTCGCAGAGCACTTCGCCACCTCCACCGAACGCAAGGAGCAGCTCGAAAACTCTGGCGACAAGAACCCCGCAACGCCAACACCAGACCCGTCGATGAGAGCACCGAACCATCCCCTCTCCTCGCCTCTACGGCCGGCCGGAGGGGATGTAACAGCGCCACACCTCAGCGGTCGGATAGATCTGCCATTATTATATTCTCTCGATCACCCTAAATCTTCTGCTTTGGAAGCTCAAAGACAGGCGACCGGAACAACCTGCTAGTTCTTCGCAGCAGCACCAGCAAACCACGTGTGGCATCTCGCCATTCGCCACGGAGGAGCGGACAACAAACTCTAAGCCTACTACTAAGACGAGGAAAATAAGACCTAAACTATACAGAGGGACCTGGCCGCCTCGCTCGTGCCATGCTCGCACACGACGACGCTGCTGCCGGAGGACAAGGACTAAACAGTCGTACAGCTAGAACCTTCAACGACTCCCAAGAGGGGCTTGGGAGTTGTAGCCGTGGAAAAGTCTCCCTCGAATGTACAGGTTAAAGAAGCAATTGTGCCAACTAGAGGCATTTGAATGGCGACCTAATATTTCAAAATCATTTGAATATCGAACGACCCTGTTTAAAAGGAAGAAAAAAATAACTAGAGGCAAAACTTGCCGTTACTCTCGTACAGCCAGGGGTGAGTATATAGCATAAAACCACCACTTTAGCGCGGAAATTTCGAAAAACCACCACTTTATGTTTGAATCACAAAAAACCACCACCCCATAGTTTGCAATTCGCACAAATCGAAAATTGACTGTGAATTGATGCGATTTTGGCGGTTGGGACCCATTTGTTAGTATGACGTGGCAAATAGTGCCCATCAAAAAATATATAAATAAATAAAAAAGGAAGAAGAGCACTTCCGTTCCCCAATGTGGATGTTCCCGATGGAACTGCCTCGTTTCAGTGCTTCATCGCCGTCTTCCACACCAGCACGGGAGTTGCCCACCGCGAGGAGCAATGATAGGCGAGGCCGCCGCCGTCCCCTTGCTGAAGACCGACCTAGATATGTGCCTATGTCGCGGCGGGCGAGGCCGCCGCCGTCCCCGACCTGGAGGCCGGCCTGGATGCGCGCCTGCGTCCCCTACCTCAGTCCCACCCGCGGGGAGCAAGGACGGGCGACGCCGCCACCGCCCGCGACCTGGAGGTCGTCGCCTCATCATCTGCCTCGGCTAGGCTCGCCCATGAGCAAGGTGCAGAGGCGCCGTTGCACGAGCATCCAGATGCGACGGTGAACAGGGGCTATTTGGATGTGGCCATCTTCCCCAATCTTTGGCGTGGCCGCGTGCAAGGTCGTCGATGACGACGTGCTCCGGCGGGATGCAGGTGGCCGCCGGCGAGGGAGAAGACGAGCGGGCCGGGATGCGAGGTGGAGCATCCCGGCCGCTACCTCTGCGGGGCCCCGGCGAGTCCGCCGCCACGTGCACCTCCACGGCGAGTCCGCCGCCTCCGTGAGCCTCCCAGCAAGGTCGCGGCCTCCTACTCCTCTGTGGCCGGAGCGCCTCCCCGCTTCCCTTTTTCCTTTTTTTTAATTCTGCTGAAAAGCCAAGTCAGCCTAACGGGTGGGTCCTAGCTGTCAGAAATAGCATCAATTCACGATCAACTCCCGATTTGTGTGAATTGCAAACTTTCAGTACTGGTTTTTTACGATTCAAACATAAAGTGGTGGTTTTTCGAAATTTTCGCGCTAAAGTGGTGGTTTTTTGCGATTCAAATATAAAGTGGTGGTTTTTCGAAATTTCCGCGCTAAAGAGGTGGTTTTATGCTATATACTCGCCAGGGGTACTTCCACGAGGGAAAGATTATGGTGTAATGAGATGGTACTCCAGTACATTGTTCAGAATCCATCCTGCTGACACGCTGCTTGCGTGTTTGGAGAATATCCTTTGTCAAGCACATGCCTAGGGACAAAACATATACCCCTCCGTTTCATATTAATTGTATACAAAACTAGATACTATATCTAACACTAAACTAAACTAGATGTGCCCCCTCCGTATCAAATTAATGGTCACAAAGATGGATAAAAGTTGATGTATCTGACATAATTTAGTGTCAGATACATCAATTTTTTGTGAGAAAATTGCATGTAACACCATGCTTTCTAAAATTCATTGCAAGGAACACAGAAGACAAACCACTTTTGCACATGACTACAAATGTTGGTCCAATTACTTCCACCTGACCCAAATAAACAGATTTGTGGTCTTGACATTTTCCATGACATATGAAGCCTAGTTTTGTGTTATGTGCAACGCGGAGTGGAGCAAGATTGATATCTTCTTGTTGCGCAGAACACCATTGTTTGGTGGAGTTGCTTCACGTAACACAAATTTGATATAAATGTATTATTTTATTTACCGAAAAATTCCTACAAAATTTGGCAGCATAAACTCGGAAAATAATGTAAATATTTGAGCAACACAATTAAATCACAATATATCTCAAATATAGCATAAGGTCTCTAACGTCATGCTACATGCTGCAAATTCGTAGGGCACATTACAAAATATTACCGGCTCCAAGTCAAGTGTTTAATGGCGCATACAAAATATTGAATGTTTAGATTTTGCAATTGTTTACGTAAATCATGTCATTTCATACAAAGTTCAGCAATATGGCTCATTTTCACC
This sequence comes from Alopecurus myosuroides, assembly GCA_028641055.1. Taxonomy (NCBI): domain Eukaryota; kingdom Viridiplantae; phylum Streptophyta; class Magnoliopsida; order Poales; family Poaceae; genus Alopecurus; species Alopecurus myosuroides. The sequence goes on from CM054062.1 coordinate 335,247,978, forward strand.
CTCTTGGATCTCTTCCTGTTGCTAACTCCAACCTACATTGCACTGGAACAAGCAAAATTAAGAAATGGATTGCATTTGTAATCCGATCAGTACAATAGCAGAAAAAACAATCTCTTCTCTTCTCCACAATTTATTTCATTAATATGCACAATTTATTAAATATTAATGCAACTGAAAAATTCACAACAAAATTAATAATCAGATTGCATTTGTACGTCGATCCAAATCCAAAAAAGGGCGTGTGGGCCTGTGGCTGTGAGCTTGGGTGCGTATTGTTTGAGTGTTCAAAAAGAATCTTTAGGCCATGCTGAAAATGTTAAAACCATAAAGCTATTTATTTGGGGCAGGTGCAAGCAATTAGACCAACATGTGTGGTCATGTGCAAAAGTGATTTGTTTTCTGTGTTTCTTGCAACAAATTCCACAAAGTATGGTGTTACATGCAATTTTCTTATTTTTTGTCCATCTTTGTGAGAGTTAATTTCGGAAGGAGGAAGTATATGGTTCAGTACAGTGCTGCCTCCATTTGGCACGTCTCAGTGGTTTATCGGCGTCAATAATAAAATTGCTGCCGTTTTACGGATACAGACGGCAACGTGCACTCAACAATTTGTTTAATGGCGCTTAGGAATTGATCTTAATAACTCCATCATCTGGTGGTTCCCAACCAAAGTCTGGGAGAACTTTGGTCATTTTAGGAAATAGGTGTGTGCAAGAGAGTGTACGCACGCGTGCTAGCTCTTTTTTCTATCCTTAGTACGACAACAAGTTTAATTATGTAGTCCCGTGTAGAGTGTGTATGTATGGTGGTGTTGGACAATTTTCGCTGACTGACTCCTCGACTAGTCGCTGAAAAATGTGAGCGAAATGGACACGCGTGTGGAATATTATTCCAACCATTTTCCCTTCTGGATAACGTCTTCCCGTTGGTCAATACTGGCAGCACATCCCTGGTCCATCCAAAGGTTTGTTTTTGACAGTCCACTCTACCTAGTCCCGGGAATGGAACGAAGGGAGCGTGTGGCTTGGATTCACCGGTGATTCTTTCGTCCCAATAACTAGAAGTATACCCGCGCGTTGCTGCGGGGATCGCTTTATAAACTACAGTATAGTATAAACAAAAGGTTACGAGAGATGTAATAAATTATGTTTTCTAAATGAATATGAAAAATTCAATTGATCATAGATATATTTTAAATTGTTAATAGTATGAATAATTGGAAGATTTAAGAAATAATGCATACCCTTAATAAATTTGAGTGAAGATGACATGGACAATTGATTGGTTAAGAGAGTGGATGATGTGGATAGCTTGCATGTTGAGATAGAAAAATAATAAATGCATGTTAGTGGGGTTTTGCTTTATAAGAGCATGGTTAATAATAGAGCCGGCTGCTGGCTATAAGGCATTGCCATGTCATCTTATAGCCAGCTTATAGCCAACATGTACAATAGTATACTATATGCATGCACTATTTTGTCAACACATGGCCAACCTTATACTCTCACAAAGTGCCTATGAGCACGTGCAAGAGCTGGCTACTATCTTGTAGCCCGCTTCTCTTCTCTCTTCTCTTCTCTCTCATCCAACTAAGCACAAATATATTATTTAATTCCTTATAGCCTGCTTACGTGGCCTTATTTAAGAAGTATAGATGTCAAAAAGGGTGTGAAGATGAGACATGGACGGCCTAGCCAACATAATCCGAGAAATCAATGTGAATGCAATAACCTCTCCTGAATCAATCGAAGATTTAATTGCGTAGCAGGTTGCAGCCGCAATGCGTTGTATACTCCAAAACAGCTTGCCGAGGAGGCGGACACAATATCTAATCCATCAGAAAAAAAAAATCGATTCCAGAGGAGGGAGAATATCTGCGGGCGGCCGGGGCGTAGCTATCGATCCGCCTAGGCGCCGCGTCGGACGTACGCAGCAGGCGGACGGAGACCAACATCGAGTTCGCCGCCACCACGGAACCGGCGGTGCCGCCAACAATAGACATCAAGCATCAATTTTATTCTATGAATTATGATCATGTACCGCGCTCAATTAATCAGATTCAGGTCGAATCGCGCCCGTCAATTCGCCCACTGATTTGACACTAAAAGCGACGGCGAGCAGGTCTAAGATTTTTAAAAACCAGTCCACCATTCAACTCCCACTAATTTGCGACCAACGAGCGCACACACGACCAATTCGTAACAACTTCGCTTGATTAATTCGTCGGGAGAAAAAACTTAGTATAGCTTAGCTAGTTAAACCAAATCAACCAGGGTCGATCGATCATAAGGGGACGAACAAGGAACAACGCTAGTAGCAGGCAAAATTTGATCGGTCGGTCTAATCAAGGCTAATCTACTCCTCGTTACTGCATAATAGTACTCTGCTGTGTGTCAGATCAGATCGTGTCTTCTCCTCCGGTGCGCCATTCGTCCGTCGCGGAGGGAGTTACATGACGGAGCAGGAGTTTGGGTTCTCGTCGCTGAACATCTGCGTGGGCGGCGCCGTGTCGAACCCGTACGCCGACGAGTAGGGCTGCTGGTACGGCGGGGGGTACGGGCGCTCGTACCCGCCGGGCTGCTGCTGCTGCTCGTAGTACCCGCCAGCGTCCCCTCTTGGCTGCTGCTGGTAGTACCCACCGGCGTCGCCTCTCGGTTGCTGGTAGTACCCGCCGGCGTCTGTGCTTGGTTGGTGCTGGTAGTAACTTCCGCCGTCCGCGCTAGGGGGCTGTTGGTAGTAACCGCCGGTGTCGCCTCTTGGCTGGTGGTTTCCATACCCCGCGCCGCCGTCCGCATTGCTGCCGCCGTAGTAGCCGTTGTTGTTGTAGTAGCCTGGCGGTGGCCCCTGCGGCGGGTACGCGACGTGGCCGTACCCGTAGGGCGAGACGTGGTGCGTGCTGGCCCCGGCCGGCTTGGGCGCCAGCGACGCCGCGGCCGACGCCACGGACGGGCCGACCACCTCGATCCCCTTCCCCTTGTCCCCCTTGTGCGCGTTGTCTCCCGCCGCCTTGTCTATCTTCACGTGGCCGTGGTCGCCGCCCCCGCCCGCTTTGTCCTTCTTCTTGCCCTCGTCGGCGCCGCCTTGTTTGGTGCCGGGCGCGGACGGTGCGAGCTCGACGGGTCTGTTGAGCTTGTCGTTGAGGTAGGCCACCATGGCGGGGACGTCCATGGTGCCCACGACCTTCACCTCGTCCTTGGCGTTGCCCTCCAGCACCACGTCCTTGACCCCCTTGATCTTGTAGATGCGGCGCCGGATGCGGTCCGCGCAGCTGTCGCAGTGGAGACGGATCCTGAGCAGCGCGGTGGTCGGCGTCGGCGTCGTCTCCTGGGAAGACAAAATTGAGCAGAGGACAATGTTAGTTGGAGGTCGGTGGGTAGTAGTTGGGAGCAGAGGAGGGACAGAGCAGAGTATTGCGTTGCGTGGGGATGGGATTGCCTCTTGCGCACCGACCTGGGTGGGTGTCTTCTCCTCGGGCGGTTGCTTCTTCTCCTCTTTGGGCTGGTGCTGCGGCTGGGAGGAGGCGCCGGCCTTATCCCCCTTGTCGGCTCCGCCACCGCCCTTGTCGGGATTCTTCTTCTCCTCGCCGCCGCCCGGCTGCTTGTCGGGATTCGCCTTCTTGGGCTCCGCGGCGGGAGGGGGCTTGTTGCTGCCGCCGGCGGAGACGATCTGGACGGGCTTCTTGGTCCTGGACTCGATCCGCGCCTTGATGGCCGCCGCTTCGGCCGTCCCCACCACAACGACCGTGTTTGACGAGAGGTCCGGCACCACGGACACCACACCTGCAAGCAGAAGCAAAGAATCAGCCGCCAGATCCTGCGAGAAGGAAGCAGAGGAGAGGAAGAAGCAAAATTGGATCGGAGGGGCTTGAGCGGGCGCGTGCTTACCAGGCATGTGGCGGATGGACTTGCGGACCTTCTTGGCGCAGCCGGCGCAATGCAACTCCATCCCCAGCACCACCGGCTGCGGCGGCTCCGTCCCGCCGCCGCCGGCGGCGTTGGTAGGAGGAGCCTCCTCTTTGCCCGCCCCCATAGAACAGAGCAAAAGCAGAGCAGGGAGGACAGGAGCTGTGTGTGGTTTCTGGACTCTTGTCTGGTCTCTCCGAGCGCGAGCGTGCGTGTTGTGTGGTTCTTGCTGCGTGTTTGACGAAGCGAGGGCGAGGCGAGGGAGGGGAAAACAAAACGACGTTGTGGTGCGGCGGCGGGCGGGGATAAGTAGGCGGTGGGAGGCGAGGAGAAGGAAATAGGAAAGAGAGGGAAGGGAAGGAAGGCGCGTGGCGAGACGTGGCGTTGGTGGGTGTCATGCTGATCCGTATCCGCGGCGGAGGGAGCGTCGGTAAGTTTCCGCCGCTGTTCCCGTCATCTGGGACGTCGACCGGCGTCAGCGAGTCCGTCTGCGCGTGGGTCTTTACATTTTGGATGGATGGTCCGCTAGCAATTGCCTAGCCCTAAAAGCACACCGACGCACGCGCAATTGCGCTTTTTCACGCTGTAGGTCCTTCATGTTTTTCCATTGTCTACGCGGTATCCTCTCTTTCCAGTTGTAATCGCTCAAGATAACAGTCCATTTTACTGTCTTTATGGCTTTTACAAAGCCTGTGAAAAAAAACATCGAGTGAGAAGCTTATTTTATGGCTAATTTTTTCTTCCTTTTTGACACATGCCACAAAAATGTCGATTCTCGGCGAAACGAATTCGCAAACACAATATGCCTTGTAAGATGCATCCTCAATATCAGGTGCAGGGCCGTCGAAGAGGGTGTGCGAGCTGTGCAACCGCACAGGGCCCCCAAAAATTTGGGTCCCCCAAATCGGTAGACACAACGTAGGGTTTAAAGTGGCGGCCAACCCTAGATCTCCGGTAGCAGAATAGGATCCGTCCATTCCCTAACTTGCCTCTAACAGCCGAGCTTGGGTGCCATGGATAGATAGATCGAGTCGCCATGGATGGATTGATCGGGTCTAGTCGAAGATGTACATGAGAATGTACATGAGAAGAAGATAAGCGAGGTGGGCCTACGCTGCATGCCTCGGCCGGGCTTAAGTGATTCAGGCCCAACAGACTTGGTGAGCAACGGCACTCGAAAAACAAATATTCTAAGCACCGCCTGCATGCACTAGTACTATTGCACGTCACGATAAATACCCATGTCGGTAGTTTCTAAATTCTAAGCTTTTTATATAGTTTGATATCCAACATGTCATCGAGCATTCAAGCAACATGAGCCTCAAGTTAGTACTTTCTGAGTTTTCTAATATATTTTTCACATTCTCAGTAGCTCTATTCCAGAATTTTGAAGACCGGATCTGTTGGGGGAACAGGTAAGGGTTACCATCCATCAATATAAGCCGGAGATCGTCCAGGCGAATGGAGGTTACGTAATCTGGGTTATAACTGGTAGATCCGGGTTACGTCAAAGGAGAACCGGGTTATGGTGAGCATAACCCGGACTGGATAAAGGGGCTGGCCCAAGGCCCGGAAAGGAAGACATGGAGGCATGGGAACCCGGAGGACAGCCCACGGCCGGTAAGGAAGAAGCCGGGTCATGATGAGAACCGGAACGAGGTAGCTAAGAGCCGGAAGGGATTAAGACTCCGAGGACGGGCGTGACCCGGACTCTCCTTGTAACCCAGAGGTCTCGTCCATTATATAAGGCGAGACCCTGGGACGTAGAAGAACAAATTCTAAGTTGATAGCCAATGAGCTCGAGACATCGAGAGCCAGAATTGCCCTTTGTAATCGAGACCTTGTTCCCCGATAGTAAGAAGGCAGGAGTAGGTTTTTCCCTCAATAGAGGGGCCGAACCTGGGTAAACTCGCACCAGGTGTTACAGTCACAGCACCAACCGGGCCAACGGTTGCCCCAGGAGGACCAGAGGTGACACCATCGACAAGACATGGAACAACCAGACCAGGGGAGACAGTGATCGACTTGACCGGGCCTGCGTCGCACAACCCGAGACTTGAGCTGATGGCTGTAATGGATTCATTAAACGAGATTCTGGCAACGCCGATCACCCCAGAAAACCTGGAGCAACGTAACACGGAGATAGAGAGACTCCGGCAGGAAATAACTCATGCCCTTCGAGAGATTGAGAAAGAAGCTACCTGCATAAATAAAGCCCGATTAGAATTTCTGGAGGAGGCCACACGTCTCGAGAGGGAAGGAATTCGCCTAACTTTCAGGCAAAGGGAGCTAACTTCAATACGGAAGAGACGTCGTCATACTCGCCTGAACAACAAGTTCGGGGTAGGACTCGAGCCTACTAATCTGCATAATTTGTTTACATCTACGACGGGGAACCCTGCAGCTCGTAACCCGGCTGGCCCAGGTTACCCCACGAACCAGCGACTACCCCTGCTCCAGTCCATCCAGCACATTTCCAGCCACCTGTCCAACCGCTTGGGAGCCCAAATCCAGTGCCGGCCCCAGCACAGCCCGTTCAAGAAAGGTTTCATACGCCCCCGGGTCACTTCAATAATCCGATGGATAACATTTGGGCAGCAACCACTAGTCTGGCGCAGATCTCAGTTGACCCTAATAACCCTATGGCAGTTGAAACTGGGAGGGTCATTGAGATGCTACAAACAACGATGGTTCAGCAGTTAAATTACAGTAATCAGGAGAGGATACACTCAACACCCTATCATAGTAGGACAGCTCTGCCACAGAGTCATCATGGGAATTCTCCAGCCCCAGCAGGATCTAGCAACGCTAACCAACAGCCCAACCCACCCAGGCAAGCAGTATCTTATGCGCCCAGGGTTTTATATACAGGACATAGAATTGCAGAACCTGAAAACAGGAATCCAGGTCATGTTCAGAACTCGGCCCAAATCACGGTCTCAAACCCAGCTCAAGTCGGGTCTCATAGGATTGGAATCCAGTGTCTCGGTCCTGCAATTAGGAACGAGAGAATACCAGCTGATTTTAAAGGGCCTCACAGAGTTGTGAATTATACGCCTGACATGGAGCCTGCAGACTGGATAGAGGGATATGAGATGGCCATGGAGATACTGGAAGTAAGCGACGCGGTGTGCACGCGATACTTAAGTGTGGTGCTGTAAGGGTCTGCGATGTCTTGGTTGAAAAACTTACCGGCAAACTCGATCAATAGCTGGCAGGAGTTGAAGGACCAGTTCATCAAAAAAATTCAAGGGACCTGCAAGCGACCGGCGACCATTACTGACCTAGAAAAATGTGTCCAGAAGGAAGGGGAGTCTGCTCAGCACTGGTCTCGACGTGTCGCAGAAATCATACATTCAACGGTCGGACTTACTGCTCAGCAAGCAGTCATAGCGTTGGAGCGGAATTGCATATTTGTTCCGTTAAAGCACAAGCTAGGGCGCATCAAGCGATACGTAAATGATATGAGCGAATTAATGGATGCAATGACCAAGTATGCAGAGTCTGACAAAACAAAGGATGCAGACTCAGACGATGAGAAGTCTGCTAAAGCAAAGAAAGCTGGAAATAAGGGTAGCCAGAACCAGAATCAGAGTAACAGCAATCCCCAGAACCTGAATAACAACAAGCGCAAAAACGAGGAAGGGACCTCAGATTTAGTGGATAACACAAATACAGGTTACAGAAATCAGCGTCAGGGGAGTAACTTCAGAGGAAATCACAATTTTTGACCTAACAGTTTGCTCAGGCTCAACAGGCTTTGAAAGGACCATGCCCCAGACATAGCAAAAACGGGAAGTTTGCAAATCACTCCTGGGAAAATTGCTTTATTATGCAGGGTTTCAGGCCTAGTGGTAACAATAACTATGGATCAGGAAACAATGGAGGAGGTAGTTCCGGCAATGTGGGAGCTAGGCATTCGGGACCTGGCAATCCAGGACCCGGAAATCAGAATCCGGGTCACCCTGTTCAGAGTAACCTGGGAAACACTCAAGGCGGAGGTCACCAAGGAGGAAATTCCAGTTTTCAAACAAACCCGAAACAATTAAGCTCAGGCCAATATCATGTGTTTACTACAAGTTCATGTAGGAGGGAACGCAAGGTGCAAAATCGCGCAGTCAATACGATAGCTCATGCTGTCCCTAGATGGCTCAATTGGTCAGAGCAGCCCATAACATGGAGTCGGGCAGATCATCCTCCCAGAGATGAAAGTCCGGGAAGCGTGGCTCTCGTCGTGGCTCCGCAAGTTGGAGGTTATAAACTGGACAAAGTGTTGATGGATGGAGGAAGCGGTATAAACATACTCTATTACGACACGTTCAAAAGAATGAACCTGCAAGAGAAACAACTCCAGCGATCATCAACTGTTTTCCATGGGATTGTACCTGGTAAGTCCGCACAACCTATTGGGAAAATATACCTTGAGGTCGCTTTTGGAGTATTTGGAAATTACAGGATGGAGATGTGATGCATGTAAAATGCATAGATGAATTTTGCATATTTTCACATGGTTTTCTATTACATATTGCATCATATAAGGGTATAATTCAATGTTTTATAGTATTTTGGGGTTAAATTACAAAGTCCCCCAACTTTTATGGAATTAACCCTGCCTGTCAGAAACCCTGTTTTCTATATTTTTGAAGTTTCAGGGGGCAAACTTCCGCGAAATCACCTGAAAATCTGCGGGGGTCATTTTCTTGGAAGGAGAAGACTTGCGGGCGAAGGATCCACGAGAATTGGGCAAGGAGGCCCAAAAGAGGACCCTCCACGCGGCCAGATTCCTTGGCCGCGTGAGAGGCCACTTTTGGCCCATGTGGCCCCAATTCCTTCCATCTCCGACTTACCGACTTCGTCTTGACCTAAAACCGACTATAAAAAGGGTCCCTCGTACCCTTACGGAGGGGAGCGCCGCCGAAACACCGAAACACCGAACAGAGACCTGGAGTTCCAGATTGAAGGGGGAAAACTCCGGCGGGGCGCCGCCGGTGTGATCTCCTACCCCTCCAATGTCATCACCGACATCTCCATGAAGAGGGAGTAGTCCACCCCAGGGCTATGGGTTTGTGGAAGTAGCACTTGTATCTCTCTCTATGTGCTTCACAAATTAGATCCGCATGAGCTGCATCACATGATTACAGGCACCGTTGTAATTCCTATGTGGTGGATCTTTTCTATGAGTTATTGAATCTGAGATTGCAATTGTTTCTCTTGAGTTATTTGAGTAGATGTATCCTATGTACCCCGTTCTTATTTGCTAGCTTTGATCAATCTAGTTCTTGAGAGCGTGTGTGGGGTGATGGGTGCATTAGTTGGAGTAACAGGGGGTGGCTAGTGCTGTGAAAGTGACAGAAGTTTAGCGATCCACTTAGGTTTTGTTAAACCTTTCTTAGTTACCTCACTAGGGATAAAAAGGAGTACCTTGTTACCGGGGATTTGAAGTGACACTAATCAATCTCCATGACTAGATCTAGCAAGTTCTTACTTCAACTTCATGTCACATTGCTTAAAGCTATACTCTGGTTTTTCCTTAATTATCGAGGTGTTATGATTTATTTCGCATCTTGGTGGAGTATAAGAGGGATCAATATGACTGTAGAGATCTCTATGCTAGGATGTGATGCCCATATGAAAGTACTCAATGTTAAACATGTTATTGTAATCTCACATGTAATTCTTTATGTCCACCGTCTACCACTTTATTTGAGAGAATGCAAGTGTGAAACCATGAACCCCGGTCCTATTTTAATTATAAGAAAACACTCTAGTTACTTTGCTGCAATTTACTTTATTTGCACTTTACTTTACTTGCATCTCCAATTCGAATTTACATTATCTCCATCACCACTTGCATCACAAAAATCAAAAAACAATCCATTGCATATTTATTTTCTCATTTGCATTTAGTAGTAGATTTAATTATTGCACATTTACTTTCAGTTTTGCATTGCAATTTAGAAGTCTCACACCTTGTGCTTGACAACCACTTGGTGAGGTTGAGGGCACAAAATTCTCTACTTGTTTGCAGGATCCTGGAGGAAGCTTGGAAGACAACTGCTGAAATACTGGCTCCCCAAGAGTTCGATATAAACCCTCGAGTCACCCTCGTGGGGTAGAAGGCTTGCCACTAGCTACACACTCTGCACTTGGAGTCTCAACCTAGCCATCAAGCGTTTTTCTAGCGCCGTTGCCGGGGAGCCATAGGTGAAGGAGTTGTCCAAGGGAGCTCACAAGAAGTCTTCATCACCAACAAGGTGTGCAAACACCTAAGCTTGGGGAGGTTGCACCTACGTGAGTACCGTCCTTTCTATCTCCACCTTCTTTCAAGTAGATTGTTTTGTTTCTTGTCTTGTTTTTGTTTTTGTTTTTGTTTTTGTTTTGTCTTGCATATATTATTTTAGTTTGCATTTTAGTTTTGCATTTAGTTATCTAGATTATTTTAGTATTTCGAATTTGCCTAGTTACTTTACTTTTCAGTTTTGCATAAAAAATTAAAAACTACATAAAAACTTGGAAAATGGAGCAGAGAACTTATTGGCCATTCAGTGTTAGGAATTTCCCTCAAGAGCTAAATAATCCCGTTGAAAAATTAGAGGTAGATCCTTGTGTTATTAAAATGATTTATGAATCTCGTTTCTATGGAAAGCCTAAAGAAGACCCTTTGTTCCATCTTAAGAAATTTGATGAAAGATGTAAAACTTTGAACTTGAATCATGCAAACATCAACACTACTAAAGTTAAACTCTTTCCCTACTCACTAGGAGGCAAAGCATTAGATTGGATATTAAGATGGCCTCCTAGCAATTTTACTACTTGGTTCAACTTAAGGGTTGCATTTATTGAAAGTTTTTGTCATGCTGAAAAGAATTACAATGTTAAACAATTGCTCATTACCTCTAAACAAGAAAAAGACGAATCAATGATACAAGCATGGGAGAGATTTAGAAGTAGAGCATATGGAATAGGGCATGGCTTTAGAGATTGGATACTTATGCATATATTTTAAAAGGGACTTTCTGAAACTTTTAGAGCCTTTTTAGATAATGAATGTGGGGGATCTTTTACTAGTACTAATGCTGCAAATACCCATGTTTTGCTTGAAAGTTTGCTCTTAGAGGTTAAAATTAAAGTGAGCTTAAAAAAGGCTGAAGTACCCGAGGATATTTTTGATGATCGCTATGAGATTTTTAATATGCATAATAGAAAAGGAAAAGTAGGGGAAATTATGATGCTTACTGAAATTAAGGATCCATTGCTTGATTTAGAAAAAAGTAGCTTGCAAGAACTTATTGCTACTCTACAAAAATTTGCTAGTGATCCCACTATAAATGTTAATCAACCTGGCTTTGGATCTTATATTGCTAATCATGTCTTGCAAGAAAAAATTGCTAGGTACAAGAATGAGGCCATGATACCTCCTAAGCTTGGGGATGCATGGATTCCCAAGGTGCTAGTTTCAATTGGAAAGGAAATTCACCATGCTATGTTAGATCTAGGTTCTAGTGTATCGGTACTCTCTAAAGAATTATATGAATTGCTAGAAATAGAAAATTTAGAAAAGTGCTCAAGTGAATTTGTCCTTGCTGATAACTCTACTAAACATGCTGTAGGACAAGTAAAAGATGTTATGATTGAATTGCACATGACTTTCGTACCCGTTGATTTCATTATTATGGATATGGGGGATAAATCCCCTAGTCCTATTATTTTGGGTAGACCTTTTCTTCGTACTACAGGTGCAATCATAGACTCCAAGGAAGGGAATATCAAGTTTCAGTTCCCTCACAAGAAAAGTATGGAGCACTTCCCAAGGAAGAGGGGCACGCTGAAGAACAAGCTCCCTCATGAGATTTATCCCTCTTGATTATCAAGTAAGTAAAGCCTAGCTATATGGCTATAAGGAAAGCGTTTTACGGGAGGCAACCCGGTTGTTTTTGTTTGGATTTTCCTAGTGTCCTCTTGCTGTCTCAAGAGATTAGTTTTTTTTTTATTCTGGAGTTTTCAATAAAGAGTCAATTCAAACCCATTTGGACTTATAAGTTGCTATCCTAGTGCATGAAATTTCTGTTTCAGCACGAGTCTGCTCACTGTATGATTTTACGTTTTTTATTGGTATGTCGGATTGAGCTAATGTTTTAGTATGTTCTGCAACTTTTCTTCCTCTGTAAGCAAAAAAATTGGCTTAATTTTTTGACGAGTCTGGATTAGGGAAAAACGTTCGTTTTGCTGCTGCTGCTTTTCTGGACAGATTCTGCCTTCTTTTGTTTTATGCACTCTTTGGGCTTGGGAATCGAATTTCCATGATTCTTTCAAGCAAGAGAGTGAACATACAACATAACGAACCTTATTGTATATCTACTGGAGCATTTGATTTGGAATTTTGCACAGCAAGTATGTGATTTGTTGGTCCTTGCTAATCTCACCCCACAGAAAAAGAATGGGAGAAATATGTTTTGTGAAGTTTTTTTCACAGGGAATAGAGGAGCTGCGCCTCAAGACATCCAAGAATGGTGAAAGCCATAAGCTTTGGGATGTGATGAACACACCACTGGAGCTACACTCTTTTGGTTAGCACACGTCTACTTTCTGTCTTTCTAAGCAAAACATTTATCGTAGAGACTTGAAGCGTCTAGTTTTTATTTTTATTTTTGTTTTGATAAGACCACCACCATCATTTTATATGAGATTGAGCTACTGGAGTTTGGGGTTGGAATGTATTGGATGCTACTATTATGAATTGGAATAGGGATGCCATGGTTGATTTGAAGAGCTACATATGTTTGCATGATTTATAGGCTTTTTATGTGTAGAAATTTGCAATAATGTTGTCTTGAGCTATCTCTTATTCATGTCCTTGATGTTAATTGCTGGTTTATTTAGTTTGTCATGAAATGAGTAGTTTTATGGACATATGCATGCATAGTAGCTGGTCAACTATCTCCCTCTTTCTAGCCCAAAAATTTAAAAATTCCAACAAGTAAAAACTTGTTTCCAACACTCCTTGGCCAAGTATTTCCAGTGAGTCCACCATATCTTCCCATTAGCTTCATTGCTATTCCGAGTATGTTCACCATGTTATTGTGTTATTTATGTTCTAAATTAAGATATTCACTTTATTAATTGTCATGGGTTGAACTTGGGATAGGACTCTCACGAACTTTTGAAGGCACACTTTACTTTTTATGCATCTAATAAACATGACCCAATAATGGGAGCCACACGTTTTGCGTTTGACAAGTGTGTGGTTGGGAGCTAGCTATAAACATGTATCACCGGAAAGCTTTCAACATTGCACAAAAAAAATTACATTTGGTTGATATCATGTACTTTTGTTTTTGGACTCCTGCCATGACGAAATGAAATAGAGGAATAGTAAGTTTTGATGAGTAAGTATCTATATGACTAGAGAAACACATTGGGCCGCTAACCCAAGCCATGCTTTATCATGGTGGAAATTTACTTACAGCTTGAGTGACTCTACAACACATCCTATAATAAAATAAGAAGCTATGCATAAGAGTGAATGAAAATAAAAAGGATGATGAGTCTAGTCCGTTTGTTCATCTTGTCATTGTAACATGGGCTTGTTTCCATGTCATGGGGCAAGAGGTACCTCTTTGCGGTTCTCTATGATGTCATTAATACTTATTATGATTGTACAAAGCTTATTAGGAATCTTAAGTTGAGTAATCATGGAGTAGGTTTTCACACTCACGGGGCATGAGGCTTTCAACCACCTTGTTATTCTCATTACTTCAATACTCACAATTTTAAGATGCTAGTGATAAAGGGGCAATGAGAGTCCTAGATCAATGGATACCACATTTCAATTAGTAATTTTAGTTGAATAATTTAGAGGCTAAATAAGACTTGATCATGTTTTACCTCTACTCAATTTTCTCCAAAGTGTCCACCATATTTTCTATTCTCCATTATGCTATTCTTTGACCAATATAGGATTTTATTTTTTATTTTTTGTATGCATTTGGTCCATAGTGCTTTTATTTCATTATACACTTTGTGAACTTTCATGAAGCATCTTTTCTTGCATATTTGATATTTCTTACAACATGAATTGTATATTGCTACTCATTTCTAGTATAAATCATTTGATTATATGTAGCATGAATAATCCTCCTTGATATCCCATAATTGTTTCAATATACAAAACCCATCTTAGTTTTATCACCTTCATACTCGAGGACGAGCATGTGTTAAGCTTGGGGATGTTGATGCATGTAAAATGCATAGATGAATTTTGCATATTTTCACATGGTTTTCTATTACATATTGCATTATATAAGGGTATAATTCAATGTTTTATAGTATTTTGGGGTTAAATTACAAAGTCCCCCAACTTTTATGGAATTAACCCTGCCTGTCAGAAACCCCGTTTTCTATATTTTTGACGTTTCAGGCGGCAAACTTCCGCGAAATCACCTGAAAATCTGCGGGGGTCATTTTCTTGGAAGGAGAAGACTTGCGGGCGAAGGATCCACGAGAATTGGGCAAGGAGGCCCAAAAGAGGACCCTCCACGCGGCCAGATTCCTTGGCCGCGTGAGAGGCCCCCTTTTGGCCCCTGTGGCCCCAATTCCTTCCATCTTCGACTTACCGACTCCGTCTTGACCTAAAACCAACTATAAAAAGGGTCCCCCGTACCCTTACGGAGGGGAGCGCCGCCAAAACACCGAAACACCGAAACAGAGACCTGGAGTTCCAGATTGGAGGGGGAAAACTCCGGCGGGGCGCCGCCGGTGTGATCTCCTACCCCTCCAACGTCATCACCATCGACATCTTCATGAAGAGGGAGTAGTCCACCCCAGGGCTATGGGTTTGTGGAAGTAGCACTTGTATCTCTCTCTCTATGTGCTTCACTAATTAGATCCTTATGAACTGCCTCACATGATTACGGGCACCGTTGTAATTCCTATGTGGTGGATCTTTTCTATGAGTTATTGAATCTGAGATTGCAATTGTTTCTCTTGAGTTATTTGAGTAGATGTATCTTATGTACCCCGTTCTTATTTGCTAGCTTTGATCAATCTAGTTCTTGAGAGCGTGTGTGGGGTGATGGGTGCATTAGTTGGAGTAACGGGGGGTGGCTAGTGCTGTGAAAGTGACAGAAGTTCAGCGATCCACTTAGGTTTTGTTAAACCTTTCTTAGTTACCTCACTATGGATAAAAAGGAGTACCTTGTTACCGGGGATTTGAAGTGACACTAATCAATCTCCATGACTAGATCTAGCAAGTTCTTACTTCAACTTCATGTCACATTGCTTAAAGCTATACTCTGGTTTTTCCTTAATTATCGAGGTGTTATGATTTATTTCGCATCTTGGTGGAGTATAAGAGGGATCAGTATGACCGTAGAGATCTCTATGCTAGGACGTGATGCCCATATGAAAGTACTCAATGTTAAACATGTTATTGTAATCTCACATGTAATTCTTTATGTCCACCGTCTACCACTCTATTTGAGAGAATGCAAGTGTGAAACCATGAACCCCGGTCCTATTTTAATTATAAGAAAACACTCTAGTTATTTTGATGCAATTTACTTTACTTGCACTTTACTTTACTTGCATCTCCAATTCGAATTTACATTATCTCCATCACCACTTGCATCACAAAAATCCAAAAACAATCCATTGCATATTTATTTTCTCATTTGCATTTAGTAGTAGATTTAATTATTGCACATTTACTTTCAGTTTTGCATTGCAATTTAGAAGTCTCACACCTTGTGCTTGACAACCACTTGGTGAGGTTGAGGGCACAAAATTCTCTACTTGTTTGCAGGATCCTGGAGGAAGCTTGGAAGACAACTGCTGAAATACTGGCTCCCCAAGAGTTCGATATAAACCCTCGAGTCACCCTCGTGGGGAAGAAGGCTTGCCACTAGCTACACACTCTGCACTTGGTGTCTCAACCTAGCCATCAAGATGCTAGCATTTGAGGTGGTAAAATTCAAATGTCTGTATCATGCTTTGTGTGGATGACCGGCTTATGCAAAGTTCATGGCAAGGCCTTGCTATGTCTACCTCAAGCTAAAGATGCCAGGACCTAACGGAAACATAACCGTCAATGGGGACAGAGACATAGCCTTGGAATGCGAGGAAGGTGATGCAACATATGCAGAGACTGCATGTGCAGAAGAAGAGTTGAAACTATATAAGTCGCAAGTTGATCCAGAAGATATGGCCTCGCTAAAAAAGCCATCAGCCGAGTCTAAGGTAAAATTCCAATCTGCTCAAGACACCAAGTTGGTGGACTTTACCCTCGGGGACTCGTCCAAGCAGTTCAGCGTGGGGGCTCATATGACAGAAAAATAGGAAACCGCGCTCATCAAGTTCCTCCGTGAGAATTGGGACATCTTTGCATGGAAACCTTCTGACATGCCAGGTGTTCCAAGGGAACTTGTTGAGCACAGTCTAAGTGTGGATCCTAACCTGAAACCTATTCGTCAATTCCTTCATCGTTTTAATGATGAGAGAAGAAAGATAGTTGGAGAAGAGATAGCAAGGTTACTTGTTGCAGGGTTCATAGTTGAGGTGTTACACCCAAAGTGGTTAGCTAATCCAGTTCTGGTTCTCAAGAAAAACGGAACTTGGCGGATGTGCATCGACTACACAGACCTGAACAAAGCATGCCCTAAAGACCCGTTCGCTCTACCCCGTATCGATCAGATTATAGACTCTACGGCTAACTGCGAATTGCTATGTTTCATTACTCCGTTCGGAGCCTTTTGTTACACGTCAATGCCTTTTGGGTTAAAAAATGCAGGAGCAACTTATCAGACATGTATTCAAAACTGTTTGGAAAGTCAGATTGGGAGAAACGTGCACGCTTATGTGGATGACATAGTGGTAAAATCCCAGAAAGGTGACACCTTGATCTCAGACCTAGAAGAGACGTTTGCCAGCTTACGCAAGTACCAGATGAAACTTAATCCGACAAAATGCGTTTTTGGAGTGCCAGCTAGAAAATTACTAGGTTTCATTATTTCAGAGAGAGGTATTGAAGCAAACCCGGAAAAAATTCAGGCCATACATAAGTTGAAGAAGCCGGCTTGCCTGAAGGACGTTTAGAAGCTTACAGGTTGTGTCGCTGCCTTAAGCCGGTTTATAAGCAGGTTAGGTGAAAAAGCTATACCCTTGTATCAACTCTTGAAGAAAACTGACACCTTCGTATGGAATCAAGAGGTGGACGAGGCTTTGGAGGCTTTGAAAAAACAACTTTCTAATGGACCAATCTTGGCTGCGCCCGAGAAAAAGGAACCAATGTTATTATACATAGCAGCCAACAGAAGTCAGTGTGGTCGTAGTTGTGGAACGTAAGATGGAAGGAAAGGAGGGTCTTGTTCAGCGCCCGGTTTACTATGTCAGCGAGGTCTTGACAGAGTCCAAGCAACGTTACCCGCATTGGCATAAGTTTGTTTTTGGAGTATTCATGGCTAGTCGCAAGCTGAAACATTACTTTCAGGAACATCCCATTACTGTGGTCAGTTCAGCGCCCTTGTCAGATATTATTCAGAACAGAGAAGCGACAGGGAGAGTTGCAAAATGGGCTATTGAGATGGGGCCATATCATATCAAATATGAGCCCAGGGCCGCAATAAAGTGTCAAGCCTTGATCGAATTTATAAATGGCTGGACACAGTTACAGGTTCCACCGGATAAGCCTGATACAAAATACTGGACTATGCATTTTGACGGGTCTCGACAGCTGGAAGGTTCAGGAGCTGGTGTGGTGTTAACATCCCCGAGAGGTGATAAATTTCGCTATGTCTTACAAATTTCATTCAAGTGCACTAATAATGCAGCAGAGTATGAAGCTTTACTTCGTGGACTTCGCCTTGCAAAGGAGATGAGCGTAACCCGGATTCGATGGTTGGGTGATTCAGACCTTGTTTCTCAACAAGTTACAGGAACCTGGGACTCTAAAGACCCAGTTATGTCAGCTTACAGGCGACCGGTTACCCAGCTAGCCGGACATTTTCAGGGATATTAGGTTGATCACATTGATCGACGTCTTAATGAGGCAGCTGATGCACTACTTGTCAGGGCTCCCGGAAGAAAAAAGTTCCACCCAATGTTTTTGTGGATGAACTTAATAGTCCGTCGGTCAAGATTCCAATGGAGGAAGACCTAGCAAACCCAGACCCGGAATCAGAATTGATAGCAGCGTTGCATACAAGACCAGAGTGGACTGAACCATACCTAGCATACCTTACGAGAGGCGAACTTCCGCATGACGAGGTTATAGCTCGACAGGTTATCAGAAGGTCAAAATCATATACAGTTATCAATGGTGAGTTATATAAGAGAAGTGTAATTGGAAACTTCCAGAGGTGTATTTCTCCAGAAGAAGGATGTCGGAACCCGAGGGAAATTCATTCAGGAGATTGTGGCCATCATGCAAGTTCAAGATCTTTGGTTAAAAAAGCCTTTAGACATGGTTTTTTCTGGCTTACCGCAAACGCTGACACGGAAAACATAGTGAAAACTTGTGAAGGATGTCAAAGAAATGCAAGACAGGATCATGTACCATCTCAGGATTTATGTATGATTCCCATAACTTGGCCTTTCGCGGTATGGGGACTTGATATGGTAGGACCTTTCAAAAGGTCATCAGATAAAAAGACTCATCTTCTGTTGGCAATGGATAAGTTTACAAAGTGGGTAGAAGCAGAATCAATCAGCAAATGTGACGTAGTTACAACAGTGAAGTTCTTAAAAAAGTTGATTTTCAGATTTGGTTACCCACACAGCATTATAACAGACAATGGAACAAATTTGTCAGAAGGAGAAATGCAGAAGTTTTGTGAACAAAACCATATACGACTTGACCTTGCTTCGGTAGCACATTCACAGTGCAATGGACAGGCAGAACGAGCTAACCAGGAATTGCTCAAAGGTATCAAACCTAGACTCCAGGTACCACTAGAAAAAACTGCGGGGTGCTGGGTCGACGAGTTACCAGCTGTCTTATGGAGCATACGAACTACTCCAAATAGGTCAACAGGTTATACACCGTTTTTTCTGGTCTATGGAGCTGAAACAGTTTTGCCAAGTGATATTTGTCATGATCGACCACGAGTGGCTGCTTATGTGGAGACTCAGAACGAGTTAGCTCGTCAAGACTCGCTTGATGCGTTAGAAGAAGCACGCGCTCTTGCAGCATCCAGGTCAGCCATATATCAGCAGGACCTGCGTCGCTATCATAGCCGCAGAGTTAGAACTCAAAGTTTTCAAGAAGGGGACTTGGTGTTACGGTTGATCCAAAAGAAGGATGGGATGCACAAGCTAAGTCCTCCATGGGAGGGACCATTTGTAGTAAGTAAGAAACTACACAATGGGTCATATTACCTCATTGATATGCGTGATGCGGATAAATCACGAACATCTGAGGATGAAACTGGAAGACCATGGAACATAGCCCAGTTGAGGCCATATTATATATAGGATCATTGTAATCACTATGTTATGATCGGCAATAAAAGGCAGACTTAGACAAAATCTGAGTTACTGGCATTTGTCTCATAATTTTATCATTATAGCATAATATCTTTTTACGCATTATTACTTGGGGGCTGATGCTAGAGCATAGTCTATATCTCAAGAATCTGGCATACGCAAAAATATATTGGTTATACTTGCCTGCCAGTCAGTGGTTACACGCAAATTTATGACCTAGATGTTTAAACCTGGATGAGTCAATCATGCTATGACCCGGCAAAACCGAGTTACTATGACCCTGAACTCACGAGAGTTAGAACACTATAATATGTCATGCGAAAAACCGGCTGAGCTAGATAGCAAAGAAAAACCAAATCAAGGAAATTTTTCGAACAACAAGTTAAGGGTACTGCAAAAGTTTGTAACCCGGAAATAAAATTTCCCATAACCTTGCAGGAAACTAGGTTATCACAAGCCAAATTGTATATTAAGCGCACATGCGCACTTCCAAAAATAGGACTCGAAATAAAGCAGTTTATCTAGCCTATTACAGACCCATCAGGGCCAAATTATTGTCTAAAAAATTCAATGATTACTCAGCAACAGTTTTTTCTTTCTGCTGGGCTGGGTATTCCGCTGCCGGGTCTTGGAGGGCCGGGTCTTGGGTCTCCGACTCAACTCTCGCTTGAACGACCTCTGTCTCTTTAACCTCATCGGCACGAACTTATTTCCACTCCAGCTGAGCCAGAGCATCAGTAGTGTTCTCCGGTTCGTATAAAGGACGAGGTGGAGCGGAAACAGATGGGGTAACAGTATGAGGCATGCCAGACGAAGATGCTACTGAAAGCCAGCTCTTCTGCGGGTCTTGGCGGACAACAGCTATTGTCTGGGGACAAAAGTCCGTCTTACGCTCACCTGATGATGTATAGCCTGGACACATCTCCTTCAGCTTCAACTTTTAAGCAATGGTACAAGCTTGGAACCGGCACTCTTTCTCTATCTTGGCGAAGTCTTTCTTCTCATATTTGGACATATCAGCTTTATATTCTGGGAAACCTTTGGTGAGAAGACCCGGATCCAGTTCTAGGTGATAGACTTTCGCCAGAGACATCACCTTGATAGCTCCACGGCGGCAGGATGATAACTTGTGCTCTTCTATACATTGAGGAACATGAGATAGTTCAACAAGCATATCACTGAGCCTCTGGGGAGGACTATCCCAATTCAGGACAGCTTTAATACACTTACCACCCCCAACATATAACTGCCAGATCAGGGTAAACAGAGCTTTCAATTTCATGTCAGGGAGTTGGAGGTTATTGCCATGCATTCTGCCTGCAAGATTGAAGTAATACTTTTGATAAGAACTAAGACTGTGAAGCAGAAAGGCAAAACATTAAGCCAGGAGACACAATCCGGGTTAACTTACCAAAAACGATGCTAGTGATGTCTCTCAGCAGATTCTTGATAGTGGTAAAACCGGTGAGGGTTTCCTCCAGATCTTTTTCAGCTTTTTCAGCCCTTGCAATAAGGGCCTTTTCCCGGGTTTCAAAATCATGTTGCAGCACAGACCAAGTATTAGCTGCCTCAGTGTTTTGATCTTCAAGCTCCCTCCGCCGGGTCCTGGCCTCTTCAGTCTTTTTTGCCTCTTGGGCAAGCAAGTTCTTCAGATTGGAAACCTCTTTTTGCGAGGAGGATTACAGACTCTGCATAATTATCGGTTACATTAGAACAAGATATCATTAAAGTTTCAATTATAAGACAAAGGGATTTATAATGTGACAGATTATAGCCCGGACAATGACAAGGTCATTACAAATTCAACATTTTTCAGGATTACGATAAGTCCCGGGCAGCAGCAGGCTTGCAACCCGACCCTTGGGGGCTACACAGTTTCAGATTTAACTTTTATAAGCTCGGTCTAAGACCCGGGAAGCAGCAAGCTAGCAATTCGGCCCTTGGGGGCTACAAATTTCAGCACAAATTATAAAGATTAAAGCACAAATGGAGAACAAGTCCCGGTTTATAATAAAATTATAAACCGACACTTGGGGGCTACTGGCATTCAGTTTTTCAGATAAGTTATGTCGCAAAATCTTCAAGTATATATTACAGAATATAAACTGGAAGATTGGGGGCTACAGGTTATATACATCAAGGTTACCTCGTGTCTTTGTTTCAGAAATTCTATGATATCATAGGTACGATGCCGGCTTTCAATAAGTCCTTGAGTCAGTGCATCAAAACCTTGACCTTCAATGTTCAGGCTAGGAGAAGTCCTTTTCTCTTCTGGCTTCACTTTTAGGTCTTCAGTAACCTTGGAGAGCACTGTTGAGGTCCCAATAACTTTGGTGACTTGAGACCCGGTGATGACCAAATCTGGATCTTGAGCAGCCTCTTTTTCAACTGGAAGATCATTACCCGGAATATTATCAACCTGGTTCACCTCTTCTTGTTCTCCAGTGGTCACATCCATGTGGTCCGGCGATGGAGCAGCTGGTTCATCTTTTTTTCCTCTAGGCCTCTCCTCTCAGGGTCCATGGTTGGGGCAGCGGATGAGACAGGGTTCACCTTTAGCACGGCTTGAGCTCTGTGGTGACGGAAAAAAAAAAATCAAAAGTTAGGTTATACAAGAAAAGAGTTAGCACAAGTAAAGGATGAGATGGAAAAACTAACTTACCCAGAGTTAATGGAGAACTCACTGGCACCGCTAAAATGGGACGAGTCTGAGACAGGAGAATCTGAATGAAAGGTTTGACTCAGCTCGGTCCTTAATTTTCCAGCTAAAGGATGAGATGGAGTGGGCGAACCTCGAGCTTGGGAGACCCGACGAAGCAGAGTTTTCTCAGGCAAACCTGGTTCTAACTCACTGGAGCCGGAGCTCCGGGTCCTTCTTCTCTTGCTCCCCTCCTCATCATCCTGCGTTTGCTTTACATGAGAGGATGGTTTCAAGGGATTTTTGGACAATCTAGAGATAGGCACCTTTGCAACTACTTGACGGGTTCTCTTGTGGCCTACGGGGGAGTCTTTCTCAATCACCACGTTGGATCCGGTGATGGGAGTGGAAGGATCAAGACCCGGGGGACAGTAAGCCGGCGATCCATGACCCGGCCCCTCTTCAGTTCCATAACCCGGCGCATCTTCAATTGCTTGACCCTCAGCTAACCCGGCGCCTTTCTACTCCACCTTCTCACCTTGCGAGTAATCAGTGTGAGCTAACTGATTGTGCAAGTGACCGAGGGAATCAAATTCATAAACCTCATCCTCGTCGTCACTCGATTCTTCCGAGTCTTCTTCTTCAGGAGTAGCAGGGTCCTCTGTGGTAACCCAGAAGGAATCTGATGGCTGTAACCCAGACAAAATCAGGGTTAGACGATGCACAGTTATGAAAAGCAAAGGTTACGTAAACAAAAGGAACTTACAGGAGGAGCTGGGTTGGTGGAGTCATATGGTACGAGGCCAACATCAAAGAACTTATCTTGCTTAACTCCAACTAACAGTTTTAGGGAGTTTATCATCTCTGACCTAGACACAATAGACTCTGAATATCGCATGGGGTCCACGGAACCGGAGTATTCATGAAATAGCAGGTTCCTAACACTGAGGGGTTGGATACGCCAATCTACCCAGGTCTTGGTCAGATCTAAACCCGTAAGCCCGTGAACTATGAGAGAGGTTACGCGTTTTAGCAAAGGCCGGATATTGACTCTATCAGAGGGTTTGGCGAAGGAATTCATGGTACTGGTGTAGGTCAAGCGTTCAGAACGGTAACCCGGCAAAGCCGGTTCACCTTTGGGAGAAGTGTTTTTGATGTAAAAATAGGATTTTTGCCACAGTTTAGGGTGACCAGCCAAACGAATGCCCAGATAGGCAATATCTTTGCGCCTCTGAAATGAGACCCCCCACAGTGCGTAAGTTTGCCCCCAGCGACCTTTGGATGCTTGTTGCAATAAAAATACTCGAGAAAGAGATCTAGGTTTGGTTCTATTTGGAGGTAGTCCTCACAAAGGACTACGAAGTTGCTAACATTAAGAATGGAATTTGGAGGGAGGTCTTGAGGATGGATGCCATAGTAGTTTAGAAGCCGGCGGAAAAAGAGAGACCCGGGTGGACGGAACCCGCGGAGAATATGGGCCTCGAAAATTATTACCTCGCCTGGCCCGGGTTCGGGCCGGATATCATTCCCAGGAGCGCGCCAAGACAAGTTCTTGGGCAATAACCCGGACTCCTCCATCTCCGTAAGCCGGCTTGGGTCATGTCTGACTTACACCAGTTCACTTGGAGTTTGCCTCTTCCTCAGCCGGCAGCTCCAGGACCGGACGTTCCTCCAGCTTTCTTCTTCCCCTTAGCGTTGGGTTTGGACGCCAAACTTTTATCTTTCACCATTTTCTTCTGAGGCAAATACCGGCGATGCTCCGGCCGCGGTGGCGCAGGAAAGAAAATAAAGCTCGTAAGCAAGGAGCTGGAGGTGGAAGATGAAGTGGGGAGAATGGGGGGCGAATGAACCCAGGGGGGCCGTGCCTCCACTATTTATAGGCGGGGTTAAGAACCTAGGATTAGGCGGTAATTTTACACAAAGGCCCCTCCAGATTAACATTTTTGAAGGAAATTTACGGAGAGATTGGATCTGAGAACTAAGATCTTTTCCGAGAAAACTGCGCCGAGAAGAATCTGGGATAGGTCAAAAACTTTTTCGGTTATCAGGATCTTGGTGATAAGTTGCGGAGTTATCTTTCTGAAATTTGGAAAGATATGATCCTGATAATAAATGACGGTTCCCGATTAATCCGGGACAGATATCTTTGGAAAGGTTATTTTTCTTAGACTTAATATTATCATTTCAGGTGACGTGGAAAAAGCTTAACGTGAACTTCTTAAGCTCAAACTTAGGCGTTCATGTTAACCTGGGGGCTAATGTTGGGGGAACAGGTAAGGGGGAGCCTTACCAGCCACCAATATAAGCCGGAGATCGTCCAGGCGAATGGAGGTTACGTAATCTGGGTTATAACTGGTAGATCCGGGTTACGTCAAAGGAGAACCGGGTTATGGTGAGCATAACCCGGACTGGATAAAGGGGCTGGCGCAAGGCCCGGAAAGGAAGATATGGAGGCCTAGGAACCCGGAGGACAGACCAAGGCCGGTAAGGAAGAGCCGGGTCATGATGAGAACCAGAACGAGGTAGCTAAGAGCCGGAAGGGATTAAGACTCCGAGGACGGGCGTGGCCCGGACTCTCCTTGTAACCCGGAGGTCTCGTCCATTATATAAGGCGAGACCCTATGACGTAGAAGAACAAGTTCTAAGTTGATAGCCAAGGAGCTCGAGACATCGAGAGCCAGAATCGCCCTTTGTAATCGAGACCGTGTTCCCCGATAGTAAGAAGGTAGGAGTAGGTTTTTCCCTCAATAGAGGGGTCGAACCTGGGTAAA
Organism: Alopecurus myosuroides; assembly: GCA_028641055.1. NCBI lineage: Eukaryota > Viridiplantae > Streptophyta > Magnoliopsida > Poales > Poaceae > Alopecurus > Alopecurus myosuroides. The sequence goes on from CM054062.1 coordinate 335,272,766, forward strand.
CTCGCGTCTCTCGTTTCCAGTTAACCCTTTCGAAGTTTCACTTAGAAGCAATAGCCTCGCAATCTAGTTCTCGTATGAGGACACTTGCCGTGACAAAACCACGACAGGATCTTTTGTGGATCATTTGTGTTTCTGCATTTATGTCTTAGTGCTTTAGTTATTTTAATGAGATATTTAGAAAAACTGAAAGCCTAGATTTACATTCCGCATCGGGGCTCCAAATTTCTAGAGACGGCCCTGATCAGGTACATGCGCAGTTGCGCACTGAGAGCCAAAACACCACCCACACTAAAACTCCATAGTTGTAAACTGAGCCATGAAGAAGAGGCATATTTACATTCTTCTTTACAAAATATTAATTAGCTACAACTATAGAAAAAAATATGATTATTTGCTTGTTATGCATATATGTGATGAGATATCCACTACCACACGTGGACGCGGCCAATCGAACCATCCCAGTTGGCCGATTAGGTCTGGGTGCTTCCGGATGAGTGACGACGCTAGAATAAGCTCATCGACCACAGAGAATAGCCAAACCCGAAGGCCGATAACCGGACAAGGTTAAGACACGAATTGGGGAGTTAGATCGTGGCATTGGTTGCTAAGAGCATCTCCACTCGCGTCCCCAAAGACCGTCTCCAAGGACTTTTCGTCCGGACGGCCGCCGAGCGCGCCCAGTCGCGTCCCCCAATTGGACTTTCCCGTCCGGACGCCCCCCTGTTCCCGTCCGGAAGCCCAGCCCAACCCCGCCGCGTAAGGGATCTTGTGAGGGCTCCGGACGGGAAAAACGGCCGTGTGGCGACCGCGGCCCGCCCCATCAGTGAGACGGGCGCGCAGTCAAAGCGGTGCCCCGGTCTTCGTCTTCTCCCGAGGCGACGCAGAAGCGCAGGCCGCAGCGAGCCGTCGCTTCGGCGAGTCGCGTCGCCCACACGGCGGGCGCGCCGTGTCCCCACGCGGCCGCCGGAGTTAATGCGTGCGCGACCCTTTGGCTTACCACGCCGGGTATAAATGGGCCCTTCCAGCGTCATCCCCGCCACACTGCTCCCTCCTCATCTCCCACCGTCCTCGCCGCACTACTCGCCCCTCTCCTCGCCGCACTGCTCGCCCCTCTCCTCGCCTCTCTCCGATGGACCCCTCGCCACCAACAGCTTCCTACGCCGCTCCCTACTCAAGCACCAGGCGCGTGCTCTCTTTGCCTCCTGGTACCCGTGCCCGCCGGACATGCGCATTGGGCGCGCCGACGTCCCCATCTCGGACGCGCCCAAGGTGAGTGACGCCTCCTGGGGCGCGGAGGTGCTCGCCCACTTCTACGAGAAGCTCAGCCCCGAGCAGCGCGCCGACCTCGTCAGGGACCCGGCGAACCGGCAAACACAGCGCTCTACGAGAAGGCATTCAAGCGCATCCACGACGAGCGCTGGAACCGCTGGCGCCGTCCGCCTCTGAGCGCAACAAGTACGGGTGCAACGCCTTCTGGGCGTAGACGGACTTCTCCATCGACTTTGTCATGGTGCACATCGCCGCCGGCGACAGCGCGCCTCCCCTGATCGGCCCCCACTGTCTGGGACCCCAGACGCCCTCCTCCTCTCTCTCTCCTGTTCCTCCTCCTCCTCCACCGGCGGGTCCTCGCGCCGCTCCACCCCAAAGCTGCGCGTGCCCAAGATGGAGCCGCGCGTGTCCACACCGCCGCACCTGCGCATCAAGGAGGAGCCACACGCTGGCGCGTCGACGCGGCGCTCTGGCGGCCTGCACATCGGGGACGGCAGCAGTGCCCAGTCCGCCCACCACCGCCCGACGCCGCTGCTGTGCATGCCCAAGAAGGATCCGGGGCTACGCGTGCCAAAGCAACAGCCGGGGCTGGAGCGCCCCTCACCCTCTACGAGCAGCTGCAGGTGCTCCAGGCGGCATCGGCGACGGAGGACGACCCGGAAGGCGTCCGGGCGGCGTTTCTCGAATCCTACAACACCCCTCCCGCTTTGCCCGCCGCGGTGGCGCGCGCGTGGTCTGTCGTCGACACGGCGGCGATGGCTGGCGCACCGCTGATCGACCTCGACCCGCCGGCGACGACGACGAGGCAGGGCCGAGCCACTGGGGGCGCCGGCGACGACGACGGCAGCAACGATGGAGACTACGACGTGTTCACTAGTTTAATTTTATGTTTTATTCTATTTTCGTTCAAAATCCATTCAAATTTTATAAAATATCCTAATTTTTTTGAATGAAATCGTCAAATCAAACTTGTTTTTTTGGGGAAGGGGGCGTCCAGTAGGGTCTGCGAGTGGGCAGCCGCTCCTCCCGACGGTATCGCGCTGTTCGGACGAGCCCGAAAGGGTGTCTCCATGCGCCGATCCGGACGGCAACAAGGGGCCGCGAGTGGAGATGCTTTAAGGGAGAGAGACCCTTGATACGACCCCAACGTATCTATAATTTCTGATGCTCCATGATCATATTTTGCCAATTGCTACTTGTTTTCTGCCTTATTTATAGCATTTTTATACGTTTTCCGGAAATAACCTATTAACAAGATGCCAAGTGCCAGTTTCCTGTTTTCTGTTGTTTTTGGTTTCAGAAAAGTTGTTCTGCAAACATTCTCGGAATTGGACCCCACAAAGCCCGAAGTTCCTATTTTCCCCGGAAGCATCTAGAACACCGAAGAGGGGCAACAGGGGGGCCACACCATAGGGTGGCGCCCCCCTTGGCTGCGCCAGCTATGGGTGTGGGGCCCCCTGGCCTCCACCGCCTTTTCCATTTCGCCTATTTAAGCCCCCCGGATGGAAAACCCTAAACACCTGATCAAAAATCCCCGAAAAGTTCCGCAGCCGCCGTCACCGTCAACCCTAGACCAGGGGGTTCTGAAGCTGTTTCCGGCACCCTGCCGGAGAGGAGATCATCACCGGAGGCCTCTAAATCACCATGCTTGCCTCCGGAGTGATGCGTGAGTAGTTCATCCTTGGAATACGGGTTTGTAGCTGTAGCTAGATGGTTGTCTTCTCCTCATATGCCTCCATGTTTAGATCTCGTGAGCTGCCTATCATGATCGAGATTGATCTTATGTAATTCTATATGCTGTGTTTGCTAGGATCCGATGAATATTAAACTTATGCCAAGTTTATTATAGTCTTTATTTGCATATGCTATTTGTGATCTTGCATGATTTTCGTTGCTAGTGGTTGCTCTGGCCAAGTAGTTGCTAGTGACTCCAAGAGGGAGTATTTATGCTCGATAGTGGGTTCATGCCTCCTTTTCGCCTTGCTCGAGTGACAGAAATGTGAAGGGGGAGATGTGCTATTTCCATTAGGGAGAAAACAACGGTGAGAGTGCCTGAGTGCATAATCATTGCTTACATTCCACACTTTGTTTAATGCTATTATCTGTTGCTTGCAAGTTAATACCTAAGGGGGTTCGGATGATAACCTGAGGGTGGATTATTAGTCATAGATGCAGATGGATGTCGGTCAATGTTTCTTGTTGTAATGCCCGCACTAAATATCATAGTAATCTTCATGTCATATTGTGCACTACGGTGCAACTCTAGTGACAGAAACGTGAAGGGGGGGTGTTATTGCCATTAGGGAGAAAACAACGGTGAGAGTGCCGACGTGCATAATCATTGCTTACATTACACACGTTGTTTAATGCAATTATCTTTTGCTTGCAACTTAATACTTAAGGGGGTTCGGATGATAACCTGAGGGGGGTAGTCATAGATGCAGATGGATGTCGGTCTATGTTTCTTGCTGTAATGCCCGCACTAAATATCATAGTAATATTCATGTCATATTGTGCACTACGGTGTAACCTCTATTTGTCAATTGCCCAGCTGTAATTTGTTCATCCAACATGCTATCTTTTATGGAGAGACACCACTAGTGAACCTATGAACCCCGGTCCAATTTCCACACTATTAAACAAACCACAACAATTTCCAGCTCTCTTTACTTACTGCAAGCATAAACTGTTTTCCACACTATACGTCTAATCTTTGTTTTCAGCAAGACCGGTGAGATTGACAACCTCACTGTACCTCGCTGACATAATATATTGGCCTTTGGACGCCATACGCCTTGCCATCTTCCGGCCGCTCGACCACGATTGTTGTGCTGATGACTTGATTTGTTGCGGCTAGGTACAGATACAGTGGCTCCCGTTCTTGTGGCGTTGCCAGGAGACACCTACTCTGCAATGCTATCTTGAGGTCCGCGAATGCTTTCTGCGCTTCGGGTGTCCACTCGAACTTATCCATTTTCTTCAGTAGCTTGTAGAAAGGCAATGCTTGCTCGCCCAACCTCGCAATGAATCTGCTTAGAGCGGCTAGTTGTCCTGCGAGCTGCTGCACACCGCGGAGATTAGTTGGTTCCTTCATTGTCAGGATCGCTTGGATTTTCGCCGGGTTGGCTTCAATTCCTCGAGCAGAAACCAGGTACCCGAGAAGTTGTCATGCAGGGACGCCAAAGACGCATTTGGTCGGGTTGAGCTTGATTCGGTATGCGTTCAGCATGTCGAATGTTTCTCTGATGTCATCGAGGAGCGTATCCTCTACTCGAGTCTTGATGACAATGTCGTCAATGTACACTTGTACATTCTTGCCAATGAGCTTGGCGAGGCATTTTTGCATGCAGCGCTGATATGTTGCGCCTGCGTTCTTTAGCCCGAAGGGTATTGTCGTGTAGCAGTAAACTGTTGGGAATATGCCCTAGAGGCAATCATGTATGATGTAATTCCCACTGTATTCATAAAGTTATTAAGTTGTCCTTGTTTTGAACATCTGATATATGTCATTGAATATGTGATTCGATTGTGGAACTATATATTCATGTTGTTCATACTAGATTGTCCTCGGTCATTTAGGTTGTGCTGGACACACACCCTAGACTAATGTGAGTGTTGGCTGATGACACGGTTCCACTTGTCATGGGCATGGTGATGCCATTCCAACGTTCACGGACTTGGCTAAAGAGTTTAGCAAGTCGTACTGACCCACATTGAGATGCAACGATCAAGTCGTCATTTGCATGTCTCAATCAATGTAATCCTTAGATCTGAGGTTGTCGCACAATCCGAGTTGTGGATCACCGACTTAGGTTCTGTCAAACGTTGTTCTGTGACAAGGCAACTATAAAGGCAGAGTTCGGGTCGAATGAGAAGCAAGTTGCGTGATGTGGATAATCAAGATGGGATTTTGCCCCTCCGAATGGAGAGATATTCTCTGGGCCCTCTCGAGTGATATGATTCAGGAAGCATGGCCATGCGCGACTCAGTTAAGTGTTAACTGTGTCGGTTGACTAAGAGTTAGTCAGATGAATCACATATCACGGATCGAGAAGAGAGTTGAGCTATTTAAGGGATGACGATAAATCGCCTATAGCTCGACAAGGTATATCGTGAGGCAAAAAGGACTAAGATGAATATCACATTGAAAGGTATGTCGTCATGACTCAATGGTACTTGGGAGTCGGCACGTTCTGCTAGGAGCCGCTACCGATTGATTGATTAGGAGTTGGACTCCAATCGTGTCCAAGTCGCCATGAGTCTGCAGGGTCGCACACTTAAGAGCGGGAGCAAGTATTGGTTGGGTTGGACCCGAACCGGAAATGGACTGAGTTAGTGAGTCGGACTCACAGAGGGAATGGGCCACAAGTGTTGTGCAGCCCATTACCATACGCTATATAAAGAGGGGCGCAGGTTGCCCAGCGGGCACATTAGTCCACTCTCCCATGTGTTGGGAACCCTAGCCCCACTCAGTCCAGCGGCCGCACCGGACCTAGCAGTCCGCCGTCGGAGCTCCTCCTCGTACGTGTGGATACCGGCAGAGGTGCTGTACGTTCAGCACTTCGACGTTCGAGGGATTGGATCGGCCGGACCGGATCGTGGGACTGCACTGCCCCGACGCGCTACATCGATAATCCGCACCTGCGCGTCTAGTGGTAATACTCGTGGCCTTCTACCTCAGCTAGATCTTGGGAGTACCGCGTAGGAAAAGTTTTCGTTTATCTCTACGCGACCCAACAGTGGTATCAGAGCGGTAGCTTCTGGTATTAGGCCCGAGATCCGTACATATGTGATATGTAGTTAGCGTTAGATGTGATCTAATTGCTGTTTTGGTGGTCGGTCTATGAGATAGATCGGTTTTGTACAAGGTTGATTGGATCAATCGTACTCGGGGTTAATGGATGATCTGGTTTCCGTGATCATACTGCTAAGGTCGTGAAACAACTTACCCCTACCGGTCGGTTTCCGCCATCGGGGTATACCGTGACACATAAATCCAGTTGCGGTGATCGAAGATCAAAGAGTTTGATCGAATCGGAATACAGATCAGATTTGGGTAAAATCGTTTTATCCGATGAAGAAATCCATGATCGGAATGCAGATGAGATCTGCGTTTTCCAAAATCGTCGGGCACCTTAGATGTCGTCGCGAGTTCACAACGCCGGTAGATATCGTATCTATGCATAACTTGTTTTTGCAGGAAGTTGTGAATGGTATGGCTTATGTGCATGTGATGTGTGTAATCCATACATGATCTGCGTATCATGTTTATGTCAGCCGGCTGGAGCCTAGGTGCTGTCATTTTATTGTATACCGGCCTGCGTGTCGGATTCTCTATGTAAATTTTGATTTACTAGCTAGTGTAGCTTGTTGGAGAACCCGGAAGGCATGCAAGTCGATGTACAAGTCGGCTACATGGAGCAAGATGGCACGTGACAAGAGTTGGCACGAGCCGACTTACAAGCTTCGTGGAGATGGAGATCACCATGAAGAGAGCCATACCATTTCACATTATAATTGCTTTATTTGTGTTATTGTTATGTCTCTATTTACCTCTATTTAGATAGTTGGTAGATTCTTTAATCCCTCAAAGAAGGTCTAGTCGGTCGCCCCTCCAGTGCTGCACCATCACAAGTCGGACATTCTTGGTAGTGGGCTCATAAAATTGAGGTGCTACCAATTCTTTCCGGTTAGGTGGGTTTGAGTCGGACTCTTACAAGCAGAAGCACTTGGTAATCTAGACGAGTCCATCACAACGGTTGTGGGGCTCGGGGCGAGGTAGGTTGGGAGCCGGGACATGTGATGTCACCCAACTAACAGGAGTCGTATTGGATACGATTGGCAAGGTGTTGCCTACCTAGATCACTTGACAGCTAGCGGTGATGCTAAAGCTCACTAGTCGGCTTGCTTATTTAGGATCTTGAATCACTTAGCAATCATCGGAGGGATGTTGGTTCTAGTGGGAGCATAAGTATTAAAGCGTTTAATATGCCTGCTCTTTTATGAATACATGTCTTAAGTGTTTTTGCGTATTTTCTGTTGTAGATCAATGGCACCTAGCAACCTTCCTCAGTTGTCCGCGTTTGCGTTGAGGTCAATCCTAGAGAAAGATAAGCTTAATGGAACTAATTTCACCAACTGGTATCGTAATCTGAGGATAGTCCTCAAGCATGACAAGAAAGAACATGTTCTAGAAACTCCACTTCCAGAAGAGCCAGATGACGATGCGACTGTCGCTGTCACAAATGCCTACCGTAAGACTAGAGATGAGTCTACGGAAATTAGCTGTCTTATGCTTGCACACATGGAACCGGACTTGCAGCAACAGTTCGAGAATGTTGAGGCCTACGATATGATCGAAAGCCTCAAAAGTATGTTCCAGGCTCAAGCAAAGACTGAGAGGTATCAAGTCTCTCAAGATTTGCTTGGCTGTAAGCTGAAAGACGGCGATCCACTGAGTCCGCATGTAATCAAGATGATTGGTTACATACAGTCTTTGGATCGGCTGGGCTTCCCAATTAACGAAGAGTTCGCTACTGATATAATTCTGAACTCTCTTCCTAGTACGTATGGTTCGTTCATCTCGAACTACCATATGCATGGTATGGATAAGAGTATCACTGAATTACATGGGATGCTCAAAACGGCAGAGGCTGATATCAAGAAAGGCACCAGTCAAGTGTTGATGGTGCAGAATAAGGCTAAGTTCAAGAAGAGTTCTTGGACTAAGAAGAAGAAGGATAAGTCAGGAGGTAGCACCTATGGCCCTGTCCAGAATGCTCCCTCAAAGACTAAACCTTCTCCTACAGCCGGAGCCAACTGCTTCTATTGCAAGCAAGATGGCCACTGGAAGAGGAACTGCACCAAGTATTTGGCTGACAGAGCCAAGAGTGGAGGTGTGACTTCCAACTCAGGTACGCTTGTGTGCAATGTTATAGACATTTATCTTGCTGATGCACCTAATAGTTCTTGGGTATATGATACCGGATCAGTTATTCACATATGCAACTCGTTGCAGGGACTGGTAAGAACTAGGAGCGTGGCAAGAGGAGAGGTTGACATTCGGGTAGGCAACAAGGCGAGAGTCGTTGCGTTGGAAGTCGGCACGATGCAACTTCATTTACCTTCAGGATTTTTATTGGAACTAAATAATTGTTATTATGTTCCAGCGCTTAGTCGAAACATTATTTCTGCCTCATGTTTGATGAGACAAGGTTATGAGTCGAATATTAAGAATAATGGTTGTTCTGTATATTTGAAAGATATGTTTCATGGCTTTGCACCCGTTCAGAACAGGTTATTTATTTTAAATCTTGATAGTGAATCAGTCTATAACATAAATGTTAAAAGGTTGAAACCAAATGATCTGAATATGACTTACTTTTGGCACTGTCGGCTTGGTCATATATGTTGGAAGCGCATGAAGAAGCTCCATGATGATGGACTTCTAACTTCGTTTGACTTAGAGTCATTCGAGACATGCGAATCATGCCTACTAGGAAAAATAACCAAGACACCTTTTGCAAGGAAATGTGAAAGGGCGTCTGACTTGTTAGAACTAATACATAGTGATGTATGTGGTCCAATGAGCACGACAGCCAGAGGTGGTTATGAGTATTTCATTACCTTCACTGACTATTTGAGTAGGTATGGATATATCTATTTAATGAAACACAAGTCGGAAGCCTTTGAAAAGTTCAAGGAATTCCAGAGTGAGGTACAAAATCAACTCGGCAAGAAAATAAAGTTTCTACTGTCGGACCGTGGAGGCGAGTACATGAGCCATGAGTTTGATGACCATCTAAAGAGTTGTGGAATAGTTCCTCAACTCACTCCGCCGGGTACATCGCAGAGAAACGGTGTATCGGAACGGAGAAATCGGACCTTGTTGGACATAGTACGATCAATGATGAGTCGGACAGATCTACCTTTATCATTTTGGGGTTATTGTCTAGAAACTGCAGCTTTTACACTAAACAGAGTACCATCAAAGTCAGTAGAGAAGACACCACATGAGATTGTGGACGGGCAAAAAGCCAAGTTTGTCTTTTCTTAAGATTTGGGGTTGTGAGGCATTTGTCAAGCGACTTCAGTCGGACAAGCTCACGCCCAAGTCGGATAAGTGTATTTTCGTGGGGTATCCGAGGGAAACCTTGGGGTACTACTTCTACAACCGGGAAGAGGGCAAAGTGTTTGTCGCTCGGAATGGTGTCTTCCTTGAGAAAGAGTTTCTCAGTCGGGAAGTCAGTGGGAGCACGGTGCAACTCGAAGAAATTCGAGAGGAACCAGCTAGTGGCGAGTCGGCAATGGCCTTGGAGGCTGAGCCGGTCGTGGTACCTACACCGGTTACAACACCTGAACCTCGGAGATCTGCCAGATTACAGAGTGCTCGAGATGTTTTACTGTTAGACAGTAATGAGCCGGCAACTTATTCGGAAGCGATGGTGGGATCTGATTCCGAGTCATGGCTTGGAGCCATGAGATCCGAGTTAAAGTCCATGGATGAAAACCAAGTTTGGAATTTGGTTGATCTGCCTGACGGTGCAAGACCCGTCGAGTGCAAATGGGTCTTTAAGAAGAAAATTGATATGGATGGAAATATTTCCGTCTATAAAGCACGACTTGTCGCGAAGGGGTTCCGACAAGTTCAAGGAGTCGACTACGACGAGACCTTCTCGCCCGTAGCGATGCTTAAATCAATTCGGATCATGTTAGCCATAGCAGCCTATTTCGACTATGAGATATGGCAGATGGATGTCAAGACGGCTTTCCTTAATGGAAATTTAGCTGAGGACGTGTATATGATACAGCCCGAAGGTTTTGTCGATCCAGCTAATGCTGACAAGGTATGCAAACTTCAGAAATCCATTTATGGGTTGAAGCAAACATCTCGGAGTTGGAACATTCGCTTTGATGAGGTAGTCAAATCGTTTGGCTTCATTAAGAGCGGTCATGATTCTTGTTTATACAAGAAGTTTAGTGGGAGCAAAGTAAATTTTCTAATCTTATATGTGGATGACATATTGCTGATTGGAAATGATGTCATGATGTTGCAAGAAACCAAAGAGTCATTGGAAAGGAGTTTCTCAATGAAGGATTTGGGTGAGGCAACTTACATATTAGGAATCAGGATCTATAGAGATAGATCAAGGCGGCTCATTGGATTGAGTCAGAGTACTTATCTGGACAAGGTTTTGAAGAAATTCAAAATGGAAGAGTCCAAGAAGGGATTCTTACCGATGTCCCATGGCATAAAACTTAGCAAGACTCAGTGTCCTTCGACAACTGATGAGCGAAGTCGGATGAGTGTGATCCCGTATGCTTCGGCAATCGGATCCATCATGCATGCCATGATTTGTACTAGGCCAGATGTTTCCTATGCTCTAAGTGTTACGAGCAGATACCAGGCTGACCCTGGCGAAGCCCACTGGGCAGCGGTTAAAAACATCCTTAAGTATTTGAGAAATACTAAGGAAATGTTCCTAGTTTATGGAGGTGATGAGGAATTCAGTGTAAAGGGTTACACGGATGCAAGTTATCTCACCGACTCAGATGATTCTCGTTCGCAATCGGGATATGTGTTCGTAATGAACGGAGGAGCTGTGAGCTGGAAGAGTTCCAAGCAAGATACGATGTCTGCATCTACAACAGAGGCTGAGTATATTGCTGCCTCAGAGGCGGCAAAGGAAGCTGTTTGGATCAGGAACCTCCTGATGGATCTTGGTGTGGTTCAGGGCGCGTCCAATCCTTTGGACGTATATTGTGACAACAATGGTGCTATCGCACAGGCCAAGGAACCTAGACAACACCAGAAGAACAAACATATACTCATGCGGTACCACCTCATTCGCCAGTTTGTCGAACAAGGTGATATCAAGTTATGCAAAGTACACACGGATGCAAACATTGCAGATCCGTTGACAAAGGCGCTACCACAGCCTAAGCATGAGGCGCACACGAGAGGTATGGGCATTAGATGCCTAGGCATATGATGCCAGGATGATTGACTCTAGTGCAAGTGGGAGACTGTTGGGAATATGCCCTAGAGGCAATCATGTATGATGTAATTCCCACTGTATTCATAAAGTTATTAAGTTGTCCTTGTTTTGAACATCTGATATATGTCATTGAATATGTGATTCGATTGTGGAACTATATATTCATGTTGTTCATACTAGATTGTCCTTGGTCATTTAGGTTGTGCTGGACACACACCCTAGACTAATGTGAGTGTTGGCTGATGACACGGTTCCACTTGTCATGGGCATGGTGATGCCATTCCAACGTTCACGGACTTGGCTAAAGAGTTTAGCAAGTCGGACTGACCCACATTGAGATGCAACGATCAAGTCGTCATTTGCATGTCTCAATCAATGTAATCCTTAGACCTGAGGTTGTCGCACAATCCGAGTTGTGGATCACCGACTTAGGTTCTGTCAAACGTTGTTCTGTGACAAGGCAACTATAAAGGCAGAGTTCGGGTCGAATGAGAAGCAAGCTGCGTGATGTGGATAATCAAGATGGGATTTTGCCCCTCCGAATGGAGAGATATTCTCTGGGCCCTCTCGAGTGATATGATTCAGGAAGCATGGCCATGCGCGACTCAGTTAAGTGTTAACTGTGTCGGTTGACTAAGAGTTAGTCAGATGAATCACATATCACGGATCGAGAAGAGAGTTGAGCTATTTAAGGGATGACGATAAATCGCCTATAGCTCGACAAGGTATATCGTGAGGCAAAAAGGACTAAGATGAATATCACATTGAAAGGTATGTCGTCATGACTCAATGGTACTTGGGAGTCGGCACGTTCTGCTAGGAGCCGCTACCGATTGATCGATTAGGAGTTGGACTCCAATCGTGTCCAAGTCGCCATGAGTCTGCAGGGTCGCACACTTAAGAGCGGGAGCAAGTATTGGTTGGGTTGGACCTGAACCGGAAATGGACTGAGTTAGTGAGTCGGACTCACAGAGGGAATGGGCCACAAGTGTTGTGCAGCCCATTACCATACGCTATATAAAGAGGGGCGCAGGTTGCCCAGCGGGCACATTAGTCCACTCTCCCATGCGTTGGGAACCCTAGCCCCACTCAGTCCAGCCGCCGCACCGGACCTAGTAGTCCGCCGTCGGAGCTCCTCCTCGTACGTGTGGATACCGGCAGAGGTGCTATACGTTCAGCACTTCGATGTTCGAGGGATTGGATCGGCCGGACCGGATCGTGGGACTGCATTGCCCCGACGCGCTACATCGATAATCCGCACCTGCGCGTCTAGTGGTAATACTCGTGGCCTTCTACCTCAGCTAGATCTTGGGAGTACCGCGTAGGAAAAGTTTTCGTTTATCTCTACGCGACCCAACATAAACACCGTGGGGTGTGATAAACTCTGTCTTCTCCTTGTCCTCCTTTTTCATCCTGATCTGATTATAACCCGAGTAGGGGTCCAAGAAGGAGAGGCGCTGGCAGCCTGCTGTGGAGTCCACGATCTGGTCGATCCGTGGTAGGGGAAAGTTATCCTTGGGGCAATGCTTATTCAACGACGTGTAGTCGATGCACACGCGAAGGATGTCAGTATTTTTCTTCGGGGCCAGCACCAGGTTTGCTAACCAGGTGGAGATCTTTATCTCGCGGATGAACTTTGCCGCGAGTAACCTGTTCACTTCTTCTCCAAGTGCTTTTTGCTTTGGCTCTGAAAACCGTCGGGTTGTCTTCTTGATAGGTTTGGCATCTTTATAAACTTCGAGTGAGTGCTCGGCAAACTCCCTGGGTATCCCTGGCATATCTGAAGGCTGCCAGGCGAAAATTTCCAGTACTCACGGAGGAGTTCGACGAGCGCGCCTTCCTATGCCGGCGAGAGGGTGGTGGACACCATCACCGTTTTTGTAGATTCGGTCGGGTGCACCTGATGTTTTCGAGTGCTGCTGTCTGCGCTGAACTCGAGCTCTGGGGCGTTCTTCTTGGTGAGAGGCATCTCGGAGTGATCCGTGGTTTTTGCTATCTCTTCCAGCTCTTCATGCTTCCCGAAGGATTTGGCGATCTCGTTGAACTCGATGTCGCATTTATTAGATTTTTGGAAATCGCCGTCGATGGTTATGGTGCCATGTTCCCCAGGCAGCTTGAGCTTCAGGTATGCATAGTGTGGTACTGCCACGGCCAAGAATAACGTGGTACTGTGAGGGCCAGTCGACTACTTCGAAGTCGAGGAATTGTCGTCTGTAATTGCTTCGGTTGCCGAGCACCACCTCCAAGTTTATTGTTCCGAGTGGGCGGACTGCCTTCCCTGGTACTATCCCGTGAAAGGATGTCTCTGATTGCGCGAGTCCGTCCAGGTTCCTGTTCATCCTGCGGAGTGTGTCCGCGTAAATGATGTTAATCCCACTGCCTCCGTCCATGAATACTCGGGTGAGTTCATAGTTGCCTATTTGTGCCTAGATGACGAGTGCGGCATGCCCTGGTCCATAGACTCGGGGGGATGGTCTTCCTTGGTGAAAATTATCGGCTGGTCGGCCATCTTCATATACTCGGGTTGGGATGGTGGTGCCTGGACAGCCATGAATACCTGTCGAGTGTTTTTTTTTCTGGGCCCTGCGGGACGGGCAAACTTTGTGTATCATTCCTAGGAGTCCTGCTGGGTTCGGGTATCCGTTGGTTCCATGGTTTGCGGCGGGTGGCGCGGGTAGCGCGGCTAGAACCGTGTTTTGGTTTCCTGGTGGAGGTAGGGCTTGCGGCGGGTGGAATCCTTGAGCTCCCCCTCCCGGGAGCTGCGGGTAGCCTTGGTTGACTGCTTCTATGTTTTTCTTTGAGAAGGCCTTGTGGTTGTCATGGAACTTTCGGCAATCCTTGAGAAGGTGTGTTACCTTAGTTTTGCCAGTGCACTTATCTGTAAATAGATGTAGCGTGCAGTAACCATCGAGGTCCTCCTCAGGGGTTTTGTCCTCTGGCTTTGGCTTCCACTCGCGATTTCCGCGATATCCGCTGTTGCGATTTCTTGTGAATTCAGCTGCCACTAGTTCCTCCCGATCATCGCGGTCGTAATGCTTTCTCCGTTTCTTTCGACCATGGCGATCGTCTTCTGGTGCTGGTGATAATGCTTTCTCATTGCGCACCGCGTCCTCGCTGTTGGCCCATCTGTCGGCTATAGCCATCAGTTCTCCAATGGTTTTGGGTGCGGCCCGTACCAGTTCTTCCCGGAAGGAGGTTCGCCGAGCTCCTTTGGCGAATGCTTCGACTGCAACTTCTTCTGATATATTTCATGCTCTATTCCTAAGTGCGGTCCATCGCTGAATATATTCGCGAGTAGACTCGCCACTTTTCTGCTTGCAAGCTCGTAGTTCCTCGATGGTCGCAGGTCTTTTGTATGTTGGCTGGAAATTTTTGCACAAGTTGAAGGTTAGATCGTCCCATGATTTGTAGCACGCCTTCGGTCTTCCTTCGAGCCAGCTGCGCGCGGCGCCTACAAGGTGTAGGTTAAGGTATTGCATAGCCGTGTTTTTGTTCCCATGTTGGCATTTCACTGCCGTGAGGTAATCTGACAACCAGGCTTGTGGCTCTAGCTTTCCATCGTATTTTTGCACCTCCGAAGAGAGCTTAAACCTCTTGGGCAACGGTGCCTCACGGATGTCACGAGCAAAGCATAAGGCTCCGCAAACCACCTCGTCAGAAGAGGTGGACGAGGAACGTGCACGGTTCTTGGCCGCTCGAGCTTTGTCAACTTTGTGCTGAGCGATGTCTGATCGCGCATTGTATCCGGGTTCATCGCGATTGACGTCTCTCCACGGCTCCTTTCTGCGGTGTCGCGAGCGACTGCCGTGACATCATGGGCTACGATCGCGATCTCTCCGCGGGCTGCGTTCGCGACCTCTCCGCGGGCTACGAACCCGACCTCTCGGGCTGTCGTCACTGTCACTCGGACTATCTCCGCGTCGTCAAGCTTCTTTTCCTCATGCGCGACGTGGCGACTTCTCCCTCCTAGGTGACGTGCTCCTGTGTCCGCGAGGTGTTTCTTTATCTTTTTGCGTAGCCGCCTTCCTGCGGTCGTAAGCGGCGATTCTTGCGGCTGCCATGCCTAGCCCCTTCTGGACCTGCCGGTATTGTTCTACGCGGGGGTTGTTCTCCCCTGGTTTGTTTGTTTGCAGGTAAGTGGCTGCAGCTAGTACTGCGGCGGCGGGAGTCGTCGGGTGCATGTTGCCGTCTTCGTCAACGCGCATAAGGGAGGCCTTGAGTGACCTACTGATCCCAGTTAAGGATTGGTCATCCATAGTTGCAGTTCTTGAGACGTGTCTTTTCCGCCCGGGATGGTTCCCGACAGAAGGTGTCTTCGAGAGCGCCGCACGGCGTTGACTGGACTCGTCCGCTAGCTTTCTTCGTTCGGCCAGGTCTTTTCGAGCTTCCTTGATCAAAGTTGCTGCTCTCACTAGGTGGTAGTGGTATGCAGTCATATCTTCGTGAGGGGCTCCGGCTTCGAGTGGTTTTCTTGTGCGGATGGCCTCCTTTGCCCGATCCCAGGAGGCTCACGACACGCCGATGGCTGCGCGTTCCCTTGCGCTGTCTTTAGTTTCTTCGGGTGGGTCTCCTGATCCTGCCATGCAGACCTGAGCCAGATATGGCTCGCGGGTCCTAGGCGTAGTTTGGAAAGCTTTCCTGACCCAAGAAGGTTTCTCTGTGGAGAGGGTATGGAAATTGTGGGTGTTGAGGCGGATAGATTCGCCGCTTTTCGCTAAGTCGCGATCCGCGTAGTTGTGCCGTGAGTCGACAGCTCCTGGGCTTGAGATCGACTCCGAGCCCGATCCGTCGAGGTTGGAGTGCTCGGGGAACTGTAGAATTCCTTCTTTGTCGGCGTAGAACTAGAAGCTCCCGAACGTCAGGGTGATGCTCTTCTCCAATTAGCTAAACACCGGTCGTGATTCCGGCGAGTGAGGGGTGACGATGACCGACCCGATGCGGCTCGGATTGGTTGGAGTCGAAGTTCCGGGCTCCAGCGTGAGTGGTTGGTCGATGAGGCCGAATGTAACACCTGGGGTGTTACCCTATTAGAGAGTTTTTTGTTTTCTTTTTTTGCTTGCATCATATGCATCATATTGCATTGCACCATGTTTGCATCACAACTGAAAATTCAAAACAATTTAAACTTTCACCCCTTGCTCAAAATTTCCAATTTCAAACTTGCAAACTAAACCACTCATTTGTTTTTCAATAGTTTGAAATTGTTTTAATCAAATTGCCTGTTACTAAAATTTTCCCCTTTTGTTAAAAACCCTAATGGTAATTCAAAAATTCAAAGCAACTCAATCCTACTTATCATATTTCAATATGGGTTTAAATATTAAAATTTTGCAAACCAATTAAATTCAATAATGTTTGTATAATTGATTGAATTTATTAAATAAACTTTGTTTATTTCCAACCCAAACACTATTTGAGAATCACCTAACAATTTAATATCACATTAATAATCCAAGTTGTTGAAATTAAATTTAAACTACCTTGTTGTTGTTGTGTTGCAAATTAGTAAACTTTAATTATCAAATAAAACCCCAAACTCTATTTGAAAAATTCAACTAACTATTTTAAATCAAATTCAAACTTTCAAACTTGTGAAAAATACTGCTAACCTTTGCTTTCATTTTCTGTTTTGAAAAAGTAATAAATAAAAATATCTAATAAAATAAACCACCCTAAACCCCCCCTCCAAATTCTATTCCTTCTCCCTCTTTTATCCTTTCCAAAAAATTGTTCATAAGGAAAAAAAAACAAACAGCAAAAAAAATAGAAGGAGAAGGGTGAGCTGAGAGAAAGGGCAGCCCACCCGATCCTTTCTATTTCTCCCCAGCCCATCCCACTTCTGGCCCATACCCCCCCTTTCTATTCTGTCGTCTACCTCCTCTCTGTCGTCAGCAACGGTACGAACAGAAGCAGAACCATCCGATCCCCTCCCCCCCCCTCTACGATGATGCCGTACCAAGCTCCATGCCCCCTTAAAACCATCCCCCCTACCCTCTGCTGCTAGACCTAGCCTCCTCTCTCCCAGCTAGCGCCGCCGTCGCTCCTCTCTCCCCCCCACGTTTATCTTCTGTATCTGAACAATCACCCTGCTACCACCGTGAACACCACCGCCTCCCCTCACCGCCGATAGCCATGGTCGCCTCGAGGAGCATCTGAGGCGGGGAATGGAGCCGCGGCGGTCCCCGGCGTCTCCCCGTCCCCTTGCCGCTTGCTGGGACCCACGGTGTGGTCCGCGCCGTCGCCGGCAAGTCCCAGCCGTGGCTGCACGTCGGAGCAGCCCCGCCTCCTCGACGACCACCCGGTGAGCGCCTCCCCTGTCCTTTCCCCTCTCCCTCTGTTCCCTCGAGCACACCTCACCCCACCGCACGCGCACCGCGAGCCGTCATCACCCCGTCGTGCCCCGCCGGTGATCGCCTTCCGATCGATTGCCTCTCTGAAGTTCGCAGCGGCACCGCGTCTGTCAGTTTCGACAGTTATCTCGCGGAAGCAACTACAAAACCCAACACCTCCCTTACCTGACAGCAACCACCGATCAGTGCACTGGTAGCGAGTCCGTGCGCGCGTGAGCTAGCTCCTGGGTTCGAATCCCAGGGGCGCACCCTTTTCCCCTTTTATTTTCCCATCGCGCGCGCGGCCCACCGTCATAGACCCCTGCTGCCACCTCAGCCCGCACCCGCCTCGTTGGCACGCCAGCAGGGCTTGGCCCACAGGTCAGTGGCCCTGGGCGGCTGCTGCGCGGTACAGATCCCTTTTCTTGCCCAGTTTTTCGCACACAGGCCCAGTCCACACCGCTTCCTCCACATTTAAGTCCCTGAAAATCACAAAACAGTCCCTGAAACTTCCAACATCTATAAAAATTGCAAATTAACTCCAAATTGCCCAAATTTTATATGTATCCCACTCCAAATTTCCTGTACTTTTCAAATATGCTTTTTGTTTCCTGTTTTGAAATTTCCAAATGCAATTTAAATTTGAATTCAAATAATTCAATTGCCCTTTGCTAAAATTCATAACTAATTCATCCTTAATCCAATAAATGCAAATAAAATATGTTTTCCATGCTATTTCAAATAACCTTTTCAAATATAAATTTTGTTTCATGGTTTGAATAATTTAAATTGCCTAAATAATTTAATACTTGTTTAATTCATTTAAATTTGATAGAATCATAACTTGCTCAAAATAAAATAATTTTGAACATGCAAAATATGTTTTCAAACCATCAAAGTGTGAACTTTTCAAATGTGAGTTTGAATTTATGTTTTGAACAAATAAAACTTCAATTAAATTCAAACTTGTTTTAAATCCATTTAAAACTTGTTTAATATTGTTTAATTCATAATTAAATTATCCTAATTCCAATTTCAATATTTGAAACATGTAATCCAACTAAAATTTGATGTTCTTTTCAAATATAAATTTTGTTATTTGTTTTGAACACTTTAACTTGATGAAAACAACAATTGCTTATGTGACACCCTTAAGGAACCAAAATTTTCTAACTTAATAAATAAATTTCTAAAATTGGTAAACCTTATTTCCAACTGGATCTATTGTTGTTATTTTGTTGTTTTCCTCATCCATGCATCATGCTGATCCACCTTCACCTGTTGATTAGTTGGAAAACAATTGTTTCAACCATAATTCATGGGCTTTTCATATGCAACTCAAATTGCATATGGGTCCATTTAAATCTGTTTATCCTGTCAACTAGTTTACTTTGATGCATCTTTAAACTTGTCATGCATCCATATCTAGATCATGCTGGATCTTTTGCCGTAGTAGTAATTGTTGCATCCGGTGTTTGTTCGAGGTTCATTGCTTCTTCCCGGATAGGACGTTGAGATGATGTGAGCAACGACAAGTTCTGCTACCTTGCGGGATCTCAGGCAAGTATACTCACTTGCTGCCAAATGGCTGCCTTTCATCACTTGTTACCGATTCTTTCCGTTGTTCCTATTCTAGCCTGTTGATACGATGCTTGTGTCTCGATCCTATCCTATTGTTTACCTTGCAGCCATGATATAGCCTTTCCTTCCACTTCCTATTAATTGTTGATTGTTTACCTCGTTGGCCTTCGTGTCGTAGCTGCATGCTTAGGGTTGCTTTTGCTCGAGTCTGTTGTCGGTTACTTCTTTTACTATTATCGTTCTGGGGGCTCGATGTTAATCAATCAATCCTGTTAATGCTAATGGTAATAATAATTTGATGATAAGGCACCGGCAGGAGGCCCTTTGTGGTTTTGAGGCCTGCTAGTGTCGACCCTAATAGGAAAAGGGTCTTGTCTACTGATCCATGATGAGCGCACTACCCGCATGTGGGAAGCGAGTATGGGCGCCCCCCTCAATTTGACTCGATTCGCATCTCGTCCAAATCGCCTCATTTAGTTCGGGTTTTCCATTTGCTGCATGCATGATCTTGCGAGCCCTTGGTACCCGGGTGGAACTTTCGTAGTCGGCATATAGGGGGACACGTTCTTAGAGTGCTATGAGGGTCCATTTTCTTCTGGGCTCGATTAGCCGTGCGCCCAAGGTGCTTTGGGCTTGATGCGAAGAAGGGTTGGATTGTGTAGAGTACCTCGCTTGGTGGGGTGATCTCCCATCTGGCGGGTTATTCTTGCGTGTACGGCTAAATTGGTGCAACCCTGCAGGGATAATCTTCTCGAGAAGCCGTGTTTTCCGCGGTTATGGATTACTTGGTGAAAGTACTGGCTAACAAGTACTCAGGACAACTTAAACATAATGATTAACAACCTTACACCCAATGATTAACAACTTGACTAGTAATAGGCTTATTGACACAATAATCTGAACCATCATTAATTCAACTGTGTGAGTTATCCTCGGATTACTTCTTCGGATAAGGGGCGAGATCCAGGATGGGTTTGTTTGAAGTTATATTTCAGTTGGTTATAATACTCGATCTTATCTTCTTTCTGTTAGCCGGAAGTTGTAGTATCTCTCTGTAGTTGGTTAGTGCAGCCCGCTGTCGCTTATTTGCAATAACCCCTTCCTTTCCGTTGATCCCAAAGTATTTGTATCTTGTGATGACTGGCTACGCCGGTATCTTGTGAGTATGGGTTTTTATCCACTTGCCAGTACTTAACCGTACTGACCCACGAATCTTTTTCGTGGCTGCATATTCAATATTGCAGTCAACAGGTTTGAAGTCTGACGACGTTAGCTTGGGAATCCCTCCGGCTTGGCCTGGGCAGGGATTGGACGCTCTCGGTTATCTTCAGGACTCTTAGTCCAATTTGTATCTTGTCCGTAGACGGACGATATGTTGTTTCTTCCGCTGTTATTTGGATCTTTGTATTGTATCAGTTGTATCCTTGACCCGTTTGAGTCATCTTGTATCTATCTGTTTCTGTTGTAATTGTGGAATATTCGTGAACTATTGTAATGTTATCATAAATGGCAACCTGGAATCGGTTATTATGCGGATTTGGCGGAAATGCTGAAATCTGCATAGTGCCCGATCTCGGGGCGTCACAAATGGTATCAGAGCCTTGGTTCCGATTCCCGAGATTGTTTCGATACGAATGGTTATCGAAGCAACGGGTCCGCAAAGCCTGTAGGATAACCTCGCTAACGGTCGTTGTTTCTAGAGTGTCAAAAACTATTTCTGCTAAACTATTTTGGAAACATCTCAATAGGATTCTTGTTTTCTCCTTATCCCTATTCTATTTCCCCTCCCATCTTATTTGTTTTGGAGTCTCTCCCCCCTTGTCTATCTTTCAAAGTGTTAGGATCCTACGTGGGTGGACGTTTTCTGAGCCCTTAACCTAATAGGTTCGATCATCGGAAGGTTCCTGGTGGAAGAACATCGTCGTCACTCCGAGCAAGAATCCCTTGTTAGTGGTGTCGAGAAGCCCTTGTTAGTGGTGTCGAGGAGATCAACCGGAAGCACGAAGAATCGATAGTCGAACTTCTTTCCCCTCCCGGGTTAGCAGGTGGATTGCGAGGGCGCAATCCCTTGTTAGTGGTGTCGTCTGTAACACCTGGGGTGTTACCCTATTAGAGAGTTGTTTGTTTTCTTTTTTTGCTTGCATCATATTGCATTGCACCATGTTTGCATCACAACTGAAAATTCAAAACAATTTAAACTTTCACCCCTTGCTCAAAATTTCCAATTTCAAACTTGCAAACTAAACCACTCATTTGTTTTTCAATAGTTTGAAATTGTTTTAATCAAATTGCCTGTTACTAAAATTTTCCCCTTTTGTTAAAAACCCTAATGGCAATTCAAAGATTCAAAGCAACTCAATCCTACTTATCATATTTCAATATGGGTTTAAATATTAAAATTTTGCAAACCAATTAAATTCAATAATGTTTGTATAATTGATTGAATTTATTAAATGAACTTTGTTTATTTCCAACCCAAACACTATTTGAGAATCACCTAACAATTTAATATCACATTAATAATCCAAGTTGTTGAAATTAAATTTAAACTACCTTGTTGTTGTTGTGTTGCAAATTAATAAACTTTAATTATCAAATAAAACCCCAAACTCTATTTGAAAAATTCAACTAACTATTTTAAATCAAATTCAAACTTTCAAACTGGTGAAAAATACTGCTAACCTTTGCTTTCATTTTCTGTTTTGAAAAAGTAATAAATAAAAATATCTAATAAAATAAACCACCCTAAACCCCCCTCCAAATTCTATTCCTTCTCCCTCTTTTATCCTTTCCAAAAAATTGTTCATAAGGAAAAAAAAAACAAACAGCAAAAAAAATAGAAGGAGAAGGGTGAGCTGAGAGAAAGGGCAGCCCACCCCATCCTTTCTATTTCTCCCCAGCCCATCCCACTTCTGGCCCATACCCCCCCTTTCTATTCTGTCGTCTACCTCCTCTGTGTCGTCAGCAACTGTACGAACAGAAGCAGAACCATCCGATCCCCTCTCCCCCCTCTACGATGATGCCGTACCAAGCTCCATGCCCCCTTAAAACCATCCCCCCTACCCTCTGCTGCTAGACCTAGCCTCCTCTCTCCCAGCTAGCGCCGCCGTCGCTCCTCTCTCCCCCCCCCACGTTTCTCTTCTGTATCTGAACAATCACCCTGCTACCCCCGTGAACACCACCGCCTCCCCTCACCGCCGATAGCCATGGTCGCCTCGAGGAGCATCTGAGGCGGGGAATGGAGCCGCGGCGGTCCCCGGCGTCTCCCCGTCCCCTCGCCGCTTGCTGGGACCCACGGTGTGGTCCGCGCCGTCGCCGGCAAGTCCCAGCCGTGGCTGCACGTTGGAGTAGCCCCGCCTCCTCGACGACCACCCGGTGAGCGCCTCCCCTGTCATTTCCCCTCTCCCTCTGTTCCCTCGAGCACACCTCACCCCACCGCACACGCACCGCGAGCCGTCATCACCCCGTCGTGCCCCGCCGGTGATCGCCTTCCGATCGATTGCCTCTCTGAAGTTCGCAGCGGCACCGCGTCTGTCAGTTTCGACAGTTATCTCGCGGAAGCAACTACAAAACCCAACACCTCCCTTACCTGACAGCAACCACCGATCAGCGCACTGGTAGCGAGTCCGTGCGCGCGTGAGCTAGCTCCTGGGTTCGAATCCCAGGGGCGCACCCTTTTCCCCTTTTATTTTCCCATCGCGCGCGCGGCCCACCGTCATAGACCCCTGCTGCCACCTCAGCCCGCACCCGCCTCGTTGGCACGCCAGCAGGGCTTGGCCCACAGGTCAGTGGCCCTGGGCGGCTGCTGCGCGGTACAGATCCCTTTTCTTGCCCAGTTTTTCGCACACAGGCCCAGTCCACACCGCTTCCTCCACATTTAAGTCCCTGAAAAATCACAAAACAGTCCCTGAAACTTCCAACATCTATAAAAATTGCAAATTAACTCCAAATTGCCCAAATTTTATATGTATCCCACTCCAAATTTCCTGTACTTTTCAAATGTGCTTTTTGTTTCCTGTTTTGAAATTTCCAAATGCAATTTAAATTTCAATTCAAATAATTCAATTGCCCTTTGCTAAAATTCATAACTAATTCATCCTTAATCCAATAAATGCAAATAAAATATGTTTTCCATGCTATTTCAAATAACCTTTTCAAATATAAATTTTATTTCATGGTTTGAATAATTTAAATTGCCTAAATAATTTAATACTTGTTTAATTCATTTAAATTTGATAAAATCATAACTTGCTCAAAATAAAATAATTTTGAACATGCAAAATATGTTTTCAAACCATCAAAGTGTGAACTTTTCAAATGTGAGTTTGAATTTATGTTTTGAACAAATAAAACTTCAATTAAATTCAAACTTGTTTTAAATCCATTTAAAACTTGTTTAATATTGTTTAATTCATAATTAAATTATCCTAATTCCAATTTCAATATTTGAAACATGTAATCCAACTAAAATTTGATGTTCTTTTCAAATATAAATTTTGTTATTTGTTTTGAACACTTTAACTTGATGAAAACAACAATTGTTTATGTGACACCCTTAAGGAACCCAAATTTTCTAACTTAATAAATAAATTTCTAAAATTGGTAAACCTTATTTCCAACTGGTTCTATTGTTGTTATTTTGTTGTTTTCCTCATCCATGCATCATGCTAATCCACCTTCACCTGTTGATTAGTTGGAAAACAATTGTTTCAACCATAATTCATGGGCTTTTCATATGCAACTCAAATTGCATATGGGTCCATTTAAATCTGTTTATCCTGTCAACTAGTTTACTTTGATGCATCTTTAAACTTGTCATGCATCCATATCTAGATCATGCTGGATCTTTTGCCGTAGTAGTAATTGTTGCATCCGGTGTTTGTTCGAGGTTCATTGCTTCTTCCCGGATAGGACGTTGAGATGATGTGAGCAACGACAAGTTCTGCTACCTTGCGGGATCTCAGGCAAGTATACTCACTTGCTGCCAAATGGCTGCCTTTCATCACTTGTTACCGATTCTTTCCGTTGTTCCTATTCTAGCCTGTTGATACGATGCTTGTGTCTCGGTCCTATCCTATTGTTTACCTTGCAACCATGATATAGCCTTTCCTTCCACTTCCTATTAACTGTTGATTGTTTACCTCGTTGGCCTTCGTGTCGTAGTTGCATGCTTAGGGTTGCTTTTGCTCGAGTCTGTTGTCGGTTACTTCTTTTACTATTATCGTTCTGGGGGCTCGATGTTAATCAATCAATCCTGTTAATGCTAATGGTAATAATAATTTGATGATAAGGCACCGGCAGGAGGCCCTTTGTGGTTTTGAGGCCTGCTAGTGTCGACCCTAATAGGAAAAGGGTCTTGTCTACTGATCCATGATGAGCGCACTACCCGCATGTGGGAAGCGAGTATGGGCGCCCCCCTCAATTTGACTCGATTCGCATCTCGTCCAAATCGCCTCATTTAGTTCGGGTTTTCCATTTGCTGCATGCATGATCTTGCGAGCCCTTGGTACCCGGGTGGAACTTTCGTAGTCGGCATATAGGGGGACACGTTCTTAGAGTGCTATGAGGGTCCATTTTCTTCTGGGCTCGATTAGCCGTGCGCCCAAGGTGCTTTGGGCTTGATGCGAAGAAGGGTTGGATTGTGTAGAGTACCTCGCTTGGTGGGGTGATCTCCCATCTGGCGGGTTATTCTTGCGTGTACGGCTAAATTGGTGCAACCCTGCAGGGATAATCTTCTCGAGAAGCCGTGTTTTCCGCGGTTATGGATTACTTGGTGAAAGGACTGGCTAACAAGTACTCATGACAACTTAAACATAATGATTAACAACCTTACACCCAATGATTAACAACTTGACTAGTAATAGGCTTATTGACACAATAATCTGAACCATCATTAATTCAACTGTGTGAGTTATCCTCGGATTGCTTCTTCGGATAAGGGGCGAGATCCAGGATGGGTTTTTTTGAAGTTATCTTTCAGTTGGTTATAATACTCGATCTTATCTTCTTTCTGTTAGCCGGAAGTTGTAGTATCTCTCTGTAGTTGGTTAGTGCAGCCCGCTGTCGCTTATTTGCAATAACCCCTTCCTTTCCGTTGATCCCAAAGTATTTGTATCTTGTGATGACTGGCTACGCCGGTATATTGTGAGTATGGGTTTTTATCCACTTGCCAGTACTTAACCGTACTGACCCACGAATCTTTTTCGTGGCTGCATATTCAATATTGCAGTCAACAGGTTTGAAGTCTGACGACGTTAGCTTGGGAATCCCTCCGGCTTGGCCTGGGCAGGGATTGGACGCTCTCGGTTATCTTCAGGACTCTTAGTCCAATTTGTATCTTGTCCGTAGACGGACGATATGTTGTTTCTTCCGCTGTTATTTGGATCTTTGTATTGTATAAGTTGTATCCTTGACCCGTTTGAGTCATCTTGTATCTATCTGTTTCTGTTGTAATTGTGGAATATTCGTGAACTATTGTAATGTTATCATAAATGGCAACTGGAATCGGTTACTATGCGGATTTGGCGGAAATGCTGAAATCTGCATAGTGCCCGATCTCGGGGCGTCACACCGAAGATGCCGGAGATCCAGCGCCCGCCGTTCCCACAGATGGCACCAATTGTCGAATATGCATCTCAACAAGTCCCTCGGATGAACCGACAGGGTTTCGAGTAAGAGAACGAGTAGGCGCTGGTGACAATCGTCGGCTAACAGGGGGCAAGATTTACCCAGGTTTGGGGCCCTCGTAGAGGTAAAACCCTTACTCCTGCTTCTGTCGATCTATATTAACGAGTAGATCGGTTACAATGGGGGATGCTCAAGTCGAGAGCATGATCTCGATCTCAAGATTTTGATGGTGCGGTATTGCTTGGTCCTCCCCCCGGTGGTTCTCCTGGCTTTATATAGATAGCCAGGTCTCAAACCATGCCCAGGGGGGATACAAACCCTAACCCTAAGTCGCTTACAGGTTTCCTTTCTTAACCCGCAAGGCTTTGCGGGTGGGCTTTGATTCGGCATTCTAGAACAGTCCATGGCGCTTCCTTTGGAGCTTGGGCCTTGGGCCTTAGACCGGGTAGGCTCACCCGATAGGCATAGGATCCATCCCTTCTTCAGTTGGGGCAAAGTATTTTGGTTGTGTTGTGTGCAGGTTCCACGTCGTTGCTGACACCGGTGAAGCGCCAGTACCACCATCAGTGGCATCAACCTTCCGAAGGTCCTTTTTCTCCTATTGGATTGATAACTCCGGTTCTTAACTAAGGGGATAACTCCTACCGTTGTGCTCATCATACCGTCCTCTTGGGGTTCCCAACAAAGTGCATCAAGGATTGTTCTGGCGCCGTTGCCGGGGAGAAGGAAGTCTTCTGTCAAGGGGAGTCTCTCACTCTCAACCTCTTTATTTTGTTTATTGTCTTGTTTTTTTGTCTTGTTTTGCTTCTCTTTATTGAAAAAAAATAGTTTACTTCATAGTTGTTATTTTTGTGTCTACGTTGTTATTTCTCATCATGTTGATTCCTAAGTTTACCTTGAAAGATTTCCCGGTAGGAAGTGGTTCTATACTTGGAAAGGACACTATTAAAGAATTCATTGATCATGTTAGCAAGCATGATAACTTTGAGGAAACATCCATAGTAAAACTTGCTCCCAATTACGAGATTGCTGCAACCTTTTTAGTTCACATGCTAGAATATAGGTTTGTTAACCTCCATCCCATAATGCAACATATGTTCCTAAACTTGAATAACATTGAAGATGTTGAGAAAAGAAACTTCATCTTAGAAACTATGCTTAAAGAATTTGGAGATGTTGCTATAGAAGTTAGAAAGGTTTTCGATTGTTTTAATATGCTTGGCTCATGTGTAGACATTGTTGGTACTCTAGAAAAAACTGAATCTAATAATGAAAACAATGATAAAATACCAATCCCTTTTAAATTAGTAGCACTACACGAAACCCAAGAAAAGAATTTTGATTGGATTATTCGTGAGAATTTATTTGAGGAACATAGTAAGCCTAAAAGTACTAAGACAGGAGCCTCTGAAACTCAATTGGATAAAATACAATTCATTATTAAAGAATTGCCAAATCTTTATTTGAATTCTTTACTTGAAAATACTTGAGTTTCCCTTTTATGCCTAGCTGAAAGGTGTGAAAGAAAAGCGCTACGGGGCGACAACCGTTTTATTTCGCTGTTTTCAACCCGTTTTCTTTCGTTTTCTTTGGTGTGCTTTGCACCTGGGTGTTGTCTATTTCCCGAGAAATCCTGATGTATCTTTTCTTTTGAGTTTTTGTTGAGCCAAGTAAAGCCTTTAGTGGAAAATTGACCCTATATTTCGGATTTCTGCGCAGGAAACAGATTTCTGCTGTCCACTGTTAATTCCGTAAAAAATCACATAAAATTCAAAATGACCTGAGCTTTTTTGTGCCTAATACTATGTTATATACGCAACTTTTCTTAGAAGACCACGTTTTGATTTGAGCAACATAAGAGTTTTGAAAAAATCGATCTTTACCCGTTGTTCTGTTTTGACAGATTTCTGCCATTTATCGCATTTGCATAATCTCTTTCTTTTGGTGTTCTTTTGAGAAAAAGAGTTTTGAAAGAAGTTGTGACAGTAGATAATGTGTTTTTGAGTGTTATACTTGTTTTGAAACTGAACCGTGTGAATTTATTATTTCAATTGCACTAACGTTGCTAATGAAGATTGTGAGAATTTTGATGTGAAGGAAGTTTTCAAGGTTCAAGAGAAGAGGATGATATGATGTGATCAAGAAGAGTGAAAAACCTAAGCTTGGGGATGCCCCGGTGGTACATCCAAGAAAATTCCAAGAAGACTCAAGCGTCTAAGCTTGGGGATGCCCAAGGCATCCCCTTCTTCATCAACAAATTATAAGGTCACTTCTAGTGAAACTATATTTTTATTCGGTCGCATCTTATGTGCTTTCCTTGGAGCATCTTTTATTTTTGTTTTCAGTTTTATTTTGCTTTTTCTTTCAGTTTGTTTTTACTTTTTCAATAAGCTTGCTTGGACCCCAGCATTCTTTTATTGGAGAGTGATACGCTCCGCTTTTTCATGAGAATACGTTGTATTCTTAATCTCTGTCTACCTACTGCATTTATTTAGCTCCTGTTTTGCATGCATCTCTTATTAGAGCTGTTAGTTTTAGTAGTGTTATGTGAGTACTTTAATGTTTTCTTTCTGTATCGTAAAGAGTATTTTTGTTAAATCATGTTTTGTATGGTGCTTGTTGGGAGAAAGAAAACTGCTGCTTGAAGTAGAATTTATAACAGTGCTAGTAGAAGCTTGTATAGACTGTGGCTAGAACTTTTTCATGCCATGCTAAATGTTATTTTAGTTTTAAAGCCTTGTGGTTATTGAGTAGCATGATTAGCCTCAAATAGCTGAGAGTGTTTAATATGTATTGAAAGATTCATGAGTTGTTCTTGTCATAGCAAAGCATCAATATATGGTATTCTCTTTCGAATGTTTTATTTGGTTGACTTGGCGGATGCTCACACCATGTTTATGACTACAAACCAGTCACGAATAGACTCCATTACTACTTAGTTTTTGAACTTGTGATATTGCTTATGTTTTAATTAATGATGCTTATGTCGCTATGCATGATTATGGCTCTTATGCTTTCTTGATTTTTCGCTCCCAGCCTTTTGCTAGCCTCCACCTGTACTGAGTATGAGCTCTACTAGTGCATCCAAACTCCCTTAAACCAAAGTTTTTCCCATTGTGTCCACCATACCTACCTACATGTGGTATTTAACTGCCATTCCAAAGTAAATTTCCCATGTGTTACCTTTAAAACCTTCAAAACTACTCCTGCTTGATGTTCCTGTTTTTGCTCATGAGGACGTAAATAGAGAATCTTTATCTCACTTGTTGATTGGATTTCACACCCTGGACTAGTGGATTCATCCGCTTATCAAAATGATAGAAGAGCTGGCAGGGGGGTGCCCAGCCCCAAATTAATGCAAACAAATTATCTTCACCATTTTGCCCCTGATTTATCAGTCAAAGCATAATTGTGTAAACAAAAGAGAAAGAGGGATGACCTTCTACACCAGTTGCGTCCTTCACCATGGGATCCGCTCTTGTGAATCCAGATGGCTTGTGACGTACTGTATTTTCTGTTTACCATTCGTTGACATTAGCATACATCTCCCAAAGTATAGACACTTAGTGTCAAAATTTTAATACCTCTGTTTAATAAAATAAAAAGCTCTAGCACATGAGTGATCCCTGCTTCCCTCTGCGAAAGGCGTTTCTTTTAATTGTATGTTGAGTCTCCATCTTCTAACTTTATGCACGGTTGAGAGAGCATTTTTTCCATCGTGAGTTCTATGTGCATTTGTCCCATAAGCATCAATAATTACTTCATGATGTGATATCATTTGTTCTTAAATTATTTGTTCTAGTCTTGCTCATGAACTTTGAAGGCGTCCTGGCATTTATGTTTTGCCCCACTCTTAAGGACTATCGAAATATCACTTTGCCATGCTTTCTCTATACCTGAAACAAATGTTTAACTTTCTTTGCATTATTATTCATGATCCTTTGTTTGAGTTACTCTTCGTGATGCAAAGTAATTGCTATGCTTTATTATTAAAGTTTTATTTATCATTCATGTGTTTAAAGTTTTATGATCTCAGCGTTTATATGCTTTTACATTAGATTGATCAAGTTTATGTTAGTAGGATGTCACCTAAGAAATTATTGTTTTATCGTTTACCTACTCGAGGATGAGTAGGAACTAAGCTTGGGGATGCTTGATACGTCTCCAACGTATCTATAATTTCTGATGCTCCATGATCATATTTTGCCAATTGCTACTTGTTTTATCCCTTATTTATAGCATCTTTATACGTTTTCCAGGACTAACCTATTAACAAGATGCCAAGTGCCAGTTTCGTGTTTTCTGCTGTTTTTGGTTTCAGAAAAGTTGTTCCGCAAACATTATCGGAATTGGACCCCACAAAGCCCGAAGTTCCTATTTTCCCCGGAAGTATCCAGAACACCGAAGAGGAGTCGAAGAGGGGAAACAGGGGGGCCACACCATAGGGTGGCGCGACCCCTCCCTTGGTCGCGCCAGCTATGGGTGTGGGGCCCCCTGGCCTCAACCGCCTTTGCCCTTTCGCCTATTTAAACCCCCGGATGGAAAACCCTAAACACCTGATGAAAAATCCCCGAAAAGTTCTGCAGCCACTGTCACCGTCAACCCTAGACCAGGGGGGTTCTGAAGGTGTTTACGGCACCCTGCCGGAGAGTAGACCATCACCGGAGGCCTCTACATCACCATGCCTGCCTCCGGAATGATGCGTGATTAGTTCATCCTTGGACTACGGGTTCGTAGCTGTAGCTAGATGGTTGTCTTCTCCTCATATGCCTCCATGTTTAGATCTCGTGAGCTGTCTATCATGATTGAGATTAATCTTATGTAATTCTATATGCTGTGTTTGCCGGGATCCGATGAATATTGAACTCATGCCAAGTTTATTATAGTCTTTATTTGCATATGCTATTTGTGATCTTGCATGCTTTCCGTTGCTAGTGGTTGCTCTGGCCAAGTAGTTGCTAGTGACTCCAAGATGGAGTATTTATGCTCGATAGTGGGTTCATGCCTCCTTTTCCCTTTGCTCGAGTGACAGAAACGTGAAGGGGGAGGATGTGCTGTTGCCATTATGGAGAAAACAACGGTAAGAGTGCCCGCGTGCATAATCATTTCTTACATTACACACTTTGTTTAATGCAATTATCTGTTGCTTGCAACTTAATACCTAAGAGGGTTCATATGATAACCTGAGGGTGTATTATTAGTCATAGATGCAGATGGATGTCGGTCTATGTATCTTGTTGTAATGACCGCACTAAATATCATAGTAATCTTCATGTCATATTGTGCACTATGGTGCAACCTCTATTTTTCCATTGCCCAGCTGTAATTTTTTCACCCAGCATGCTATCTTTTATGGAGAGACACCACTAGTGAACCTATGAACCCCGGTCCATTTTCCACACTCTTAAACAAACCACAACAATTTCCTGCCCTCTTTACTTACTGAAAGAATACACTGTTTCCCACACTATACGTCTAATCTTTGTTTTCAGCAAGACCGGTGAGATTGACAACCACGCTGTACCGTTGGGGCAAAGTATTTTGGTTGTGTTGTGGGTAGGTTCCACGTTGTTGGTGACACCGGTGAAGCGCCAACACCACCGTCAGTGGCATCAACCTTCCGAAGGTCCTGTTTCTCCCACTGGATTGATAACCCTGCTTTTAACTAAGGGGAAAACTCCTACCGCTGTGCTCATCATACCCTCCTCTTGGGGTTCCCAACAAAGTGCATCAACCCTCCCCCCACCCCCACCCCCCCACACACACCACATTATTTTTGTGTATGCCTGTCCTATTAGGGTATGAGTACACATGTCCATAGTTCAATCAAACATCACTATTGATGTGCCCACCGTGTGCAGCTGAGATCCTTTGCGGGAACTGTAGTGCAGTTTCTATGATTGACAAGTGGGCTCCCGGCTCCACATGTTAGTGACGGTACAATAACCGTAGAGAATCCCAACCCCACCGTGCAGAGACCATTGTATCCCGTAGCGTCACGTTTCACCGCTAGAAAAAAGGACATGAAGACAAATTGATAGTTGTGACGTGCCTTTATATTTACGATAAGATATGATTTGTAGTTTCATTTCTTCATTTTGAATATGCAAAGAAGTATGATTATTATTTCTCAGACGATCACAAGTCGAGATGTTGTGTACTCTCTCTTCCTAAACTAGAAGAATATCCACCACCTATTGCAGCGGGAATCATATAAAAAAATTTATAAATAAAATGTGTATGTGAAGCATAAAATATTCAGTTGTTAAGATTCAATTGATCAGAATAGTCAATATACTAAATTCAAAAATTCGTGTCAAAGTGTTTTATATCTGAATACTAAACATTAGTGATGCGTACAATCATATGGCTGATAAAAGGATAACTTGATGTAATCGCTCTGAAACTGATTCTTATTAATTATTTGTTAGTGGAGATAGCACGGGTAATTAATTGGCTACTCCCTCCGTTCAACAATACTTGACTTCCATTGTCTAAGTAAGAATGTACTTAGACATGTTTTCGTTTATATACACATTCATATTTGGACAAATGGAAGTCAAGTACTGTTGAACGGAGGGAGTAAAATAGTTTTACTTTGTGGTGATCCAAATTTATATAAAGATAAAAGAAACTTCGTACGGAGCGGAACGAGGCCCGTCGCCGGAGGCTTAGGCCTGAAGCGTAGGTCAGGAACGCCTTTATATAGCTCGTGTAATCCGCCGTTCGGGATAAGCCACACATTGTAAATCACGGCGCGTTTGTAACCTCACCCGAAATAGTGAAGTATTGCTGGCTGGTGCCCGTGGTTTTTTCTTTTCCTTGTTGGAAGGGTTTTGCACGTTAAAATCTCGTGTCCCCGTTGGTTCGATCTTGCTTATTTCATCGTTGTTTTGCTATTTGCGTGTAAAAAATGGTATCAGAGCCCTGTTTCATATTAGGGTTTTGCGATGGCATCGATGAAGTTTGATCTACCGTTGCTGAACTACAAGACGAGGTTTTCTCGGTGGCAAGTAAAGATGTGTGCGGTTCTATCGCAAGCATCAGATTGATGAGGTGCTGGATGTGTTCGGGGAATAAGAATGAGAAGGAGTGGACTCCTGAGGAGAAGCACAAAGATCACAAGGCTTTTTCGTTGATTCAACTTCATCTATCTAGTGATATCTTGCAAGAGGTGCTGCAGGAGAAATCCGCGTCAGCGTTGTGGCTCAAGATGGAATCGGTCTGCATGTCAAAGGATCTAACCAGCAAGATGCATGTAAATATGAACTTGTTCTCGATCAAGATGCAAGACGTTGGTTCTTGTGATGAACCACTTGTCGATCTTTAAGGAGATCGTGGCCGACCTAGTGTCGATGGCGGTAAAATATGAGGATGAAGATTTAGTTCTTCTGTTGTTATTATCGCTGCCTAGTTCCTTTACGAACCTGCGTGATACCATCTGTTAAGCCATGATGAACTAACCCTCGCGGAAGTTTGTGAGGCCCTGCAGACTAAGAAAAAAAAAATGAAAGTTATGGTGCAGTCTAACACATCATCCTCCAAAGGCGGTGAATTGCAGGTACGAGGCATGCCAGAGCAGCGAGATAACAACTTCAACAACAACAACAAAGATAAGAGCAGAGGCCGTTCAAAGTCCAAAGGACGAGACAAGTTCTGAAGGTACTGTAAGAAAACCAATCACACCATTGATGATTGCTGGAAGGTGCAGAACAAGGAGAAAGGGAACGGTACTTACCAACCAAAGAATAAATCTAACGGTAATGGTAATTGTAATGGTAAGCCTGCTGCTGTTGCTGGTGATAATAGTTCAGATGGTGAATGCTTAGTTGTTTTTTCTGCATGTGTTACCCCTGATGATGAGTGGATTCTTGATACTGCTTGTTTGTTTCATATTTGTTGTAACAAAGATTGGTTTGGTTCTAATGAGGGCAGACTGGAGATTTTGTGCGTGTGGAGAACGGCAACAAATGTCATATTGTTGGCGTTGTATATGTTCAGATCAAGACCCATAGTGGGATGACACGTACATTGACGGGATTGAAACACATACCATCCATGGCGAGAAATTTGATCTCGTTGAGCACCCTTGACTGTGACGGGTACAAGTACGTTGGAGGGGATAAACGCCTGAAGGTATCAAAAGGTTACCTCATTGTTATGATTGGTGATATGAATTCTGCCGAGTTATATATTCTTAGAGGTAGCACTTTGTATGGTACTGTTGCTGTTATTACTAATGATGATCCAAGTACAACTAATCTTTGGCATAAGCGACTTGGACACATGAGTGAACATGGTATGGCAGAATTGGTGAAGAGAGAACTTCTGAAGAACTGCAATATGAGTAAGCTGTCGTTATGTGAACACTGGGTGTTTGGTAAGCATAAGAGAGTTAAATTCAATGCTTCCGTTCATACCACTAAAGGTATATTGGATTATGTACATGCTGATTTGCGGGGGCCTTCATGTAAGCCCTCTTATGGTGGTGCTCGTTATATGCTTACTACCATTGATGATTACTCTAAAAGAGTTTGGCTTTATTTCCTGAAAACTAAGGATGATACTTTTGCTGCTTTTAAAGCATGGAAAGTTATGATTGAGAAGCGAACTTAGAGAAAGGTGAAGTTGCTTCGTACTGACAATGGTGGCAAATTTTGTTCGCATGCTTTTGATGATTATTGTGTGCAGTAAGGCATTGTCAGGCATCACACCATCCCATACACACCTCAGCAGAATGGTGTAGCCG
Source organism: Alopecurus myosuroides (assembly GCA_028641055.1). Taxonomy (NCBI): domain Eukaryota; kingdom Viridiplantae; phylum Streptophyta; class Magnoliopsida; order Poales; family Poaceae; genus Alopecurus; species Alopecurus myosuroides. The sequence goes on from CM054062.1 coordinate 335,307,319, forward strand.
AGCGGATGGAAATGACGATCATCTCCAAGGCTCTCTGCATGTTGTCTGACGCCCGTATGAACATGCATATTTGGGTTGAGGCTGCCAACACTTCCTGCTACTTGATCAACAGATCACCTTCCATCCCTGTTGACAAGAAAAATCCTATTGAGGTATGGTCTGGTGAGTCAGCTGATTATTCACAACTGAAAGTTTTTGGTTGCACTGCCTATGCTCATGTTTGATAATGGAAAGTTATACCCTAGACCTATTAAGTGCTTATTTCTTGGTTATGGTTCTGGAGTAAAGGATATAAGTTGTGTAATCCGGAAACCAAAAAGACTTTCTTTAGCATGAGTGTTGTTTTTATTGAATCTCTTATGTATGAGGACAGTTTGTCAACTGATGTTATGCCAGATTCTTCTGATGAGGACGAACCACGAGTTCGTTTACAGGTGGAGCTGGAACATCTGGATGAGGAGGAAACTGAAATTGATGAGGAGGATATTGTGCCACACTCACCTCCTATTGTGGAACAAGAAAATTTGTCTATTGCAGAGCGTAGAGAGAAGAGGAATAAAGGACCTTGTACTCGTTTAATTGAGCAATGTGATGGTGTTTATTTTGCTCTAAATTGTGATGAACAGGTGAAGAATGATGCTGAACTAGCTACATACAATGAAGCTATTGCTTTGGTTGACCGTGACAAGTGGATTGATGCGATGCACGAGGAGATGCAATCACTTGAGAAGAATGACACATGTGATGTTGTGCGCTTGCCTAAACAAAAAAAGCCCTTCCGCTGTAAGTGGATATTTAAGAGAAATGATGGTTTATCTCCAAGTAAGCCTCCAAGGTTTAAGGCAAGGTTAGTAGCAAAAGGTTTCAGCCAGATTTCAGGAATGGATTATAATGATATGTTCTCCCCAGTTATCAAGGATAGTTCTATTTGTACTTTCTTTATTATTGTTGCTATGCATGATCTTGAGCTTGAGCAGTTAGATGTGAAGACTGCGTTTTTGCATGAAGAACTTGAGGAGGAATATACATGGACCGAACTGAAGGGTTCATAGTGCATGGTAAAGAGGATTTCGTGTGCAAGCTAAAAAAGTCCCTTTACGGTTTGAAACAGTCTCCTCGACAGTGGTATAAAAGGTTTGATTCTTTTATGATGTCACATGGCTTTAAGAGGTCTAAATATGATAGTTGTGTGTACATTAAATTTGTTGATGAATCGCCTATATACATGTTGCTATATGTTGATGATATGTTAATTGTTGTCAAGAGCATGAAAAAATCACTACATTAAAGAAACAATTGAGTAGTGAGTTTGAGACGAAGGATCTTGGTCTTGCTAAGAAAAAATTTAGATACGAAAATTTCAAGAGATAGAAAATCTAGATTCCTATTTCTTAATCAGGAAAATTACATTAAGAAAGTTCTTCATCGTTTCAATATGCATTGTGCAAAGTCTCTTAGTACCCCTATTGCTTCACACTTCAAGTTGTCAGCATTGCAATGTCCTACTACTGACAAAGACATTGAGTACATGTCACGAGTTCCTTATTCTAGTGATGTTGGTTTCTCAATGTATGTCATGGTATGTTCTCGATCTGATTTGTCTTATGCTATGAGTTTGGTCAGTCAATACATGACTAATCCTGTTAAAAAACATTGGAAAACTGTCGAGTGGATTTTTAGGCACCTTCGCGGCACATCCAACACTTTTTTGAAGTTTGGCAAAACTGGTGAGGGACTCACAGGCTATATGGATTCAGATTTTGCTGCCGTCTTGGATAAGAGGATGCCCCTCGAATGTTATGTGTTTACTGTTAGTGGATGTGTTGTTAGCTGGAAGGCTACCTTACAGGGTGTTGTTGCACAATATACTACTGAGGTTGAGTACATGGTTATTGTTGAAGCATGCAAAGAGTCGGTTTGGTTGAAAGGTTTGTTTGCTAAGCTTTATGGGGATTATACTTGCATTAACCTATTTTGTGACAGTCAGAGTGCTATTTACCTTACTAAGAATCAGATGTTCCATGAGAGAACAAAGCAAATTGATGTCAAGCACCATTATGTGTGTGATGTTGTTGCACAAGGTAAGCTGAATGTATGCAAGATTAGTACTCATGATAATCCTGATGATATGATAACAAAACCAGTTCTTGTTACTAAGTTTGAGCTTTGCTCAAGCTTAGTTGGTATCTATTCTCGGGCATAAAAGACCGAAACCGAAGACCGAACCCGAATAAACCGAGACCAAACCCGAACAAACATGAAATTCGGTCTTCAGTCAGCACATCGGTCCTGTCAATTAGATGACCGAAATAATATATGTTTGCTCGGTTGTGCCCAGCGGTAGACCGAAGCGACCGACATTTTCCGATCCGTACCTGCAGATGAGGGAATCTCTCCGGCGCATCTCATTTTCGTCCCTAGGTTCTCTATTCCCCATTTCCCTCGTCTCTTTTTTTCCTCCTAGACCTAGCCGCCACGACGCCACCCGCCATCCCACGACATCCTCATTGCTGCGCTAGCACATCCCAGGCCTGCTGCCACACTACCTCACCGTCCACTCCTGCGACGCCGGCCGCCTCATCCCTTAGGCCCTCGCGGAGGTCGACCCTGCAAGCTGCGGCATCTCTGATCCCTACGCTCGCAGCTGCGTCGCCGTCCCGTCGCCCATTCCCCGCGACGGCGGCCGCCTCATCCCTCAACCCCTTTGCGGAGGTCGACCATGTGAGCTCCGGAATCTCCAACCTTGTCCGCATGAAGTTGTGTCGCCGGCCCGCCTCCACACCGCTCACCGCCCACACTCGTGGGCTCATGGTCGTGGGGAGCATCTCCATCCCTGCCAGCTGCCGCCGTCCGGATGCCACGCCACTAGAAACCGGCGACACGGAAAACTCTCCACGCTAAGAACTGGCTACTCCCAAGACTCAAATTTTCCGATCTTCACCTGCTATTGTAACTTGTAACTTGGCAGCTAGATCAATTAAGGTCGAGATGAAATGCTAAATTTTAGATCTCCATATTAGAGATGGAACAAATAAGGTTGAGTTGCTGCTATGTGATGTGCCATTGTTTAGGAATTATATATCAGTTTGTACTATTTTTCTGTTTAATTCTGTTGGTTGCACTTGTCCAGAGTGGTGAATGGATAGTGAATAAGACACCTTTTGCTGTTTTTAGTAGATGACATCAAAACCCGAAGAAGAGCTGCACCAGCACCACTATGTTCATGTGGATGGTTGTTTGCTGTCCAAGAGCAACTTTCTATAATATTTTCATAACTGTGCACTTGTGCTTGTAATCCGTGAGACTATGAGTTAGAATTTAATTATATGTGAATGTGAGACTATGTAAGAATTAATGTTTGCTTATTTGCTTTGAAGTATCAACTCTTATCTATGATCTGTCAACTTAATGAATTATTTAGTTTGGCACTTGTGTTGAACGTTTTTTACTTTGTACAGTCCACTTGTGTGCAGCTCGTTTGTACATCTGTGGCTTGCATGTTAATATTTTTCATATACTTATGCTATTTGAGCCTAGAAACATAAATAAATTGATATCACATTTTCTCTATTTGGTCTATTTGGTCATGACCGAAGACCGACCCGAAAAGACCGAAGATCGAATACAGAATGACCGAAAAGACCGAAGGTATTTCGGTTAGCATTACTAGATGACCAAAATTTGTGAAGACCGAATAGACCGGACCGAACATACCGAACGCCCGGGCTGATTGGTATCATTATTTAGTTCAAGAGGCTATTTTGGTGCCGAAGGTGTTTTCTTTGTTTGTTTCAGGGTGAAGGTTTCGTTTATGCTACATGAAGGATTTTGTCCCAAGGTGGAGTGTTATTTTGTGGTGATCCAAATTTATATAAAGATAAAGGGAACTTCGGACGGAGCTAAGCGAGGCCCGTCGCCGGAGGCTTATGGCCAAAGCGCAATGGAGGCCAAAGTTTCCCCATCATATTGCCCTGCCAATGTGGCCCGCGTGGAGGGGGGTGCAGAGGGGGGGGGGGCGGAAGCCCCCCGCGGTTCGGTACGTAACGAGTTGTTACCGAGTTGGAGCTGGATTCACCCTTGCCGACCTAGTTAGATCAAGACCGTCTTTATATACCTTGTGTAAGCCGCCATTCTGGATAAGCCAGACATTATAAACCCCGGCGCGTTTGTAACCTCACGCGAAATAGGGAAGTATTACTGGCTGTAGCCCGTGGTTTTTTCTCTTCCTTGTTGGAAGGGTTTTCCGCGTTAAAATCGCGTGTCCCCGTTTGTTCGATCTTGCTTAATTTCATCGCTATTTTGTTATTTGCGTGTAACAAATAGTGGGCGATGTGAATAGCTTGATGTGGAGAAGGAAAAATCATAAATGCATCTTAGTGGGGTTTTTTATCTTATAAGAGATACTAGAAAAATGCCCCGCGTGTTGCAGCGGGAATCACTTTAGAAATTATATTATAATAAAATTATATAATGTGTATGATATATTAACGTAACTAAAAGAACATGCAAAATTTTACTCCCTCCGTTTCTAAATGTAAGATGTTTTAGTTTTTTTTCTACATTCACACATGTCTATATGTATGTAGACAATTTTTAGTGTATATGTTCACTCATATTAGTATGTATCTAGACAACATGAGTAATAGCTTAAACATCTTATATTTAGAAACAGAGGGAGTACTTAGCATAGTCAAGATACTAAATTTAATATGTGGATGGTTAAAAAAAGGATGATGTGGAGTTTGCATGTAGAGATAAATAAATATTAGTGGATATGACATGGAAAATTGATTGGTTAAAAAGATGAATGATGTGGATATGTTGCGTGTTGAGATAGAAAAATAATTAATGCATGGTAGTGGAGTTTTGCTTTATAAGAAGTATAGATAGATATATACTCTCGAAACAGGCTTTCGCCCTGCTTTATAAATAAAGCAACCACCAAACAAGTCATACAAAGTACCCGATACAACACCACAGGACACAGACGCCATAAAGGCTGGGGCAACATCACAACAAAGCCCTGAAGAAAGGGGAAGCAAGAAGGTGGCTGGAGGGGGTGTGTGGGTAGAGAAAGACTAGAGCCGCTAGGGGGGGGGGAGAGCGCCTCAAGGTGGTACCGAGGAGGCGATGTGTCGCGCCGCAGCTAGAAGACTGTCGATGTAGCCGTCGAACCGCGACCTGTCCCGCTGTCTACAGAGCGGGTACCACTGCTGCAAAAAAGCCAGACATTTGAACAAAGAGTCAGAAGTACGCCGCAGGAAAATCTTCTCAATCACCATTTTATTACGAGTCGTCCAAAGAGACCAAGTCAATGCCACAAACACCAGACAGAAAAGGCGTGAGCCCCCTCCGGCCCGGTGCACCTGGGCTTCCAGGAACTCGCCGAGGTCCGAGGCCTGCCACGACGGCCCCAGCGCCTTGTGAACGAAGTTCCACAGAAGCCGCGCAGCAGGACACACAAAGAAGATGTGTGTACTGAACTCAGGGCATCTACACAGGGGACATAGGCCGTCCCCTAGGCCCCGGCGCTTGGCCACCTCAATCCCCGACGGCAGTCAATCACGTAATAGCTGCCAGACAAAAATCTTTATCTTCAGTGGTATCGGGGCCTTCCACAGCGGAGTAGCCCAAGATCTAACAGGCTGTGAGAACTGGGACCTATACGCCGATTTTACCGAAAAAGATCCCGAGGGGGCCAGTGACCAGGTGACCTGATCATGCCCCCCAGGGAGGGAGTCCGGCAAATCGCCCCGGAGAATCTCCCACTCTGCAGCCTCGGCCGTCCCAAAAGTACGTCGGAACAAGTTGTTCCAAGTTCCATTCTGGACCGCCGACGCTACAAGTTGGGAGGGCTCCGAGCAGATAGCAAACAGCCTCGGGAACTCCAGCTGAAGTGGTCGTTCCTTTAGCCAAGGATCGAACCACAACATGGTCCCCCGGCCGTCCCCAATGTTGAACCTAGCCCCCTTCCTAATGTCCTGCTTAATCGACTGGATAGACCTCCAAAATAGCGATCCCTCCCGTCGATCGCAGGCCAGAATAGGGCGGCCCTGGAGGTATTTGTCTTGGAGGAGCTGGAGCTAGAGGCCCCCTCCCCCGCAAGATGCGCCAGACCCACTTCAACATGAGGGCGGCATTCATCTTACGGGACGCTACAATTCCTATGCCCCCAAGATCTTTGGGGGAGCACACATCCGCCCATTTGACCATGTGGTACTTCTGTTTCCCCTTGGCATCTTGCCAAAAGAAGCAAGATAGTTCCTTGTCAAAGGCCGCGTGGACTCCTTCCGGGAGAGAGTAAATCCCCATCATGTAAGAGGGGATACTAGAGAGGCAGGACCCAATCAGGTCCGACTTGCTTCCCTTGGAGGCAAATCGACCACGCCAGGGCTCTGCTTTATATCAGACCCTCCCGACCATAGGCTCAAGCTCCCTAATTAGGATCCTGGAGTTGCTCAAGGGCACCCCCAGATATGTAACCGGGAATGTGGACAACCTGCAGTTGAGATTGTTTGCAATCCGCTGTTGCTCTTCCGGGGAATAACCGAGGACCACCACCTCACTCTTGTCGAAGTTAATCTTGAGACCCGACATGGCCTCAAAACACAACAACATGAACTTGAGGTTGATGATATCCAAATCCGATCCCTCAACCATAATCATGGTGTCATCTGCATATTGCAGGTGAGTAACACCACCCCCGGGTATGAGGTGCCCCACCACACCAGAGATGTGGCCGGCTACCCTGGCTTTATCCAAGATAGCCGCAAGTGCATCCACGGCCAGGTCAAACAAAATGGGGGAAATATGACCCCCATGCCGCACCCCACACGACGGCCTAAAATAGGGACTGATGTCCCCATTTATGTTAATCGCAGTATTGCCACTCATGATGAGCTGCATAATCCACGTAATGAACCTATCATCAAAGCCGCGATGTTGGAGCACCTGGTGGAGAAAAGACCAGTCCAACCGATCGTAGGCTTTCTGGAAGTCCAGTTTCAGGAAGACCCATTTGTGGTGTCGAGCCCTGACCTCATGGACTATCTCATGAAGAGCAAGGATCCCATCATGGATAAAACGCCCCTTGAGGAACGCAAACTGAAAGGGGTGTGTTATGCGATCAGCCACTAGGGCCAGGCGCATCGCACACACCTTAGAGAAGATCCTCTGGATGACGTTAATCACCGTGATCGGTCTAAACTGGCGGATGTCGGTGGCCCCGACAACTTTCGGGATCAACGTCACCACACCATAGTTTAGGCACGACATCACGAGAGTCCCAGTATAAAATTCCTGGAACATCGGCATGATCACCTCCTGCAGCGTCTCCCAGAAGGACACCGGCAGCCCATCCGGCCCTGGGGCCGAGTTAGCTTTCATCTGCATCACCGCCTGCCTAACCTCTTCCGGGGAGAACGGGAGAAGGAGTCTCTCGTTCTCCTCCGGCGAGGCTCGGGCCGCCAGGGCCCAAGTGTCCACAGCAACGCCACCCCCGAGCGGGGGCTGGTGGTAAATAACTCCTTATAGAAGGAGTATATATGGGAGGAGAGGGCAGCCTCCGTATCCAGCATCTCTTCGTGAGCCCAAAGCAGTGGGATGGAACACCTCTGGCGCCTACCATTAGCAATGGCATGGAAGTAAGCCGTGTTGGAGTCTCTCATAAGAATCCAGTTCTGGCGGCTAAACTGACGTCAGAAGAGCTCCTCTCCCTTGTAGATCTCCATAAGGGAGGCCTCAAGGGCATACCGTTGGATCCACTCATCCGCGGAGAGACCCCCGGCATCTGCGGCCAGATCCAAAGATTGGATCTGGCCAAGGAGGTGAGCTTTATTCCTACGGATCTCCGCACACCGATTGGCTCCCCACCCCCGCATGAATTGGCGGACACTCTTGGCACAGAAGTGCCATACATCTACCGCGTTGAATCTACGCGCGCGCCGGGGGGGGGGGGAGGCCGCCGCCAACCACTTATCACAAACCGCGCCCACAAAACCTGGCTGACCAAGCAAGAATTCCTCAAAGTGAAAGCGGTTCTGCCTAGATTGGGCTACCCCGCCCGTGGAGAAAATAAGGGGAGAGTGGTTGGAACCCACCCGCGTATTGGCCCGCAGCGAGCATAGCGGGAAGGTCGCCTCCCACTCAGCCGAGACGAGCACTCGGTCCAGTACACTACGGATAGGGTCCACTTGGTTATTTGACCACGTGTAACACACCCCCACCCACTCGATATCAATGAGGGCCAAGTCAGCGATGAAGTCGTTAAACATCCGCATCCGAGGGACATCAGCGTTATTTGAGATCTTCTCCTCGGGGAACCGAATCAGGTTAAAGTCGCCCGCCACAACAACCGGAATAGTGCAGCGGTCAACCTTCTCCCGCAATCCCTCGAGGAACTCCTGTGACCTACTGTGGTCGGCAGGACCACAGACAATAATCACCTCCCACTGGAGGTGAGACTGTCAGTGGGACAGGAACATTGTCGTGGGATAATCACGGCAGATGTTACCAGGGGTAACTGATCTTGGGGCAAGTCGACACAGGCGTTTGGGAGAGGGTTTAGCTCAAGGGAAGACATGGTGCAATTTGATCTGATAGCCGGCAATCGAAGTCGCCGGATCTCTATTCTCGATATGATAATTCGATTAGGGTTTACACTGGATGCTCGATATCACGCGATATTGCTAGGGTTCTTAGATCTCTGTCTAAACTATATCCGGGGGTCGGTTTATAAAGCACCCGTACCCCCTGGCTTGTTCTACAAGGCGTATCCTGAATCCTACCCGGACACGGCGCACTAACCCTAACTTTCCTTTACAGTAACCCACAATCTGGGTCATTGGGCCTACAAGCTTGGGCCTTCACAAGTTTCCCTATCCTTAGCCGGATCCTGCACATCATCCCTTGAGCCGGGTTATTCCTTGGAGCTTGGCCTACCGGGTTAGCATCCCCCTGTCAGTAGTCCCCAGAATAGCCTGGGCTTCACGGATCTCCTTGAAGCGCTTGCTATTCCCTGCAAAGATATCGATCATACGGGTATATGAAGATCGGGTTAAGATGTTTTGATATTCAGCTAGGCCTTGCTCCTTGGTGGCCATGTAATAACCCCAGCTTTCCCTCCAAACACCTTGGTTCAAACTTCTGGGTCCAAACCATAATAACAATACCAAGATCCTATGCTCGATAACCAATCCCGTCATCACGGGACGAATCCCCTTCTTCCTTTTATCCGGATGCTTTGCTCAATACTTGGCGCACATCTCGCATAAACTTTAAGTAAATAGCCGTTTACCCCCATAATTCTCGGCCTCCACTCACCAAACCAAGCTTATCCATTTGCACTATAAAAAAGCCCCTTGGGAGTGACCCGAACCCTAACGGCTCATTTCCTCCACTCCATTCCTTTCTCCCTCTGAGCTCTCTTTCTCCCTGAGCGCCACCACGGAACTCCCGTGCACGTCACCGGAACCTATCGCCCGGAGATTACGTTCCGCCACCGTTCGCCCCGCGCCGCCGCCAAGATCCGCCGGCGAATCCTCATCCGGCCCACCAAGAACCGCGAAGGGACACCAGGCCTGCGCCATCTGCCTCCGCAAGGCTTCCCTCAGATCTCCTCCGGTAAAACTTTTGCACCTATCAATTTGCCCTCGCAACCTTTGATTTTTTCCTCAGATTGGATCCAGATCGGCCCGCCTCGGATTTCTTGACTAGGCCGAATTAGAATACCCATAATCTCTTCTAACTCGCACAAAGGACGAAGCGCGTGCTCCAATCTGCTCCCCTACTACCCACAATCATTATTCTTGCCACAAATCCAAAGATAAAACTTCCAATCTAGGCTCGAACTACCCAAATTTTCCGCCTTCGCATCAATCACCCGGCTAGACCATTCCTTTTCAGTTCCTTTTATTCACGTCTGGAACTTAAGCCGCCGTCCCTTGTATTCAAAAGGTTTCTTCCTCATTTAGATCCCGTAAATTTCACCACAATGCCTGATACCCGGAAACTTTCAAACTTTGCTCTGCAGGCTAACACCCGGATCTCCCGTAACTTTTCATACCTCAATATTATCCGGCCTATACTTAGCCGGCTCGCAACATTCATGCCTTAATTTCCTTCTTACTTTGTACTCTGCAGGTCAGCCACATGGCTCCCAAGAAACAGGGGAAGACCCCAACCAAGGCCAAGGCCACCAACACCATTTCCGCCAACTGGGCGCGGTCAATGGTCACAAAGGCCAAGTTGGAGGAGCTGGTGGAACTGGGAATTCTTCCTCCTCAGGAAAACATCCAATGGAGGGTACCGGGTAAGGAGACCCGGCCCACCCCTACAAAAGATGAGGTAATTTGTTTCGTGGAACATGTGACCCGGGGTTTTCGACCACCGGGTCACCCTTTTTTCCGTGACGTCCTCAGCCACTACGGCCTTCGTGTCTTCGATATCGGACCCAATTCTGTGCTTAATATTTCCCACTTTATTGTCCTTTCCGAATCTTACTTGTGCACCCCGCCAAGTCTAGCCCTTTTTATCGAGCTTTTTCAATGCAAACCATGCCGCGAAAGCGGTGATGGGGCGCTTCTCACTTGCGGCGGGGTTTCGATCCAGCGCCGCAAAAACTCTCTAATGCCACCCCTCACCCTCAATTCCCATGTCAAGCATTGGCAGCTCTCGTACTTCTACTGCCAGGACACTTCCCCACCCGGCCAAAAGAAACTGCCGGGTTACTCGGAAGGTCTTCTTGATATTTCTGATAAGTTTAGTGCCTTTGCCCCTAACTCGGATAGGGAGGCAATTCAACCCTTGCTAGCCAAAATTGCTACTCTTACAGCCCAGGGCCTCATCGGGCTCAATCTAGTAAAGACCTGGGTCGATTTTAGGATTCAGCCCAATTCCATCCGCACAAAGTTGATGTGCGAGTATTCAGGAGAACCTTCCGATCTTCTCCGATACTCCGATAACATCTTCGCGCCTGGCGACACTCATAAAACCATCAAAGGTTTTCTGACGGAAAAGCTCGAGGTAATCCGGAACATATCCGGGTTAGAGCCCTTCACGCTTGAAAACCCCGCCCCTGAGGTAAAAGTCCGACTCTGACGCCCTTACTTTCATTCTTTCCACTTGATACAATTGATAACCTGTGCATTAACACCTTCCAGGCTGATGACGACTTTTGGAAGATCAACGCCTCCCCTAGCTCCGAAAGTCCAGAGGAGCAAGAGGCTGTTCACTCGGATGAAGGTATCCTTTGAATTTTATTTGATTCCTTTGAACTCGTCTTAACCCCTTCATTTTCAACCATAACTTTTGATGATATTCAGAACAAGAGGATGATGAGGAAGAAGACTCGTATGGCAAAGTAGAATCTGCCAGCGACGAGGATGAACCGGAACCGGCAACCAAAGTCGGATCCAAAAGAAAAGCTCAAGAGGCCACTTCCAAGGTTTCATATCCCCTCCTCGCATTCAATTCACATCACCTTAATGATATACCTGAGTTATCTTGACATTATTCCACTGGTCATTCTTGAAGGAGTCGCCCATGAGCAAGCGTAGGTCAACTCGAAATAACCCGGGTGACGACGTCATCAACCCGGGTATTTCTTCGACTCCCACTCGGCGGGCTGGTAATTATTCTATCTTTTCTCGACCGGCACATTCCCCTTGAACTATTCTTATATGACATCTAACCTGACAATTTTCAGCCTCTCCCGAGTCTGATGACGGGTTTCCTTGTGACTTCGCGGTGAACACCGGGTAAGATCCCCTTCCGGATGCTCTTCCACACTTCATCACCCTTTCCTGACCGCGTATTTTAACTGCTTCTTGATAACATTTGCAGGGCCACGGTCGTCGTTAGCGACCAAGAGGGCATGGAAGACGAGGGCCCGGGTCAGGGGAGCCCGGCCGATAAGACTACTGCCGTGTCTGGCGGTGAAAAACAAACATCGCCGATTAAACCGGACGCCCAAGAAACCGAGTATCCAATTGCTTCCCATGCGAGCAAGAAGAAGAAAGCCACAACCTTGGGTGCCGAAGGAGTGTCGGATTCCAATGCACAAATGACCCGGGTTCCGCCTCCCTCTAAGAAGAAAACCTCTTCTCGGAATTCCCAAGGCCCCGGGTCTTCTGATACGGGTAAAGATACTTTTGATCAATTGATGAACACGCTCCTCACCATGAAGGCTTCAGAGGGCAATATTTTAGAGCGCATGGCTGCAGAGCACCAGGTAAAAGCGCTTGTCATCTCATATTGCATATCTAGTCCCCAAGTTCCGAGTATGACTTGCAAAAGTTATGCTTGGTACTTCACGACAAATTTATCTTATCATAACATCCAACTGATGCTTGCCTTCCTTTCTACTTACAGGCACAGATAACTCGGTCTGATGAAACTTTACTGAAGACCGAACAACGTCTTCTTGCCGAGATAAAACGACGGGAAATCCTTGAGGATGACATGGAAACTTTGAAGAAGGATGTTTCCAAATATAAGAAGAGGTTCCTCACCGCTCGGACCGACTTGAAGAATTTATCGGATCAAATCACCGACACTTACCAGATCTTACTCAGTAAGTTTTTGTCTGCCGACTAATTTCATGCTTCTTGTTATGCACCACTCTGGGTTACTGATACCTTCTTGCTTCTGTTTCAACTGCAGGTGCCAACCTTGCACCTCCAGAGGAAGATACTATTGCCAAGGCTAGGACCCTGAAGACTGTGCTCCAGACTTTCTTTGCCGGCACAAAATTTATATTGGACGCCATACATTGGCCCACAGAAGCCTATCCGGGTGAAGACGCTGATCCGGCCGATTGTCACGACGGATCCGGTTTCGAGGTGATCCGACTCCGGCCCCCATCCGGAATCGTCCACCACCTTTTCTCCTTCGTGGTCGATGTAGATTTCGCCGATGACAAGATTCTCCATGCCCTTCCGAGCTTCTCCCGTGATGTAGACACCTTTGGACGCAGGCCCCCACGGTGGGCGCCAACTGTCGTGGGATAATCACGACAGATGTTACCAGGGGTAACTGATCTTGGGGCAAGTCGACACAGGCGTTTGGGAGAGGGTTTAGCTCAAGGGAAGACATGGTGCAATTTGATCTGATAGCCGGCAATCGAAGTCGCCGGATCTCTATTCTCGATATGATAATTCGATTAGGGTTTACACTGGATGCTCGATATCACGCGATATTGCTAGGGTTCTTAGATCTCTGTCTAAACTATATCCGGGGGTCGGTTTATAAAGCACCCGTACCCCCTGGCTTGTTCTACAAGGCGTATCCTGAATCCTACCCGGACACGGCGCACTAACCCTAACTTTCCTTTACAGTAACCCACAATCTGGGTCATTGGGCCTACAAGCTTGGGCCTTCACAAGTTTCCCTATCCTTAGCCGGATCCTGCACATCATCCCTTGAGCCGGGTTATTCCTTGGAGCTTGGCCTACCGGGTTAGCATCCCCCTGTCAAACATACTCAAGAAGAACTCCCCGCGGTCCATATCCTCTACCTCGAAAGTATCCTCCTTGGCGCCAAGGAGGATCCCACCCGAGCGACCCGTAGCCGGAAGGCATTGCCCAGCAAATTTATATCGGCTCAGGCCTTCTAGTTCTGGGATCGAGAAATCCTGACGGATCGTCTCCTGAATGCCTACTATATCGGGGTCTTCATCGCGGATATACTCCACCAATTGACGCCTTCGCCCATCCTTCCCAAAGCCCCGCATGTTCCAAATGAAGTGAGAGACATTCATTTGGAACCGGCGGTGTTTGTGCCCTTATGGGGGACTGGTCGGGCCCTACCAGAGGTCGATAAACAGATATATCATTTCTCATATTTAAGATAGAAGAAGTAATTAACAAAATTTACAATTGCATTAGGAACAAGGATATTTTCCCCTGTAGAGACTAGCCGAGTAGTCGGGAGGTGAGCTGCTGGCGTGACCACAGTCGCGTACGTAGCTCTCGCCTTGTGACAAAAGATAGAGCACAAAAACAAAAGTGGGCGGAGAGGGAGAGATCGACGACGGACGACAGGGAGAGGTGTCCAATGGAAACAGGAAGAGCAAAATGGCGTCCTTGCTTGATTGCATCTCTCTTCTCGTACTAGAAAAATGGACAAGACAGCCTTCTTTGTTTTTGCTACCCGTCCATCTTATTCTTATCATCACGACCAACTTTAGCGGGAAGACACCGACATGAATCTTATCGTCGAATCCCAATTGTTTTTTTTTTTTGAGCATACGAATCCCAATTGTTTATGCTGCGGAGTAGGCTTGTCTCAGCCGAAATGTGAACGGCCAATTCTAGGCTGGCTAGCCCCGGCCGTCCCCTAGCTCGCCGATGAGCCGCGCGCGAGAACGACGGAACGGGTCGCCGTCGGTGACCTGAGCACAGCTAGGCCGTTTGGATTCTGTGATGTGGGAAAAAGGGACGCGGTGAACTTTCTTTTTCACGGTGTCCGTCCGTCTCCCTCCGTGTGTCCTCTTCTTCCTCTTGTCGCTGCCCAGCCGAGAGCATTTCGTGAAGCACAAGTGAACTGTAGGAGCAATAAGACAAACCATTCCGGGGAAAATTAATTGAGCCCAGACATAACTCAGAAATGACATGTGGAAATAGTTACACTCGCGATTACGTACACGGATTATCCTAACATAACTCGAAAATACATCAATTCCTCTAGAAAACCCTTCTGGATCAAAATAAAAATACGGACGATGAAGCTTGTTTGGTCGCCGCCGCGTCAGCGGAGGAGAGAACAGTAATTGAGTCATCCACGCAGATTGTTGATGCGCCGCGGCAGCTTACGATTTGTATCCGGGAAGAAACCTGATCGGCGGGGACGCGCCGCTGTGGATGGGAACAAGGTGCACAATCGCCGTACATCGAGCTCGCTAGAAGAAAAGAAAAAGTATTACGAGGAAGCAGAGAAAGAAGACCTTCGCAACTGTTCATTCCATAGATATAAAAGAAAGATGGGAAAGAAATTGGCATTCTTTATCTTTGTCAATACATAAGGGCATCTCCGGTCGAGGCCCCCAATAGGCGTCCGGATGGGCGTCCGGCGAGGCCCTTTAGGGGCTCGTCCGGACGGGAAGACGCCGGCGGGGGCGTGGCTGCCCAGTCGCAGCCCCACTTGGAGGCCCAAAAAAAAAACAATTCAAACATTTTGAAGGACGATTTCATTCAAATATTTAAGATATATTACAACATTTGAATGAAATTTAAATGTTTAAGTGAACACGTCGTAGTCGTCGTCGGAGCTGCTATCGTCGCCGTCCTAGTCCTCCTCCTCGTCGTCGTCGCCGCCCCAGTGGCTCGGCCCCGCCTCGTTGTCGTTGGCCGCCACCGGTGGGTCGAGGACGATCAGCGCCACGCTTTTCATCACCGCAGTGTCGTTGAAGGACCACGCCGACGCCGACGCGGCGTCCATTGGCTGCACCGTGCTGTACGACGCGAGGATCGCGGCCTTGATGCCCTCGGGGTCGTCCTCCGTCGCCGACGCTGCCTGGAGCGCCTCGAGCTGTTCGGCGAGGCTGAGTGGGCGCTCAAGCCCCGGCTCCACCTTGGGGACGCGCAGCCCCGACTCCGTCTTGGGCACGAGGAGGAGCAGCGCAGGACGGCGGCGCTTCCTCCGCCAAAGGGGATGCCGCCAATGCTGATGCCGCCGGAGCGCGGACACAGTTGTGGCGGCGTGGAGGTTCCCGGCTCCGTCTTTTGGACGCGCAGCGGCGGGCGCGAGCGCCTGGACGAGCCACCGGCGGAGGAGGAGGACGAGCGCGAGACAGAGGACGTCGGCGTCGTCCGCCTTGGGTCCCAGCGGCTGGGAGCCGGCCAGGGGAGGCGCGGGTTATTCCCGGCGTCGATGTGGGCGAGGACGGCCTCGAGGCTGAAGCCTTCCTGCGCCCAGAAAGCCTCGCGCCCGTTCTTGTTCCGCTCGTGAGCTAGCGGCGCCGGGCCGGGACCGTCCCAACGGTTTCAGCGCTCCCAGTGGAGGCGCTCGTAGAGCGCCGTGCTCGCCGGGTCCCAGAGGGGGTCAGCGCGCTGCTCCGGCGTGAGGTGCCCGTAGAAGTGGGTGCGCACCTCCCGCTGCCAGGACGCATCCGCCACCGATGGCGCATTGGGGATTGGGACGCCGGAGAGCCCGATGGTGAAGTCGTGCCCGGCGGGCACGTCTGGCGGGCACGGGTACCAGGCTTCGTAGAGGGCGCGCGCCTCACGCTTGAGGAGAGAACGGCGGGGGAAGCCGTTTGCGGCGAGGGTGTCCATGGCGGCGGGGGAGCGGCGATGCGAGAGGCAGAGAGTGGCGAGAGGAGAGTGTGCGCGGCGAGAGCGTCGACGGGCGGCATTTATACCCGGCGGGGTAGGCCGAAAAGCCGCCCCCGCATTAACACCGGCGCCCGCGTGTGGAGATGCGTGGCCGCCGCGCGGGTGACGCGACTGGGCGAAGCGACGGCTCGCTGCGCGACTGGGCGCCTGTGTTTCTGCGCCGTCTCGGGAGAAGACGAAGACCGGGCGCCGCTTTGACTGCGCGCCCGTCTCACTGACGAGGAGGGCCCGCGGACGCGACACGGTCGTTCCTTCTCATCCGGCGCCCCCACAAGAGCCCCTGGGAGGCGGGGTTGGGCTGTGTTTGCCGGACGGGAACAAGGGGGCGTCCGGACGGAAAAGCCCAATAGGGGCCGCGACTGGGCGCGCTCGGGGCTCGTCCGGACGGGAAGGGGCCGTGGGGACGCGTTTAAGGGGCGCGACTAGAGATGCTCTAAGGAACTCCTGGCCGTTGTATATAACACAATAAATGATGAAAGTTTCCTCCTGCACTCGTAGTAATAAAAAGCAACATTTGTAGATGGAAAAATCCAAAATAAACCTTGGACTTGTAGATGAAAGCTGAACCAAACCCTGAACTATGAATCCCGGTAATTGGCACTCTGAACTATCAAATCCCGGTCTATTTTCAACCCTGCTCTGTTTGGCAGACCGGGAAAGACACTAACCAGACCAGGATAACATGCTACTCTGATTGACAATACGGACCCACCGGTCAGGAATTTTAATTAATATTGGAACGGTATTTCATCGTCTTCTACCTCGATCCTGCACATAGGGGGCTGCGGGAATGATTCGCCGCCGTCGGAAGGCGGCATGCTGAGGCCGGAAGACGAACAAGACGACATCCACGAGGCCCACCGCGTCCGGGCAAGGTACTGGCGCGGACAGAGTGAGGAGAAATATAGGAGATCTATTCAGACTCTGATAAATTGGGGAAGGAGAAAGATATGACATGCGGGCCCGTATTGTAAGTGAGCTTTGCTGCCATGTGAGTCCAAGTCAACAATCCGGTTTGACTTGCCACGTCAGCGAAATTCCATTTCAAATATCGTTAGGGTTGAAAATAGACCGGGAGTTGATAGTTCAGAGTGCCAATTACCGGAATTCATAGTTCAGGGTTTGGTTTAGCTTAGGTTCGTTTTGGACTTTTTCCTTTGTAGATGGTACTAATAGTACTACCGTTGGTTGTTACGGCGAAATGTGAACGGTTCGATCGAGCAGATACGTACCTAGCTATGTCCTCGCCGCCGTCCCCTGTCCTGCGAGAGCTGGTTCTAGCTTCGGTGGCTTGTTTGATCAAGTCTCACGGTGATAACAACCATCCATTTAAGATCGGACGCACCAAAAAAGATGGAAATATTTAGGAGACAAATAAAAATTCAAATAAACCATAAATATTTCGTTTTATCTCGTGTGATTTTGAGGTCATATACAGATGATTTTTTTTTACTCACAAACTATACATCCAAATGAGTTGAAATCTTCAAAGAATACACAAAATGGAACATTTACGAGTAATCAGATTTGTTTTAAACAGATGGATGTTAGAGGGTTAAGTCACCGTAAAACTTGGTCATATGAAGTCACCGAAGCTCGGTCCGCGAGAGCTACTTACAAGTTTAACAGCGTTGTCGCTAGCAAGAGCTTGTGGTCGATAATTTGAGCACGCACGCACGTACAGTAACACATAGTCCCGTTTGGATCGATCTTGTGATGTGAAAAGCGAGACGGAGGTTTTGGCTTAGAGCATGTCTAACAGACCCCTTATGTTTTCGTCCCCTAAAACGCGTGTAGAGGGCTCTGTATGCACTTTTCGCCGGCCGAAAACTCGTGCGAGCTAGCAGACCCCGTACCCCCACCCCGTAAAACAGAATATTCACCTGGAACTTCGTCGAGCACCTCACGGGCGTCAGCAGAGGAAGGCGTGGGCGCAGGCGGAACGGGCGGCGCGGGAACTTCGCCGAGCACCTGCGTGGGCGGAACGGCCGCTGCAGGCGTCGCGGCCTTCTTCGCCTTTGGCGGCGGCCCCCTCATCGCAGACTTCTTCACCCGGCCCCCTTTGGCAGGAGCAGTAGTGGTCGCCGCCGCCGCCGCTACTGCCGCCGGTGTGTCGAAGAAGATCTTCGGGGTCCTCTTCCTCTTCATCGGCATGGTGGCGGAGATGACGGCCGCGACTTCGGCGGAGGCCGGCTAACCACTCATGATGTCGACGGGGACATTATTCACCACCTCAGACATGGGTGGTGCATCGCCGGTGATCGGAGGGGCTTGTGAGAGGTCCATGCCGCCGAGATCTGGCCACGCGGTGGCCGGGGAGGGCGAGGCGGCGGAGATCCGGCGGCGGCGGCGGCGGCGGTTGGGAGGGCTGAAACGGGTTCGCGCGCAGTTGGGGAAATGGTGAGGGGTTGGCCCTCTACATCTCCTCCCGACCCGCACATTTAGGGATCGACGGGCCGCCCCTACCGAAACTTGTAAAAATTCGTCCGGGGTGGTCGATTTAGGGGGTCTGCTAAATGGCCAGGTAGAGGCCAAACCCGTATATCAGCGGTTATTATACGGGTTTGGGCCATTTAGAGGGTCTGTTAGACATGCTCTTATCCGCGGCGATTTTTCCCCTAGTGGCTTCTGTATCCCTCCGTCCGACGGTTCTGTCCACGGAGCATTTCTTTGGAAACTGTTGTATGAGCCGTAGACAGACAGGTCGTCAAGTTTTTTTGAGGGAAACAGGTCGTCAAGTAGTACAGAGAAAAGAAAATCTCCCAACAATCCCGTCTCAGTCTCACTGTTCCTGCGACTTAATTGCTACACCAAGGCCGTAGTGCAAAATCTTTTTTAAAAAGGCTGTAGTGCAACTTTACTTTTTTTTTTTGAGAACTCTTTACATGTTTTTCTGGGTTCAATTCTTCAGAATACTTCCGTAGCGGTGGTAATTCACCGTGGATTTTCTTTCTGACCAAGGACGGGTCCTCATGGTGGGGCTTTGTTTTTTGGAGCGCCCAACGGACGGAGTCAGAGCTTGAAGCCGCGAGCGAGTGCGCTAGGCCCAGTAAGGATGACACCCTTCGGGCTTACAACATCCGCCTGCCCGCTCATCGAAAAAACAAATGCTGCCGTCTCTTTTTCCTTTTTTTAGGGAGAGCCATGAGTGTTGCATGCTTTATTTTTAAAAAAATTGCGGGTAGCATATGCTTTATTAATTGGAAATAATAGTTGCATCGTTTCACAAGTACAGCTCGGAGGATTATCATGTCGCACACCATGGTCTATGTTAGGGGCGGAGCTCCCTTGTGACATACTCGAGATTACACCTGTCACAAGAAATGGACGCATCCATATCCATTTTGACCAATGTTATCCATTTTAATTATCTACATAGTTGGCATATACTCACTTCACATCGAAATATAAGACGTTTTAGCCAGGGCCGGTCTCGAGATTTTTCGGGCCCAGCAAGAAACTAAAATCCGGGGACCTTAATTTTTTCTTCTCGTAAAAAGAAGGTTGTCCGTGAGAGGTAAATGCATTGAAAAGCAGTACATATCTTATACGTGATTACCTTAAAATTTTCTTCTCGCATTTCTTATGCAAACTCACCTACAAATAGGGTTGAAGTCAATGTCATCAAATAATTTCTTCTCGATGCAATAATATCGCCATACCAATTAACCTCAAATAATTTTTCAGAAGATCAAATCGGGTACAAGAAAAAAAGAGGCAAAGAGCCAAATCGGCGCCGCGTGTTCTCACAATCGGGGCCGGAGGTTGATATCGGCGAGACTACAAACTAAGTGCATACAGTACGTAATACTTAATTAGTGATTTTTGATTGACAGAAATATGGACAAAGTGTAGCCTCGAACAATGGATTAGTGCCTCACGGCTCACGTCGTCGAGGAAGAGCTGAGCGCTTGGATGGCGGCGGCCAGGCCGCGCAACCGGGATTGGGGGGGGGGGGGGGGGTCGGCATCTGCAACCCGACTCGAATCAATCCATCGCGCTAGGGATGGTGACTTTTCCTGCGCTTGCGAGCTCTTGCCTTCCTGGCCACCACGTAGCCCATTAGCCAAATCTTTTTTTCCTTTTGGGCAGACAAATATGTAGGCATATAGCATACCTGGATGGGGGCCCCAAGATTTTGGGGGCCCTGGGCGGCCGCACACCCTGCCACCCCCAGGGCCGGCCCTGGATTTAGCGTTTTCTAGACAAAACGTATATAAACACGTTTTAGTATATACATACATGTGTATCTTACACAAAAACATGTCTATATACATGTTGTCTAGAAAACGGGAAAACATATTACATTTTGATACGGAGGGAGTAGAATATAATAAGTTGTACGCAAGGTTACCATCGTGTGTTTGCTTTTGGAGAATAGGTAGGAAAAAACTAACTCCACAAAAAAGTAAAAGATAGACCATTTGTAGAAAAAAGTATGAATTATGCACGTGATAGAGCTTTTATAGATTAGAGCGGTATATTTTTGTCAACGACTGGTAATAAATAAATATTCTTGTCATGATCGATTCTACATCTACTACTAGTTCCTTTTAGCCCCTTATATTTCTTGCATTGTGTTGCTTTGTATGACAACTCATACCAACCAATCTGGTATCAAAATACCAAAAAAAAATACTTTGTTAACTAGTAATACATCTATAACTTGTATATCAAGCATATACACATGAGCTGGACTTTTCCAGTTATCTTGTTTTCTGCCATATATCATCTTGTAATTCTATTTTCGATATTCCCTTTTCTTTATAGGAAGAATCTTTCAACATCAAACAACGCTAATCGTACTAGCACATTTTCCTGGGTGTGTTAGTCATATACTAACACCCATTGAGTCATACTTTGAGTTCGATTGTTCTACTAATATCACCATATTAATAGCATTTTTCCGGATTCCACTCTCAGCAATCCTCAAGCAAGGTAAAAGATTTTACCCATACTTTTAATCCATCCCATCATAACAATTTTTATGAATAAGTTACTATAGCTCGAAGGAAGGAATTTAGAGTATAATTTTTAGCGCGCAACTTTTGGAAGATTCAAACGTCTAGCGTCTTCAATAATTGCATATATTCAAATAATATAAGCATACATTGTCACGCTAAATTATATTCGGTCATGTTGCCACAAATAAGTTTTTAGATATCAATATATCTTTCACTTGATTGTTTCTGAAATCAATTCTTTCCAGTTCCTAAATCACCTTGATCAATAAAATATTCTTTTGAAGATAAAGTAATATGGAAGCAAGCATGACTCAGGATTCTAAGTAGGAATTATTTGCTCTCCAGATCAATCAATCACTAATCATATGGAGCTAGGTAGGAAATACCGAAAATCTACAATAGGACTCAATTTTTAAATTTCACTAATACGGTTATATCTCAATTAACAACCTAAGTGTCGGATAGTTTCTGGATGCCAATGAATACTACAATTTGTGCAAATTCACTTTGATTGGTTGTTCAAGATAAAATAAGTTCAAGTTAATTCAAAATTACTACATGAACTCCTACTCAAAAACAACATCCCTCTAGTCGTTTTTAGTGATTACACAAACCAAATTCACTACACCAAAACCGATCATCGCGTGAGATGATGTAGCTGCAAAGGCGAACATCACCATGTTCATCATATCATCCATATGACTTATGCTTTACCTTTCGGTTACGTGTTTCGAGGCTATGTCTGTACATGCTAGGCTCGCCAAGTAGAACCGTAGTATTGCGTGTGTTCCGAGGCCATGTCTGTACATGCTAGGCTGGTCGGCACCCGTTGTATGCGAACGTTGAGTCTGTCACACCCGATCATCACATGGTGTCTCGAAACGATGAACTTTCTTAACGGTGCATACTAAGGAAGAACACATTATTATCTTGATATTAAGTGAGAGGGATCATCTTCTAATACTGCCGTCGCGATCTAAGCAAAGTAATATGCATAAAAGGATTAGCATCAGATGCATGGATAATGTGATATGATATGATCCTTCTTGCACTTGATCTCCATCTTGTGCATCGTGGTATGATCTCCATCATTCCACCGGCATGGCACCAAGGTCCATGGCACCTCCATCTTGAATGTCCATCAAAATTACAACATATCACATGGATATAATATACAGCACGCGGGCCATAAATAATAAGACAACCATATGGCTCCTGCCGGTATGTCAATAATTTACAAAAGATATCATCTCATACATCAAATTTGTAACATTGACCATATCACATCATATGCCCTGCAAAAACAAGTTAGACGTCTCTAATTTATTTTTGCATATTTTACGTTGCTTGAGCTTACGAGGATAGAACCGTTCATACCTACGTACAAGATCCACAACGTTGATAAAATATATTTTTAACAACCCTTCGTAGATTAGATCTTAACTATAGTAGGAGAAACGGACACCCACCTCAGCTACAAGTGAGACAGGTCTCGCGTACAAAGTACACGTAAAGTTTGTCTAGGGCAGCTTCATCCTACTATGCCACTAAGATCATAAAATACTCAAGGAGGCAATAACATGATCATCAACGCCCACATACACCTATGTGTTCTACCCGTACAAAACATCTACGCATAGATCCGGCTCTGATACCACTAAAGGGTACGTTGCATAGAAAACAAAAAAATTACTATGCGAGAGATACCCGAAGGGCCAAGATCTAATCTATGAGATGAAGTGCAACGGGGATAAAGAGAGTCTTAAGAAAACAAACCCTCGAAGATTCTAAGCGTTACAAGATCGAATCTCGTTGTTGGCGTAGTCGTACTCACACCGATCCCGAGAGCGAGAAGATGTGCACCGCAATCATGCGGTGCCTCCGTGATCGGTCACACGTTCAGCTCGATAAGACCTTCGTTCCCTCGATCCAGCAGGGTAGCGGAAGTAGAGGATCCCCCGGAACTCCAGCAACATGACGGTGTGGTGCGGTGAAGAATCCCACGATCAGCACTTCGCCAAGCGGGAGACCATGGAATAGAGTAGCGGGTGGAGAGGAAAGGAGGTGGGACAAGTGTGGTGACCCAGCACATCACTGCATGTGTAGTGCGCAAGTTGGTGACATAATACTCACAGGAGGACTTATCCGTGAATATTACATCTCTCAGAGTGGTACAACAGAAACACAGCGGGTCCAAGCAAAGCTATAGAATACAAACTTCATTATAAAATCTAGAGAATCTCTTTGAGGAATCAAAGAATATCTCAAACAAATGAAATATCAGAAGAAGCAATTCAAAGCTCCAAGCTGGAGAAGAACTCTAGCTCAGAACTAAATCCTCTACGGCTGATGTCAGCCCTAATCTATGGCTTATAACAACTAATTCCAAGAATGGTCTCCACCTACACCTTAATAGCTTCTTTTCTTCCAGCGTTGTTGATGACGCTGCTTTCCTGGCTAAGTAAGAGATGACTCCACCTAGCTTCCTTAGACAGCGATGACTTCTCGATGACGACTTCCATAGGGCTTAGCAGGGGTCAAACGGGAACGAATGAGTAACGAGCGTTACTCGGCAAGTTCATGATATATGGTGGGTAGTTTGATGCACTAACTACAGCTTTAGACTCAAAAGAGTCATAAGCTAATGCAAGGTCTTTTGTAAATCTTTCTTCAAGAGGTTGCTTTTAATTCTGAAAACTATGCCCGCCAGATCTTCACAGTACTAGAACTTCATGGAGTTGCCTTTCCTGCAGCGTTCGCAACTCCTTTCCGGAACAGGGGGTAACATGCCACATCCTTTTACACTCTGCAGAGGTGCGTTACTTTACCCATGGGCGACCAAGACCATGTTGCACAATCAGGTGTACATTCCTGTCCACTCCCACTCAGGTGTGGAGCCCGGTTGTTGGTCCAAGCCAAACCATGCTTCTCCGCACAATGCATGCCCACCCATTTCTGCCAGCAGGTTGAACCCCTGATTCCACCCCTCATGATGGATACCTAGGCGCCCCTGGCAGACACTCATAGACCCCAGAGTCTGTGGGACGTAAGGGCTCCCACCCATGTGCATGTAGTCCCGCAAGACCTACAACGTACGTCTCTAGCAGCCCGTTGACATGCGAATGAGAGAAGATCACAGCTGATTTACTCCCCCCATAGAAGACCCATGGTCAACGCGGTATTTACGGCGCAAGAATCCTGACGGCAGTTGTTGTTAATTCCTAGGTAATACTTTCCCATGCAGACGGAACCTTCCTTTGACCTATTCATCTTACCATGGTCCCATCCGCCCACCAAACAGAACACTACCACTCAGGTAGTCATTCAATTAGTCATATTATTATAAAAATAGGATCATGCATTCTTTTGAGCATAGGTGGTAAAACGATAGGGTTTTTGCAAATAGTTCGTTATGAAATACTGCAAAGGATATAAGCAAGTGATGAACTTGCCTGAGATTGAAATAACCATAATAACCAATGTCTTCGGGTTCAAGGGTCGCGTAGAAAATCCTGACATCTGAAAGATAGCAAAGTAGTCCCGGTAAGGACTACAGAAAACAATGGCAAGATGGTACATGCATAGTAATGAGATGCATCGTGAATTACCCTGGAAAACACCCCAGCTTACAAGTGTAAGCCATGTTTGGCACAATAACTTACTGACATAGGTTTTAAGTGAAATGTTTCATTACTTGTGGTGATGTGATTGTTACTTCTTTTAGACTTACATGTGTTTCACTTTTACTTAGCAAACAATTGTTATCATGTTTAAATAGAAATGTTATCACATGATTAAACGAGAAAA
The DNA here is from genome assembly GCA_028641055.1 of Alopecurus myosuroides. NCBI lineage: Eukaryota > Viridiplantae > Streptophyta > Magnoliopsida > Poales > Poaceae > Alopecurus > Alopecurus myosuroides. The sequence continues at coordinate 335,332,421 of CM054062.1, forward strand.
CAATAACATATGGAAAACAACTATTGAAAAGATAATACACAGGTTTGTTTTATGTTCAAAACTATAGAGCTAATGCAAAGAGTTTAATTGAAAAATGATGATTTCATACAACTAACTCTATCATCACACAACTGCTATTGACTTGTGATGATAGGTTTAATAGGTGTGAAAACATGAGGGTTTTATTAATAAGGAAAATAATGTTGTGACATCTATTTCTGGTTATAATGGAATATTATAAAATTCCACTATACCTTTAGAAACAAGTTTATAATTTCAAAAAAAAAGTTTTGTGTTTGACATATTTGAGTTGAAAATATTTTTCTCTTTAATTTGGTATATCATTTGATGCTTTCTAAAAATATTTGAAAAAGTTATTAATTTATTAATTTTAAATGCATTAAATTACTAGGCAAAATATTGCACATATGAAAACTTGGTCAAATGACTATGAAAACATCATAGATAAGTTGCATATGTTATTTGGATCATTTTGGTATATAACTTGTATTTTTCTGAATTTTTGAATTATTTATTATTTTTCTCAAATTTAAATGAATGATTTTAAATTCAAAATATTTAATTTTTAAACTTAATCAAATATTTTTGAAAATTTCATAAACACATATATTATATTTTTCTGATTAATCTGGTATATTACTTTGATTTTTCTGATTTATAGAACTTAAGTTATTGATTTAATAAGATTAGGGTTTATTCTGTTTTAAATTGACACGTGGGACCCACCTGTCAGGTTGGATTTATTTAAAAGAAAAATAAATTATGACGTCATGCTGATGTCACAATTTTGTCATCATAGAAGAGGATCTTCTCTGTTGATCCCAAATCCAAATTTCCGCTTCGAATTGACGTGATTATTTGGTACAAAGATGTAGAGGGGAACCTCACGAACCCAACGGTGGTACCAGTTTGACCATATGGTCACCGGAACATCGCCGGTAAGCTCAAACACGGCGGACGGCGGCGGTCGTTGGTGTTACGTCGTTTAAAGGAAACGAGGAAGGGAATGGGAGGGTGCCCGGGCACCAGGAGCTTACCCTGAGCTCGATGGAGGTGTCGGGAAGGCATGGCGCGGCTCAGAGACGGCGAATCGACGGCGGCAACCTTGGCCGGCCGCAGGGAAGAAGAAGATGGCGGCGGCGATTTGGCCCTTCTCTAACCAATTCCAATTGCGAGCAGGGGTGACGGAGGATGGCGGTTCACATGGTGGTCACCGTTCTTCGCGGGGTGACCGGAGGCGACGGCGCACGGCGGCGACTGTGAGCGGCTAGGGTTAGGGTTTGTTTCAGTTCAGGGACACGCGCAGAGAGAGTGAGAGAGAGAGAGAGAGCGAGTGATCCCGATGCGGATGTCTTCTCCTTCTTATCCTCGACCAAGCGGGACGTGGCAGAGCCGGCGTCGACACAGCGGCTTCTTCTCTGCCTTCTGGCACGAGGCTGAAGAAGAAAGGAAATGAAATGCTAGTTTTCGATAACCCCCTAGAGTTTCGGTAATTTACAGCTTGGTCCTTCTCTCTTTAAAACTGAGAAGAAACATTGTTTTCAGGGATTATTTGTAAACATAAAAACTATTAAAAATCATGTTTGGATTCCTTATCAAATTTTACATCTCATCATGTTTTGTTTTGGTGAATTTAAAGAATATTTGTATTTTTTTATTTAGGGTGCTAGATTAAGTGGTTTTGTTGTTTTCTCTTCATTTATTTATTAAATGGCTTTAAAAATTATCATAGACAAGATTATTAGGAACACACAACAAACATGTGATTTAACAAGGTGGTATAATTTAATTGGACAATTATAGATACAATTCTGTTTAGAAAATAATTTGGTAACATTACTTGGCAATGTTTCTATGCACTAAAATGAATACCAGTTAATAGGGAATTTTATTCTATGCCAAGCCAAACAATCTTAATGGGTGAAGGAACTTGTTTTTCTGATAGGTGGCTTTGTTATTTTCCTAATTGAAACTCTTAGCAAGTTTGGTTGACATTTTACTAAGTGTGTGTGCAAGCCATGCTTACTGTTTTAGTACTAAATCAAGTGGACGATGTGAGTGGTTTTGGAATCTCTTTTGTTTGTTTTCCACTTAGGTTCCACTATGGATTCTATCCCATGTTTATTTTGGAAACATGTGACCATTTGCATGGTTATGTGTAGATGGATTTATGTTGTTATTTGTTAGTCTTATGTATGAAAAGGATCTCGAAAGCAAGGTTGTTAGCTTGTTTCCACCTACCTCAACATATCACAAGACATTTGGATGCATTGCCTTGTTGTTATTTCTTACTGGATACTTGTTTCCATTTAAGAGATTTACTATATGTTCCTCATCTCTAATGAGCTTGACAAGGCATAGAGGTTATGGATTCTCTAACATTAACTAATGCTTTACTGAATAAATTCTTCCTGAGACAGTGTTGCTCCTTGTTGACTTCTGTTGCTTGATGTTCTTCTCTCTAGTTTCCACTAGTCTTCTGTTATCGCCTTATGTAACTTGCAAGTAATATCTGCTCTGGGGTTCCATCTTCAACTATCTCACCCTTGTGGTGAAAACAATCAGTTATTCCAAGCAAAGATTTTACTTAGATTATTATAATGTGGTTTCTTGTTTCTTTAGTGTTATTCTTTCTTTTGGTTGTTTGCAAAAGAAATGTGGATGTAGTTTATGACATCAATTTGCCCTATATATATAATAAGAATTTGTTAACAAGGTAGCTAGTCATGCCTCCAAATTACTACTCATATACAATAGGCTGAGATGTACCATGTAATTCAATCTTTTGTTTGTTTGTGTATGACACTCAATTGTTTGAGTATACAGAAGTGTTTTGTTAACAAGGTATACAACTTGTTACCAAACTACTTCTCTATAACACTAACATTGGAATATCACACTATTTCAGGAGGAATTGATGAGATCAGATTAAGATATAAGAGTTTCCAAATACTCTTATAATAGATTGGGAATACACTTCTGGAACACTCTAAATAATCTTCTTGAAGATCTTCCTGTGGTAGTTCCTCCTTTCTTGTGGGTGCTTCTCTTGTAGAATGACTTTGAGAAGATTGGAAACAGATAGAATGGTCTAGACAACATAACAAGATCTAGATTAAGAGTTAGTTCATACTTTTATTCGGCTTTCACATACTTCTTATTTTGTTTCCCATCAAATATATATTTGTTTTATTATGACTGGTTTTACTTAGCTATCAATTCAATTCCTCCAATAAAAGTTATAACTTGTTGTTATTATTTAGTTGTATCCAGAGATACTTTAGTTGTTGATTATCGATGTGGATAAAAATGTGGACTTAAGATGACAAGTTGATCATATGGTTCATTGATGTGTTGAGATTTCATAAGCTCACTTGTATAAGATGATTGAGACAATGAGCATGTGAAGGTTATTGGGGTTTAATGACTTATGTCATAGTTGTCAGTTGTTTTCTCAGGTGTCATTATTTTACTTTATATTCTTCTTTTTCTTACCTTTGACATTCATAATAAAGATATGGAGGTTTGGCAATATCATGTGTAATGATCAAGGTTTAACAGTAGCTTAAGAAGATTTATTTCTTCTTTTAGGTACTTCTTTTATGGGTTGATGAGATATGTACATATTCGATAAATATGTTAATACAATTATTATGTCATTTCCCACTTGTCGGGTTTAAGTTAATACTTGTTTGTATCATTTGTTCTATATAACCTTTGTTATTTACTTATGGAGGTTCACTTAATAGTTATTATATGATTTAGAAAGATTTTTGGTAAATGAATTGATAACTTAGAGGGTTGTTCTTTTATGGGACATAACATCTATGTTGATGAGATGGTTCAATTGTGTATTACTCATTTGTGGAAGTATGATTATCACTTATGTGATTTGTATACTCACCCCTCTTTGGTTGTAGTTACCTAGTGACATCACATCTCAAGATTGGGAGGGTTCTGGAGCTCTCCTCGGCACCCTGCCGGGAGAAGAATTCATCACCGGAGGGGTCTACACCACCATGCCCTCCTCCGAAGTGATGCGTGAGTAGTTTATCTCTGGACTACGGGTCCATAGCATTAGCTAGATGGTTGTGTTATCCACTTTGTACCTCATGTTTAGATCTTGTGAGCTTCCCTACATGATCGAGATCATCTTTATGTAATGCTACATGTTGTGTTTGTCGGGATCTGATGAATGTTGAAAGCTATGTCTTCTAATTATCAATCTATCATGTTATCTTCATGCATATGTTATTTATGATCTTGCATGCTCTCTGTTATTAGTAGATGCTCTGGCTAAGTAGATGCTATAAACTCCAAGAGGGAGTATTTATGCTCGATAGTGGGTTCATGCCTCCTTTGCATCTGTGCTCGAGTGACAAAAACGTGACCGATGGAGACTGTGTTGTTGCCATTATGGAGAAAACAATGATGTTTACTTAGTTTACATTACACACTTTGCTTACTGCGATAATCTGATGCTTGCAACTTAATATCCAACGTTTGTTCGGATGATATTCGAAGGGTGGATTATTAGTCATAGATGCAGTTGGATGACGGTTTATGTATTTTATTGTAATGCATGCATGAATCACATAGTAATCTTCATGTATTGCATATGCACTACAGTGCAGCCTTCATTTCTGTCAATTGCCCAGCTGTAATTTGTTCACCACACATGTTATTTATCTTTCACGTAGAGACACCACTAGTGAACGATGGACCTCGGTCCATTTTCTCATACTGATAATACACACACTACTTCCACTGTTTCCACACTGCTGCTACTGTTTTCATATTGTTCTCGTATTGTTTTCCACACCATACGTTTAACCTCTTTGTGTTCAGCAAAAACGGTGAGATTGACAATATCACTGCTTCGTTGGGGCAAAATGATTTGATTGTGTTGTGTAGGTTCCACGTTGCTACTGAACTGGTAGTGCGTCCTGCCACCTAAGCTGCATCAACCTTCAGAGATTGCTTGCCCTCCTAGTGGTCGATTCAACCTTTGTTTCTTTTCTGAGGGAAAACTTGCTGTTGCACTCTTCACACCTTGCGCTTGAGGTCTCCCAACGAGCGTGTTTCCACACTCCATAACACATCTTTATCTTTCACCTTTTTACCTTTTGGTAGATTCATATCATGAGTAGAGAAAATATCATATCGGATGGTTTGCAATATGGAAGTGTCACTCTTTAGTTGGTTATCGTTATATCCCTTGGTTGAGTTTCTGTAATGAAATATTAATGATAAGTTTTTTCATCTACTTGCTCTACTTTATTTTAGTTTGCAATTTTTGTTATATGGTTGATCTTGTTATTATTATTGGTATCAATTTTGGAGCTTCAGGTTAATCTAGTTGGTTTTGGCAAACTTAGCATTGGTTAGTAGCAACAATACGTTGAGACTTAAGTAGAAAAGAGGGAGTCGCATGTAGATATATTATTCCATGATCATTCTCTCTTGTTAGCACATAAGCTTAGTATTCTCAAGTAAGATTATTTGTACCTTCAAGGAACATTGCATGATTGGCTTTATCATATATGTATTTGTTTGTTTTACCTCAATTCTTATGCTTGCTACCCAACCTTGCTAGACAAAAACTTGTACTAAGAGGGAATGCTTATCGTGCATCCAAACCTTGAGCCCCAAAGCCTTGCCATTTGTGTCCACCATACCTACCTATATGTGGTATTTCACCGCCACTCCAAGTAAATTGCTTGTGTGCTACCTTTAAACCTTCAAAATTACACCTGTTTTGTGCCCCTGTTTTAGCTCATTAGGACGCAAATAGAGAATCTTTATCTCACTTGTTGATTGGATTTCACACCCTGGACTAGTGGCTTCATCCGCTTATCCAAATGCTAGAAGAGCTGGAAGCGGGGTTCCCGGCCCCAAATAATAATACAAATTCTCTTCACTATTTCCCCCCTGATTTATCAGTCCAAGCATAATTGTGTAAACAAAAGAGAAATAGGGATGACATTCTATACCAGTTGCGCCCTTCAATGGGAGCCTCTCTTGTGAAGTATATTTGGCTTGTGACGTACTGTATTTTCTTTTTGCCATTCGTTGACATAAACATACACCTCTCTCAAAATTAGACACTCCTACATGGTTTGTGATTGTTGTCGTGCACCCGAGGATTCAGTTAGCCCTGGTTTGTGTAAGAAAGGTTGGGAGGAGTGTCAACCATTTTATACCTCTATTTTACAAAATAAAAGCTCTAGCACATGAGTGATCCATGCTTCTCTCTATGAAGGGCCTATCTTTTACCTTTATGTTGAGTCAGTAAACCTACTTCTTTATGTTCTCAGCAACCATTTGAGCTGTTGTGATTCATCCATCTATATGTTGATTTATTCAATCGTGTTCTTTATTCTTCCTTGTTTGTACAAATGCTTTTATCTGTTTGAATACCACTTTGAAAGTTACCAATGTCTGCAAAGAGACCGTTATAATTGATCATGATAAACTCTGCAACATAAGCTCTAGTATTAAGACTCTGATCGAAAGATAAGTACACTATTAATTGTTCTCTGACCAAGAACAAAGTTTGCCTTTACCAATTTTGATTTCCTTTTGCACCTTTATTGTGATTTTCTCTACTTGTTTCAAGTTTGATTAAATGAGAGGAATTTGCTGTCTAAAATGACTTGTTCTTTGTTAGATGTGATGCCTCTTGTTCGTATTTTATTTATCGACACCTCACTCCATAAACCTGTGGTCATGTTTACTGAGTTCAGTTTCGCTTGGGGTCAAGCGAGGTCCAAGCTTGGGGGGAGTTGATACATCCATTTTGCATCACTCTTTTATATTGTTTTTTTTTGTTATTCATCGATATATTTCATGTTAAGATGCATCACTTATGTTATTTTATCTTATTTTGCATGTTTCATAATTTTTGGAGAATAAACACCAGAACCAGAAATCTGATGGAAAAAAGCAATGTCAAGATACCCTATTTCAGAATATCAGAAGAAGAGGGAGGATACGGGAGGAGTCTTAGAAGTTCCGAGGAGGAAGTGATCCAGAAGGGCACCCGGAGGGGGGCCACCTGGGGCCCACACCACCAGGTGTTTTTCAGCTTGCTAATAGAGAATCTGTTTTTCCTATTGGTATTGTTATAGATGTGGAAGTTTTATGTGGTAAGACTAAATATCCCACTAATTTTCTATCACTTGGTAAGGCTGCTAGTAAAACTTGTCCTATTATTTTTGGTAGACCTTTCTGGAACATTTGCGGTCCTATTATAGATTGTACGAGAGAAAAGATATTAATGATTTTGATGGAAAATATTATGAGTTCAATTTCTCCAAATTTTCTAGATCACCTTATGAATCTAAATTTCCTGATGAGAATTTTAAAGTTGAACAACTTGCCTCTATTGCTCTTACTCCTAACAATGCTTTGCAGAAATATATGGAGGACCACAAGAGTGAGGTATTTATGGAAGAGAGAAATGAGATTGACGATATTCTTCTTCGTCAACCGGTGATACTGAAACATAATTTACCTGTGGAAGACTTGGGTACCGTATTACTACCCAAGGAGGATCATGTTTTTTATTTAAAACCTTTGTCTGGTGATCTTAAATATGCTTATATTGATGATAAGAAAATATATCCTGTTATTGTTAATGCTAAAGTTTCAGGTGAGGAAGAGGAAATATTATTTGGAATTCTGAAGAAACACAGTGGAGCTATTGGATATACTCTTAATGATTTGAAGGGAATTTCTCCTACTATATGTCAGCATGCTATTAACATTGAACCTGATGCAAAGCCAGTAGTTGTACATCAACGTCGTTTAATTCCTAAAATGAAGGAAATGATAAGAAATGAGGTATTAAAACTTCTTGATGCTGGTATTATTTTTCCAATTGCTGGTAGTAGATGGGTGAGCCCTATGCATTGTGTCCCTAAGAATGGAGGAAAGACTGTTGTGCCTAATGAAAACAATGAGCTCGTTCCACAAAGAGTAGTAGTTGGTTATAGAATGTGCATTGATTTTAGAAAGGTTAATAAATTTACTAAGAAAGATCATTATCCTTTACCCATTATTGAACAGATGCTAGAGAGGTTGTCTAAGAGAACTTATTTTTTGCTTTCTTGATGGTTATTCTGGGTTTTCTAAATTGCTGTTAGGAAGCAAGATCAAGAGAAAACAACCTTTACTTGTCCTTATGGTACTTATGCTTATAGACGTATGCCTTTTGGTTTGTGTAATGCTCCTACTACGTTTCAAAGATGCATGTCTGCTATTTCTCATAGTTTTTGTGAAGAGATTGTGGAAGTATTTATGGATGATTTCTCTGTCTATGGAACTTATTTTGATAATTCTTTGCACAACCTTGATAATTTTTGCAGAGATGTGAGGAAACTAATATTGTTCTTAATTGGGAGAAATGCCACTTCATGGTGAATGAAAGAATTGTTCTTAGACATAAAATTTGTGAAGGAGGTATTGAACTTGACAGAGCTAAAGTGGAAGCCATAGAAAAAATGCCCTGTTTCAGGGATGTTAAAGGTATTCGTAGTGTTCTTGGTCATGCTGGTTTTTATAGGAGGTTTAATAAAAATTTCCCTAAAATATCAAAGCCTCTTACTAATTTTATTCAAAAAGATGTACAATTTGTTTTTTATGATGAATGTACGGAAGCTTTTGAAACTTTAAAGAAGGATTTAACTACTGCTCATATCGTTCCACCACCTGATTGGAATTTACCGATTGAAATTATGTGTGATTCTAGTGATTTTGCTGTAGGTGTTGTTCTTGGACAACACGTAGATAAGAAGTTGAATGTTATTCATTATGCTAGTAAGACTCTTGATGTTGCTCAAAAGAATTATGCTACTACTGAAAAAGAGTTCGTAGCTATAGTTTAGGCATGTGATAAGTTTAGACCTTACATTGTTGACTCAAAGGTTACTATTCATACTGATCATGTTGCTATTAGATACCTTATGGAAAAGAAAGATGTCGAGCCTAGGCATATTAGATGGGTGTTGCTTTTACAAGAGTTTGATTTTCATATTGTGGATAGGAAGGGTGCTGGAAATCCTGTTGCTGAAAACTTGTCTAGATTGGAAAACATTACTTTTGACCCTATTCCTGTTAATGATAGTTTTCCAAATGAATAGATGGCTGCAATAAAGGTAAAATCCCAAGATAGTCCATGGTATGATGATGAAGATGTTGATGTTATTCAAGTAATGACTCCGGAGAAGTTCATTAGAGGGAAGATTCCAGAATCTGCAGAGTCTGTTTTGGAATAGGTAATAGTTCAATTAAGAAAACGTTCACGAAATACCTTTTAAGTTATAAATTATTGGTTTTTGGAAAATATAAAAAATACCGAGCCGAAGAGGAGTTGGAGAAGGTGCCCGGAGGCACCCCACCACCTGGGGGCGTGGGCCCACCCCTGGCCACGCCACCTGTCGAATCTCTGACTCTACAAATCTCTTAGGTGACCCTATCGGGTTTCGACTAGGAGAACTCATGAGCGCTGGTGGAATCGTCGGCTAGACAGGGGGCGAGATTTACCCAGGTTCAGGGCCCTCGTAGAGGTAAAACCCTTACTCCTGCCTCTTGTCGATCTGTATTGATGGAAAGATCGGTTACAATGGTGGTGCTCGAATCGAGAGTAAGGTCTCGAGTTCAAGGTTTCGATGGTGAGGTGTTGCTTGGTCCTTTTCCCGGGGGGGCTCTCCTGGCCTTATATAGATGGCCAGGTCTCGAATCCTACCCGGAGAGGACTCGAACTCTAACTAAGTCGGTTACATGTTTCCTAGCTTAACCCGCAAGTTAGTGCGGGTGGGCTTCACGTGGGCCTTCTGGAGTATTCCAAGGGCTCCTCTTCTTGGGCCTTTAACCTTGGGCCTGAGAGGGGGTGTCCTTATTCGCAGGGTCCAGGATCCATATCTTCGTCAGTAGCCCCCGAGCGTTTGCTCGAGTGGGATTTCTCCAGTCGAGTAGACGGTCAAACCTTTCTTGGTCTTCCTTTCTTATGGATAACCAGCTTGGTTGTTTCCTGTTTAAAGGGTGTGTTCCCTGTGCAACGAGTCTTCATGCTCGAGTATCGAGCAACATAGGTGCCTGTTTTTGCGGCTTTTATCGCAGAAGGATGTGGCACAGTAGCTTGGCTCTCCCGAGAGATCAGGGCCAATTAATTGCGACTAGGGCAAAAACATTCCTGGCCTACACAGATTCGAGACCTCCGACTCGAACCCGATAAGGTGATTGTTGCGACTGGGCCGTTGTGGACTTATCGAGTCGAACTTAACCTATGGGGGTACCTGGCGCGTCCGCTAGGATTTTTCTTCGTGTTGTTGACACGGAATTATACCGGAGGACGCAGCTTTCGAGTGCGATTCCAAGCCCTTAAGAGAGATCTTTTTGGGTCTTACCTTCATATTCGAAGAATATGGCATCCGGATGTGCCTAGTCGGCTGAACAATCCAGGTTTTTATGATGTAAAAATATCATGTGTGAAAAGAGGTAGATTCTGCCTACCCGAGTGATTTTTTGAGCTTCATACGAAAGAATTTTCGTGCTGAGGAAAGTTATGCCCATATGAAAGAATTTTCATGTTTGGAATGTCGTGCCCGTACGAAAGAGTTTTCGTGTATAGGGTATTTCTCTCTTGTTTAAAGAGGTTTTGCTCCATGATTTGTTCACAAAAGGATCGCCTTTATTCGAAGGAGTTTCGTACGAAGTTGTTTTCGTGTTTGAATTTTCCATTTGAAGATTCTTGAGTTTGATGATGTGTGCCATGACGTCATGGCGCACTTTTCTCCTCCCGATGGGACGTGACGGAGTGGTAGCAGATGGGCTGGCCCACCTAGTCAGCTTTTTGATCGGGAAACGAGACGCCGCTCCCGGTTTTTACGCGAACCGTTCAGTAAATGCGCACGATCTTCTGTTAAGATCGTGGCACGGAACAGCGTTCACCGTCTCTTCGTTTCATCTTCACACGTGGTGGCTGCAATAAGCGCCACGTAGCGCATCGAATGGTTGGGACTGATTCGCTCCGTGTATAAGTACGGGACTTAGCGCTGCGGTAAAACTTTCCCAGCCTTCGTCTTCAATCCATCTCCTTCCTCGCGCCCATCTTCTTCCTCGTGCTCAAGCTCGCGCTGTCAACCATGGCTGGAGGAAAAAGACGTGGCGCTGCCACTTCCGCATCCGGAGAAGTCTCCACGCAACCTGCGCCCCGAGCTGGCGACTGGCGTTCGCCCAACACCACCGCGAAGAGCATCAAAGAGATGCAGCGGGAGGGGCTGCTGCCGGCGGAGTCTGAGAAGCGGGTGCGCCTCGGGAAGAAAGAAGAGGTACCAAACCCGCAGTCGAACGAGCGCGTGGTCTTTGCGGACCACGTGTCTCGGGGTCTCTCATTCCCTCTCCATCCTTTCCTAGTCGGGTTGCTGTATGTCTATGGCATACCGCTTCACGATCTTCCTCCGAACGCGGTGCAGCACATATCGTGCTTCATCGTGTTCTGCGAATGCTTTCTTGGCATTCGCCCACATTGGGCGCTCTGGAAGGCCCTCTTCAAAGTCCGGATCTTCCGCGAGAAATCGCGGGTAGACTCCGAGCCTGGCGAGCCGCTACGCACGGGTGGCTTCGGGATCCAAGCGCGACTGGAGAGCAGCTACTTTAGCATGCACTTCATCGACTCCGCCCAAGGCTGGCGGAAAAAATGGTTTTACGTTATCGACAACAGCTCGGGTGGGATCGTAGAATTCCACCCGTTCGTTGTTTTGAAGAGGCGGAAGTCCTGGGCACACAAGCTGTCAGCCGAAGAAACTCAGGTCGTTACACCCCTACTCGCAAGGGTGTCCGCTCTCCGGGATCAAACTGCTGGAGTTGTGCTCAACGGGCTGCACCTGGCGAGTATTTTTCTGAAGCGCAGGATCCAACCTCTGCAGCAAAGGCCTTCTGCCATGTGGGAATACCAAGGCTCTGAGGATCCTAGACGAGTGAGCCGCGAGGAGCTTTCGAACGTTGAGTTCGAGAAGAAAATCGCGGCTATCACTAGCTTGAAGGTGGGAGAGAAGTTCCCCGACTGCACAGTCGAAGCCTTCGACGCTTCGAGACCTCCACCAGCCGCGGTTAGTTTACCCTTCTTGTCTTCTATTATTTTCTTCCTTGCTCTGAGCTTTAGTCGATTGAATTTTTTCTTGCCTTCTTCCGCCTTCTTTGTAGAGTCTAGCAGTGGCGAACTGCTACCCGCCAGTTGCAGGAGAGGACGCCTCGGAGTTATTGGCGAGTCACCTGGACGGCTTAGCCGATACCAGTGTCGCCGATGCTTCTTCAAGCTCCGAGCACGATTCTTCGAATGGTGCAGAGGACTCGAATGGCGGCCTCCATCACCACAAGCGTCGTCGGGTGGGTGATAATGAGGCTACTTCCAAGGATAACTCCTTGGAGGAATCGCCTGGGAAGGCTCCTATCTCTGCAACTCCACTTCGCTCACTCGCCCCTTCCCCTTCATTCCCAGTAATCGCAACCGCTTGGAACGCGGATTTGCTGGATGAAGATGAAGACGATGAGTAAGTTCTTCTCCTCGTTCTTAGTCGAACATTTTTCTTTTCACCTATGTTGATGTTTATTTGTTGCAGTCTGCAAACCATCAGTCCTCGCAGGTACGCTTCTTCCGATCCTCCCGGAAAGAGGAATAGAGCAGGAGCTGCGGGTGAGACTCCCACTGCTGGCACCGTCCAGAATTTTCCCAGCGCAGCCCCCCATGCGGCGACTGTGGAACATGAAGCTCCTAGTTTTGCCGCCAGGACTTCAGCTTCGAAAGAGGTGACGGACATCTCCGCGGATCCCCTCTCCCGCGCCACGGGCCAGGTAAACTTTGCCATTTGTCATGATATTTTTATCGGGTGCACGACAGTGCTCCCGATGGGAGTAGCCCCCGAGGCTGTAGTCGATCGCGTGCGGTCGGCTACAGGCTCAAAGTCTTGTCTTTTTCTTCTTCTTGATTTTATCGGGTGCACGGCAGTGCTCCCGATGGGAGTAGCCCCCGAGGCTGTAGTCGATTGAATTCAATCGGGTACAGGCTCCAGTTTATATCTTCTAATTCTTCTACCTCTGTACTTTTGTAGTCGCTTGTTGATTCTCTTGTGGCGATTGGCCGCCGAGTTGTTCTTGCCGAGTCGGAATGTGAGTCGCTTTGATCAGACCGCAGTCGACTCCGCACCCAGAACGAGCTTCTTAAGAGTAAGTCTTATCATCTTCTCTTGTTCCTATTCTTTCCTCAATTCTTGATTTCTGACAAGTGTCACTATGCAGCTCGACTCGAATTTTCGGAGTCCGAGAAGGGCAGTCTCTCTGAGCGGGTAACCACTCGGGAGGCTGATCTGGCGGCTATGCGACAAGAACTAGAGGCCTCCCGCATGCGATCGGAGGATCTTGAAAGGCAACTCATGGATGCGCGGAAAGCTCTAAAGGATCAAGAGGATGCTGGCAATAAGGCCGATGCTGACCTTGTCACGTTCCTCCGTCCCCTTGCTGAGCGTCTCGCGGGTAAGTGATTTAGGCTCTCGCGATTTCATCTTTTATCCCGCTGAACTTGCCAAGTATTGACATTCTTTTCTTTTGCAGGTCTTCTGGATGTTCCTCTAGAGATCCCTGGGATCCAGCGGGTAGACGTGCTAACCGACACTCTTGCTCAACTCAAGAGGCACGCCGAAGGAGTTTGCTCCTTGATTGGCGATGCCACTCACGTGTTGACGCAACTGCACGGTCGCTTCCTCGCCAACGCTGCACCTCCATCCGCGCTAGACGACTTGCTGAAGATCTTTTCGAAGAGCAATCTCTTGGGTGCCTACGCGGTCGCCCAGTCGGAGTCTGGCGCAAAGACTGCGATCCAGTTCGCGCTGGCGCATGGAGTCAACGGTTTGGAGGAAGCCTACTCGGCTCTTCCAGTCGACCCCTCCACGGGCAAAAAGGTACGGCTCTCTCGTTTTGGCGAGCAAGCCGCCATCCTTGCTCGGAAGCTGTCTGAGCTATTTGCTCGACTCAAAGGAGGGGCGACTGCCGCTAGCGGTAGCACCACTGTAGCTTCGTAGTCTTGTTTTTCTTTTCCCTCTTGAATGTAATGAACCTTGGGATGTATTCCCGTATTTTCATTGTCTTTAATCGAAATGTTCGTCTGGAAATTACTTCTTGTAGTTTGTGTATTCTCTCCCGCTGGGAGTAGCCCCCGATCACTCGTCAAATGTGCGACTAGAGATACTTCGAATAGGGCGTCTTACTTCTTTCCTTGTACTCTTCCAGGCTACTGGGTTTGTCGCAGAACCCTCAGGTGGACTTGCTGCCCGAGCTGATCCACTTGTTGCCGCTGTTGGGACTTTGGCGGGTCTCCGTGATCGTGTAGCCGATGGAGAGCGCAAGCTGAAAGTGTTGTGTGGGGTAGCCGATGTGGCGAAGTCCAAGCAAAAATTGGCGACTGAACGCGAACAGTTTGTGATGGACGAGCTGGCTTCCCTTGCTAGGGAACTGTTGTGTAAGTAATATAGCCCCCATGTCTTCTTTGTCTTGTTTCCTTATCTGATCATGTATATTTTTCTTCAGTTGTTAAACCGGATGATAGGGAGGAAAAACAGTGGGTAGAAAACCACATTCTTCAAGAAGCTGGCAGCTCAAGGCCTCATGCGAATAATTTTTGGTCTGATCGCAGCCGAGGTTTTGTGTTAGCTACTTTGAAGTTCCGTGTCTCCCAGGTAAAAGTTCTCATGAGTTCTTTTCACGAGGTCTTGATCGCGATGAACGCTGCATTCTACCCGCTTGAAAGGGGTCCTGATTCGCGGGAGGGGGAAGTTATCCTTGGGACAGTGCTTATTTAACGATGTGTATTCAATGCACACCCGAAGGATGTCCGTGTTCTTTTGGGGGACCAGCATCGGGTTTGCTAACCAAGTGGATATCTTGATCTCCCTGATGAATTTTGCTGCTAGCAATCTGTTCACTTCTTCTCCAAGTGCCTTCTGCTTGGGTTCTGAAAATCTTCGAGTAGTTTGTTTGACGGGTTTGGCATCTAGAAAGACTTCGAGTGAGTGCTCGGCAAACTCCCTGGCTATTCCTGGCATATCTGATGGCTGCCAGGCGAAAATTTCCCAGTCTTAACGGAGAAGTTCGACGAGCGCGCTTTCCTATGCTTGCGGAAGGGTGGTGGAAACCAGCGCTGTCTTCACAGAATCTATCGGGTGCACTTGATGCTTTCGGGTGTCACTGTTAGCGCTGAATTCCAGTTCAGGCGCGTTTTTCTTCGTGAGGGGCATCACAGAGTGATCCGTGGTTTTTGCCAGCTCTTGAAGTTCTTCTTGCATCCCGAAAGATTTTGTGATCTCATTGAATTCAATGTCGCATTTGTTGGATTTCTGAAAGTCTCCGTCGATGGTGATTACGCCATGTTCTTCAGGTAATTTAAGTTTCAGGTAGGCGTAATGCGGTACTGCCATGAATCTGGCGAACGCTGTTCGACCAAGAATGGCGTGGTACTGCGAAGGCCAATCGACAACTTCGAAGTCGAGGAATTCTCTTCTGTAGTTGCTCTTGGTGCCCAGCACAACTTCTAGGTTGATTGTTCCGAGTGGACGGACTGCCTTTCCTGGAACTATCCCGTGGAAGGATGTTTCTGATTCCTGGAGGCCGTCCAAGTTCCTGTTCATCCGACGGAGTGTATCCGCGTAGATAATGTTGATGCCACTGCCACCATCCATGAATACGCGGGCCAAGTCATAGTTGCCAATTTGTGCTTGGATGACAAGGGCGGCGTGTCCTGGTCGATAGACTCGTGGCGGGTGGTCCTTCATCGAGAATGTTATTGGCTGGTCCGCCATCTTCAAGTATTCTGTTTTTGTTGGCGGTGTCTGCACGACCATGCACAATTGCCTTGTGTTAGTCTTTTGAGCTCTGCGGGATGGACATACCTTCTGGATCATCGCGAGTTGCCCTGCTGGATTCGGGTACGCGTTGGCCCCGGAGTTTTGTGCTGGTGGTGCAGGTAGCGCAGCTAATGCCATGTTTGGATTTGCTGGTGGAGGTGGGGGTTGTGGCGGCTGGAATCCTTGGTGGCCTCCTCCTGGAAGCGGTGGGTAATTTTGCGTGTTTGCAGATCTTTTCCTGGCGAGTGCTTCTGAGATATCAATAAACTTTCGGTAATCCTTAAGAAGGTGTGTTGCCTTAGTTTTGCCCGTGTGTTTATCTGTAAATAGATGTAGCGAGCAGTATCCATCGAGGTCTTCCTCTGGTGATTTTTCTTCAGCCTTTGGTCTCCACTCGCGATTCCCACGGCGACCGGAGTTGCGGCTTCGCGTGAATTCCGCTGCGACCAACTCCTCTCTGTCCTCGTGATCGTAATATTTTCTCCTCTTCCTCCGGCCATGACGGTCTTCATCATGCGCAGGTGATGATGCCCTCTCATTGTGCACCGCATCTTCTCCGTTAGCCCATTTTTCGGCTATGTTCGTCAGCTCCCCAATAGTCTTGGGTGCGGCTCTGCCCAGTTCTTCTCTGAAAGTCGTTCTTCGGGCGCCTTTTGCGAAGGCTTCAATCGCTACTTCTTCCGAGATGGTTCCTGCGGTATTCCTGAGCGTAGTCCATCGCTGGATGTACTCGCGGGTGGATTCGCCACTTTTCTGCTTGCATGCTCGCAGTTCTTCAATGGTGGCTGGCCTCTTGTAAGTCGACTGGAAATTTTTGCAGAAATCGCGGTGCAAATCATCCCACGATGCGTAGCAAGATTTTGGTCGTCTCTCCAGCCAACTACGGGCCGCGCCGGTGAGATGCAAATTGAGGTATTGCATAGCCGTGTTTTTATTCCCACGTTGGCATTTTACTGCCGTGAGGTAATCGCTTAGCCATTGACAGGGCTCAAGTGAGCCGGCGTACTTCGTTACTTCCGTGCTAAGCTTGAATCTTTTGGGTAGGGGCGCCTCGCGGATACTGCGGGAAAAGCAAAGAGCGCCGCAGGTTTCGTCATCCGAGGAGCCGGACGAAGAGAACTCGCGATATCGCGAAGCCCTCGCCTTATCCACCCTTTTTTGAGCGAGATCTGATCGCGCGTCGTACTCTGGCCGGTCGCGGTCAGTATCCTTCCTTGTCTCCTTGCTTCGCTTTCGCGAGCGGCTGCTATGATGCCGCGAGCTTTTGTCTCTTGGACTGCCTTCGCTGCTACTTCGACTGTCATCACGGCGCCGTGCTTCTTTTCCTCGACCACGATGTGGTGACCTGTCCCTTCTTGGCGAAGAACTCCTACGTTTGCGGGATGCTTCCCTATCCTTGTCTTTCTCCTTCTCCTGTTCCTTCTCCAGCTGCTCTGCGGCCTTCTTTCGATCATAAGCGGCAAGCCTTGCGGCCGCCATCCCTAATCCCTTGCGCACTTGTTTATACTGTTCCGCCCGAGGATCGCTTTCCGTCGGTTGGTTCATCTGCATGTAAATTGCTGTGGCTAGAACCGCGGAAGCAGGAGTTTGCGGGTAGACATTGCCATCGTCATCGACTCGCATGAGAGAAGGAGTGATCGATCTGCTGGTTCCGGCTAGGGACTCATTGTTCCTGGATGTAGATGCCTGTCCCTTCCTCGCGGGTCGGGTTCCGACCGAGGGTGTTATGGACATCCCAGCTCGTCTTTGGGTCGACTCGTCCGCCGCTCTTCTTCGGCGGGCCAGATCTATCCGAGCGTCTTTGATAGTCGTGGCTGCTCTCACTAGGTGATAGTGGTAGGCAACCATGTCTTCGTGTGAGGCCCCGGCTGCGGGTGGCTTGCTCGTTCGCATAGCCTCCTTTGCTCGGTTCCAGGATTCCCGTGAGACGCCGATTATGTTGCGCTCTGCCGCGCTGTGTTCTGTTTCCGAGGCTTGTTCCGATCCTGCCATGCAGACATGAGCCAGTCGAGGCTCGTGCGTCCTAGGCGTAGGTCAGAAGTTTCTTTGAATTCTTGATGGTTCCTCTGTCGAGAGGGTATGATAGTCGTTGGCGTTGAAGCGGATGGACTCGCCGCTTTTCTCCAGATGACGGCGTGAGTCGAAAGCTCCAGGTTCAGTTTCCGATTCATCCGAGAAGTGGAGGATTCCGTCCCTGTTGGTCACGAATTTTAGGCTCCCGAACGTCAAGGTGACGCTTTTCTCCAGATCCTCGAATAACGGGCGCGATTCCGGCGAGTGAGGTGTGACCACGACAGATCCTGTCGTGGGATATTCACGGCAGACGTGACCGGGGGTAACTTATCTTGGGGCAATTCGACTCTGGTGTTTGGGAGAGGGTTTAGCTCAAGGGAAAACATGATGATATGCGATCTGGTAGCCGGCAATCAAGTCGCCGAGTCTCCGATCTAGATATATTAACTCAACTCTCGTATTACACTGGATACTCGATACCTAGCGATATTGCTCAAACTCTTGGATCTCTCTCGTCTAACCCTAGGGGGCGGCTTATATAATATCCGGACCCCTTGGCCTACTCTCCAAGGCGCACTCTGAATCCTACCCGGACACTGCTTAAAAACCCTAAACTTCCTTATCGGAACCCACAATCCGGGTTACGAGGCCTACGTTCCTGGGCCTTCTAGAAACTCCTTTATCTTAAGCCGGGTCTTGTGCAGCGTCCTTTGGGCCGAGTTACTCCTTGGCGTTGACCTACCGGGTTATCATCCCTCCATCAGTAGTCCCCAGAATAGCTTGGGCTTCATGAGATCCTCCTTGAAGCGCACGCTATTCCCTTCAAAAAATAACAAACACACAAGTTCATAGAGGCCGGGTTAGATTGCTTTGATAAACAGCTAGGCCTAACTCCATGGTGGCCATATAATAACCCGGCTTTCTCCAAGTCCAGTGTTTACTTTTCCGGGTCAACGCCCCTGATGCGGACGCCAAAGATCCGGCTTACTTTACTTGTTAATCGATCCAGGTATCACGAAGAAGATTTGTTTCGTATCCATTCCGGATATCTCGTCCAGCACTTAAAGCATATCTAAGAAAATCCGGGCAGGTATCCCTTATCCCGAAATTTCCGGTTCCCGCCCGTTGGACTAGGTTTATCCGCCCGTACCTTATAAATAGGTACCCAGGGGATAACCTAACCCCCAACGGTCCATTCCAACTCCTTCTTCCTCCCCATCTCTCGCGCTTGCGCAACACCACCACGGGAACCTCGAGCTCACCGCCGGAGCAAAGCCGTCGCCGGCTACGTTCGTCCTCGAACCGCTCCGCGCCGCCGCCAAGCTCCGTCGCCGCGCCCTCATCTTGCCCGCCGGGAGTCGCAAAGGGACATTCAGATTGCGCCATCTGCCGCCGTCGTGCTCTACTCCAATCTCCTCCGGTAAGCTTCTTGCTCCCGTCGAATTAGCCTCGCAATTTCTTGAATCGTTCTAGATTGGATCTAGGTCAACCGCGGGCTATTCCTTGCCCCGCGCCGGATTAGGTCGCTTAGACTCATAATAGGCTCCACTTCATTCTCCTATTGCTTGTAGTCACTAATTTCACCACGAATTTGAAAATGAAATTTCCAATCTAGGCTCGGGCCGCCCAAATTTTCCGCAACTGCCCTTGATACTCGGAAAGTCCGTTTCTTCCGGTACATTTACTTGCAGTAGATACATGGGCAATCAACCTTCTTCCGCGAACGATCACCAATACGTAAGTCCCCCGTAGTTTCTGTATTGCTACTCGATACCCGGATAACCTGTAATTTTCTCCCTGTCCAGTAATACCCGGATAATTCATAGTCCTCATGCCTTCTTTTGATACTGCTTGCATGTATCCGTATAACCCATGATTTCCGAGTCTTATGTCTTGCACCTTTTTGTCTTGTGCTTTGTAGACTGAACCCATGGCTCCCAAGAGGCAAGGGAAGCAGCAAGCCAAGACAAGGACGACCCAATCAATTCCCTAATGCCAACTCTTAATCTGAATTCCCACGTTAAACACTGGCAATTATCCTTCTTCTACTGCCGAGACACATCCCCACCCGGCGAAAGGAAACTGCCGGGTTACTCGGAGGGTCTCCTTGATATCTCCGAGTCCTTCAACGCCTTTGCCCCTGAATCGGACAGGGAGGCCATCCAACCTCTGTTAACCAAGATAGCCGTCCTCTCCGCCCAAGGTCTCCTTGGGCTCAACCTGGTCAAGACCTGGGTGGACTTCAGGATCCAGCCCAACTCCATCCACACCAAGCTAATGTGCGACTACTCGGGGCACGTCACGGACGCGCTCCGATATTCTTCTAAGAACTACCCAGCCGGCGATACCAACAAAACCATCAAGAGTTTCTTGACGGAAAAATTGGAGGTGATCAAAAACATCACCGGGTTAGCTCCATTCACCCGGGATAACCCGGCTCCAGCGGTAAAATCCGACTCTTATACTTTTACCTTCATGACTTCGCTCGATATGACTGCTGATTCTTACCCTTGTGCTTTTGCCTCAGGCTGATAACGTTTTCAGGAACGTTGAGACCTCCCCTTCTTCCGGAGACCCGGAAGAAGATGAAGAACCGGCTGACAATGACGAAGGTATTTATCCGGGTCTTCTATCAACTCCACTTGCGCCATTTTGCTCACACGTCTAACTTTTTCCGACTATACATACTTGGCTTACAGGGTTGGAGGACAAAGATGACAAGGACGAGGGGGACCCGGAGGCCACCGAATCCGACCAAAGCGACCCTGAACAAGAAGCAGTTGTTGGGGCCAAGAGGAAGACCAGGGGGGTGGTATCCAAGGTTCCCTTCTCCTTTATGTCCTCCGAACCCTATTCCTTTGATAACATGCGAAAACTTAACCAACAATTATCCAACTCACCACATTTGAAGGAGTCTCTTCCGGCCAAGCGTAGAGTGACGCGGAGTTCCCCGGGTGACGATCCCCTCAACCCGGGCATCGCCACCTCACCGGTCCGCCATGCCGGTACTCCTCCACCTCATCCTTCCAATTCTCCTCGGCGTCACCCCTCCCCCAACCATCCACGGGCTGGGCAGTTCCGGGTTCCGCTAACGGTTTCTGCGACAGTTTCATCCGCTTCCAGCAGCGAGCTCCCCCCGGATTATGCGGTGAACACCGGGTGAGTCCTTGCTGTATGATATCCCCGCATACTCGATAATCTTCCTCCACTGCCACTAACTGTTTCTTTCTTTTTTTCCTTAGTGCCTAAGTCACACTTAGTGACCCGGAGAACATGGAGACCGATAACCGAGAGACGGAGGGGCCGACTGATAACACGGACGCCGCGACTGGTGGTGATGCTGAAGACCACCAGGAACAAGGCTCCTTGGGTGACCCAACTCACCAGGAAACCGGGTCTCCAAAGCCATCCGAAGAGGCTGAGGAGGAAGAGGTGGAGATCCTGGACACGAAGATGAGTTCTCCAAACCCAGACACCCAGACAGTCCGGGTCTCGACTCCAAAGTCGGGGAAAGTTCACCCGCCAGGCGATCAAGCTGCCGGCTCTTCTGGCGTCAGGCCCGAAGACATGACATTCTCCCAGATGCTGGATGCCCTTCACACCTTGAGGGCCGATGAAGAAAATATCTTAGAAGCTTTGATAGCTAAACATGAGGTAAATCCGAATAATATTGCCTGTATCCTTATCTAGTCCCCAAGTTCCGAGTGAATTTATTGATAATTTGCTTGGAACTTCGTAGTATACCCGACTAATCCTTCCTTGTGTCTCCACTCAGGCGTTCGTGGCCCAATCCGAGAAGAAACTGGCGAAGGCCACCAAGCTCGTTGAGAAGGAGGTGGCTCTGCGTGAGGCGGCTGAAGCTGAAGCTAGGAGGAGCGGGAAGATCACGAGGAAGTATAGGAGGAGGGCTCATGCAGCAGAAGACGAGCTGACAAAAGTTTCTGTGCAAATTGCCGATACATATCGTGCATTGGCTGGTACGATTCCTAACTTTGATAATTATAACCCGGATTTTCATTGGGATAAATAGTCGGATTTCCTTACTTTTTTTTTTCTACTTTCTGCAGGTCCGGATGAGGTAGTCCCGGAGGAAGATGACATTGCCAAACTGAAAACCATCAAGAGCACTATCCGGCAGCTCTGTGCCGGAACCAAATGGATCCTTCAAGAACTGCAATGGCCAGGTGTTGGACACGGCAACCTGAAGAGATTGCTGGACGCCTGCTCCACTATACCCGAGTGGATTGGGCATTGGAAGCGCTCGTCCTGCCGGATTGGAGTAACTCGGGGACTTGCGCTGGCTAAAGCTTATGTTCCTAAGCTCGAGCCGGCCAAGCTTGTGGGCGGGTTTCCGGAATTCAACCATGACGGGTCCAAGTTCTCAGTGAAAAACTTCAAGGCCATCCAGAAGGAATTTCGTCACCCGGCCAGTGTGATTGCTGATGGCTTGGATATCAACTCAATTATCCATGCGTATGATGCTGATGGTAAGGCGATTAAGTCGGATCTTCCCAAGCCGTACGACATGCTGGCCCGATGGAAGGCGGAGGCTGCCCAGTTGAGAGAGGAGGCCGCGAAGAAGAAGGCTGAGGCCGATTCTGCGCCTGCTACCTCCACACCAATCGTCCCTCCTCCTGCACGGGCCGGCACTACTGCTGACCCGGGTGCTGCTGCTACCAAGAGTACCGAAGGGCAAGCCAAGGAACAAGACCCGGCCGGCAAGGGCAAGGGGAAGATGGATGCCTCAGTACCGGATGCCGAGTGATATCTGCTATCCGCTGTCATTTCGTATGCGTCAGCCGGCCAATGGGCCCTTTAAACAATTATTTTTGACGGTGCGCCTGTGCGCCTTTGATACTAGTATCGAGACTTGTAATGCACTTTAATGCCTTGATATACTTCGTGGCCCTTCTGGCCTTTGGATAAATTTGCTATCTATCTGCCTTTGAGCTTATTTACTCTTGATACTCCGACTTTCTTTATGGTTCCTTTTGTGAGACTCGGTTTCCGGGTCTCGTGGGTTTTGACGGGTGAACTTTTCTCTAAGTCCCCAAGTCCCCAAGACTCGGATTTTTGGGTTTTTGTGCTTAATAGCTAGATAACTTGCCTCTTTGATCAAAATCCCCAGTCCCCAAGGCCCGAAATTCCGAGTCTGGGGTGTGAGGTTTCTCAAAGAAAACAAATTGTTTCTGCTAAGCCCAAAACCTAGAGCCGTTTCACAGAGGTTTTGAAGTTATGCTTGATAGACTTTGAGTTTTCGGTTATTAACCCTGTACTCTGCATAACTTGTGGTTTAGATGACCCTTTTGACTCTCTTGTACTGTAAGCCGGCTTTCGCGTGGATACCATGTTGTTACATCTGTACGAAAACAGGGTCAGGCAAGTCCCATTGGGCATCATGGCTGATTGTAATCATAAGCGAGCAAATCATGCCACTTTAGTGCGAGTCCCATCGAGCTTAAGTAAGAAAAGTCAAGAAATTTGGCTCCTTTGTCCGGTTATAAGATTGCAGTTGTACTCGTTTGCGAGTAATCGGCCCTTATAACTCATAGGCATCATGGCCGGGTCTTTGGGTTTGTAACTGTGCTATTCAAGCAATCAGCCCCCAAGACCTAAATATATGCATCATACTAAAGAAACTAACGCACTAAGAAAACAATAAATAATACTTACCTGGAAGAAAAATAAAAACATAACAGAAGAATAAAACTTGATAGAACATGCGAAGAAGATATATTGCTTAACCATCTCTTTATTGATATGAGAAATTTAGGTCAGCAAGCCGCCTCATTAAAAACCCTCCAGTCCCCTTAGGTACCCTTGATGGGAAAAGAGTGCGTCTGAAACCTGCTGCCTGTTACATCGTGTAATTCCACTTGTGAGTCTGGACTATACTAGGTATAGTAGGGACGCAGCTGGGCTACGTTCCATGGTCTTTCTTTCTCTTGCATAGATGAAGTGGTATGAGCGGTGTCGTTAACCGTAGCCGACTCTTCCCTTGCATCTATCAAGTAATACGATCCATTGTGCAGATTCCGGCTTATGATAAACGGCCCTTCCCATGGCGGTGATAACTTATGTTTTCCTTCTTTTGACTGTACCAGGCGCAGAACCAGGTCTCCTTCCTGGAAGACCCGGGTTTTCACGCGCCGGCTATGATATCTCCGCAGATCCTGCTGATATATGGCTGATCTTTCCAGTGCTTGTTCCCTTTTTTCTTCTAGAATATCCACGGCGTCCTGCCGGGTCTTCTCGTTCTCTACCTCGACGTAAGCCGACACTCGAGGCGAGTCATGGATGATATCACTCGGCAACACCGCCTCTGCACCATAAACCATGAAAAACGGTGTCATCTGAGTGGATCTGTTAGGCGTTGTGTTTATACCCCAGACCACTGCAGGTAACTCTTCGACCCATGCACCAGCAGCTCTGATACACGGAACTCGCAATCGTGGCTTTAATCCACAAAGCAACTCTTGATTTGCCCTCTCCACTTGTCCATTAGCCTGTGGATGGGGCCACGGAAGCTATGTCAAGCTGGATTCCATTGTTACCACAAAATTTCTCCATCTCGCCAAGGGACATATTGGTTCCATTGTCGGTAATTATGCTATGGGGATACCCGAACCGATAGATAATCCTTTTCAGGAACTTGACTGCTGTAATTGCTTCACAGTTGGTAACTGGCATAACCTCAATCCACTTGGTAAACTTGTCAATGGCCACCAAGAGGTGCGTCTTTTTGCAAGGTGACATGTGAAAGGGGCCAACCATGTCCATACCCCAAACAGCAAACGGCCAAGTTAACGGGATAGTCCGTAGTTCCATAGCCGGCACATGGGTTTGGCGAGCGTACCTTTGACATCCATCACACCTTGCCACCAAGCGCTCCGCGTCTGCTAGGGCCGTGAGCCAGAAAAAACCATGTCGATAAGCTTTGGCCACAAGGGATCTTGTGGATGCATGATGCCCACAATCACCTTCATGGATTTCCTTGAGGATCTGTCGGCCTTCTTCTGGTGCTACACAGCGCAAAAAGACTCCTGCTGCACTTCTCTTGTATAACTCTCCATTGATGATAGAATATCCTTTGGCTCGCCTCAGAATTTGTCTTGCTAATACTTCTTGCTGTGGTAACTCGCCCCGTGTTAGGTAGGCCAAGAACGGCTCTGTCCACTCGGGAACAACACGTACTGTGGCCACGAGCTCCAAATCCGGGTCTTGATTTGCCAATTCTTCCTCAGACTCGGTTTTAACTGACGGTCGCCATAGTTCATCCAGGAAGACATTAGGTGGAACCGGCTCTCTGCGCGAGCCGAGTCTGGCGAGTGCATCTGCTGCCTCGTTTTTTCTTCTGTCTATGTGCTCCACCTCGTACCCGGAGAAACACCCGGCAACTCTATCAACCTCTCTGCGGTATGCTGCCATAGTTGCATCTTTTCTATCCCAAGTTCCTGAGACCTGCTGTACCACAAGGTCCGAATCTCCAAAGCATCGTATCCTCTTAATATTCATCTCCTTGGCTACCTTTAAGCCGTGCAATAGGGCCTCATACTCGGCCACGTTGTTGGAACAATCAAAGTGAATCTGCAGCACGTAGCTCAACTTGTCTCCTTTAGGTGATGTTAGCACCACTCCAGCTCCTGACCCCTCGTATTGCTTGGAGCCATCAAAGTGCGTGATCCAAGACTCGGAGTTTGAAGCCATGGTAGGCATGCCTGTGTGTGTGTCCAATCATTAATAAAATCGACTAGAGCTTGAGATTTAATTGCTGACCTTGGCTCGTAATTGATATGATAATCCCCCATCTCGATCGCCCACTTGGCTATTCTACCTGTTGCATCCGAGTTTCTGATGATATCCGACATTGGTATAGAACTAACCACTGTTATGGGGTGTTCCTGAAAATATGGCTTCAATTTCCGGCTGGCCGTGGATAGCGCTGTTTTGCCTCTGATAATACCTCACTGACGTAGTAAACCGGCCTCTTGACCGGGTATTCTTTTCCATCTTCTTTTCGCTCGACAACAACCATTGCGCTAACCGCCCGGGGCCCTGCTGCAACGTATAATAACATAGGCTCTTTAGGACCCGGAGCTGCTAGGACTGGTGCCTCAGATAGCCGCTTTTTTAGTGCCTCGAACGCCTCGTCCGCCTCTTGACCCCATACGAATTTGTCAGATTTTTTCAAGATCCGGTACAAGGGTATCGCCTTTTCTCCGAGTCTGGATATAAACCGGCTGAGCGCTTCCACGCACCCTGTGAGCTTCTGAACATGTTTCAAATTTTCCGGCTTTTTCAGGCTCTGGATAGCTTTGATTTTGTCCGGGTTTGCTTCAATTCCTCTCTCAGAAACGATAAAGCCGAGTAATTTTCCGGCTAGAACTCCAAAAACGCACTTTGTCGGGTTGAGTTTCATCTGATACCTTCTCAAGTTCTTGAACGTTTCCTTTAGATCGTCAATAAATGTCTCCGCCTTTCTGGTCTTGATCACCACATCGTCTACATAAGCATGTACGTTGCGTCCAATTTGGTCCTCGAAGCACTTATGAATACACCGTTGATAGGTTGCGCCAGTGTTCTTCAGTCCAAATGTCATTGTCTTGTAATAAAAGGCCCCAAAAGGGGTTATGAACGATGTTTTCTCCCAATCCTCCTTCTTGAGCTTGATTTGATGATACCCGGAATAAGCGTCCAGGAAACATAATAGGTCGCTTCCAGCTACTGCGTCTATAATCTGATCTATCCTTGGTAGTGCAAACGGATCCTTTGGGCAATGCTTGTTGAGACTCGTGTAATCAATGAACATCCTCCACTCATTGGTCTTTTTCATCACGAGAACCGGATTTGCTAACCAGTCCGGGTGAAACACTTCCATAATAAAGCCGGCTGTCAGCAGCCGAGCAATTTCTTCTCCTATAGCTTTCCTTCTTTCCTCATTCATCTTTCTCAAGCCTTGTTTCACGGGTCTGGACTTGGGATCGACGTGCAAACTGTGCTCTGCCAACTCTGTGGGGATACCCGGCATATCGCTAGGCGTCCAGGCGAACACATCCTGATTTGAACGAATGAACTCCACAAGTGCTTTCTCCTGCTCGCTGTCCAAGTTAGATCCTATAGCAAATTGCTTAGAGGGATCACCCTCGACAAAAGCTACCATCTTGGTGTCCTGTGCTGCCTTGAATTTTGCTCTCTCATCTTCAGTATTTGGTCTTTTTAACGCTGTTCTGTCATCCGGGTCTACTTGAGACCGGTAATACTTGAGTTCCTCTTTTCTGCAAGCTTGCTCCGCCATGGCTGCGTCTCCTTCATCGCACTCAGCTGCTATATCCAGGCTCCAGTGTATGGTGATGGTCTGCTTGGGGCCCGGGATTTTTAGTTGTAGATACACATAACATGGCCTGACCATGAACTTGGCATAAGCCGGCCTTCTGAATAGCGCGTGATAAGGACTGCGCAACTTAACCACCTCGAAAGTAAGCCACTCGACTCGATAATTATCCTTTGATTCTCCAAAAGCTACCTCCAATGTGATTTTTCCCTCGGGGCACGCTGAGTGACCCGGCACAATCCCGTGAAAAACTGTTGAACTCTTCTGCAGCTGAGACTCCTTGAGACCCATGCGTAGAAACGTTTCCCAATACAAGATATTGATGCTACTTCCACCGTCCATTAGGACCTTTTTCAGCTCGTAACCATTAACCTGTGGTGCCACCACCAATGCTAAGACTCCCGGGTGTTCTATCCTTTCCGGGTGATCTCTTATGCTCCATGTTACGTCCTGCTCTGACCATTTCAGGTATCTCGGGACAGCCGAAGAAACCGAGTTTACTGCTTGTTTCAGTATCTTTTTATCCTTGTTAGAAATTCCTATGGTATGCACGTGATATTGTCCCAATTGCTTGTGGTTAGCTTGGAAACCTCCAGCTCCCCCTTGGTGGTTACCCGGATTTCCGCCTGCCGGGTTACCGGCTGGGGGTGGGCCGTTGCCCGGGTTTCCACCCGGACCCGGTCCTCCTCCCCGACCTGCACCTCGCATGGCCTTGTTTATCTCCTCATTCTTCCATCTCTGTAGGTCCGCGCACTGCTCCAATGAGTGGTTAGCCGGCCTACCATTCCCGCTGTGCTTTGGGCACGCCATTCTAAAGATATCCCAATTGTTACCCGGCCTCGGCGGTCCTTGATAATTTCCTCCGTTGTGGTTTCCAGCATTGAAATTTCCTTCTGCCCTAGGTCTCGAAGACCCGGCTTCTGTGCTAGCGACAAACTCGGAGCCTCCCTCAAACGGGCGCTTGTTCTGGTTGTTCCCATTGTTACCTCCATTGTTACCCGGTGTTGATCCATTGCCGGTTCTTCCACTATTATTTGTATTTGCTTTTGCTTTCTTGTCATCGACATCCTCTTCTCTAGTATCCGTTGCAGCGTGTTTGTTGCATGCATCCATTAGCTCTCCCATCGTAACCTCTGAAGCATTTCGACTAGATTTCATGCGTGTTAACTTTTGCACTAAAGGTATGTACTTGCACGTCTTCGCCATAGCCTGTAGCGCATCTTTGGGCTGAATATCCGTAGATGAGTGAAGTATCTCCATAACCCGGCGCACCCAGTTGCGCGCCGATTCTCCTTTCTTTTGTACACATCGCTCTAAGTCATCAATAGTAAATAGCTTTCTGCATGTCCCATGAAAGTGTTTGATAAACGCAGTTTTCAACTCCTCCCATGACTTGATAGATCCTTCCGGTAAATTATTGAACCATAACTTTGCTGCTCCTTCTGACATCATCAAGTACATGAACTTGGCTTGAAGATTTTCTGATGCATTGCGAATCGACATAGCCATCTCATAACTGCTCAACCATGTTTCTGTATCCATAGTCGGCTCATAATTCACAACTTTACCCGGTTCCTTGAACTTATCCGGGTAAGGCTTAGCTCTGATGTTATCCGTCAGACACTTAGGCCCATCGAGATTAGTCGGAACTGGTCTCACCCGGGAAACATGTGATCCTGCGGGAGGTGCAGTTGGACGCGGTACGGCTGGTGGCCCATGCACCGCAGACCCGGTCGCGGCCCTCCTGGCTCTGGAACTGTCCACGATAGCTTGTGCTGCAGATGCTGCTGGTACTGCCTGAACGCGGGGAGGAGGCGGCATTTGCTGCTGCTCTTCCCTCCGCCGCGCTGAACTTGTCTGGATATTGCCGGTATTGCCTCGTTGCTGGCCGATATATGGTGTCCCATGCATTCCACTTCTGTGATCCGGGTAATTAACTTGCTGCGCTACCGCAGTGCGCAATAGATCTATCGCCCGCCGGGTCTCCTCTGTGTGGGGTGACTCTCTCACGGGGATTTGATTCAATGCGAGCGTTGCTGCGTACACATTATCCATGGGGTTGTTGTAATGACCTGCTGGTGTGCGAAATCGCGATGGTGGTGGTGGGGGTAATGTATTGCCGGCAGCGACTCCAGTCTGCAATGTGGGTAACCCGGCTTGTATGTTTGCCGGCTGTGCTCCTCCAGTTGCAGGTTGCTGTACGGTTCCTTGGTTTGCTGCCGGAATCGGTTGATCCTGAGATGTGATAAATAGGTTGGTCGGGTTTATAACTCCACCCGTTGCTGGTACCATGGTTTGATGCCCTTGACGCACCCTGGTTGTCTCTTCTCGGAGCCGGGCTTCCAATGCATCCAGCTCACGTTGGCGGGTGGCCATTCCCTGCCTTTCTGCTTCTACTTGCCTTCTCTGTTGCTCCAATGCACGGCGGGCTACGTCTAGATCTCTGACACGTTCCGCCGCGTTTTCCGGAGTAATAACCGTAGCTAAAACGGTTGGATCCAGAATCAAGTTGTTGTTGAATAGGGCCGGGTGTTGAGGGTTTGAAGGACCCGCCCCTGGCGTCCGGTTTGCCAGATATCCGAACATGTTTGCCTGCAACTCGCTGTCCGCCGCGTGGCTGGTAACCGATGCCGATTCTCCGTCAACTCGGGTGAGAACCGGGTTTCCGTCAATCGGACCTTGCTGCTGGGCCACTGCTGGTGCTGTTCCGACTGTGGCCGCGGTCACATTTCCCTGATTAAGATTGATCGCCGGGGCCGTGTAAACCGCAACCTGGCGCGTAATGCTTGGCGCAGATTCGTACTCTTCCTCTTCGCTGCTATTTTCCTCGTACCGGTTTTCCAGCAGATGCAGGATGGACTCGGTATCATCTTCTCTCATGACCCGGCCACGCGGGGTCCATGCCGGCTCCTCCGGCTGTTCCCTCTTCGTGGGGGGCTCTTCTGTCGGATCTACCGTCCCGAGCGATTCTTCCCCATCTGATTGGACGCAGGTGGCTTCCCCTGACACAGAATCAAATCCGAAATCGTCAGGGATTGAACCGGACATACGTACCATGCCGAATAAGAGTTGATCTGGCCGATTGTCACGACAGATCCGGATTCGAGCAGATCCGACTCTGGCCCCCAGCCGGAATCGTCCACCATCTTCTCTCCTTGGCGGTCGGTGTAGATCTCGCCGATGACAAGGTTCTCCATGTTCTTCCGAGCTTCTCCCGTGATGTAAACACCCTTGGACGTAGGCCCCACGGTGGGCGCCAACTGTCGTGGGATAATCACGGCAGACATTACCGGGGGTAACTTATCTTGGGGCAATTCGACTCTGGTGTTTGGGAGAGGGTTTAGCTCAAGGGAAAACATGATGATATGCGATCTGGTAGCCGGCAATCAAGTCGCCGAGTCTCCGATCTAGATATATTAACTCAACTCTCGTATTACACTGGATACTCGATACCGAGCGATATTGCTCAAACTCTTGGATCTCTCTCGTCTAACCCTAGGGGCCGGCTTATATAATATCCGGACCCCTTGGCCTACTCTCCAAGGCGCACTCTGAATCCTACCCGGACACTGCTTAAAAACCCTAAACTTCCTTATCGGAACCCACAATCCGGGTTACGAGGCCTACGTTCCTGGGCCTTCTAGAAACTCCTTTATCTTAAGCCGGGTCTTGTGCAACGTCCTTTGGGCCGAGTTACTCCTTGGCGTTGACCTACCGGGTTATCATCCCTCCATCAGATCCGATCCGTATAGGATTGTTTGGAGCCGTAGTCGATGGTTTCCAACAAGAGTGAGTTGTCGATGAAGCCAAAGATGTCGGTGATCCAGTGCCCGTCGTCCCCACGGTCGGTGCCAATTGTCGAATCTCTGACTCTACAAATCCCTTAGGTGACCCTATCGGGTTTCGACTAGGAGAACTCATGAGCGCTGGTGGAATCGTCGGCTAGACAGGGGCGAGATTTACCCAGGTTCAGGGCCCTCGTAGAGGTAAAACCCTTACTCCTGCCTCTTGTCGATCTGTATTGATGGAAAGATCGGTTACAATGGTGGTGCTCGAATCGAGAGTAAGGTCTCGAGTTCAAGGTTTCGATGGTGAGGTGTTGCTTGGTCCTTTTCCGGGGGGCTCTCCTGGCCTTATATAGATGGCCAGGTCTCGAATCCTACCCGGAGAGGACTCAAACTCTAACTAAGTCGGTTACATGTTTCCTTGCTTAACCCGCAAGTTAGTGCGGGTGGGCTTCACGTGGGCCTTCTGGAGTATTCCAAGGGCTCCTCTTCTTGGGCCTTTAACCTTGGGCCTGAGAGGGGGTGTCCTTATTCGCAGGGTCCAGGATCCATATCTTCGTCACCACCCTATGGTGTCGGAGCCCCGGAGCCCCTCTCCGGCTCGTTTTCGACCTGGACTTTTCTTTCGTTACGCATATTTTTGCTATATAACCCCCCGGACCCCCCGAGGTCCGTATATCGTTTTCTTGTCGTGTTTCTGTTTCGATCTGTTTCTGCCAGGATCCTTTTTCAGTTTTAGAAGAACCATGGCCACCGGCAACAACAACAAGGGGAAGGAGCCAATGGAACATGATCTCCAAGGACCCAAGCGCAAGAACATGGATCAGGGTGTCAAGAGAGAAGCAAAATGGACGTCATCAAGCAATGTTTATTCTTGTAGCGTGCAGGGACCAAGACCATCAGTTTCGGGCCTTAGTCCCATCCCTGGAGTAGAGGAAGCTCTTCGGGTTGCAGATGAGTTTTGTGAATGTTATCGAGCTTTAAGGATGGAGGTAGAGATTCTTCAAGAGGAAAACGACAGGTTTCGTGAGATGCTGCAACGTTTTCACACCTTGCTAGAGAAGAGTGTATCGCCACCACCACCGAAAGAATTGATTCGTCATTGGTATTGGCATCCCCTTGGCTTGTTTCAAGCTTGGGGGAGTGCCGCGGTATCACACCTTTATCTTTCACCCTTTTTACCTTTTAGCGGATTCATATCATGAGTAGAGAAAATATCATATAGGATGGTTTGCAGTATGGAAGTGTCACTCTCTAGTTGGTTATCGTTGTATCCCTTGGTTTGAGTTTCCGTAATGAAATATTAATGAGAAGTTTCGTCATCTACTTGCTCTACTTTATTTTAGTTTGCAAATTTTGTATGTGATGTATCTTCTTATTAGTATTGTTTTCAATTTTGGAGCTTCAAGTTAATCTAGTTGGTTTTGGCAAACTTAGCATTGGTCAGTAGCAACAATTCATTGAGACGTAAGTAGAAAAAAGGGAGTTGCATGTAGATATATTATTCCATGATCTTTCTTTCTTGTTAGCTCATAAGCTTAGTATTCTCAAATAATTTTGTTTGTACCTTTAAGGAAGATTGCATGATTAGCTTTATCATATATGTTTTTGTTTGTTTTACCTCAATTCTTATGCTTGCTACCCAACCTTGCTAGCCAAAAACCTGTACTGAGAGGGAATGCTTCTCGTGCATCCAAACCTTGAGCCCCAAAACATTGCCATTTGTGTCCACCATACCTACTTATATGTGGTATTTCACCGCCACTCCAAGTAAATTGCGTGTGTGCTACCTTTAAACCTTCAAAATTACACATGTTTTGTGCCCCTATTTTAGCTCATGAGGACACAAATAGAGAATCTTTATTTCACTTGTTGATTAGATTTCACACCCTGGATTAGTGGCTTCATCCGCTTATCCAAATGCTAGAAGAGCTGGCAGCGGGGTTCCCAGCCCCAAATAATAATTCAAATTGTCTTCACTATTCCCCCCCTGATTTATTAGTCAAAGCATAATTGTGTAAATAAAAGAGAAATAGGGATGACATTCTATACCAGATGCGTCATTCTATGGGAGCCTCTCTTGTGCTAGTTGGCTTGTGACGTATTAAATTTTCTGTTTGTCATTCGTTGACATAAACATACACCTCTCTCAAAATTAGACACTCCTCCATGGTATGTGATTGTTGGCAGGCACCTGAGGATTCGGTTAACCATGGTTTGTGTAAGAAAGGTTGGGAGGAGTGTCAACCATTTTATACCTCTATTTTTACAAAATAAAAGCTCTAGCACATGAGTGATCCATGCTTCCCTCTGCGAAGGGCCTATCTTTTACCTTTATGTTGAGTCAGTAAATCTACTTCTTTGTTGTGATCCATCCATCTATATGTTGATTTACTCAATCATGTTCTCTATTCTTCCCTGTTTATACAAATGCTTTTATTTGTTTGAATACCACTTTGCAAGTTACCAATGTATACAAAGAGACTGTTATAATTGAGCATGATAAACTCTGCAATATAAGCTCTAGTATAAATACTCTGATCGAAAGATAAGTACACTGTTAATTGTTCTCTAACCAAGAACGAAGTTTGCCTTTACCAATTTTGATTTACTTTTTGCATCTTTATTGTTCCTCTACTTGTTTCAAGTTTTATTATATGAGAGGAAGTTGCTGTCTAAAATGACTTGTTCTCTGTTAGATGTGATCCCTCTTGTTCGTATTTTATTTATCGACACCTCACTCCATTTTCTTGTGGTCATGTTTACTGAGTTCAGTTTCGCTTGGGGACAAGCGAGGTCTAAGCTTGGGGGAGTTGGTACGTCCATTTTGCATCACTATTTTATATTGTTATTTTCTGTTATTCATCGATATATTTCATGTTATGATGCATCACTTATGTTATTTTATCTTATTTTTCATGTTTTATAATTATTATTGGAAAATAAACACAGGGACCAGAAATCTGATGGAAAAAGCACCGTTAGGACACCCTATTTCAGAAGTTCAGAAGAAGAGGGGGGACACCGGAGATGTCTTAGAAGTTCAGAGGAGGAGGCTAGCCAGAAGGGGAGCCAGAGGGGGGCCACCAGGGGCCCACACCATGGGGTGGCGCCCCCTGGCCGCACCGCCAGGTGGTGTGGCCACCCTGGCCCACCTCTGGTCGATCCCTTTCGCGTACTTGACCCCCGGGGAACCCTAAGCCCCAGAACATGATCGAAGAATTATTTCGCCGCCGCCTCGGGGCGAAAAACACCAGAGAGATAAAAGCTCTCCGCAGGGAGAAATCTGCTGGGGAAATTCCTCTCCGGAGAGGGGAAATCATCGCCATCGTTACCGTCATCGCTCCGGGCATCATCAAGATTGTCATCGTCATCATCATCACCACCAGCACCATCACCCTCATCATCCACCTTCATCCCGCTATAACAATTAGGGGCATCTATCATTGTTTACATTAGATCTCTCTCCCGGTGTGGATTACTTGTTAGTAGTTGATGCTTGTGAGATTTATCGGTGTTAACACTTTATGACCAGATTGTTATCATCCATTATATCACCTCTGATTATGATCCATATGATGTCTTGTGAGTAGTTTGTTTAGTTCTTGAGGACATGGGAGAAGTCATGATGTTAGTAGTGAAGTTATGTTGAAGTAATATCTCGTGGTTTGGTATTTAAGTTGTTGTGCTATTCTTCTAGTGGTGTCATGTGAATGTCGACTACATGATACTTCACCTTCATGGGCCTAGGAGGATGAATTGTGTATTTGGCTACTAATTGTGGGGTTGCCGGAGTGACAGAAACCTAAACCCCCGTTAGGAAACCAATGCACGAGGGAGCGTAGAATCCCGGAGTTTTAAGGCTGTGGTTAGATTTATCTGAATTAGTTTCTTGTATTTGCGGATGCTTACGCGGGTATAATCACAAGTATGTATTAGTCCTAGTTGGGCGGTGCATTAGCATAGGTTCACCCACACAACACTTCACGAACCAATGGATATTAATCAACCATAGTGAAGCGAAAGCACTTGACGAAATTCCCATGTGTCCTCGAGAACGTTTGGTAGTCATAAGTAACACAACCGGCTTGTCCTTTACTCTCAAAAGGATTGGGCCGCTCACTACAATATTATTTACTGCACTTTATTTACTCGCACTTTATTTATCTTCTATATCAAAAACCTCCAAAAAAACCATATGCTAGTGTTTACAGTGAATCCTCTATCCAACCTGCTTGTCAACACCTTCTGCTCCTCGTTGGGTTTGACACTCTTATTTATCGAAAGTACTACGATACACCCCCTATACTTGTGGGTCATCAGATACATTGTGTGTTTGGCTACAAATTGTGGGGTTGCCGAAGTGACAGAAACCTAAATACCCGTTAGGAAACCAATGCACGAGAGAGTGTAGGATCCTGGAGTTTTAAAGTTTTGGTTAGATTTATCTTAATTACTTTCTTATATTTGCCAATTCTTACGAGGGGTATAATCATAAGTATGTATTAGTCCTAGTTGGGCAGTGCATTAGCATAGGTTCATCCACACAACACTTCACACACCAATAAATATTAATCAACCGTTATGAAACGAAAGCACTTGACGAAATTCCCATGTGTCCTCGAGAACGTTTGGTAATCATAAGTAATACAACCGGCTTATCCTTTGCTCTCAAAAGGATTGGGCCACTTGCTGAAATATTATTTACTACACTTTATTTACTCGCACTTTATTTATCTGCTATATCCAAAACCACCAAAAACATGTTTGCTAGTGTTTATAGTGAATTCTCCATCCAACCTGCTTGTCAACACCTTCTGCTCCTCCTTTGGTTCGACACTCTTATTTATCGAAAGTACTATGATACACCCCCTATACTTGTGGGTCATGAGTTGATCAATTTGAGTTTAAACCATATGAAAATGTTCACCAAGCATTTTAACATCATTAGAGGTTCTCTCAATAATACCATGCAAATTATCAATAGCTGTAGAGTTTTCCATGAGATGATTTTGCACTATCATATTGAAGTTGTCTTTCTTAACAACATAATTATCTAATTCATCTAAGCATTGATCAGGTGGTTGAGAATAGGGGATATCTCTATTATCAGAGTATTGGAGAGAGTGTACCTCAAATGTTGATGGATGAGGAATTGGCTTACATATTTCTTCTATAGGAGGTAAATTCTTCACATCTTCAGATTTAATACCCCTCTCTCTAAGAGATTTCTTAGAGAGAGGAAAAGAGGTCAAAGGTATCCCTCTCAAGCAACCCTGCAATTACGATACAAGAAGTCTCTTGTGTCCCCAACACACCTAATACAACTGTCAGTTGTATAGGTGCACTAGTTCGGCGAAGATATAGTGAAATACAAGTAATATGTATGATTATAAGTAGTAATTGCAATCTGAAAAAAATGGCAGCAAGCAAACATGTAGAAGAATTGGTTGAAAATGGTGTTTCAATTCTTAGAAATAAGGCCTAGGGATCCTACTTTCAATAGTGGACACTCCCAACAATAATAACATAATTGAATGCATAAATATCATCTCTTCACTATGCTACTCTCAACCACTCTCCGGTCGGATAACGAACACCAATCCATGCGTAGGGCTGTAACAGCACTCCTCAAGTCTGTATTCCCTCTCTAGGGCAGCCCACGATGTCACTATGAGCGTCCCAAATTAGTACTAAACAAACGCCACAATTTCATAGGGTCATCCAACACAAAATATAAATAGCATGCCAAACCACACGGTGCACACACTGTCACCTTTACACCGTGATCAAAGTGTCTACGGAGATCTCATAACAAAAACCACTTGAGTAGCATAACACATGAAGAGTAACATCTACTTATTCAACTAGATTACAAAGCTCATGATCACATAAAGATCACGCAATGGGAGAGAGAGATGAAACACATAGCTACCGGTAGAGCCCTCAGCCCCGGGGGAGAACTACCCCCTCCTCATCATAGGAGACAGCAACAACGATGAAGATGGCGATGGATTCGATGGAGATGGCTCCGGGGCACTTCCCGTCCCGGCAGGGTGCTAGAACAGAGATTTATGTCCCCCAAAATTTGTTGGCGGCGGCGGCGGGAGCTACAAAACTTTTCGTGGAAGGGGGACGATATATTTAGGGTTTATGCATTGGGGGGAATAAATAGGCGAAAGGGCGATGTTGGTGGGTGGCCAGGGGGGCACACCACTAGACGGCATGGCTAGGGGCCCACCCGCGCTCAGGCATGGTGTGGGGGATTCAGAGGCCCCCTCCGGGTCTCCTTTGGACTTCCTTGACCCTCCGGGAATTCTAAGACTTTTGACTTTTGAATCGTCCAATTCCGAGAATAGTTCCATAACAACTTTTCTGAAACTAAAAACAGCAGAAAAAAGGAACTGGCTCTGTGGCATCTTGTCAATAGGTTAGTCCCAGAAAATCGATAAAAATGACATAAATTGTAAGTAAAACATGTAGCATATAGTATGAAAATAACATGGAACACCAGAAATTATGGATACATTTATGACATATCAACATCCCCAAGCTTAGTTCCTACTCGTCCTCGAGTAGGTAAATGATAAAAACAAATAATTTCTGAGGTGACATGCTACCAACATAAACTTGATCATCATAGTAATGTAAAGCATGTAAACTAGGATGAAATGAATAAATGATGTGGTTTATAGTTGATACCAAATAGAATAATGTATAAACCATTATGAAGAACAAAGTAAAACTTTTCAATGAACCAATACTAAAAGACAATCAACCGTGCAATGGTTTATTAAAGACGATTTAAGCTTCAAGAACAACCATATAATCATCCAAGGCACCAAACTCTCAACACGTCTCCTGTTAGGATCAAGTCAAGTGACAACAATATGCAAGTAGGAAAATCATTAAAATATTTGTGCACTCAAAACAAGCAAGCGGTCTGTATTGGTCCCTGGCACTAGGATGTTGTGGCTAAAAGAACATTATGGGTGGTTTGGATGGTCAATATAAGAAAGCCTCACATACCTGAAAGTGATCATTAGACAAGAGGAAGTCTTATAATCGAAGTTCTGCAAGGAGTAGTGATTGCCACACAACGGATGCACATAGAGCTATAAGTGTATGAAAGCTCTCCAATGGAACTAGTGGGGGTGCATCCAACTTGCTTGCTCACGAATACCTAGAGAACTTTTGAGGAGGCTCGT
Source organism: Alopecurus myosuroides (assembly GCA_028641055.1). Classification (NCBI taxonomy): domain Eukaryota; kingdom Viridiplantae; phylum Streptophyta; class Magnoliopsida; order Poales; family Poaceae; genus Alopecurus; species Alopecurus myosuroides. The sequence goes on from CM054062.1 coordinate 335,370,675, forward strand.
CATTGGAATATACAATCCAAGTTCTATAATGTAAGTTCCCCACATAGTTATGCAAGTCATAATATGAAAACTCTCTCCAAACTGAAGTAATGATAGTAGTGTTGCCCCTCTCTCTTTATTATCTCTCTTTTGCCCTTTCTTTCTCTTTTTTGGGCCCTTTTCTCTTTATTTTTAATTATTTGATATATAACCTCACTGGTAGGGACGACACTCTATTTTACAACGAATCATCGCACTTTTAGTACTCATAACTCAAACTGAAATATCTCTGATGTATATAAAACTAAATGCTCCTAAGAGTGTAGCAGTATGAAAAATAACAATGAAGCATGACAAGTAACATAATGATGATGGATGTTGTATGTCAATATATCTCGGAATGGCTATGGAAATGCCATGGTAGGTAGGTATGGTGTGGTGACCCAGCACACCACTTCATGTGTAGTGCAGAAGTCGATGACATAATATTCACAGAAGGACTTATCCGTGAATATTACATCCCTCAGAGTAGTACAACAGAAACATAGTAGGACCAGGCAAAACTATAGGATACAAACTTCATTACAAAATCTTGAGAATCTCTTGATGAATCAAGAAGATCTCCTGCAAATAAAATATCAGAAGAAGCAATTCGAAGATCCAAGTTGGAGAAGAACTCTAGCTCAGAACTAAATCTACTACGGCTGATGCCAGCCCTAATCTATGGCTTATAACAGCTAACTCCAAGAATGGACTCCACCTACACCTTGATAGCTTCTCCTCCATCAGCGTTGTTGATGACGATGCTTCACGATGACGATTTCCATCAGGCTTCAACTCTAAGGAGGGGGTCAAACGGGAATGAATGAGTAACGAGCGTTACTCAGCGAGTTCATGATATATAGTGGGCGGTTGGATGCACTAACTACAGCTTTAGACTCGAAAGAGTCGTAAGGTAATGCAAGGTTTTTATAAATATTTCTTCAAGAGGTTGCTTTTAATTCTGAAGACTATGCCCGCCAGATCTTCACAGGACTAGAACTTCATGGAGTTGCCTTTCTGCGGCATTCGCAGCTCCTTCCCGGAACAGGGGGTAACATGCCACATCCTTTTACACTCTGCAGAGGTGCGTTACTTTACCCATGGACGACCAAGACCATGTTGCACAACCAGGTGTACATTCCTGTCCACTCCCACTCAGGTGTGGGGCCCGGTTGTTGGTCCAAGCCAAACAGTGCTTCTCCACACAACGCATTCCCACCCATTTCTGCTAGCAGGTTGAACGCCCGATTCCACCCCTCACGATGGATATCTACGCGCCCCTGGCAGACCATCATAGACCCGTAGAGTCCATGGGAAATAAGGGATCCCACCCATCTTCATGTAGTCTCGGAAGACCTACAGCGTACGTCTCTGGCAGCCCGTTGACATGCGAACGAGAAAAGATCACAGCTGACTTACTCCCCCCATAGAAGACCCATGGTTAACACGAATTTACGGCGCAAGAATCCTAACAGCAGTTGTGATTAATCCTAGGTAATACTTTCCCATGCAGATGGAACCTTCCTTTGACCTATTCATCTTACCATGGTCCCATCCGCCCACCAAACAGAACACTACCACTCGGGTAGTCATTCAATTAGTCATATCATTATAAAAATAGGATCATGCATTCTTTTGAGACTAGGTGGTAATACGATAGAGTTTTCGCAATTAGTTTGTTATGAAGTATTGCAAAGGATATGAGCAAGTGATGAACTTGCCTGAGATTGAAATAACAATAATAATCCATGTCTTCGGGTTCAAGGGTCTCGTAGAAATTCCCGACATCTGAAAGATAGCAAAGTAGTCCCGATAAAGACTACAGAAAACACTGGCAGGGATGATACATGCATAGTAATGAGATGCATCGTGAAATACCCTAGAGAATACCCCAGCTTACAAATGTAAGCCACGTTTGATATGATACGTTAATCACACAGTTTTTAGGTGAGTTGTTTTATTACTTGTGTTAGACTTACATGTGTTTCACTTTTACTTAACAAACAATGGTTGTCATGTTTGGGTTATAAATTGTTATCAAATGATTAAACGAGAAAACAATATCAAATGGAATCAACTATTAAAAAGATAATAAAGATGTTTGATTTTATGTTCAAAAGTGTAGGGATAATGACATCAAGTTTGTTTGAAAATGAGGAACTAATACAACTAACTCTATCATCACAACTTGCTAATGACCATGTGATGCACCCAAAATGCATCTACCTTTCCAAGCACTTTGCATCGTATTTCTCTCCGGAGTCCCCCCATAATTGAATAAATCTGCAGAATTTGACGCTGTTTTTAGCGGAAGTCTTCTTTCCGTCTATTTTCGCAGGACTTTTCACAGGGGACGAAAACCACGTAACTTTTTATGGAAAAGAAGGGGAATGAGCACCAGATGGGGCCGGGGGGCCACCTGAGGGCCAAAAGGGGGCCCCACACGCGGCCAGATTCCTTGGCCGCGTGGTGATGGCTAGGTTGAGACTCCAAGTGCAGAGTGTGTAGCTAGTGGCAAGCCTTCTTCCCCACGAGGGTGACTCGAGGGTTCATATCGAACTCTTGGGGAGCCAGTATTTCAGCAGTTGTCTTCCAAGCTTCCTCCAGGATCCTGCAAACAAGTAGAGAATTTTGTGCCCTCAACCTCACCAAGTGGTTTTCAAGCACAAGGTGTGAGACTTCTAAATTGCAATGCAAAACTGAAAGTAAATGTGCAATAATTAAATCTACTACTAAATGCAAATGAGAAAATAAATATGCAATGGATTGTTTTTATATTTTTGTGATGCAAGTGGTGATGGAGATAATGTAAATTCGAATTGGAGATGCAAGTAAAGTAAAGTGCAAGTAAAGTAAATTGCAGCAAAGTAACTAGAGTGTTTTCTTATATTTAAAATAGGACCGGGGTTCATGGTTTCACACTTGCATTCTCTCAAATAAAGTGGTAGACGGTGGACATAAAGAATTACATGTGAGATTACAATAACATGTTTAACATTGAGTACTTTTATATGGTCATCACGTCCTAGCATAGAGATCTCTACGGTCATATTGATCCCTCTTATACTCCACCAAGATGCGAAATAAATCATAACACCTCGATAATTAAGGAAAAACCAGAGTATAGCTTTAAGCAATGTGACATGAAGTTGAAGTAAGAAATTGCTAGATCTAGTCATGGAGATTGATTAGTGTCACTTCAAATACCCGGTAACAAGGTACTCCTTTTTATCCCTAGTGAGGTAACTAAGAAAGGTTTAACAAAACCTAAGTGGATCGCTGAACTTCTGTCACTTTCACAGCACTAGCCACCCCCCGTTACTCCAACTAATGCACCCATCACCCCACACACGCTCTCAAGAACTAGATTGATAAAAGCTAGCAAATAAGAACGGGGTACATAAGATACATCTACTCAAATAACTCAAGAGAAACAATTGCAATCTCAGATTCAATAACTCATAGAAAAGATCCACCACATAGGAATTACAACAGTGCCCGTAATCATGTGAGGCAGCTCATACTGATATAATTAGTGAAGCACATAGAGAGAGAGAGATACAAGTGCTACTTCCACAAACCCATAGCCCTGGGGCGGACTACTCCCTCTTCATGGAGATGTCGATGGAGATGACGTTGGAGGGTTAGGAGATCACACCGGCGGCGCCCCGCCGGAGTTTTCCCCCTCCAATCTGGAACTTCTAGTCTCTGTTTCGGTGTTTCGGTGTTTCGGCGGTACTCTCCTCCGTAAGGGTACGAGGGACCCTTTTTATAGTCGGTTTTAGGTCAAGACGGAGTCGATAAGTCGAAGATGGAAGGAATTGGGGCCACAGGGGCCAAAAGGGGGCCTCTCACGCGGCCAAGGAATCTGGCCGCATGGAGGGTCCTCTTTTGGGCCTCCTTTCCCAATTCTCGTGGATCCTTCGCCCGCAAGTCTTCTCCTTCCAAGAAAATGACCCCCGCAGATTTTCAGGTGATTTCGCGGAAGTTTGCCCCCTGAAACGTCAAAAATATAGAAAACGGGGTTTCTGACAGGCAGGGTTAATTCCATAAATGTTGGGGGACTTTGTAATTTAACCCCAAAATACTATAAAACATTTAATTATACCCTTATATGATGCAATATGTAATAGAAAACCATGTGAAAATATGCAAAATTCATCTATGCATTTTACATGCATCAACATCCCCAAGCTTAACCCATGCTCGTCCTCGAGTATGAAGGTGATAAAACTAAGATGGGTTTTTCATATTGAAACAATCATGGGATATCAAGGAGGATTATTCATGCTACATATAATCAAATGATTAATACTAGAAATGGGTAGCAATATACAATTCATGTTGTAAGAAATTTCAAATATGCAAGCAAAGATGCTTCATGAAAGTTCACAAAGTGTAATATGAAATAAAAGCGCTATGGACCAAATGCATACACAAAATGAAAAATAAAATCCTATATTGGTCAAAGAATAGCATAATGGAGAATAGAAAATATGGTGGACACTTTGGAGAAAATTGAGTAGAGGTAAAACATGATCAAGTCTTATTTATCCTCTAAATTATTCAACTAAAATTACTAATTGAAATGTGGTATCCATTGATCTAGGACTCTCATTGCCCCTTTATCACTAGAATCTTAAAATTGTGAGTATTGAAGTAATGAGAATGACAAGGTGGTTGAAAGCCTCATGCCCCGTGAGTGTGAAAACCTACTCCATGATTACTCAACTTAAGATTCCTAATAAGATTTGTACAATCATAATAAGTATTAATGACATCATAGAGAACCGCAAAGAGGTACCTATTGCCCCATGACATGGAAATAATCCCATGTTACAATGACAAGATGAACAAACGGAGTAGACTCATCATCCTTTTTATTTTCATTCACTATTATGCATAGCTTCTTATTTTATTATAGGATGTGTTGTAGAGTCACTCAAGCTGTAAGTAAATTTCCACCATGATAAAGCATGGCTTGGGTTAGCGGCCCAATGCGTTTCTCTAGTCATATAGATACTTACTCATCAAAACTTACTATTCCTCTATTTCATTTCGGCATGGCAGGAGTCCAAAAACAAAAGTACATGATATCAACCAAATGTAAATTTTTTGTGCAATGTTGAAAGCTTTCCGGTGATACACGTTTATAGCTAGCTCCCAACCACACACTTGTCAAACGCAAAACTTGTGGCTCCCATTATTGGGTCATGTTTATTAGATGCATAAAAAGTAAAGTGTGCCTTCAAAAGTTCGTGAGAGTCCTATCCCAAGTTAAACCCATGACAATTAATAAAGTGAATATCTTAATTTAGAACATAAATAACACAATAACATGGTGAACATACTCGGAATAGCAATGAAGCTAATGGGAAGATATGGTGGACTCACTGGAAATACTTGGCTAAGGAGTGTTGGAAACAAGTTTTTACTTGTTGGAATTTTTAAATTTTTGGGCTAGAAAGAGGGATATAGTTGACCAGATACTATGCATGCATATGTCCATAGAACTACTCATTTCATGACAAACTAAATAAACCAGCAATTAACATCAAGGACATGAATAAGAGATAGCTCAAGACAACATTATTGCAAATTTCTACACATAAAAAGACTATAAATCATGCAAACATATGTAGCTCTTCAAATCAACCATGGCATCCCTATTCCAAGTCATAATACTAGCATCCAATACATTCCAACCCCAAACTCCAGTAGCTCAATCTCATATAAAATGATGGTGGTGGTCTTATCAAAACAAAAATAAAAATAAAAACTAGATGCTTCAAGTCTCTACGATAAATGATTTGCTTAGAAAAACAGAAAGTAGACGTGTGCTAACCAAAAGAGTGTAGCTCCAGTAGGGTGTTCATCACATCCCCAAGATTATGGCTTTCCCCATTCTTGGATGTCTTGAGGCGCAGCTCCTCTATTCCCTGTGAAAAAACTTCACAAAACATGTTTCTCCCATTCTTTTTCTGTGGGGTGAGATTAGCAAGGACAAACAAATCACATGCTTGCTGTGCAAAATTCCAAATAAAATGCTCCATTCGATAGACAATAAGGTTCATTATGTTTTATGTTCACTCTCTTGCTTGAAAGAATCATGGAAATTCGATTCCCAAGCCCAAAGAGTGCATAAAACAAAAGAAGGCAGAATCTGTCCAGAAAAGCAGCAGCAGCAAAACGAACGTTTTTCCCTAAGCTAGTCTCGTCAAAAAGTTAAGCCAATTTTTGTGCTTACAGAGGACGAAAAGTTTCAGAACATACTAAAATATTAGCTCAATCCGACATACCAATAAGGAACGTAAAATCATACGGTGAGCAGACTCGTGCTGAAACAGAAATTTCATGCACTAGGATAGCAACTTATAAGTCCAAATGGGTTTGACTTGACTCTTTATGTAAAACTCCAGAATTAAAACAAAAAAAACTAATCCTCTTGAGACAGCAAGAGGACACTAGGAAAATCCAAACAAAAACAACCGGGTTGCCTCCCGTAAAGCGCTTTCTTTATAGCCATATAGCTAGGCTTTACTTACTTGATAATCAAGAGGGATAAAGCTCATGAGGGAGTTTGTTCTTCAGCATGCCCCTCTTCCTTGGGAAGTGCTCCATGATTTTCTTGTGAGGGAACTGAAACTAGATTGCACCTGTAGTACGAAGAAAAGGTCTACCCAAAATAATAGGACTAGGGGATTTATCCCCCATATCCATAATAATGAAATCAACGGGTACAAAAGTCATGTGCAATTCAATCATAACATCTTTTACTTGTCCTACAGCATGTTTAGTAGAGTTATCAGTAAGGAAAAATTCACTTAAGCACTTTTCTAAATTTTCTAGTTCTAGCAATTCATATAATTCTTTAGAGAGTACCGATACACTAGAACCTAGATCTAACATAGCATGGTGAATTTATTTTCCAATTGAAACTAGCACCTTGGGGATCCATGCATCCCCAAGCTTAGGAGGTATCATGGCCTCATTCTTGTACCTAGAAATTTTTTATTGCAAGACATGATTAGCAATATAAGATCCAAAGCCAGGTTGATTAACATTTATAGTGGGATCACTAGCAAATTTTTGTAGTGTAGCAATAAGTTCTTGCAAGCTACTTTTTTCTAAATCAAGCAATGGATCCTTAATTTCAGTAAGCATCATAATTTCCTCTACTTTACTCTCTAATTTAGCCAGCATGCTTGATTCATGAGGACTAATTTCATCTTTGCTGGCAAGATAAGACATATATGGAAGTAAATATTCAGGGTACTTCACTATTTCATTCAAAGTTTCTTCTAAGCTAGCAGGGACATGCTCACTTGTATTCTCAGAAATATTATCAATATTTTCAATAATAGGAGCAGCAATAGTAATAGAATTCATTCCTACACTAGGTTGTGCTTGTGGCTTTCCTGCTGACATGCTTAATAGAGTTGCTTGATTATCAGCTAATTTTGACAATGCTTTATCTAAATTCGAAGATTGAAGTTGCAATCCTTTAATATCACTACTAATGGATGCAATAGAATTATTTAACTCGTGTATCATAGCATTGTGACTAGCAACTTGTTCCATAAGCAATTTATTAGATTCAGAAATTTTACTAGAAGGCTTCCACTTATTTTCATTAGCATTAGGATATGGAACAAAAGGTTTATTTGGCACATAAGGAGGTTTACTATAAGAATTGTAAGCATTACCAAAATCATTGCTACCATAATTCCAAACAAAATTAACATCCACACTTTCAGATTTACTACCAACTAGCTCCTGCAAAGGCACATTCTCCATATTTTGTTTATTAATAAAGGCAAGAATAGTGTCCATTTTAGAAGACAGATCATTGGTTTCTTCAATTGAGTTTATTTTCTTAGTGGGATTGGGTGCTCTTTCAGTATTCCATTGACTATAATTTTGCAATATGCTTTCTAATATGCTCTTAGCCTCTCCTACAGTTTTACTCATAAAGGCACCTACAGCAGCAGAATCAAGTATATTTCTAGACATGTAGTTTAGACCATTATAAAAAGAGTGTAGTATGGTCCATTCATTTACTCCATGTGATGGGCATGTTCTAAGCATTAATATAATTCTATCCCATGCCATGGCTACATGTTCATTATCATTTTGCCTAAATGAGAGGATATTATTCCTATTTTGCAAAATTTTAACGGGAGGATAATATTTCTTAATGAAAGCTTCTTTTAAATCATCCCAAGACTTTATACTAGCTGTAGGTAGTGAAAGTAACCATTCTTTAGCCTTTCCTCTAAGTGAAAAAGGAAATAATTTCAGTTTTAAAACACTACTTTCCACATTTTTAAATTTTTGCATATCACATATTTCCATGAAATCATGAAGATGCATAGAGGCATCCTCCATAGCACTACCACCAAATTGCTCTCTAGTAATTAAATTCAATAAACTAGGACTTACTTCATAGCTTTCAGCTTGTATTTCAGGTGTAGTAATTGGCCTAGCAATGAATTGGTCATTGGGTGTATTTGTGTAGTCACTTAATTTAGTTCTATCACCCATTTTAACAGTTTTTATGTAATTTTTAATTTTTTATGCAAAACAAAAGTAAAGTAACTAGGAAAATTCGAAATACTAAAATAATCTAGATAACTAAATGCAAAACTAAAATGCAAACTAAAATAAAAATATGCAAGACAAAACAAAAACAAGGACAAAAACAAAACAAAAACAAAAACAAGACAAGAAACAAAACAATCTACTTGAAAGAAGGTGGAGATAGAAAGGACGGTGCTCACCTAGGTGCAACCTCCCCAAGCTTAGGTGTTTGCACACCTTGTTCGTGATGAAGACTTCTTGTGAGCTCCCTTGGACAACTCCTTCACCTATGGCTCCCCGACAACGGCGCCAGAAAAACGCTTGATGGCTAGGTTGAGACTCCAAGTGCAAAGTGTGTAGCTAGTGGGAAGCCTTCTTCCCCACGAGGGTGACTCGAGGGTGACCCGAGGGTTCATGGTTTCACACTTGCATTCTCTCAAATAAAGTGGTAGACGGTGGACATAAAGAATTACATGTGATATTACAATAACATGTTTAACATTGAGTACTTTCATATGGGCATCACGTCCTAGCATAGAGATCTCTACGTTCATATTGATCCCTCTTATACTCCACCAAGATGCGAAATAAATCATAACACCTCGATAATTAAGGAAAAACCAGAGTATAGATTTAAGCAATGTGACATGAAGTTGAAGTAAGAACTTGCTAGATCTAGTCATGGAGATTGATTAGTGTCACTTCAAATCCCCGGTAACAAGGTACTCCTTTTTATCCCTAGTGAGGTAACTAAGAACGGTTTAACAAAACCTAAGTGGATCGCTGAACTTCTGTCACTTTCACAGCACTAGCCACCCCCCGTTACTCCAACTAATGAACCCATCACCCCACACACGCTCTCAAGAACTAGATTTATAAAAGCTAGCTAATAAGAACGGGGTACATAAGATACATCTACTCAAATAACTCAAGAGAAACAATTGCAATCTCAGATTCAATAACTCATAGAAAAGATCCACCACATAGGAATTACAACGGTGCCCGTAATCATGTGAGGCAGCTCATACGGATCTAATTAGTGAAGCACATAGAGAGAGAGAGAGATACAAGTGCTACTTCCACAAACCCATAGCCCTGAGGTGGACTACTCCCTCTTCATGGAGATGTCGATGGAGATGACGTTGGAGGGGTAGGAGATCACACCGGCGGCGCCCCGCCGGAGTTTTCCCCCTCCAATCTGGAACTTTTGGACTCTGTTTTGGTGTTTCGGTGTTTCGGCGGCGCTCTCCTCCGTAAGGGTACGGGGGACCCTTTTTATAGTCGATTTTAGGTCAAGACGGAGTCGGTAAGTCGAAGATGAAAGGAATTGGGGCCACAGGGGCCAAAAGGGGGCCTCTCACACGGCCAAGGAATCTGGCCGCGTGGAGGGTCCTATTTTGAGCCTCCTTGACCAATTCTCGTGGATCCTTCGCCCGCAAGTCTTCTCCTTCCAAGAAAATGACCCCCGCAGATTTTCAGGTGATTTCGCGGAAGTTTGCCCCCTGAAACGTCAAAAATATAGAAAACGGGGTTTCTGACAGGCAGGGTTAATTCCATAAAAGTTGGGGGACTTTGTAATTTAACCCCAAAATTCTATAAAACATTGAATTATACCCTTATATGATGCAATATGTAATAGAAAACCATGTGAAAATATGCAAAATTCATCTATGCATTTTACATGCATCACGTGGGGTCACCCCTTTGGGGCCCAGATGGCCCACTCCGGCTAGGTCTTTGACGTACCCCTCCATATATACGAGAAACTGACGGGTTTCGAAGGGGAGGGCTGTTCGCGAAACGGAGCGCCGCCGCCACCACGATCTTCGATTTTGGAGTCAGATTGATCCGGGATTTCACCCCCGGAGGTGGAATTTGAGGGGATTCATCACCATCATCATCACCACCATCATCTCCATAAACCATGAGCTCCATCACCCCCTCCATTTGTGAGTAGTTGCTGTAGGCATGTGAGGTGTGAGGGGTTTTGGATGAGATTGATCATGTAATTGCTACCCGGTATGCGGGATCTAGGGGTTTGTCTTGAGAATTCTTATGTCTTATGTTGATGCACTACTGCTAGGCTTAATGCTTGTTACTAGGGCCCAAGTGGCATGATTTCAGTACTGAACTTACATTGCTACATCATATATTTGAGTTTGGTATCTATCTGCAATGTGTATTACCTGCTATTATATTGAACCTGCGAACCCTAAAGTGACAGCTAGGGAAAACAAGGGGGATATGTTCTAGTTTGAGGATTATGTGTGTTCATGGAGTGTTAATGCGTTGGTCCGGGCTATTCGAAAGGGTATACCTTAATTACCTGTAGTTCCAAATTGGCCCCGGTGAAATGGGCAGGTAGGACAATAGGCTTTGTGCAGATTCTCTTGGTTAGTACGCACAATAATTTACATAACACACACCTACATAAAACTGAGATAGAGAAAGGCCCCGCTGCTAGCAAAACATTATTACATGATCAATCTTATCCGTGCAACACCCCGCTGTCACCTCATGCCTGCGTTTTAGTCTCTGGTTTACTTTCACTCTTTTCTGGTAAAAACTAAACACTTGCTCTCCATTTACTTTCTGTTTGTTTACTTTCACTGCATTATTACACTCACCACTCCCGCTGCAAGTTTGTTGATACACAGGTGTGGTTGGGAGTGACGTCCCAATTGCTAAAGTCTCACCGGTATTCTTGTGTTCCCACTAAGTCAAACTACAAATTTGGGTTATACTTCCCATCGAAGACTACGATTGATCTCCTGCACTTGGGAGCCATCAAGACTGTTTTCTGGCGCCGTTGCCGGGGAGCCTAGCTTTATTGGTAAGACCACTTGTTATTGTCTACTTGCTGCACTTTCTTGTTCCCTACAATGGGAAAGGGAAAGGACACTTCGAAGGAGGTAATGCCTTCGACTACTCGTTCTGGTAATGATTTGCCTAGTAGACCAAAATTTTCACCTAATATTGTTTCTACTGTGGCTGCTAAGAAAAAGAAAGGAATAGCTGGTAAATCACCATTGTCAAAAATGTCTACTAGTACATCTAATGATCAAACACTTGATAATGCAGACAAAGAACTAGCTTCTGAAATTCCTGAAACTATTGAAACACATGAGGCAAATGAAACATCTGAAACAACTGAAATTCCTGAATCTTCTGTAGATGAAAATGTAGAACTTGAGCTCGAAAGAAATGAGACTCGTAGAGAGTATGAATATGGGGCCTCTTCTGAAGAAGAAGAAGCATTTATTGAGGCCTTTATATCACCTGATTATACAAAACTTGATAAACTCTCTATTTATGATGATGCATCTCTTGGAAACTGTTTTGCTGCCACTAGGAATTTGTGTGGCCCAGCTATTAGAATTAGAGATAAAGATTATGAATTCAATGTTAATCCTGAGATAATTGAGATAGTTGAGAAGTCTAGATTCTATGGAAAGGATGAGGAGTCTCCTCTTGATCATATTGCCGAATTGCATGTTTTATCTACTACATTTGGAAATGATGAAATCCGTCAACATTATTTATTCTTAAAATTGTTTCCTTTTTATTTGGGTGAAGATGCTAGAGTTTGGTATAATCGTTTAGGACATGCATGTATTACTAGTAAGGAAGAATGCTTGCAATTGTTTTTCAATAAATATTTTCCTGCTGAAAGGATACATGCATTAACTGTTGAAATTGGCAATTTTAAACAAGATAAGAAAGAGAGTCTACCCCAAGCTTGGGGAGATTTGGTAAAATGTGTAAGAAATGTCCTGGTCATGGTTTTAAACCTCATGAATTGCTTGATATATTCTATAATGGGCTAATGGGGGAAACAAGAGACTACCTTGATAGTATTGCAGGGAATATCTTTAGGGACAGAAGTGTTGATGAAGCAATTGAATTACTGGAGTCTATTCTCGAGAATGAAGCTGATTGGAACATTGAGGAGATAGATAAAAATGAGACACTCCCAGAGGAGAAAGGAGGTATACTCGAATTGAACCAAGAAACAATGGCTGAAGCTTCCAAGGATATTAAAGAGAAGGGAATTAAAACCTCTCATCTCAAGGAATTATCTGAAATGGTATTAAACTTCCTACTGATGAACCATGCTTTCTAATTCAAGTGAACTCTATACTCCCTATGGAAGGTAATGAGGAGGTAACATGTCACATCCCTGTTTTTAAGCACTTGTATAATAGTATTTTAGCAAGCCTCTTAAGACTTTTGTAATGGAATTAAGTGGACAACATGTTGTGTAGTGATGTTAATCTATGCAATATTAGTGGTGTGTTTCTTTTCACTCACTTGAGGAGTTTTTCTCCTAAGAAACACATTGCTTTATAATTGTTTTCCTATGTTTTCCACTAAGGCTCTTATGAGATTTTTTTTTCAAGACTTGAGGTGACCCTTTGTTTCAACTTGAAAATGTGTTACTAATGATTAGGAATCAACTTAAACTTGAAATAAAATTAATCGGAAAAGATTTTCATTAGATTTTCCAATATAATTTTTTCCCTGAAAAACAGCCAAGTAGCTGTTTTCAACCCTTGTTTTCCATCACAAGGATTATCCAATTAGGGATTTTCTTTGATCAAAACTACTCTCTGATATGAGTACAACAAAACTACACTCTTGGAAAAACCTACAAAGAAAATTAACACACAATGCCAAGATGGTTTTTGAGCCATCTTGTTAAGACAGAAATTTGAGCATTTTAAAAACAGAGAATGTACCTACTTTGCCATTTATTTTCAGAGCCATAAACCCATCTTTTTTCAAATCAAATGGTTGGATCTGAAACTTGGATAGTTGTTCTTTGTTGAGCATTTTAAATCACTCATTTTAGAGCCGGTTTGCTTGGTGAAAACAAGCCCAACTTTTGCTATCTCTGTCTGCTTTTCCAGCACTTAGAAAAATTCAGAAACACTGCCTAACTGAATTTTTCTGACAGAACAGTGAATACACTTTTGGACTTGATGATTTTAGCTTTTGTGCACTGATCCAAGCCAGGCCACCTTGCCAATTCGAAAACCATGTTAGTAACCTTCTAGAAGGTGGCATTGGATCCCCTTTGGGCTGGCTAGGGAGAGAGAAATATGAGGTGGCATTTGACTAATGTGTGATGTCACATTAGTGGTTGAAATAGTGTTATTCCTTTTCTTTTACCCATCCCTTGGCCCTTGCTGTGGCCTAGCTCACCAAATTGTACTGGCTTGACCCCTAGGAACCAATTGGAACCGTGGCCACCTGTGGAGAAACCCCAAAGGGCAAGGGCATGCCCATGCCATTGCCACCCGAGCACCCCCACCTTGGCCTCGTGGCTACAAAGCAATCGGGACCAAGCCCTCTCGCCTGGACACACCCTAACACTCCACTACCCCACCCCCGAGACGCCAAGCCGTGCCTCGCCGTGTGCGAGGAGCACGGGCATTTTTCCCTCGCCGGCCACCGTGAGCTCCACCTCGTCGATTCGACTGATCCCGTGCGTGTGAGCTCGCCCTTTTCACATGCGCGCACTCCCCGTAACCCTAGCCGTCTCCCTGACACCCTCTGGCCACCGCTCGCTTGCAGGTTCCTCGCCGCCGTCCTCGGAGCAGCCGCAGAGCGACATCGAGCCGCCGCCGTGTCCCTGCCTTCTCGCCACCCGTGCCCGCGCCAAGGAGTCGCCCAGACCACCCTCTCCCACACCCGCACCGTCCCACTGCTTCTCGCGAGCCCGAGGTGAGCGAATCCCCGTGCCTGTGAGGTGTTCGTCCGCGGTTAAGAGAGAGAGAGAGAAGAGTGACGCGGGGAGGAAGAAAGAAGAGGAGCCGTCGATCTGCGGATCGACGGTCACCTTTGAACGCAGCGTTTCGCGCGCGCGCGCGCGCAGGCGGGCTGCGCCTCGCGTTAGTTGGGCCAGGCGCGCCAGATCTGGCCCATCTAGCATGTTTCTGTTAAAGATCCCAGTAGTTTTTTTTTCTGGCAGAATAACTAGATCCTAGCTTTAGGCTTGGAAAAGGTAGCAAACATTTTTATTTTAGCTTGCTAATTTTTGTACTCGTAGCCGTACAAAATTGCAACCATATCCCACTGGTAGAAACTTGTTTTGAGTTTATATGATTTTTCTAAAAATCATATGCCAGACAGTACCCTAAAAATTGAAATGAATAGAACTTCAAAAATACAAAACATTTTTGAGCAAACTCAACTGTTTTGGAAAGCCCTTTTCATTACCTACCAGTAGAATTTTAGCTTACATCAAGGTGAGTTACCATTTGGAAATGCCATCCATTTTGGTAAAACATCAGTGGGCTATTCCATGAATTTTAGAGGGAGTTTGGGATATTATTTTTGAGTGAGGCAAGTTGGAGAGGCTTTGTAGTGATAAGTACTATCACATCCTTGAAGGATTTACGTTTTGAAGCCACAGAAAAATTTAGAGAGACAGAACAAGTTTTGGTTACTTTCTGTCTAAATTTTATTTCTAGATCTTGCTTTATATGTTAATATTGTGAGGTGCAAATGATGTGTTCTTGCTTGTGATGTTGTTTTCCATTGTGTTGATGATGTGTACAAGTTATATGAACATGTTAGAATAAATGGTTTGAATGGTAGCATTTTAGAACTAGTTTTCCATGCATAGGTCTTGCTAATAGCTAGATTTTTATGTATGTTTTGAGTAGATCTTTAATTGAATTTTTAGGCTAGTTGCTAGATTGTTTTCCATGGAACCAGTACCACTTAGGTACTGTTAGTTTGTTTATAGCACCTCTGGATGCTTGGTGCTTGTGTTTGAAATAGGTTTAAAATAGAAATGCTTAAGGACTAGATTTCACACTAGGATATTCATGTATGCTTTTGGTCTTATTTTCCCTTAGGGAAACAATATGGATCCTTGGTGTTGAAACCAGAGGATGGAATGTCCTTGTGGCATTATTACCTTAGGGTTTTCACCTCTGATAGTTTTCCTTTTTAGTAGCACAAAAGCATGAGTAGCACTTGGATGACTAGGAATTAATCTCCTCACATGTGTAGCATTTTAAGCATAGTTTTTCCTTGTTTCCTAGCTATGTTTTTATGATATTTTTGTGAGATCCAGTAGCATTTATGGTACTGGTTAGAGGGGTATTTTTCCTCTGAAAACTTGCACACTTGTGCATAACATTAGCTAGTGTAGTCTAAACTAGTCTAGTAGTTTTCCTAAATTTTCTACTAGTATGAGTAGGAATTTTTGGGTGCTTGTTTGTTTGTTTTGAGCACTTTTATAAAAGTGACCAGAGGCTTATTAACCTCTTGGTGAGCATTTTTGCTAGTGGAACACCCACTGGTATGTTTGCCTCATGGTGGAAAATAGGTTTGACTTGTTGTCATGAACTTATTTCACCACTTGAGTAATTTAGCAAATTGTGTGTGCTAGCCATAGAGATTGTTGTGGGAATTTTTAGGCATCAAAAGGTGTTTTATGGGACACCCTACTGTCCAGTAACATGTGCTATATCCCACTGGTCCATAATGTTCTTAACTAAGAATCATTGTTTTGGCCACACATAAGCACTAGGAAAAAGCAGATTTTCCAACTATAGTTTTTATGCCAATTTTTCTTACAGGAAAAATTGAGAACTTTGGGTGGTACTTCTTGATTGCTTGCTGTATGTATTGCTTGTAGCATTGCTTGCCTTGTTTGGTTCTGAAAGTGTGTCTTTATTTCTTTTTACGACGTTAGAAAACGAGGAGGAAGGAATTGCTGAAGAAGGGTATTGCAACTCCTGTTACTTTCAGGATCAGGACCATCACTTGTACCAAGGCAAGCCATCCTAATGCTTGCTGTATAACTACTTATAATTATCTATCATGCATGTTTTTCACTTCTGAAGTTTTACAAAACTATGCCTTCAAGAACTATTTTTGTGTGAATCCTACTACTACTATTAATACTACTAGTATAAGGACTCATAATAATAGTCAACTTGGTATTACCAAGCCCTTAGACACTAAATGGTATATAAATACCATACACCTACTTAAAACCTGAGTTCTTAAATGAACTAAATAAAATGTGTTTTTGTAAACAAATGCCTTATGGAAGGAAAACCCCGGAGGAAGGGTGAGACCCTGTCTGCCGGAAGGATTGTTATGATGGGAAATTTTATGAGAAATGTTTTACAAAAGACACATAACCTAGTCTTCGCTGGACAACCATTATCGTACTGCCACTTTACCCCAATATGGGTAGGGGCTTGATTAAAAACTTGTTAGGGTTAGTATATGTGCTATCTCAAAGGCTATAGGGGATTGGATCCTCCGAACCGAAATGTCGCTAGGAGTGAGTATACGGGACATCTAAAGTGTGGGATTAATTTTCCCTCCGGATGCAGCAGTTGGGTCTCCTGATTGAGCGGTGTGTGACATGGCTTGCCAGGGAGGGAAACCCCAATTGAAGAGATAGTCATGTACTAGCTTGTACAGAGTGGATAGTCAAGACCAGTTATCTGATGTTCTCATAGGTTGGGAACAGTCCATGGTTGTTTCATGGCGGACTCTGGATCTAGTGGAAGTGTGTACACCTCTGCAGAGTAAAACTATTTCGAGATAGCCGCGTCCTCGGATATGGACGGTTGAATGGCCATGTAGCTAGTATTGTGTCAACTTTTCAAAAGAGGTTTTGAAGGAAGGCTTTTGTACCTGAGAGGTACTATGGAGGAATGACTTGGTATCTGTGAGATACCGACGAGAAAGAAACTATTACTAAAAGTTTCTGAAAAGAAAAAAAAACTTTCTTTTCCAAAAGAATTATAAAACCTCCAAGATATGTGATATCTACGAGAACAAAACTACATTATTTTAAATGATTTTGTTTACAAAGAGGTAAAACTTGAAGAATCAACCATGGCAAATCTTTTATCTGTCATGGGTAGCTGAACCATATGTATGGCCTACCCACTCCACAAAATAAGCATGTATGCATTATTGTAAGCTAATAAAGGATGTCTTGTTGAGTACATTCAAATGTACTCATTTGGTTTCGCCCCTGGTATCTACTTATCAGACTACGAGGAGCCACCTCAGGAGGAGTACTATGAGGAGGAGTTCTACGCTGATGGCCCTGCGAGTTAGGATCGTCTCCCAGTCAGCAGCCTGTAGGATGAGGCGTGACTCGGGTTCTACTACGCTATGCTTATCGTCTTCCGCTGTGTTTACTTTAAATGTCTGTCCTGCGTGACAGTTATCAAGAACTTGGTCATGTGACCATTTATGTAAGACTCTATATTCGTGTAATGGATGATGTATTCTGTATGCCAACTACGTATGTTGTTCACGACTGGTTCTTCTGGGATCGTGAATGAATGCATATGAGGGGTTCTGGACCTACCGGTCTGGGGCCTCTACAAAGTTGGTATCAGAGCCATCCTGACTCTAGGAGAGCTTAGTTAGCATGGATGTTAGTGTATACTCCGATAATCTAATTTACCTAATACAAAAAAAATTGGATATATGACTAAGTATAAAACTATTCCCTATATCCCACCACCTCTCTGGGTTAGACTCTACTTGCATTAAAGTTATTTCTTGCATGAACCTAAAATCTTGCACACTTGGATCTAACTTAAACTATACTTAAAATTTTGTGTAGATGGACGTGGACATCACCGTGGCTTTTCAGTTGGGACGTCCACGTGGCGAGTCTTTCCTTTTCGAGGAGAGGCTAGTATCTATGGCTACTGTGTTGGGACGGCCACTTCCGGAGCTGCGAGGAGGACTAGTTGTCGGGGCACCTCTGGAGGGAGACTGGTACGCGGAGGTCACTATCCGCGCACCTCTGGCTAGCCCGACAGTGGAGGCCTACGTGTACCGTGCTGTTGATCGTTCTTGGAACGAGGCTGCGGTGCGCGTGATACAGGAGTCAGTAGCACGTCTGGCGCACATCGGGGAGTATATGTTCATCGGTTCCCGGTTCGAGCTGATTGGGAGACGTGATGAGGATGGCATACCACTTCCTGTTGAGCCAGACTTTACCACTGTTGGTCCACACTTAGACGAGATGGAAATTCTGTTACACCGCACTCAGACCAGGCTAGACGACCAGCGTCTTGACACCCAGCACGGCATATTGGTGCACCACACACTGATAGCCGAGACTGACGAGCTGAGGGCTGAGCTTCACGACAGCCAGGAGGAGAGTGGAGCTCTGGCTCAGCAGTTGTCCGAGTTGAGGGAGCAGTTGGAGGCTACCACCGCGAGGCACCGTGCCTTACGGAGGCAGCTGAGGGCCACCCGCCTTGGCCGTGCACGCCTCACCACTAGACTGACGGCCCTGGAGGGGGCCAACGCCGTTCTGCGCGGCAGGCTTCAGATAGCTCGTGATGACATAGCCACGAGAGACGCTGCCGTAGAGGAGCTGGAGGAGGAGGCCGCAGAGCTCCACAGGGAGATTGAGGATCTTCTGCCTATTGAGGATGTTCCCTCCGACTTAGAGGGGATGGATATGAGCGAGGCTAGCGAGCAGGATGATGATGACCTGCTTGACGAGGAGGAGGAGGACCCTGAGGAGCGTATCTTCGACGTTGGGGACAGCGACGACTCTGTGTAGTCGCTGCCTTCTCATCCTTAGCACCCGGTGCTGGTCTAGATACTAGTTAGGTATGCTAGATCGTTTTGCTAGATAGTTTGCTAGTAGTAGCCTTGCGATGACCCCACCAATCGCACCCCCTGTAGCTCGATGAAGCCTTCCTTGTATGATATGGCTTGTGATGTGTGTGTGTAATGTAAGAAACTCTGTCTAATTATGGTGATGAATGAAATGTTTGGCTTGGTTTTATGTTGATTGTCACTACTTGCGTTCATTTCATTCAAGTTTGCGACTGCCCCGCTCTTGTTTTTGAAACATATCTCTAGTATTCCTTTTGTTTAAATATTAAGGTACTGGGTTTTCAAAAACAAGAATTTATTTCTTAGACTTACACATGTTTCACTTCAGCATGGCACCCCGTCGCGAACCGCCACCACCACCCACAGTGGAGGCGCTGTTGGCCCTGCTGATGGAAGATCGCCAGGCCAGCCGAGATGAGAGTGCAGCTACCATTACCGCTCTGCAACAGCTAGCTGCTGCCGCCAACAATAATGGCAATGGCAATGGAAATGGTGCTCGCTCGAGGCTGAGAGACTTTCAGCACACCAACCCCCCAGTTTTCACCAGGATTGTGGAGCCTCTCGATGCTGACGACTGGCTCCGCACCATTGCAAACAAGCTGGAAGTCGCTTCGGTTGATGAGAATGATAAGGTCCTGTTGGCCTCCCATTTTCTCGCTGGTCCTGCCAGGACCTGGTGGGAAACTACACGTGAGACTGTTGCTGCTGGTCACGTGTTCACCTGGGAGGAATTCTCTGCAAGGTTCCGCAAGTATCACATTCCCCAGGGAATGATGGCACTTATGCGGGAGAAGTTTCTGAATCTGAAGCAGGGAAGTATGCCGGTGTCTGAATACTGGGAGAATTTCACTACTCTGTCCCGGTATGCACAGGATGATATTAATACTGATGCTAAGAAGAAGGAGAGGTTCTTAAATGGGCTGGATGATGAGCTCCAGTGCTCTCTAGTAGTGGTTCCATTCCAGGACATGGAGACCCTTGCTAATGCCGCTATGGTGCTGGAGCACAAGCGGAAATCTGCTGATGATAACCGCAAGAGGAAGATGACTGCTCATGGAGGACCTAGTGCTCAGAGGACTCGCAACACTCCGTATGCGAGGCCACCAACCCACAAGGCGCCTGCTTATGCACCCCGCCCCAGCCACAACTTTGCACCAAGGCCCAACAACTACAATCACCCTGCACCGTATGCACCAAGGTACGGAGGAAACAGCTATGGTGGTAACCATGGTAATCACTCTGGGAATAATCATGGGAACCGCTACGGAGGTAACAATGGAGGAAGTGGGAACCACACCAACAATGCTCCCAAACCAAACCCAAGCTCAAAGCCTTCTGGAGGTTGCTTTGCCTGTGGAAAGGAGGGTCACTTCGCTCGCGATTGCCCCAACAAAGCTACTGCTCCAGTCCAGCCTGCTGCAACCAAGATGAACCATGGTCCTTCCACTGGACGGCAGAATAGGATGAAGGGACACCTGAACCATATCAATGCTGCAGAAGCTCAGGAGGCACCAGACATGGTGATGGGTATGTTTCCTGTCAACTCGGTACCAGCCGCAGTACTGTTTGATTCTGGTGCATCACATTCCTTTGTCACTAAACCGTTTGCTGAGAAAAGTGGTATGAAGCATTCCCGTATGCACAACCCTATGTTAGTACAAATACCTGGGGATAGTACTAAAGCCAACCTAATTTGCAATGAGGTACCAGTAGAAATTCAAGGGAAAACTTTTCATGCTGATCTTATAGTGCTGGGATCCAAAGGGATAGAAGTGGTACTCGGTATGAACTGGATGGCCAAGTATAAGGGAGTTATCGATTGCACTAAGAAATCTATTGAAATGATCTCAGAGGATGGGGAAAAGGTTGCGTACACTGCAACTCGACCCTCGTCACAAGTTCACTGCCACACTGGTATAGCCCACCCTGCCCTTGAGGAAGTCCCGGTAGTTTGCGAATACCCGGATGTTTTTCCTGAAGAATTACCCGGTATGCCCCCTGATCGGGATATCGAGTTTGTGATCGAGTTAGTGCCCGGAACTGGACCCATAGCACAGAAGCCGTATCGGATGAACCCGAAGGAATTAGATGAGTTGAAGACTCAGCTGGAGGACATGTTAAGGAAGGGATTGATTCGCCCTAGTGCATCGCCCTGGGGATCTCCGATCATTTTTGTGGGAAAACGGGACGGTACCACTCGTTTATGTGTGGACTACCGCAAGTTAAATGATGTTACCATCAAGAACAAATACCCGTTGCCCAAAATTGAAGACTTGTTTGACCAGTTGAATGGGGCTGTAATCTTCTCCAAGATTGACCTTCGGACTGGTTATCATCAATTGAAAGTCCGTGATACTGATATCCCAAAGACTGCTTTCACCACTCGTTACGGGCTGTATGAATACACCGTAATGTCCTTTGGTCTAACCAATGCCCCTGCCTATTTCATGAATCTCATGAATAAGGTATTCATGGATTTTCTAGACAAGTTTGTCGTGGTGTTTATTGACGACATTCTTATATATTCGAGGAGTGAGGAAGAACACGAAGAACATCTGAGACTTGTGCTCGGAACACTTCGTGAGCATCAATTGTATGCTAAGTTTAGTAAATGTCAATTCTGGTTGACGGAAGTCGGATTTCTTGGACATGTAGTATCTGCGGGAGGAATATCTGTTGACCCTGCTCTAGTTCAGTCTGTGGAGAAGCGTGCTGCTCCGACCAACCAGACTGAAGTCAGATCCTTTCTGGGTTTGGCAGGATATTACCGCAAGTTTGTTCAGGGATTCTCGAGTATAGCCAGACCCCTCACCCAGTTGCTCAAGAAGGATAGCAAGTTCCTATGGACGGACAAGTGCGAAGAGAGTTTCAATGAGTTGAAGCACCGACTGGTGTCTGCCCCAATCCTTATAATGCCAGATGTCACCAAGAATTTCGACGTATATTGTGACGCTTCTAAGCTTGGTCTTGGAAGCGTGCTTATGCAAGAAGGGAAGGTGATATCTTTCATATCCCGCCAGTTGAGACCCCACGAGTTGAATTATCCCACTCATGACTTAGAGCTTGCTGCCGTTGTTCATGCTCTCAAGACATGGCGGCACTTTCTTATGGGAAGAAGAGTGGAAATTTACACGGATCATAAGAGTTTAAAGTATATCTTTACTCAACGTGAGCTCAACATGAGGCAGCGCCGCTGGATTGAGCTCATTAAAGATTATGATCTGAGTATTCATTATCACCCGGGAAAGGCAAATGTGGTTGCAGACGCTCTTAGTCGAGAGCCGGCCTCTCTAAATGCTATGATTCTAGTAAGGCAACCCGAGTTGTGGAAAGAGCTGGACCAGCTTGGCATTGAAGTGGTCAGCTATGGCATGTTAGACGCCATAGAACTTAAACCGACCCTGGTTGACCAAATCAAAGAAGCGCAGAAAGGCCAGAAAAGTATTGATGGGATTAAGGCCCGCATGGAGAAGGAAAAGGTTGCTGGGTTTACCATCGATGCTGATGGGGGATTATGGTATGAAGGCCGTATTTGTGTTCCCTCTGAATCTGATCTTAAGCAGACCATCATGGTCGAAGCTCATGAGACCATGTATTCTATCCATCCTGGAGGAACAAAGATGTATCAAGACCTGAAAGAGAGATTCTGGTGGCATGGAATGAAGCGAGAGATTGCTTCATTTGTAGCCAAGTGCCATGTCTGCCAGCAAGTAAAAGCCGGGCACCAGCGTCCCGCTGGATTGCTCCAACCATTGCAAGTGCCTGTTTGGAAATGGGATGAAGTGGGAATGGACTTCATCACTGGACTTCCTAGGTCCAGCCGAGGAAATGATTCTATATGGGTTGTCGTGGACAGGCTCACGAAAGTTGCTCACTTTATTCCTGTCCGGACAACCTATCGTGGAGATCAGCTTGCGGATCTTTACATTTCTCGGATTGTCAGCCTACACGGAGTCCCAAGCAGGATTGTATCTGATCGAGGTACACAGTTCACATCTAGATTTTGGAAGAAGTTGCACGAGAGTTTGGGAACCAAACTAGCTTTTAGCACAGCCTATCACCCGCAGACTGATGGACAAACAGAGCGTGTGAACCAAATTCTGGAGGACATGCTCCGTGCTTGTGTGTTGTCCTATGGAATTAAATGGGAAGACTGTCTGCCCTTCGCAGAGTTTTCTTACAACAACAGTTATCAGTCTAGCTTGCAAATGGCCCCTTTTGAAGCTCTGTATGGACGTAAATGCCGTACACCTTTAAATTGGACTGAGACTGGAGACAGTCAGGTTTTTGGTGTGGACACTTTGAAAGCTGCAGAGGAGCAAGTCCAACTTATTCGGGAACGTTTAAAGACAGCTCAATCTCGTCAGAAGAGTTATGCTGATACGAAGCGTCGTGATGTCTCTTTCAGCATTGGAGATTTCGTGTACCTTCGTGTTACGCCACTCAAAGGGATGCAGCGTTTCCATGTCAAAGGAAAGCTGGCCCCCAGGTATATTGGCCCTTTTAAGATCTTGGCACGTCGTGGTGAAGTTTCTTATCAGTTAGAATTACCTGAGGAGCTATCTGCTTTTCACAATGTTTTCCATGTGTCATTGCTCCGGAAATGTCTGCAAGTACCGGAGAAAGATCTCTCGTATCAAGACGTGGATTTCAGGACCATTGACATAAATGATGATTTGACTTATCGTGATAGACCCCTGCGGGTTCTCGAGGAAATTGTGCGTGCTACCAGGAGGCGTGCTATAAAATTCCTTAAGATTCAGTGGACCAATCACTCTGAGGAAGAAGCTACCTGGGAGCGTGAGGATGATATCAGGAAGGAGTTCCCTGATTTTCTTAAAGCCTAGACCCGCGAATCTCGGGACGAGATTCTTTTAAGGGGGGAGATTTGTCACATCCCTGTTTTTAAGCACTTGTATAATAGTATTTTAGCAAGCCTCTTAAGACTTTTGTAATGCAATTAAGTGGACAACATGTTGTGTAGTGATGTTAATCTATGCAATATTAGGGGTGTGTTTCTTTTCACTCACTTGAGGAGTTTTTCTCCTAAGAAACACATTGCTTTATAATTGTTTTCCTATGTTTTCCACTAAGGCTCTTATGAGATTATTTTTCAAGACTTGAGGTGACCCTTTGTTTCAACTTGAAAATGTGTTACTAATGATTAGGAATCAACTTAAACTTGAAATAAAATTTATTGGAAAAGATTTCATTAGATTTTCCAATATAATTTTTGCCCTGAAAAACAGCCAAGTAGCTGTTTTCAACCCTTGTTTTCCATCACAAGGATTATCCAATTAGGGATTTTCTTTGATCAAAACTACTCTCTGATATGAGTACAACAAAACTACACTCTTGGAAAAACCTACAAAGAAAATTAACACACAATGCCAAGATGGTTTTTGAGCCATCTTGTTAAGACAGAAATTTGAGCATTTTAAAAACAGAGAATGTACCTACTTTGCCATTTATTTTCAGAGCCATAAACCCATCATTTTTCAAATCAAATGGTTGGATCTGAAACTTGGATAGTTGTTCTTTGTTGAGCATTTTAAATCACTCATTTTAGAGCTGGTTTGCTTGGTGAAAACAAGCCCAACTTTTGCTATCTCTGTCTGCTTTTCCAGCACTTAGAAAAATTCAGAAACACTGCCTAACTGAATTTTTCTGACAGAACAGTGAATACACTTTTGGACTTGATGATTTTAGCTTTTGTGCACTGATCCAAGCCAGGCCACCTTGCCAATTCGAAAACCATGTTAGTAACCTTCTAGAAGGTGGCATTGGATCCCCTTTGGGCTGGCTAGGGAGAGAGAAATATGAGGTGGCATTTGACTAATGTGTGATGTCACATTAGTGGTTGAAATAGTGTTATTCCTTTTCTTTTACCCATCCCTTGGCCCTTGCTGTGGCCTAGCTCACCAAATTGTACTGGCTTGACCCCTAGGAACCAATTGGAACCGTGGCCACCTGTGGAGAAACCCCAAAGGGCAAGGGCATGCCCATGCCATTGCCACCCGAGCACCCCCACCTTGGCCTCGTGGCTACAAAGCAATCGGGACCAAGCCCTCTCGCCTGGACACACCCTAACACTCCACTACCCCACCCCCGAGACGCCAAGCCGTGCCTCGCCGTGTGCGAGGAGCACGGGCATTTTTCCCTCGCCGGCCACCGTGAGCTCCACCTCGTCGATTCGACTGATCCCGTGCGTGTGAGCTCGCCCTTTTCACATGCGCGCACTCCCCGTAACCCTAGCCGTCTCCCTGACACCCTCTGGCCACCGCTCGCTTGCAGGTTCCTCGCCGCCGTCCTCGGAGCAGCCGCAGAGCGACATCGAGCCGCCGCCGTGTCCCTGCCTTCTCGCCACCCGTGCCCGCGCCAAGGAGTCGCCCAGGCCACCCTCTCCCACACCCGCACCGTCCCACTGCTTCTCGCGAGCCCGAGGTGAGCGAATCCCCGTGCCTGTGAGGTGTTCGTCCGCGGTTAAGAGAGAGAGAGAGAAGAGTGACGCGGGGAGGAAGAAAGAAGAGGAGCCGTCGATCTGCGGATCGACGGTCACCTTTGAACGCAGCGTTTCGCGCGCGCGCGCGCGCAGGCGGGCTGCGCCTCGCGTTAGTTGGGCCAGGCGCGCCAGATCTGGCCCATCTAGCATGTTTCTGTTAAAGATCCCAGTAGTTTTTTTTTTCTGGCAGAATAACTAGATCCTAGCTTTAGGCTTGGAAAAGGTAGCAAACATTTTTATTTTAGCTTGCTAATTTTTGTACTCGTAGCCATACAAAATTGCAACCATATCCCACTGGCAGAAACTTGTTTTGAGTTTTTATGATTTTTCTAAAAATCATATGCCAGACAGTACCCTAAAAATTGAAATGAATAGAACTTCAAAAATACAAAACATTTTTGAGCAAACTCAACTGTTTTGGAAAGCCCTTTTCATTACCTACCAGTAGAATTTTAGCTTACATCAAGGTGAGTTACCATTTGGAAATGCCATCCATTTTGGTAAAACATCAGTGGGCTATTCCATGAATTTTAGAGGGAGTTTGGGATATTATTTTTGAGTGAGGCAAGTTGGAGAGGCTTTGTAGTGATAAGGACTATCACATCCTTGAAGGATTTACTTTTTGAAGCCACAGAAAAATTTAGAGAGACAGAACAAGTTTTGGTTACTTTCTGTCTAAATTTTATTTCTAGATCTTGCTTTATATGTTAATATTGTGAGGTGCAAATGATGTGTTCTTGCTTGTGATGTTGTTTTCCATTGTGTTGATGATGTGTACAAGTTATATGAACATGTTAGAATAAATGGTTTGAATGGTAGCATTTTAGAACTAGTTTTCCATGCATAGGTCTTGCTAATAGCTAGATTTTTATGTATGTTTTGAGTAGATCTTTAATTGAATTTTTAGGCTAGTTGCTAGATTGTTTTCCATGGAACCAGTACCACTTAGGTACTGTTAGTTTGTTTATAGCACCTCTGGATGCTTGGTGCTTGTGGTTGAAATAGTTTTAAAATAGAAATGCTTAAGGACTAGATTTCACACTAGAATATTCATGTATGTTTTTGTGTCTTGTTTTCCACTAGGGAAAAATATGACTCTTTGGTATTGAAAATCAGAGGATGAAAATTACTTGTGGCAGTATTTCCTTAGGATTTTCACCTCTGATAGATTTCCTTTAAATAGCACAAAAGCATGAGTAGCACTTGGGTGACTAGGAATAAATCTCCTCACATGTGTAGCATTTTTAAGCTTAGTTTTTCCTTGTTTCCTAGCTATGTTTTTATGATATTTTTGTGAGATCCAGTAGCATTTATGGTACTGGTTAGAGGGGTATTTTGCCTCTGAAAGCTTGCACACTTGTGCATAACATTAGCTAGTGTAGTCTAAACTAGTCTAGTAGTTTTCCTAAATTTTCTACTAGTATGAGTAGGAGTTTTTGGGTGCTTGTTTGTTTGTTTTGAGCACTTTTATAAAAATGACCAGAGGCTTATTAACCTCTTGGTGAGCATATTTGCTAGTGGAACACCCACTGGTATGTTTGCCTCATGGTGGAAAATAGATTTGACTTGTTGTCATGAACTTATTTCACCACTTGATTAATTTAGCAAATTGTGTGTGCTAGCCATAGAGATTGTTGTGGGAATTTTTAGGCATCAAAATGTGTTTTATGTGACACCCTACTGTCCAGTAACATGTGCTATATCCCACTGGTCCATAATGTTCTTAACTAAGAATCATTGTTTTGGCCACACATAAGCACTAGGAAAAAGCAGATTTTCCAACTATAGTTTTTATGCCAATTTTTCTTACAGGAAAAATTGAGAACCTTGGGTGGTACTTCTTGATTGCTTGCTGTATGTATTGCTTGTAGCATTGCTTGCCTTGTTTGGTTCTGAAAGTGTGTCTTTATTTCTTTTTACGACGTTAGAAAACGAGGAGGAAGGAATTGCTGAAGAAGGGTATTGCAACTCCTGTTACTTTCAGGATCAGGACCATCACTTGTACCAAGGCAAGCCATCCTAATGCTTGCTGTATAACTACTTATCATTATCTATCATGCATGCTTTTTCACTTCTGAAGTTTTACAAAACTATGCCTTCAAAAACTATTTTTGTGTGAATCCTACTACTACTATTAATACTACTAGTATAAGGACTCATAATAATAGTCAACTTGGTATTACCAAGCCCTTAGACACTAAATGGTATATAAATACCATACACCTACTTAAAACCTGAGTTCTTAAATGAACTAAATAAAATGTGTTTTTGTAAACAAATGCCTTATGGAAGGAAAACCCCGGAGGAAGGGTGAGACCCTGTCTGCCGGAAGGATTGTTATGATGGGAAATTTTATGAGAAATGTTTACAAAAGACACATAACCTAGTCTTCGCTGGACAACCATTATCGTACTGCCACTTTACCCCAATATGGGTAGGGGCTTGATTAAAAACTTGTTAGGGTTAGTATATGTGCTATCTCAAAGGCTATAGGGGATTGGATCCTCCGAACCGAAATGTCGCTAGGAGTGAGTATACGGGACATCTAAAGTGTGGGATTAATTTTCCCTCCGGATGCAGCAGTTGGGTCTCCTGATTGAGCGGTGTGTGACATGGCTTGCCAGGGAGGGAAACCCCAATTGAAGAGATAGTCATGTACTAGCTTGTACAGAGTGGATAGTCAAGACCAGTTATCTGATGTTCTCATAGGTTGGGAACAGTCCATGGTTGTTTCATGGCGGACTCTGGATCTAGTGGAAGTGTGTACACCTCTGCAGAGTAAAACTATTTCGAGATAGCCGCGTCCTCGGATATGGACGGTTGAATGGCCATGTAGCTAGTATTGTGTCAACTTTTCAAAAGAGGTTTTGAAGGAAGGCTTTTGTACCTGAGAGGTACTATGGAGGAATGACTTGGTATCTGTGAGATACCGATGAGAAAGAAACTATTACTAAAAGTTTCTGAAAAGAAAAAACTTTCTTTTCCAAAAGAATTATAAAACCTCCAAGATATGTGATATCTACGAGAACAAAACTACATTATTTTAAATGATTTTGTTTACAAAGAGGTAAACTTGAAGAATCAACCATGGCAAATCTTTTATCTGTCATGGGTAGCTGAACCATATGTATGGCCTACCCACTCCACAAAATAAGCATGTATGCATTATTGTAAGCTAATAAAGGATGTCTTGTTGAGTACATTCAAATGTACTCATTTGGTTTCGCCCCTGGTATCTACTTATCAGACTACGAGGAGCCACCTCAGGAGGAGTACTATGAGGAGGAGTTCTACGCTGATGGCCCTGCGAGTTAGGATCGTCTCCCAGTCAGCAGCCTGTAGGATGAGGCGTGACTCGGGTTCTACTACGCTATGCTTATCGTCTTCCGCTGTGTTTACTTTAAATGTCTGTCCTGCGTGACAGTTATCAAGAACTTGGTCATGTGACCATTTATGTAAGACTCTATATTCGTGTAATGGATGATGTATTCTGTATGCCAACTACGTATGTTGTTCACGACTGGTTCTTCTGGGATCGTGAATGAATGCATATGAGGGGTTCTGGACCTACCGGTCTGGGGCCTCTACATAACACCTCATGTTGATGTCTCTTATGTTAACAATTTTTCTTATCATGATAATCCTGAGGAGCGTAAAATTAGAATGACTATCATGGAAAACCATCATAAAATTAATTTCCTCCGTGAAAATTTAATTGCTAGTGTAGGGGAAGTTAAAAGAATTGTTAAACATTGTGAAATGATGAACAATCAAGTTGAGCAAATGATTTCTTTACAAAATCAATTGTATGAAAATCTGAATAAGAAAAAACAATTATGTGGAGTTAATACAAGGGGAGGTGCAAGCACCCAGGATCCTGATTATCCTGATGATCATCCTAAAAGAAAAGAGCAAGTTGCTCTTAAAGATAAATCTTTTGCAGGAAAATCTCCCAATGAAAATGAGCATGATGATGACTCCAATGAGCAAGACAAGGATATTTCTATTTCTGATGCTGAAACTGAGGATGATAATAATGAAGAAGAAGAATCATCTCCACCTGATATTGAACAACATGATGATAATAATTAAGAAGCTGCTGGTAAGGAGGATCCTCAGCCTCCTATTGAGAAGACCAAGAAGAAGAAGAAACCAAATAAAGATAAAGGTAAAGAAAGGGGTCCATGGGTACAAAGACCCATTCCATATCCCCAAGAGGTATCAAAAACAAAAGATGAAGAGAGGTATGGGCAATTTTATGATATGATTAAGAATATGAAATCAGAGATTACACTTATTGATGCTATTAAGAATCCTCCATATTCAAAATACATGAAAGATATTGTCACTAATAAAAGAAAGATACCTACTGATGCTATTACTGCTATGCTTGCTGATTATTCATTTAAAGGAAAATTGCCTGAAAAACGTGGAGATCCTGGTATTCCTACTATTCCTTGCAAAATTAAAGAAGCCTATGTGAAATATGCATTATGTGATTTAGGAGCTGGTGTTAGTGTTATGCCTTTCTCACTATATAAGAAGCTTAATTTGAACAAACTAGTTCCAACAGAAATATCTTTACAAATGGCTGATAAAACAACTGCTGTACCTATAGGAATATGTGAGGATGTTCCCATCTCTATTGCTAATGAGTTGATACCTACTGATTTTGTTATATTAGAAATGCCTGAAGATGATAATCTATCTATTATTCTTGGTAGACCTTTTTTGAATACTGCAGGAGCTGTGATAAATTGCACTGAGAGCAAAGTGACATTTAATGTTAAAGGCAAAGAGCACACTATTTATTTTCCCAAGAAGAAACATGTTACAAGTATGAGCACAAGTGTGAATGCTATACAAATAAATTCCATTAAGATTGGTAGCATTGAAATACCTATACCACCTCCAGCACCAAGGTATGAAATATTGATGATTGGGACCATTCCAATCAAATATGAGGTAACTTGATTTATCGTTTTATAATAAGTAATAATAAGAATCATGAGCTATATTCTTTACATGTTGCTAATGAGACCTGATCAACCTCATTACTAATGTGGAAATGATAAAGGCATGATTCACAAACATTTAAATTGCATTTTTTTTTTATGTTATTTGCTTTAAAATTGTGAGGCATAGACATAGTATTAAAAAATTTAGAATCAGAAATCACACAATATGACGTTTTAGAAATTCTCTGTAGAAAAGTTTCACGTAAAATTCCAGAAAAACTAGGGGGTCAGTTTTTTGCCCGAAGGGACCAGCAGCCAGTGGGGGAGCACCAGCAGGCCACCAGGGGCCAAAATAGGTACCTCCACGCGGCCAGATTCCTTGGCCGCGTGGGATACCCCATTTTTGGCCACAAGTGGATGCTGGGGCCCATCCAATGCTCATCTGCTCCCTTTCGACCGAAAACCAACCCCAGTTCATCTCCTCCGTTTTTCCCGTGCTCTGTTTCTCCGTCAATCCTCGATCTCCACATTTGAGGCAGATTTTTCAAATCTGTTTGATGGAATCACTCCTTGGTATGTAACTCCTTCACTCATCCAATTACTTTTTGCTCCCATGCTTTGTGTATGAAGTATTTTGCTGCACTAGGTGGCACCTATTATGTCTAAGAACTCCATGAATTTAAGTTTTCTAGTTGATATGGATGCATGATATTGATTAGAGGACTAGTTATGGATGCCTTAGCAATGTTTTAGAGTGATACAATTTAATTTTTGTTGAATTTTATTTTGGTACAGCAAGGTAACATGCTGAACAAGGGAAAGGCATTGCTTGGGATGTCCTCAAGGACAAGGAGAAGAGAATCAAGGGTGTCCAACAATCATGATGATAATCAGTTATGGGAGGATGAATTGGTTTTTGCAGGTGAAAATCTGCTTGTCCATACCACAAGATGGCAAGACCCCGAAGTTCTTGAACATTGGGGGATTGCTGAAGATTTCCAAGCCTTTGCTGCAACTACGGGGCTGCTTGAGTTCTCACGCCATCCACGCAACACATATGTGGAAATCTCGAGGGAATTCCTCTCTACATTCAGGTTTGAGGGACTGGTGGTGCACCGGAAAAGTAAGTCTAAGAACCCTCCTCCAGCTACTTTTGTCATTAAATTTACAATGAGGGGGCATCGTTTAGTCATGTCATTAGAGGAATTCTGTAAGGCTATACGTGTACCAACTACGGGGTTATGGGATGAAACATATGCTGATTCTAGAGAGGAACTTGTCACATTCTGGCGTAGCATTGCTAAAAATATTCCTGAAAGAATGAATAGAGGCAAGCTCACATGCATCCAACACCCGGGCCTTAGATATTTTGCATTGTTTCTTGCTAGAGGATTCCTTGCTAGGGATAACACTTCTGCTTGCACTGGTCCTATGATCTATTTATTAAAATGTGCAATGGAAAATACAACACCTATATATAACCTGGGAACCATACTTGCTAGAACTTTGCATTTAGCTGTGAGTAGGAATGGCACGGATAAAACTCCTTTATATGTTGGTGCCATTGCCACTTTAATCCATGAATACATTATGGCAGAACGAGGTTTTAATGATAACTTGGGTACCATGGTAAATGAGTCTCGACTGCTGGATTTTGGTTTACTTTTTCGCATGGATATGAGCAGGGCTGAGAAAGAATATTTTTCATATTGCTATAAGGATTCTAATGGGCACATTGTGTCTGTTAGGCTCCCTTGTGCTGACTTGTTTGACAGGGAGACAAAGTGGATTGTGCAAGAAGAGCCATAACAAGAAGAGCAACAACAGGAGGAGCCCCAATACCAGGCGCCTATGGCATATCCCTGGGGCTTCCCTGAACCACACCTTGGAGCACAGGCATGGCAGGATCCATCCTTCTTCCAGGGAGGTTCGTTGAGTGGTGGACATGATTACCATCCATGATACTAGCTTGATCACAAGCTTGGGGGAGTATTTCTCTCCCTCCTCATTCGTTGTGTTATATCACTTGCATGTTATTTGTTGTTTTATGTTCTTTAAATCTGAAAAACACAAAAATATTTTTGTTATTTGTTAGCTAGTTTACTTCTGGTTATTTACATTATGTTTCTAAAAATCAAAAACCACAAAAACATTTTTGTTTTCTTGAGTTTAATATAAATACAGAGATGCAGGAATTGCTGAAATATGTTCACTGTTATATGCTTTAATCTTTACTTGTGACTCCGTTTGAGCTAAAAATTAATCACTACTGCAACTTTTTATGGCCTTCACCTCTGTAAAACATGAGAAACTTTTGAGGTGTTTAGGTAGGTAAACAAATTGCTGAATGCAGTAACTTTTTATAGCAAGATTTGAGTTTTTATTGAGCAGTTCAAGTGGGGAGAGGAGAACAACAATGATATGATAATGTGCTTGAAGGGATGAAAAGTATGACACCTTTGCCGTGCTTATGTATGCTTTTTAATAACAGCAAGTGCACACCTTATGATTCCCTTAACACTTAGTGACATAATAGCCATTGTTTATCTTCTATGTGGTTTGGTAGAATATATTCTGATGCAACTGAAATATTGTTTAGTGTCATTACTTGGCTGATGGATTGAATAATTGTAGCCTTAAGCAAAGGTTTACGCATCCCATTGTGTTTACTGAACTTGCCAACCAAGGAAAGAATTAAAAGAGAAAATTTCATGAATGATAAAAGTGGAGTCTTATGCTTGACGAACTTATGGTTGGGGGTTAGTCTAAATGTGTATCACATGGAAAACTTTCAACGATGCACTAAGAATTCTATATTCAAGTTGATATCATGTTCTTTTAACTGTGGATGCCTGTCATGCCGAAATGAGGTAGAGGAATAGTAAGTCTTGATGAGTAAGTATATATGATTAGAGAGACGCATTGGGCCGCTAACCCAAGGCATGCGATAGCATGGTGGAAATTTACTTATAGCTAGAATGGACTCCGCATTATATCCTATAATAAAATAAGAAGCTATGCATATAGTGCATGAAATAAAAAAGGATAATGAGTCCATTCCATTTGTTTGTCTTGCCATTTTGACATGGGCTGGTTTCCATGTCATGGGACAAGAGGTACCCCAATTGCTGCTCTCTATGATGTCATTAATACTTACAATGATTGTACAAGGCTTATTAGGAATCTAGAGTTGAGTAATCATGGTGCGGGACTTCGCTTTTAAGGGGCATGAGGCTTTCAACTTGTAGTTTGTCAAGCATAAGAATCAAAATGAAAAATTAATGCTTTAGCAAAACTGAGAGCAAGGTAGTAAGCACAATGATTTTACTTGTCAACATATGAAAGAATCAGAGATCTCAAAAATCTTGATATGATTCAATCATCAGCGATGCACAAGCCTTTGTTTATGTCTACAATTGAGCAAACTCATTCAAGTATTAACACTTCATGTTAATTCTATTGCAACAAGTATATATGCTTCAACACTGAGTAGATGCACACTTGCTAGTATTTTTCTACATGTTACAGGAATCATGTCTTGAGTATTTGCTAGTAGTAATTGATGATGCATATGGAATGCAAAGTTCTTGCCAAAGTTTTTATCGCTTCTGCACTGCGTTTGAGTTGTTCGAGGACAAACAATGAGCTAAGCTTTGGGGAGTTGATGCACCCAAAATGCATCTACTTTTCCAAGCACATTGCATCGTATTTCTCTCCGGAGTCCCCCCATAATTGAATAAATCTGCAGAATCTGACGCTGTTTTTAGCAAAAGTATTCTTTCCGTCTATTTTCGCAGGACTTTTCACAGGGGACGAAAACCACGTAACTTTTTATGGAAAAGAAGGGAATGAGCACCAGATGGGGCCGGGGGGCCACCCGAGGGCCAAAAGGGGGCCCCACACGCAGCCAGATTCCTTGGTCGCGTGGGGTCACCCCTTTTGGGCCCAGATGGCCCACTCCGGCTAGGTCTTCGATGTACCCCTCCATATATATGAGAAACTGACGGGTTTCGAAGGGGAGGGCTGTTCGCGAAACGGAGCGCCGCCGCCACCACGATCTTCTATTTCGGAGTCAGATTGATCCGGGATTTCACCCCCGGAGGTGGAATTCGAGGGGCTTCGTCACCATCATCATCACCACCATCATCTCCATCAACCATGAGCTCCATCACCCCCTCCATGTGTGAGTAGTTTTTGTAGGCATGTGAGGTGTGAGGGGTTTTGGATGAGATTGATCATGTAATTGCTACCCGGTATGCGGGATCTAGGGGTTTGTCTTGAGAATTCTTATGTCTTATGTTGATGCACTATTGCTAGGCTTAATGCTTGTTACTAGGGCCCAAGTGGCATGATTTCAGTACTGAACTTACATTGCTACATCATATATTTGAGTTTGGTATCTATCTGCAATGTGTATTACCTGCTATTATGTTGAACCTGCGAACCCTAAAGTGACAGCTAGGGAAAACAAGGGGGATATGTTCTAGTTTGAGGATTATGTGTGTTCATGGAGCGTTAATGCGTTGTTCTAGGCTATTAGAAAGGGTAGACCTTAATTACATGTAGTTCCAAATTGGCCCCGGTGAAATGGGCAGGTAGGACAATAGGCTTTGTGCAAATTCTCTTGGTTAGTACGCACAATAATTTCCGGAACACACACCTACATAAAACTGAGATAGAGAAAGCCCCGCTGCTAGCAAAACATTATTACATGATCAATCTTATCCGTGCAACACCCCGTTGTCACCTCATGCCTGCGTTTTAGTCTCTGGTTTACTTTCACTCTTTTCCGGTGAAAACTGGGAAAACACTTGCTCTCCACTTACTTTCTGTTTTTTTTAACTTTCACTACATTATTACACTCACCACTCTCGCTGCAAGTTTGTTTATACACAGGTGTGGTTGGGAGTGACGTCCCAATTGCTAAAGTCTCACCGGTATTCTTGTGTTCCCACTGAGTCGAACTACAAATTTGGGTAATACTTCCCATCAAAGACTACGATTGATCTCCTGCACTTGGGATCCATCACCATGTGATGATAGGTTTAGTAGATGTGAAAACATGAGGGTTTTATTAATAATGAAAATAGTATTGTGGTAGTTATTTCTTGTGATAATGAAATATAATAGAATTCCAGTATATGTGTAGAAACAAGTTTATAAGTTAAACAAAATGTTTTATGTTTGACATATTTTAATTGGAAATACTTTTCTCTTTAATTTGATATAACATTTGAAATTTTCTGAAAAGATTTGAATAAGATATTAATTTATTAATTTTAAATGAATTAAACGATTAGGCAAAATATGGCACACAAGAAAACTTGGTCAAATAACTTTGAAAACATCATAGATGAGTTGCATTTTTAATTTTGAGCAAATTGGTTTATAACTTGTATTTTTTTGAATTTTTGAATTATTTATTATTTTTCTCAATTATTATATGATTTAATTTAAATTAAAAAATGTTCAAATTTAAACTTCATCAAACATTTTTTAAAACTTGATAAACTTTTAGATTATATTTTTCTTAACAATTTTTCATATTTTTTTGATTAACGGAATAGAAGATATTGATTTTACTTATTTTCTGATTTTAAAATGACAGGTGGGGTCCACGTGGCAGTTGTAATTCAATTAAATGGAAAAAAAAATTATGACGTCATGCTAACGTAAGGATTGAGTCATCACCAGAGGGGATTGCTACTGTGATGTTGCAATTGATCGATTTGTTGCAAATTTTCCCAATTAACTTGTACTATTCAATAGAGAATGGAGCGAGGAGTCTAGGGGTGGCGGCGGCTTGACCAATAGGTCACCGGAGACTCGCCGGCGTGCAATTTCGTGGTGGCCGGCGGCGGTGAATGATGAGATGACGAATCCAACAATGGGATGATAAACGTAGGGAACCCAGAGGTTCCCCAGCTCACCGTGATGCTCGAGGTCGTGTTGAGGAAGCAAGAGGAGGTCTTGGTCGCCGACGATGAGCATTTTCCGGCGACGGCCGTGGGGTAGAAATTGGCCCGATTCCGTCGATCTCGGGCTTCCTAGATCACGTGCATGGTTGAGGACGACTAGTAGGCCATGGCGCATCCAACGGTGGTCTCGGGGAGGCTTTCCATGGACGGAGATGACGGCAATGGCCGGCGGCCGTACGGGCTAGGGCTAGGGTGTTCTTCGAGATGCAGACGCCTTCTAGGCTTTATCCAGGCGCAGAGGCGGCGAGTAGGACGTGGCATCGACCACGGTGACGCGACGAAATTATGCTCTGCCTTCTGGTCGGAGGAGAAGAAGAAAGAAATAAAATGCCACATTGCAATAACCCCATGAAGTTTCTATTATTTACCACTAGGTCCTTCTGTTACTAAAAACTGAAAAGGAAAGCTTGTTTTCTGGGCTTTTTTGTGAACTTAATTTTTTTTTAAATCATATTTGAATTCCTTATCAAATTTCACATCTCACCATGTTTTGTTTTGGTGAATTTGAAGAATGTTTGTTAGGGTGCTAGATTAAGTAATTTTGTTGATTTCTCTACATTTTATTTATTTAGTTGCTTTAAAATTATGCTTAGGCATGTTTAATAAAGTACACACTCCAATCATGTGGATACAAGGTGGTGTATCATAATTGGACAAATATGGATACAATTCCTTTTGGAAAATAGTTTGATAACACTACATAGTAGTGTTTTTATGTGCTATGGAAAATTCACCAAATGTGGAATATTCTTCGTAGTCCTACCCAATACTTTGGTGAGTAAATATACTTGTTTTCTTTTGTAAAAATCTATGAGTCGTATCATTTAACTCTTAGCAATTTTGGTTGAGTCTTTACTTAAGTGTGTATCAATCAGGTTTGTTATTTTAGGGACATGATCAATTGGAAAACATGTGTGGCTTTAAATCTTATTTACCGGTTTTCCGCATAGGATCCAATATGGATATCATCCCATGTTTGTTTTGGAACATGTAATCATCTACATGATTATATGTAGATGAATTTTTGGTATCATCTGTTAGTCTTATGTATGAAAAGGTGATGGAAAACAAGGTATTAAGCTTGTTACCATTAACCTCCACATATCACAAGACATGTGGATGCACTGGCTGGTTATTATTTCATACTTGATAATTGTTTCCATTTAAGCTATTATTATGAGCTCCTCATCTCTGATGAGTTTGACAGAGGTTAATGGTTCTCTAATATATCCTAATGATTCTCTGGCTAACTGCTTATGTTCCCTTATTGAGGCAGTGTTGCTTCATGTTCTTCTATTGCTTGATATTCTTCTCTCTAGTTGCCACTAGTCTTCTGTTATCACCTTTTTCCATTGAAGGTAGTTTCTGCTCTTGGTTTCCAACCTCAACTGTCTCACCATTGTGGTGAAAACATCCAATTACTCCAAGCAAGGATTTTACTTAGATGATTGTAAAAGAATGTGATTTTATTTTATGACGTCAAGTTGCCGTATGCATATAAGGAGAATTTGTTAACAAGTGGGCCCACACTTGCCTCCAAGTTACTACTCATATACAATTGGATGAGACGTACTAGGTTATATGATCTTATGTTTATTTGTGTAAGACACTCAAGTGTTTGAGTATACAAAAGTGATATGTTAACAAGGTAGCTAGTCTTGTTATCAAATTACTTCTATATAACACTAACATTGGAGTATCACACTGTTTCAAGAGTGTTAATAAGATCATATCAAGATATAAGAGCTTCCAAATACCCTTATACTAGAGTGAAGTAGCACATCTAGAACACTCTAAATAATCTTCTTGAAGATCTTCCTAAGGTAGTTCCTCTTCTCTTGTGGGTGCTTCTCTTGCAGAATAACTTTGGGAAGATTGGAAACAAGATGGAATAGTCTAGGCAACATAACCAGATCTAGATTAAGAGTTAGTTCATGATTTTATTATCCTTCCATATACTTCTTATTTTTCTTTCACATAGGATGGATACTTGTTTCATACATGATTTGTTTTACTTAGCTTTCAATTTAGTTCCTCTAATAGAGGTTATAACTTGTGGTTACTCAATACTTGTCTCCATAGATACTTTATTTGTTTAAGGTTGATTTGAATAGAAGTGTGGAGTGCTTATGGAATAATGACTTAATAATAAGTTGATCAAATGGTTCATTGATGTGTTGAGATTTGAGATACTCACTTATAAAAGATGAATGAGACAATGAGCATGAGAAAGTGATTGAGCTTAATGACTTTGATCATGGTTGTTAATTGGTTACTCAGATGTCATGTTGTCACTTTATATTTCTTTCTTTATAACCTTTGTCATTCTTAATGCAGATATAGAGATTTGGAAATATCATATGTGATGATCAAGGTTTAATCAGTAGGTTAAGAAGATTTATTTCATCGTTTAGGTACTTCTTTTATGGTTGATGAGGTATGTACATATTCGATAAATATGTTAATACAATTATTATATCATTTTCCACTTTTAGGTTTTGAGTTAATACTTGTTTGTATCACTTGTGTTCTATTGAAACTTTGTTACTTTACTTGTGATGGTTCACCTTATAGTTATGGGATGATTTATACAGATGTTGTGGAAATGAATTGATAACTTAGGGAGTTGTTGTTTTATAGAAGATGACATCTCTATTTATGAGATGGTTCAATTATGCATTACTCATTGGTGGAAGTATGATCATTAGTTATGTGATCTGGATACTCACCCCTCTTTGAGTTGTAGATACCTAATGAATTATCCAAAGTCACTTATAGACTTGTGGTTAAGGTTGTTGAGAGTTTGTGTTGGTCACAACCAATTATTGTTTGTGTAACCAAATGATTTGGTTTCTTAAGATACTTGTTATAAAGATCATTCCAAATGTACTCTTGACTAGATGAACTAGACCTATTTCATTGTAACATCCCTGATTTTTTTTAGAGACTCAAAAATCACAAAAATTTGAAACTTTTATTTTCTTGTTAACACAAACACCAAACCAAATATAAATGAGCACACAAAGCAATATTATATGTTTTCCAAAGTGTTGGAAATTGAAAGTACCAATATGCCTCCAACTCTACAAGCCCTAGACCTCATTCAAAACATGTTTCCCATATTCAAAGATATTGTTTTCTTTTAACAAAACCTTATCCCATAAAAGGATTTCATTTCTACAATTACTTGAAGAATGTTTTCACCTTTAATTAAATATTTTATTGAACCCAAATATTATTTATGTAGATTCAAAATGATTGGCATCTTATTCTTTTAAAAAATGTTTATAAATGGTTTTATTTGGGCTCAAATAAGTTACTAAACTTTATAAGCTCAAAACTTGACTTATGAATTTTTTTTGAAATTATATGAAAATCTATTCCCTATTTAAAAAATATTTTCTATTTAAATGCCTATAATTTCTATTAAAAATTTCATATATAATTTCAAATTTGAAAATTCATAGGTGTTGAAACTGCACATAATTATTTTTATATGAAGCATCTTGTTTTTACTAAGCAATGGAAATTGGTTTGAGGAAAATTGGATCTATAATTCAAAACATATGCTTTAATTTAGAAAAACGGAAAGAAAAAGAAACAGAACAAATAAAAAGGAGAAGAAGAAAAGAAAAAAAGGTAACGGGCCAAAGCCTAGGAGCGCAGCAGACCGCAGCAGCCCACCCCGTAACCTACCGCACGCGCGCGCAACATAGAAGCCCACTCCGCGGCCCAACTCCCTGTCCTCACACTGAACCGCGGGACCCGCATGATGTCATGGCCGACGTCATCGTCTCGCACCTCCCGTTTTTTCCGCGCCCTACCCGTCGACCGCCTCGCACGATCTCCACCCCGCGGACCTCCTCGCCCCCGAAGCCCCCCCTTTAAGAACCCCCACAGCCTCCTCCCTCTTTACCCTCTCGCTCCCGCGAATCCGTGCACCCTAGCCTCCCCAATTGCTCGCCGGAATCGCCACGGCCGTCACCGTTCTCCTCCGTTTCTGGCCGCTAGCGGAGATCCCCGACCCCGTCTCTCCTCTCTCCTCCTCCCCTCTCCCTTGCTCTCCTTTTGATGCCCTCAGGAGAATTTTCTCTGCAGCAGATAAGCCGCGCCATCGACGCCACTGCCTCATCGGAGGCGCGCCGTCCTCCGTCCATGGATCGCC
This sequence comes from Alopecurus myosuroides, assembly GCA_028641055.1. NCBI lineage: Eukaryota > Viridiplantae > Streptophyta > Magnoliopsida > Poales > Poaceae > Alopecurus > Alopecurus myosuroides. The sequence continues at coordinate 335,411,514 of CM054062.1, forward strand.
GCCACTCCCCGAAGCGAGGGAGATCGTCGTGGTCTCCATCGCGTTCTCCGTCTCGCACCATGCCCCGTGGTGGCCTCCCTGTGTCCGGAGACCCCCTAGAAGGTCACCGCCGTCGAACACCTGCGTCGCCGGCCACCCTACCTCCATTTCCCGGCGACTATTCCGGCAAGGTAACCCTAGTCCCACTGCGGCCGTTGGATCTTAATCCAACCGCCCACATTAGATCATTAAACCAAACAGGTACGGGCCAGTAGGAAGCCGCCGCGTGGCGCCTAGTCAGCCGCCACGTCAGCGCCGTATAAGTCAGCTCGTACCAATCAGAAGCTGCCACATGTCCCTGGCTTTTTTCTACATTTTCCGGAATAGAAAATAATTGGCAAATTTGCAGAAAAGACCCTGCAACTTAGAACATTCATAACTTTTGATCCACTTAGCCAAATTTAGAAAACTTAGACTTTTTGAAATCACCACAACATGCAGAAACTTTTGGCAATGTCCAAATTCAGATGTGACAAACTTAAATTGGTTCAAATTTAAATATGTTTGTTTGATGAATTCTGGCATAATTAAAATTTTATAAATCCAAAAATCGCAAATAAAATATTTTTGAAATCCTTAGGATATGTACTTTGATACCCTCTATCCCAAAATAATAATTGAACCAATTAAAATGGATTTTAAATTTAAATAACCAATTGGGTATTTTACACCTAGTTTAAATTCTATAAATAATTTTAATTAGTTTTCTTCTGGAAAATTGTTTCATTTAGTAACCTTACACCAGAGAAACCAGTAACCAACCTATTTGTGACCAGAGAACCCGTTACACGTAATCTTTGTCATATAAACCACTCACAATAGTCAATCATTATACCTTAATTATTGTTTGATGAAAGCCCCTTTAGGAAAATTGTAGTATGATCAGTTTGATCAAAACCAACACCCATGCCATGTTGACCTTATGGAAATTAACTGTTTTACCAGAAACCCATAGCCCAATACCTTTTATAAATTTAGAAGCCATGTTGTAAATTGCTTCAACCTTACTAAACCAAAGCCATGAAATGAATCATGTTGATCATGGATTTGTTTTCTAAACCCCTTAAGCCCTGAACCTTATCACATCCACTTATTTTTTATACTGAGTGAAGTGATATTCCTTGACCAACCCATACCCTAGTAACTAGGCCTGAAACCTTTTACCAATAATTCTTTTTGTAAATTGAATTATGTGATAAGCCTTACTCAAACCACTATAATACATTTTCATAAATTGAATTATTGTGATAAACTTGAACATGTCCATACAAGACCAAACAATAACCATATCATCAAAATTCTTTTTTCTTATTGAATTGTGTGTCAAGACCTTGTCCATGTCAACACCAATCAAGTTGAATAACTTGTTATGCTTTTGTATTGTATATTGTTTGTTGGTGAATTGCTTGTTTATTGTTATTTATTTGTATGGTTTAGATTGTACGGAGAGAAACGTTCAAATTTTGAAGAGAGTGTCTCTATACCAACTTTCACAAGGCAAGTGATACTCATGTCCCACTTTTTTCAGTTGCATTAGTGTTTTTAGTAGTATGCATCATAGGTGTTTTTAATTATTTTCCAAGTATATGATATGCTCAGAAAACCTAGTAGTGTGTAGCCAACCAGAAACCCCCTGCTGGGTACTAGTTTAGCTATACTAGAACAATATCACAACTGCTGCTGCTATTTATTGGGTTGTGATACTTTGAATATTGAAATTTAACAACCCAATGAAACACCTGGGTGGATTGGTAATTGCTTGGATTATGTTGAGTGGCTACTCAGGGCCATGTCTATGGTGGTTGTCACCTGGGTCACTCCCAGGGCCATGGATGTGGTGGTTGTCACCTGAGGGTACACTTGTGGATTGCCACCCAGGACTAAAGAGCTCTGTAGGTCTTCCATGTATAGTTAGCTTCCAGTGCAGCCTTGAGGTAATATGGGCTCTGCCAAGATTAAGTAAGTTGTGGGGGTTCCTCCTTTTGTATTGACATTGGATGGTAGAATTTTAGGGGAAACGATTCAATACTGGTATGGTTGAATCCCTCTTCCCAAAGATCTTGTCTCATTTTTCTCTAGGGGAAAATGAGTCTCAAGGTGAAAGTGCACAACCTCTACAGAGTTTAAAAACTAAGATCTTAGCCGTGTCCCCGGTTATGGGCGAGTTGAGAAAACTAGACATAGTTGGTGCTGAAGGATATCCTCATCTTTTCTGAATGAATTAAATCTTGGTAGTAACCTTTTTCCTAGAGCACATGGTGTGTCTACCTCTCGGTGCTACCTTTCGACTACATATGCCCCGAAACCTAAAAACCAGAGGGGGGTTCGATCGTTTTCCAGAAAGAAGTCCGTAGCTCCGTCGCCATCGCGAATCCTTTTTAGGGGTTCAGAAACTCCGTTCTGGCACCCTGCTGGGACGGGGAATTGGAGGAGATCATCGCCATCGTCATCACCAACGCATATCCATCGACCATCCATGTTTCCCCATCCATGTGTGAGTAATTCCCCCGCTGTAGGCTGAAGGGGATGGTACGGATTGGATGAGATTGTTCATGTAATAATGTCGTGATTGTTAGGGCATAGTGCCTAGTATCCTCTATTAGTGCTATTCACATTGTTGCAACTTTTTATGCTTAATGCTTGTCACTTTGGGCCCGAGTGCCATGATCTCAGATCTGAACATGTTATTGAATCACGATGATAATTATTGTTTCTTGATCATACCTGCAAGTTGTTTACACGTATCGTTGTCCAGAACCCGAGGCCCCGAAGTGACAGAAGTTGGGACAACCGGAGGGGATGGCTGTGATGTGAGGATCACATGTGTTCACGGAGTGTTAATGCTTTGCTCTGGTGTTCTATTAAAAGGAACACATTAATTACCAGTAGTTCCCTTGAGGCCCCGCTGAAAACGGGCTGGTAGGAAAAAAGATGTTGTGCAAGTTCTCATTGCGAGCACGTACGGCTATTTACGGAACACATGCCTATGGTTACTTAGTGCTTGGATGCTTTATCTAATTTATCTGCATTTCCCATGTCTTGATTATTATATGAACTATCTTATCCATGCAACGCCCGTTCATCTATCCCTATGCCTACAGTATTTAATCCTGTTGTTTACTTCAAACACTACTGATGTTGTTTTCATTTCACTACTTCTATTATTTCACTACTTCTGCTACTATAAAACTGTTACTACTGATAAACCACTGCGAACAAGTCCACTTTCAGGTGCAGGTGAATTGACAACTCACTTGTTAAGGCTCACAAATATTCTTTGGCTCCCCTTGTGTCGAATCAATAAATTTGGGTTTTACTTACATCGAAGACTGTTGCGATGCCCTATACTTGTGGGTTATCAAGACTATTTTCTGGCGCCGTTGCCGAGGAGCATAGCTTTATTTGCGAGCTCACCGGAGAGTACTATTATCTACTGCCAATCATTCTTCATGGGTAAGACTCGTGATGGAAAGTTTCCTATATTACCATCCACTACAAGAAGAGGTACAGCTCTGAACACCTCTGATGCTCTTGATTCACCGTCTGTTATGAGTAAGCTGCTTACACCACCACATACACATGCTACACGTGCTACTTCTGCTGAATCTGAAAATACTTCCGATACTTTTGATGATGCTTCTACTGTGCTTTATGAGAGTGGTTCTCTCGGTCCTTTCTTAGATGGTACTATTGCTAAAGCTAAAAATATTGCATACACTGAAAATCCTGATAAAAATCCAGTTACTCCTGCTGTTTCTTGAGCTTAGAGAGAATCCTAGTGATGATTTTGATGATTCCTATATTGAACTTAATGATGATCTTATTGATGAAATACATGCTATGAAGGATAGAGATGTTGTTATAAGTCTTATTAAAAGTCGTGCTATTAAATATAAACTATCTCTTGGTGCTAAGTTTGCCACATCTCCCATTAATATTAGGGATAAGGATTATGATGTCTCTCTTGATTTATCTTATATATCTATTGTTGAGAAAGAACCTTTTTATGGTACTAAAAATGAAAGTGCTATGAAACATATGAATGAGCTCTCCTCTTTGAGTAGTTTATTCTCTGTGATCTTAAGAAACATAGCTACTTTGTTGCTTAAACATTCCCTTTCTCATTAAAAGATGAAGCCAAGACTTGGTTTAATAATTGATCTCCGGGATCTATTGATAGTCCTATTGGTTTGGTTAATGCTTTCTTTCAGAAATATTTTCCTGCTAGTGCTCAACATGCTACTTTACAAAATATATTTAATTTCAAGAAATTTGAAGGAGAGAAATTCCCTCTATCTTGGGAAAGGTTCTATTCTTTAGTTAGGGCTACACCTGGGCATAAGCTATAAAATAATGAACTTCTTGATATATTCTATAATGGACTAACTGTTGAATCTACGACACACCTGGATAGTTGTGCTGGTTGTGTTTCAGGCAAAGAACTCCAGATGAAGCTGAGGAATTAATGGCTAAAATAAGCCAAAATCCTGATGATTGGACTATGGTTGATCTTGAGCCGACCCCTACTCCAATATCAACACCAACACCAATACCCAAGAAGAGGGGAATGATTGAATTAATTGATGAAGTGATGAGAGAAGCCAAGAAATCTCTTAAAGAGAGGGGTATTAAATCTGAAGATGTGAAGAATCTTCCACCTATAGAAGAATTATGTGATCCAATCCCTCACTCATACACAATTGAGGTACACTCTCTCCAACATTTTGATAGTAGACATATTCCCTATAATAAACCTCCTGATCAATGTTTAGATGAATTTTATAATTATTTCATTAAGCAAGATAATTTTAATATGAGAGTGCAAAATCATCTAACGGAAAACATAAGAGCTATTGATAATTTTCATGGTATTATAGAAAAAACCTCTAATGATGTTAAAATGCTTGTTAAACATTTTCAAATGGTTCAACTCAAATTGATCAACTTGCTAAAGTGCAAAAAGATTTGCTAGTTAATACTTCTAAAGAAAAACATGCTTATGAAATAAGAACTAGAAGTGGTATTGCTACACAAGATCCTTTATATCCCGAGGGACATCCTAAAAGAATTGAACACGATTCTCAGCAAACTAATAATAATGTTATTCATACTAAGAACAAAAAGAAGAAGAAGCATAAAACTGCTGTAGAATCCTCTGAACTTGCTAAAGATCCTAATAGTATATCCATCTCTGATGCTGAAACTGAAAGTGGTAACGAAGAGAATACTGCTTCTGATAAAGAAGAAATTGAAGAGGAACCTGAAAAGATAAATAAGAATACAAAGTACACTAAGGAAGATTTTATTGCTAATAAACATGGTAATGAGAGAGAACCTTGGGTACAAAAACCAATGCCTTATCCTAATAAGAAACATAAATCAAAAGAAGAATAACATTACAACAAGTTTTGTGAATGGATGAAACCTTTGTTCTTGCAAATTCCTTTAACTGATGCTATTAAATTGCCTCCTTATGCAAAATATATGAAAGATAGTGTCTCTAACAAAAGGAAGATTCCTAATGAGGAAATTTCCACTATGCTTGCTAATTACTCTTTTAATGGCAAGGTTCCTAAGAAGCTTGGAGATCCTGGTATACCAACTATTCCCTGTTCTATTAAAAATAATTATGTTAGAACTGGTTTGTGTGATTTGGGAGCTAAAGTTAGTGTCATGCCTTTTACTCTCTATAAAAGACCCCTCCTAGAAAAATTGATACCAACTGATATATATTTGCAAATGGCTGATTAATCCGCTGCTATTCCTGTGGGTATATTTGAGGATGTTCATGTTCAAGTTTCTAATAATTGTCTGATATTAACTTTGTTGTGTTGGAAATGCCTGAAGATGATAATATGTCTATTATTCTTGGAAGACCTTTTCTTAATACTGCAGGGGCTGTTATTGATTGCAATCAAGGAAAAGTTACTTTTAATGTTAATGATAAAGAGCACGGTGTTTATTTTCCCAAGAAGATTGATAAGAAATATGGTCTAAATTCAATTGAAAATATTGAGACCATCAAGATTGGAGAATTTTATTGTCCTATTCCAAAGCCATCCAAAGAATATGAGACCGTCATGGTTGGGACTATATCAACCAAGGTTGAGGTAACATAAATATTTAGTGAGAAACAAAGTTTTATTTCATATAAAATTATTTTGGTAGCAAGACTTGATCAACCTTGTTAACAAAGTGATTTTAAATGAAGGAAACAATGTTATCACTACGTTTTCGTTACGTTTTCTTATTCGGTTAGCCATGGTTTGTGAAATCAAAGGTTGGGGGAGTGTCAAGCTATATATATGTGCATGATATAATTTCCTAATTCGGAACCGCTCTCACTTGTTTAGTATGGAAGATAATAAGTACTCTATTGCCATTTGTTGACATGAAAAACCACCTCTCAAAATTGTTTTACTTCTGTTTCATGGAAAATGAAAAGCTCTAGCACATGTGAATCCCTGCTTCCCTCTTCGAAAGGCCAATCCTTTACTTATAGGAAGTGTCTCCACCATATTATTTAAACACCTTCTTGATGGCATAATTGTCATTCTTAGTGTGATGTGTTTGTCCCAAAGCACGGTTGATTGTGATATAATCTTGATACTTGCATCTTTTGATTTCTTTACTTCTAGTCTTCCCTTGAACTTCAGAGGTGCCCTCGCATTTATGTTTTTCGCCACACATAAGGGTAAGCGAGATACCACTTTATCAGATCCTATTATGAATACTACAATCTTGCAAATAGTTATGCTTAATGTTGTTTATTATTAATATGTTGTTATCTCCTCATGGTTTGCATAGCTAATAAGTGACAATATCTTGCATGTATCTTATCATGAGCATAATTAAGTATTTGATCATATAGTGAGTATATTTACATCATATGAAGCAAATGTGTTCGTAAAAGTTCTTTTATCGCACTCAGTTGTTAACTGAATTGCTTGAGGACAAGCAATAAGCTAATCTTGGGGGAGTTGATACGTCCAAACGTATTTACTTTTCCGAACACTTTGCTGATGTTTTCAATCTAAACTTGTGTGTTTTGAATGCAACTAACACGGACTAACGATGTTCTCGGCAGAATTACTTTGGTGTCTCGTTTTTGCGCAGAAAATCAACTTTTAGGAAAATACCCGGAAACAAAGGGAAAGTCCATATTTTACCCGAAGACTCCCGGGGCCAGAAGATGAGTCAGAGAGGGACAAGGGGGTGCTCTCACCACCCCCAGGTGTGGCCAAGGTGAGCCCGCGCCTAGGCATGGTGAGCCACCTCGGGCACCCCCTCGGACTGCCCTTTCGACTACATATGCCCCGAAACCTAAAAACCCGAGGGAGTTCAATCGTTTTCCAGAAAGAAGTCCGTAGCTCCGCCGCCATCGTGAATCCTTTTTTGGGGTTCAGAAACTCCGTTCTGGCACCCTGCCGGGATGAGTAATTGGAGGAGATCATCGCCATCGTCATCACCAACGCCTCTCCATCGAACATCCATGTTTCCCCCATCCATGTGTGAGTAATTCCCCCGCTCTAGACTGAAGGGGATGATAGGGATTGGATGAGATTGTTCATGTAATAATGTCGTGGTTGTTAGGGCATAGTGCCTAGTATCCTCTATTAGTGCTATTGACATAGTTGCAACTTTTTATGCTTAATGCTTGTCACTTTGGGCCCGAGTGACATGATCTCAGATCTGAACATGTTATTGAATCAGAATGACAATTATTGTTTCTTGATCATACCTGCAAGTTGTTTACACATATCGTTGTCCGGAACCCGAGGCCCCAAAGTGACAGAAATTGGGACAACCGGAGGGGATGGCTGTGATTTGAGTATCACATGTGTTCACGGAGTGTTAATGCTTTGCTCCGGTGTTCTATTAAAAGGAACACCTTAATTACCAGTAGTTCCCTTGAGGCCCCGTTGAAAACGGGCTGGTAGGACAAAAGATGTTGTGCAAATTCTCATTGCGAGCACATACGACTATTTACGGAACACATGCCTATGGTTACTTAGTGCTTGGATTCTTTATCTTATTTATCTGCATTGCTCATGTCTTGATTATTATTTGAACTATCTTATCCATGCAACGCCTGTTCATCTATCCTATGCCTACATTATTTAATCTCGTTGTTTACTTCAAACACTACTGCTGCTGTTTTCATTTCACTGCTGCTGTTTTCACTACTCTGCTGCTACTATAAAACTGTTACTACTGATAAACACTGCGAACAAGTCCACTTTCAGGTGCAGGTGAATTGACAGCTCACTTGTTAAGGCTCACAAATATTCTTTGGCTCCCCTTGTGTCGAATCAATAAATTTGGGTTTTACTTCCCTCGAAGACTGTTGCGATCCTCTATACTTGTGGATTATCACAACCCTGCAATTACGATACAAGAAGTCTCTTGTGTCCCCAACACACCTAATACAATTGTCATTTGTATAGGTGCACTAGTTCGGCGAAGAGATAGTGAAATACAAGTAATATGGATGATTATAAGTAGTAATTGCAATCTGAAATAAAAATGGCAGCAAGGAAATATGTAGCAGAACTGGTTGAAAATGGTGTTTCAATGCTTAGAAACAAGACCTAGGGATCATACTTTCACTAGTGGACACTCTCAACAATAATAACATAATTGAATACCCAAATATCATCTCTTCACTATGCTACTTTGAACCACTCTCCGGTTGGATAACGGACACGAATCCATGCCTAGGGCTGTAACAACACTCCTCAAGTATGTATTCCCTCTGTAGGGCACCCCACGCTGTCACTATGAGTGCCCCAAATTAGTACTAAACAAACGCCACAATTTCATAGGGTCATCCAACAAAAAATATAAATATCATGCTAAACCACACGATGTACACACTGTCACCTTTACACCGTGATCAAAGTGTCTAAGGAGATCTCATAACAAAAACCACTTGAGTAGCATAACAGAAGAAGTGTACCATCTACTTATTCAACTAGATTACAAAGATCATGATCACATAAAGATCACACCATGGGAGAGAGATGAAACACATAGCTACCGGTAGAGCCCTCAGCCTCGGGGGAGAACTACCCACTCCTCATCATAGGAGACAGCAACAACGATGAAGATGACGGTGGAGTCGATGGAGATGGCTTCGGGGGAACTTCCCCATCCCGACAGGGTGCCAGAACAGAGATTTCTGTCCCCCGAAACTTGTCGGCAGCGGCGGAGCTATGGAACTTTTCGTGGAAGGGGGCCGATATATTTAGGGTTTATGCAATTGGGGGAATAACTAGGCGAAAGGGAAATGTCGGTGCATTGGTTTTCTAACGGGGGAATAAATAGAATAAATACAAGAAAGTAATTAAGATAAATCTAACCACAACCTTAAAACTCTGGGATTCTACGCTCCCTCGTACATTGGTTTTCTAACGGGGGTTTAGGTTTCTGTAACTCTGGCAACCCCACAATTAGTAACCAAATACACGATGCATCCTCCTAGGCCCATAAAGGTTAAGTATCGTGTAGTCGATGTTCACATGACACCACTAGAAGAATAACACCACAACTTAAATACCAAACCACTAGATATTACTTCAACATAATTCAACTACTAACATCATGACTTCTCCCATGTCCTCGAGAACTAAACGAACTACTCACAAGACATCATATGGATCATAATCATAGGTGATATAATGGATAATAACAATTTGGTCATAAAGTGTAAACACCGATAAATATCACAAGCATCAGCTACTAACAAGTAATCCACACCGGGAGAGAGATCTAGTGGAGAGCAATGATAAAGACCCATAATTGTTACAGCGGGATGACGGTGGATGATGAGGGTGATAGTGATGGTGGTGATGATGATGACGATGAAGATCTAGATGATGCCTGGAGTGATGATGGTGACGATGGTGATGATTCCCCCTCTCCGGGGAGGAATTTCTCCAGCAGATTTCTCCCTGCCGGAGATCTTTTTTCTCTCTCTGTTGTTTTCCGCCCCGAGGCGACGGCGGAATATTTCTTTGTTGACCCCCCGGGGCTTAGGGTTCCCTCTGGGTCAAGTACGTGAAAGGGGACGCCCAGAAGTGGGCCAGGGGCCAGACCACCCCCAAGCGCGGCCAAGGGGGGGCGCTTGGTGGTGTGGGCCCCTGGTGGTCCCCCTCTAGGTGCCCTTCTGGCTAGCTTCCTCCTCGAGACTTCTAAGACTTCTCCGATATCCCTTCTCTTCTTCTGATCTTCTGAAATAGGGTATCTCGATGGTACCTTTTCCATCAGATTTCTGGACCCGGTGTTTATTCTCCAAAAAATATGAAACATGCAAAATAGGATGAAATAAGATAAGTAATGCATCATAACATGAAATATATCGATGAATAACAAGAAATAACAATATAAAATAGTGACGCAAAATGAAAGTATCAACTCCCCCCAAGCTTAGACCTCGCTTGTCCCCAAGCGAAACTGAACTCAGTAAACATGACCACAAGTTTATGGAGTTAGGTGTCGATAAATAAAATGCGAACAAGAAGCATCACATCTATCAAGCACGAGTCAGTTTAGATAGCAACTTCCTCTCATATAAATTCATTCTTGGTCACAGAACAATTAATAGTGTATTGATCTTTCGATCAGGGTCTTTATACTAGAGCTTATATTGCAGAGTTTATCATGCTCAATTATAACAGTCTCTTTGCAGTCATTGGTAACTTACAAAGTGGTATTCAAACAGATAAAATCACTTGTACTACACAAGGAAAAATAAAGAACATGATTGAGTAAATCAACATGTAGATGGATGGATCACAACAACTCAAATACTTGCTTAAGACAAAAAGGAGTAAGTTTAATGACTCATCATAAAGGTAAAGGATAGGCCCTTCGCAGAGAGAAGAAGAGATCACTCATGTGCTAGATCTTCTCATTTGATAAACAGAGTATTGAAAACAGTTTTGAGAGGGGTGTATGTTTTATGTCAACGAATGGCAAACATAAAATACAGTACGCCACAAGCCAACTAGACTTCACAAGAGCGACTCCCGTTGAAGGATGCAATTGGTATAGATGGTTATCCCTCTTTCTCTTTTGTTTACACAATTATGATTTGACTGATAAATCAAGGGCAAAAATAGTGAAGAGAATTTGTATTATTAATTTGGGGCTGGGCACCCAGCTGCCAACACTTCTATTATTTTAATAAGCGGATGAAGCCACTAGTCCAGGTGTGTAAAGTCCAATCAACAAGTGAGATAAAGATTCTGTATTTGCATCCTCAAAAGATAAAACAGGGGCACAAAACAGGTGTAATTTTGAAAGTTTTAAAGGTATCACACGAGCAATTTACTTGGAGTGGTGGTTAAATACCACATATAGGTAGGTATGGTGGACACAAATGGCACGGTTTTTTGGCTCAAGGTTTGGATGCACGAGAAGCATTCCCTCTCAGTACAGGTTTTTGGCTAGTAAGGCTGGGTAGCAACCATAAGAGTTGAGGGAAAACAAACCAATATACATATGATAAAATCAGTCATGCAATCTTCCTTGAAGGTACAAACAATCTTACTTGAGAATACTAAGCTTATGAGCTAACAAGAAAGAAAGACCATGGAATAATATATCTACATGCAACTCCCTCTTTTCTACTTAAGTCTCAATGTATTGTTGCTACTGACCAATGCTAAGTTTACCAAAACCAATTAGATTAACTTGAAGCTCCAAAATTGATACCAATACTAATAAGAAGATCAACCATATAACAAAAATTGCAAACTAAATAAAGTGTAGAAAGTATATGATGAAACTTCTCATTAATATTCCATTACGACAACTCAAACCAAAGGATACAACGATAACCAACTAAAGAGTGATACTTCCAAACTACAAACCATCCTATATGATATTTCCTCTACTCATGATATGAATCTACTAAGAGGTAAAGAGGTGAAAGATAAAGGTGTGATAGTGCGACACTCCCCCAAGCTTTGAACAAGCCAAGGGTATGCCAATACTAATGAAGAATTAATTCTTCGGTGGTGGTGGTGATGCACTCTTCTCCAGCAAGGCATGGAAACGCTCTAGCATCTCACGAAATCTGTTGTTCTCCTCTTGAAAAATCTCTACCTCTGTCCTTAAAGCGCGATATCGTTCACAGAACTCATCTGCGACTCGAAGAGCTTCATCTACTCCAAGAATGGGACTGAGGACCGGAACTGATGGTCTTGGTCCCTGCATGCCACAAGAAGAAACACTTCCACCATTGTTTGATGACGTCCTGTTTGATTCTCTCTTGATGCCCTGATCCATGTTCTTGCGCTTAGGGCCTTCGAGATCATCTTCCATCAGCCCCTTCCCCTTGTTGTTATTGGCGGAGACCATGGTGCTTCTAAAACTAAAAACAGATCGGGCACAAACAAGTCGAAACAGAAACACGACGAGAAAACAATATACGAACCTCGGGGGGTCCGAGGGGTTAAATATCAGAAACATACATAACGAAAGGAAAGCCTAGGTCGAAAACGAGTCAGAGAGGGGCTCCGGAGCGCCCACACCATAGGAGGACGCAGCTTGAGTGCGATTACAGGCCATCAAGAGAGATCTTTTGGGTCTTACCTTCGTATTCGAAAGAATACGACATCCAGATGTGCCTAGTCAGCTGAACGATCTAGGTAATTGATGTGTGTACATCATATAATCGAGTGGCAGGAGCTACACACTCGCAGGTTTTGTCTAGAGATATTTCGAGTGAAAATGTCTCCCTTGATTTTTGTGCACAAAGTTTTTTGTTCTTTGTATTCTTCTATCCATACGAAAGAGTTTTCGTGTCTGGAAACCTTGTCGTGCCCATATGAAAGAAAATTTCGTGTCTGGGGCTTTTATGCGAAAGAGTTTTCGCGTCTCGATTTGCCCATACGAAGTTATTTTGTGTCTGGGGCTTTTACTGGAAAGAGTTTTCGAGCGTGATGATGTTTACAATGACGTCATAGCGCACTTTGTTCGCTCTGACTCCTCCCGATGGGACGTGACGAAGTGAAGGCAGGATATGCTAGCCCACCTTGTCAGCTTTTAACCGGAAACGAGACGTCATTTCCGGTTTTTCCGCGAGCCGCGCGCAGTAATTGCGCACGATCTACTATTAAGATCGTGGCACGAAACACCTTTCACCGCCTCCTCGTTTCCGCTTTACGCGTGGCAGCCGCGATGGGTGCTATGTTGCCTGACGAATGGCCAGGATTGAGTGGCCCCGTGTATATATACGGTCCTTAGGTGGAAAGTAAAAACTTCCCGGTCATTCGCTTTACAACCTTCTTCTTCCTCGCGCTCCTCTCTTTCTTCGCAAGCTTGCACCAGTTTCCATGGCGGGAGGGACGAAACGCAGTGCAGTTGTTTCCTCCTTGCAAGCGCCGGAAGATGTTCCCGCGCCACCTGCTCCACGCTCAGGCGACTGGCGCTCCGCCAACACGACGCAAAAAAGCATCAAGGAGATGCAGAGGGAGGGGTTGCTGCCCCCCCCCCCCCCGACGCCGAGAAGCGAGTTCGCCTCGGCAAAAAAGAAGAGGTACCAAACCCTCGCACGAACGAGCGCGTGATCTTGGCGGATCACATCTCGCGCGGGCTCTCACTCCCCCTTCATCCTTTCTTCCTGGCTTTGCTGTATGTCTATGGCATACAGCTCCACGACATGCCTCCAAACGCGGTGCAGCACATCTCGTGCTTCATCGTTCTTTGCGAGTGCTTCCTGGGCATCCGCCCGCACTGGGGCCTTTGGAAAGCCCTGTTCAAGGTGCGGGCCATCCGCGAGAAATTGCGGGTAGAGACCGAGCTTGGAGAGACGCCGCGCACCGGTAGCTTCGAAATCCAGGCGAAGTCGGATAGCTTGTACTTCGACATGCACCTCATTGACTCCGCGCAAGGGTGGAGGAAGAAGTGGTTCTATGTCGTTGATAACAGCGCGGGTGGATTTCACGAATTCCACCTGTTCGTTGTCTTGAAGCGGCGGAAGTCCTGGGCGCACAAGCTCTCAGTCGAAGAAAGCCGAATCGTCGCCCCGCTACTCGCCAAGGTGGCAGCCCTCCGCGACCAAACCGCGGGGATCGCGTTGAACGGCTTTCATCTGGCGAGTGTGTTTCTCAAGCGCAGGATTCAGCCTCCGCAGGAGAGGCCCTCCGCCATGTGGGAGTATCAGGGCGCCGAAGACCCCAGCCGCGTGAGCCGAGAAGAACTCTCGAATGCTGAATTCGAGAAGAAAATCGCGGCCATCATCAAGCTAAAAGTGGGCGAGGACTTCTCCGACTGCCCTATCGCAGCATTCGAAGCTTCGAGACCTCCTCCATCCGAAGTAAGTTGAATTCTTTTTCTGGCTTAACTTTTCTTCTTTGTTCGAGAGTTTGTCGACTGAGTTTCTTCTTCTTTTCTTCTTCTTGTTTTCCTTCTGTAGAGCCTAGAGGTAGCAACCTGCTACCCGCCAGTTTCTGGTGAAGAAGCCTCGGACCTGTTGGCAAGCAACCTGGATGTTCCTGTCGACACCAGCGTTGCCGACGCCGACTCGAGTTTCGAGCACGGCTCTTCGGATGACGTGGAGGAATCGGACAGCGATCTCCACCACCGCAAGCGCCGCAGGGCGGGAGATGATGAAGCCACTTCCAAGGACAATTCCTTGGGTGGAGGATCTGATAAAGAACCTCTCATCGTGACCCCGCTGAGTGTGCGCGCTCCTCCTGCTCCCAAGTCGAAGATCCAAACCGCCTGGAATGCGGATATGCTGGATGACGACGATGATGAGTAAGTTTCTTCTTTTCTTCAATGCTCGAATCAAAAGTTTTCTTCTCGCTCTTCCTTATGCTGTTGTTTCTTTCATGACAGGCTTCAGTCCATCAGCCCCCGTCGGTTCTCTTCTTCTATTCCTCCCGAGAGGAGGAAAGATGTTGTTGCGGGTGAAACCCCAATTGCTAGGACTGTCCAGAACTCGCCGAGTCCATCCCCAACAGCTGCGGCTACGGATTATAGGCTGCCTAGCCTTGCGGGTGGAGCCTCGGCTTCAAAGGAAGTGTCGGGTAGCTCGGCTGATCCTCTGTGCATAGCCCAGGGCCAGGTAAACTTTACCATTTTCCTTGCATTCTGTACTTCGTTCATTTATGGTTTTTATCGAGTGCATGACAGTGCTCCCGATGGTAGTAGCCCCCGAGCCTGTGGTTAATCGCTTGCGATTGGCTACAGGCTCAAGTACTTAAGCTTCTCTCCTTTCTTGATTTTATCGGGTGCACGGCAGTGCTCCCGATGGGAGTAGCCCCCGAGGCTATACTCGACTGTTTGCAGTCGTGAATAGGCTCAACTTCCATCCACTTTTTCTGATTTTTCATCTTCGTGTTTTGCAGTCTCTACTTGACTCTCTCGCAGCCATTGGTCGCCGCGTAATTTCGGCTGAGGCAGATTGCGTATCCTTCGGGCGGATCGTGATCGACTCGTCTCGGATGGCCAAGCTCTCCAAGGTAAATTGACCCGTTCCTTCTACATATTCTTTCTGATTGTGTGAATTCCTTTAGGCTGAAATTTGTTGCTGTGCAGCCCAAGTCGATTTTCTGAAGACCGAGAAGACTGACGCTATCACTCGGGTGACCACCCTTGAGGCTGAATTGGAGGCTGCTCGAAAGGAACTTGAATCCTCTCGCAAGAAGCCGACTGACTTCGAGGGAAAGCTTGCGGATGCCCAGGACGCTCTGAAGCAACTTGAGGAGGCTGGTGCCAAACAAGACAATGATCTTGTTGACTTCCTTCGCCCTCTGGCCCAAAATTTCGCAAGTAAGTTGCACTTGACCTCTGTTGTTTTTCGACTAGCTGGTATGTCTTTGGAATTAACGTTGTCTCTTTGCAGATGTCCTTAGCGTTGCGTTGGAGCCGCCTGGGGTTCAACGGGTGGACGTCCTGACGGATTCTTGCGCTCAGCTTCGGAGGCACGCGAGTGGGATCTGCTCCCTCGTTGGCAATGCCATTCTAGTGTTGACGTAATTCCACGAGCGTCTTCTGGTTGATGTCGAGGTTCCGCCCACGCTGGATGGTCTCCTGAAGGTTTTTCTGGAGGATGATCCCCTTCAGGCCTACTCGGTCGCCTAGTCTGAGTGCGGGGCGAAGACTGCTATCCAGTTCGCGTTGGCGCACGGAGTCTCAGGCTTGGACGAGGCGTACTCGAACCTTCCCGTCAATGCTACCACGGGCAGAAAGATAGCACTTCGTCCCTTCGGCGATCCGGCTGGAGTCCTTGCTCGGAAGCTATCTGACTTGATTGCTCATGCTAGTCGCAAGGGGCAATCTGCCGTGAGTGGCAGCACTTCTGCAGTTCCATAGGATAGACTTTATGTAGTTTGCTCTTCTGATGTAATGAACCTTGGGATGTATTCTCGTATTCTGCCTTTAATCGAAATATTCTTTTGATATCTGAGATGTGATTTCTTGCGATTGATTGTCATGAGTTCCTCCCGATGGGAGTAGCCCCCGAACACCTGTCGAATAGGCGGTTTATTTCTTGAGTGGGGTGTCTTGAATTCTTCCTTAACTTTTTGTATCTCCTTCCAGCTAATAGGTGCTGTCGCGGAGTCTTCGAGTGGATATGCCGTACGAGCAGATCCCCTTGTTGCTGCTGTTGGTACATTTGCCGGCCTTCGTGATCGTGTCGCGGATAGTGAGCGCAGGCTGAAAGCTTTGCGTGGAGTGGCTGATGTAGCCAAGTCCAAACAGAAACTTGCGGCTGATCGTGAGCAGTTTGTGATGGAAGAGTTGGCAGCTGTTGCCAAGGATATGCTTTGTAAGCACTTGAGCCCCCTAGAATTTTGTTTGATTGTATCTTTTTTCCTTTTTTGACTCTCTGTAGCTTTCCTTGTAGTTGTTCAGCCTAACGTTCAGTGTGAAAAACATTGGTTGGATAACCATATTCTTCATGAAGCCGGTAGCTCAAAACCACATGCAAACAACTTCTGGTCCGACCGCAGTCGAGGCTTCATTCTGACTACTTTGAAGTATCGTGTGGGACAGGCGAATCGTGCTTTCTATCCGCTAGAGAGAGGTTCAGAAGACTTGAGCCACCTGCTCAGTACTTTCGGTCGAGTAGGTGAAATTCGCGAGTGCGTCCGCCAATAGCTGATCTGCGGGTCCTTAGTAGCACTCGCTTTTGTCCGATTGTGGCATCCTGAGGTCAATTTCAACTCTGTGGCTAGGCTCCCAAATGCTCCAGTCGATATGACCTCCCATTATTCAGTCGTTCGTCCTACTGCAGAGAAGATTATTCGACTGACTTCTGAAGAGGTTAATCGAGTGTTAGCCGAGGAAACTGCTCGTCGCCATATGTAATTGTAGGATGTATGTATCATGTCGTTTTTGTATAGTTGTCTTGAAACTTTGTAAGGTGTCAACCTTGTTTGTACCTCTGTATTTGTAAATGATGCTAAGTTAGGCGTAGCCCCCGTGTGATTGGGGTGTATACCTGTTATTTAGCGTGTAAAGATCAAGAACATGAGTAGCTATGATTGAGAAACCATGTATTTTATTAATATGACTGAGAAGCCATGTATTTTTCTTCGAGCTACAAGATGGCTAGTATAGACTTATTTTTGTGAGCAAGGTAATCTTAAGGATAGAATTTGCGGAGGTGCGCATCGTTCCATGGATTGGAGTAGATGCCACCAGTCTTCGGGTTCTTCAGTCGATAAGCGTCACCTGGGATAACTTCGTGTATTATGAAGGGTCCTTCCCACGGTGGCTCGAGCTTGTGTCCTTCCTTTTGCTTGAGCCGCAACACCAAATCTCCTACCACGAAAGCTCTGTGGCGTATACGGCGGCTGTGGTAGTTGCGCAGCGACTGTTGATATACCGCGGATCTTGCGAGTGCAATGTCGCGTATTTCGTCGAGTGCATCCACGTCTTCCGCGAGTGCCTTGTTAGAGGTTTCTTCGCTGTAAGCGACGACTCGTGGGGCACTGAACTTGACATCTTCGGGAAGGACTGCTTCAGCTCCGTATACCATGAAAAATGGTGTGTAGTTTGTTGATCGATTTGGGGTTGTGCGGAGGCTCCATAGTACGGAGGGTAACTCCTCTACCCAGTGCCCTGCCCCAGGGTGCAGATGATCGAGTAGTCGTTTCTTTATTCCAGCTGAGACCAATCCGTTGGACCGCTCGACTTGACCGTTGGTTTGCGGGTGAGCCACTGAGGCGAAGCTGAGGGTGATTCCCTTTTCCTTGCAGAACTGTTGTGTTTCCTTTGCCGTGAAATTGCTTCCATTGTCGGTGATGATGTTTTGTGGTATCCCAAATCTGCACACGATGGAGTCGAGGAATTTTATGGCGCATTGGGCGCTGGCCGAGGTGACTGGCATGGCTTCGATCCACTTCGTGAATTTGTCGACTGCTACGAGCAGGTGCGTATATCCTCCGGGTGTTGACTTGCGTAATGGTCCTACCATGTCTAGCCCCCATTGTGCAAAGCGCTAGGCGATTGGTATCATGTGTAGTTCCGTAGCTGGGGCGTGCGGCTTAGGTGCAAATCGTTGACAAGAGTTGCATTTGTCGACTAGGTCCTTTGCGTCTCTGGCCGCTGTGAGCCAGTAGAATCCTGCTCGAAAAGCTTTACCTACAATTGCCTTCCAGCTGGCGTGATGTCCGCAATCTCCTTGATGTATATCTCGCAACAATTCCTTGCCGTCTTCAGGTGCTATGCATCTTTGCAATATTCACGAGATGCTCTGTTTGTATAATTCTCCGTTGATCACCCGGAAAGTTTTTCTGCGACGTACTATCTGTCGAGCCTCGCAAATGTCTGCTGAGAGCTGTTTGTTGGACAAGTAGTCGAGGTATTTCTGCGTCCAGGCTGGCTCGACCAGAAAAACTTGTCTTGAAACATAATGACTGAGCTCGATCATAGCAATTTGCGGGCTAACCTCTGTCTCTGATGTTGCGGGTGCTCCCGCGATCTTTTTGACTTTCACTGAACGCTTGATCATCCTCTCGAAATATATTCCAAACAGTATGGGTGCGTTTGTGGACCCCATGTTCGCCAGCCTATCTGCTTCTTCGTTGCTGGGTCTTTCAATGTGTTTCAGCTCACACCCTTTGAAGCTTCCTTCGAGTAGGTTATACATGTCCCGATAGGCGATCATGTTTTCTGCGACAGCGTCGCATTCTTTCATAGTCTGTTGTACGATGAGGTTTGAATCTCCATAAATCATCAGCCGAGTGGCTCCGCACGCAATCGCCATCTTCATGCCATGTAGCAGGGCTTCGTATTCTGCGTCGTTGTTGGATGCTGGATCGTCGGGTGGAAAGTCCAATCTCAGGACGTATCGCAGCTTGTCTCCTCTGGGTGATATAAGGACGATCCCAGGTCCAGCTCCTTCATTCCTTTTGGACCCGTCGAAGTACATGATCCAGTTGCTCGTGTATTCGGGTGGACCTGGTGTTTGTAATTCTGTCCACTCGCTTAGGAATTCCACGAGCACCCGCGACTTCACGGAATTGCGTCCTGCGTATATGATATCCCAGGCGCCTAGCTCGATGCTCCATTTTGCGATTCTTCCGGATGCCATTGGATTGTTCATGATAGTACCGAGTGATGCGTCGTTTAGCACCGTGACGGTATGTTCCTGGAAGTAGTGCTTGAGCTTTCGAGCTGTGAGAACGACCCCATATGCGAGCTTCTGGTAGTGGGGGTATCGCTGTTTGCACGGCGAAAGCACCTCGCTGATGTAGTAAATTGGCCTTTGAACTCCATATGCCTAGCCGTCCTCCGGTCGTTCGACCACGATGGCCGTCCTGATGACTTGATTTGTTGCGGCTAGGTATAGGTATAGTGGCTCCCTTTCTTGTGGCGTTGCCAAAACACGCCTGCTCTGTAATGTTTGCTTTAGGTCTGCGAATGCCTGTTTTGCTTCGGGTGTCCACTCGAATTTATCGGTCTTCTTCAACAACTTGTAGAAGGGTAATGCTTGCTCGCCCAATCGTGCGGTGAATCTGCTCAAGGCGGCTAATCGCCCTGTGAGCTATTGTACGCCACGAAGATTGGTTGACTCCTTCATTGTTAAGATTGCTTGTATTTTCTCTGAGTTGGCCTCAATTCCTTTGCGGATACCAAGTACCCGAGAAGTTGTCCTACAGGGATACTGAAGACGCATTTTCTCGGGTTGAGCTTGATCATGTACGCGTTCAGTGCATCAAACGTTTCTCTGATATCCTCGAGGAGCGTGTCCTCCACTCGAGTTTTGATGACGATGTCGTCAACGTACACTTGTACGTTCTTGCCAATGAGCTTGGCGAGGAATTTTTGCATGCAGCGCTGATATGTAACGCCTGCGTTTTTTAGCCCGAAGGGCATTGTCGTGTAGCAGTATACACCGTGAGGTGTGATGAATGCTGTCTTTTCCTCGTCTTCTTTCTTCATCCTGATCTGGTTATATCCTGAATAGGCATCTAGGAAGGATAGGCGTTGACAGCGTGCGGTGGAGTCCACGATCTGATCGTTCCGTGGGAGGGGTAAGTTATCCTTGGGGAAGTGCTTGTTTAACGACGTGTAGTCGATGCACACGCGAAGGATGTCAGTATTCTTCTTCGGGACCAGCACTAGATTTGCTAGCCAAGTGGATATTTTGATCTCCCTGATGAATTTTGTTGCGAGTAGTCTGTTTACTTCTTCTCCGAGCGCCTTTTGCTTGGGCTCTGAGAATCGTCGGGTGGTCTGCTTGATAGGCTTGGCGTCTTTGAGGACTTCGAGTGAGTGCTCGGCGAACTCCCTAGGTATCCCTGACATATCTGAAGGCTGCCAGGCGAAAATTTCCCAGTACTCACGGAGGAGTTCGACGAGCGCGCATTCCTATGCTGGAGAGAGAGGGTGGTGGACACCATCGCCGTCTTCGCAGAATCTGTCGGGTGTACTTGATGCTTGCGAGTATCGCTCTTCACGCTGAACTCGAGCTCTGGAGCGTTCTTCTTTGTGAGAGGCATCACAGAGTGGTACGTGGTTTTTGCTATCTCCTCCAATTCTTCTTGCATCCCGAAAGATTTAGCGATTTCGTTGAATTCGATGTCGCACTTGTTGGATTTCTGGAAGTCACCGTCAATGGTGATTGTGCCATACTCCCAGGGTAGCTTGAGCTTCAAATAGGCGTAGTGTGATACTGCCATGAATCTTGCGAAAGCTGTTCGGCCAAGAATGGCGTGGTACTGTGAGGGCCAGTCGACTACTTCGAAGTCAAGAAATTCTCTCCTGTAATTGCTTCGGTTGCCTAGCACCACCTCCAGATTGATTGTTCTGAGTGGACAGATCCCTTTTCCTGGACCTATCCCGTGGAAGGATGTCTCTGATTCCGCGAGTCCGTCCAAGTTCCCGTTCATCCGACGGAGTGTGTCTGCGTAGATGATGTTGATGCCACTGCCCCCGTCCATGAACACGCGAGCCAGCTCGTAGTTGCCAATTTGCGCTTGGATGACTAGCGCAACGTGTCCTGGTCGATAGACTCGTGGTGGTGGTCTTCCTTGGAGAAAGTTATTGGTTGATCCGCCATCTTCAGGTACTCGGGCTTTGTAGGTGGGGCTTGCACAGCCATGCATATTTGTGTTGTGTTCGTCTTCTGGACCCTGCGTAATGGACAAACCTTTTGTATCATGCCTAAGAGTCCCGTTGGGTTCGGGTATGCGTTGCCTCCCTGGTTTGCGACGGGCGGTGCAGGTAGTGCGGCTAGCACCACATTCTGGTTTCCTGGTGGAGGCAGGGGTTGTGGCGGTTGGAATCCCTGGCTACCTCCTCCTGGAAGTTGCGGGTAGCCTTGACTAACTGATGTTCTGTTTTTCTTCGAGAATGCCTCGTGTATGTCGATGAACTTTCGGTAATCCTTGAGAAGGTGTGTTGCCTTAGTTTCTCCCGTGCGCTTATCCGTAAATAGATGTAGCGTGCAGTATCCATCGAGGTCCTCCTCGGGAGTTTTATCCTCCGTCTTCGGTTTCCACTCGCGATTTCCACGACGTCCATTATCGCGATTTCGCGTGAATTCTGCCGCCACTAGTTCTTCTCGGTCGTCGTGGTTGTAATACTTCCTTCTTTTCTTTCGACCGTGGCGACCGTCTTCGGGTGCGGGCGAGGATGCCCTTTCGTTGCGCACTGAGTCCTCTCCGTTAGCCCATCTGTCGGCTATGATCATTAGCTCTCCGATAGTTTTTGGCGCGGCTCGTCCCAGTTCTTCTCTGAAAGCAGTTCGTCGAGCGCCTTTTACGAATGCTTCGACTGCTACTTCCTCTGATATGTTTCCTGCTGTGTTTCTAAGTGTGGTCCATCGCTGGATATATTCCAGAGTGGACTCGCCACTCTTCTGCTTGCAAGCTCGCAGTTCCTCAATGGTCGCTGGTCTTTTATACGCTGCCTAGAAGTTTTTGCAAAAGTCAAAGTGTAGATCGTCCCATGACCCGTAGCAAGCCTTTGGGCTTGACTCGAGCCAGCTGCGAGCTGCTCCCACCAGGTGCAAGTTGAGGTACTGCATAGCCGTGTTTTTGTTCCCACGTTGGCATTTTACTGCCGTGAGGTAGTCTGACAGCCAGGATGAAGGTTCGAGTGAACCGTCGTATTTTGTCACTTCCGTACCGATCTTGAACCGTTTGGGTAGAGGCGCCTCGCGAATGCTGCGAGCGAAACATAGTGCGCCACAGGTCTTGTCGTCAGAAGAGGTGGATGGGGAACGTGCACGGTCCCTTGCTGCTAGTGCTTTGTCCACCCTGTTTTGCACGATGTCTGGTCGCGCGTTGTATCCTGGTTGATCACGGTCGGTTTCCTTCCTTGGCTCCTTGCTGTTCGTGAACGGCCGCCGCGTTGTCGCGAGTTGCGATCTCGATCCCTTGGACTGCCATCGCTGCTACTCGGACTATCACCGCGTCGTCTGGCTTCTTTTCCTCGGGCGCGACGAGGTGATTTTTCCTTCCCGGGCGATGTGCTCCTGTGCGTGTGGGGTGTTTCCTTGTCTCTTTGCTCTGTTGCTTTTTTGCGATCGTAGGAAGCGAGTTTTGCGGCTGCCATGCCCAATCCTTTCTGAACCTGCTTGTATTGTTCTGCACGGGGGTCGTTTTCCCCTGGTTGATTTATCTGCATGTAGGTGGCGGCGGCTAGTACCGCGACAGCGGGAGTTTGCGGGTGGACGTTTCCGTCCTTGTCGACGCGCATAAGGGAAGGCCCGAGTGATTTGCTGATTCCGCTCAGGGACTCGCCATCCATAGTCGCGGTCTTGGAGGCGTATCCTTTTCTTGCAGGACGATTCCCGACTGAAGGTGTCAAGGATAGCGCGGCTCGGCGCTGGCTTGACTCATCTGCTAATCTCTTTCGCTCGGCTAGATCTCTCCGAGCTTCTTTTATTGCTGTAGCCGCTCTCACTAGATGGTAGTGGTAGGCGGTCATGTCCTCGTGAGGGGCTCCGACTTCGGGTGGCTTACTCGTGCGGAGGGCCTCTTTTGCTCGGAGCCAGGCATCTCGCGAGACGCCGATGTTAGCGCGTTCCGTTGCCCTGTGTTCAGTTTCTTCGGGTGGATCCCCTGACCCTGCCATGCAGACCTGAGCCAAATATGGCTTGCGGGTCCTAGGCGTAGTTTGGGAGGCTCTACTGATCCGAGAAGGTTCCTTTGTAGAGAGGGTATGTAAGTTGATGGTGTTGAGGCGGATAGATTCGCCGCTTTTCGCCAAGTCGCGATCTCCGTGACGGGGTCGCGAATCGACAGCTCTTGGGCTAGAGATCGACCCAGATCTTGATCCTTCGGGGTCGGGGAAGTGGTGGATCCCTTCTTTGTTGGTATAGAATTGGAAGCTCCCGAACGTCAGGGTGATACTGTTCTCCAGGTCGCTAAATACCGAGCGTGATTCCTGCGAGTGCGGGGTGACGATGACTGATCCGATTCGGATCGGATTGGTCGGAGTCGAAGCCGCGGGGTTCCAACGTGAGTTGGTCGTCAATGAGGCCGAAGATGCCGGAGATCCAGCGCTCGCCGTTCCCACAGACGGCGCCAATTGTCGAATCTGCATCTCAACAAGTCCCTCGGGTGAACCCATAGGGTTTCGATTAGGAGAACCTGTGGGCGCTGGTGATAATCGTCGGCTAAACAGGGGGCACGATTTACCCAGGTTCGGGGCCCTCGTAGAGGTAAAACCCTTACTCCTGCCTCTTTCGATATGTATTCACAAGTAGATCAGTTACAATGGAGGGTTGCTCAAGTCGAGAGTATGATCTCGATCTCAAGGCTTGGTGGTGCGGTATTGCTTGTCCCCCTCCTGTTGGTTCTCCTGGCCTTATATAGGTGGCCAGGTTTCAAACCGTACCCGCGGGGGGGGGGACTCAAACTCTAACCTAGAGTCGGTTATAAGTTTCCTAACTTGACCCGCAAGGCTTTGCGGGTGGGCTTCAATTGGGCCTTCTAGAATAGTGTACGCATCTCCTCTTGGGCTTAGATCTTGGGCCTTGGACCAGGTGTCCTTACCCGATAGGTCCAGGGCTCATCCCTTCGTTAGTGGGCCCGCGCCCCAAGGTAGTGTGGTGCCCTTGGGTACCATCTCCTACCCTTTTTCGGCTCGATATTTTTCATATTTTCCAAAAATTAATAATTTATAACTTGGGAAGTAATCTGCGAACTTTTTCTTAACATAACTGCTACCTATTCGAAAACGGAGTCCACGGATTCTGGAATCTTCCCTCTAATGAACTTCTCCGGAGTCATTACTTGAACAACATCAACATCTTCATCGTAAGAATCCCCAAAAATATAATGTTTGAGTCTTTGCCCATTTACCACTTGTGTAGTGTTATCTTTGAGGGAAGCAATTTTGATTGCACGCGAACGATACACTTCTTCAATAATATAAGGTCCTTCCCATCTCGAGAGTAATTTTCCTGCAAAAAATCTGAGACGAGACCTGTACAATAGAACTTTATCACCAACATGAAACTCTCTTTTAATAATTCTCCTATCATGCCATTGTTTAACTGTCTCTTTAAAGAGCCTAGCATTTTCATAAGCTTCACATCTCCATTCATCTAGATGATTCAAATCAAGCATTCTTTTCTTGCCAGCAAGTTTAAAATCTTTATTAAGTTCTTTCACTGCCCAATAAGATTTTTGTTCTAATTCTAAAGGTAAGTGACAAGATTTTCCATAAACCATTATATAAGGAGACATACCCATAGGATTTTTATAAGCAGTTCTATAAGCCCATAAAGCATCATTCAACTTATCATACCAATTCTTCCTAGATTTATTAACAGTCTTTTACAAGATAGATTTAATTCTCCATTTGATAATTCTACTTTCTCACTGGTTTGAGGATGATAAGCTGAGGCAATTCTATGATTAACATCATATTTAGCAAGGGTTTTTTCTAAAACCACCATGAATAAAGTGAGAACCTCCATCAGTCATAAGTTATCTAGGCACACTAAACCTAGGGAAAATAACATCTTTAAGCATTTTTAAAGAGTTCTCACCATCATCACTTTTTGTAGGTATAGCTTCTACCCACTTAGTAACATAATCAACAACAACAAGAATGTGAGTGTAACCATTCAAAGGAGGAAAAGGACCCATAAAGCCAAATCCCCAACAATCAAAAGGTTCGATAACAAGATAATAACTCATAGGAATTTCATTACGTCTAAAAATATTACCAACTCTTTGACATTCATCACAAAATAAAACAAATTTACGTGCATCTTTAAAGAGAGTAGGCCAATAGAAACCTGATTGTAGAACCTTCTGTGCGGTTCTATCTCCAACGTGATGTCCTCCATAAGAACTACCATGGCACTTTTTTAATATTTCACGTTGTTCATGATCTGGAACACATCTTCTCATAATACCATCTACTCCTTCTTTATATAAGTGTGGGTCATCCCAAAAATAATGCCTCAAATCATAAAAGAACTTTCTTCTTTGTTGAGTTGTAAATATTGGAGGCAAATACTTGGAAACAATGAAGTTAGCATAATCATCATACCATGGACTATCTTGGGAGTTTACCTTTATTGCAGCCAACTGTTCATTTGGAAAACTATCATTAACAGAAATAGGGTCATAAGCAATGTTTTTCAATCTAGACAAGTTATCAGCAACAGGATTTTCAGCACCCTTCCTATCCACAATATGAAAATAAAGCTCTTGTAAAAGAAACACCCACCTAATAAGCCTAGGCTTAGCATCTTTCTTTTCCATAAGGTATCTAATAGTAGCATGATCAGTATGAACAGTAACTTTTGAATCAGCAATTTAAGGTCTAAACTTATCACAAGCAAAAACTACAGTTAATATCTATTTTTCAGTAGTAGCATAATTCTTTTGAGCAGCATCAAGAGTCTTACTAGCATAATGAATAACATTCAATTTCTTATCTACTCGTTGTCCAAGAACAACACCTACAGAAAAATCACTAGCATCACACATAATGTCAAAGGGTAAATTCCAATCAGGTGGTTGAAAAATAGGAGTAGTAATTAAAGCCTTCTTTAAAGTTTCAAAAGCTTCCTTACAATCATCATAAAAAACAAAAGGTACATCTTTTTGAAGAAGATTAGTAAGAGGCTTTGATATTTTTAGGTAAATCTTTAATAAACCTCCTATAAAACCCAGCATGACCAAGAACACTACGAATACCTTTAACATCCCTAGGACAGGGCATTTTCTCTATGGCTTCCACTTTAGCTCTGTCAACTTCAATACCTCTTTCAGAAATTTTATGTCCAAGAACAATTCCTTCATTTACCATAAAGTGGCATTTCTCCCAATTAAGAACAAGATTAGTTTCTTCACATCTTTGCAAAACTTTATCAAGTTTGTGCAAGCAGTTATCAAAAAAAGTTCCATAGGCGGAGAAATCGTCCATGAATACTTCCATAATCTCTTCACAAAAACCATGAAAAATAGCAGACATGCATCTTTGAAACATAGCAGAAGCATTACACAAACCAAAAGGCATACGTCTATAAGCATACGTACCATAAGGACAAGTAAAGGTTGTTTTATCTTGATCTTGCTTTCTAACATCAATTTGAGAAAACCCAAAATAACCATCAAGAAAGCAAAAAATGAGTTTTCTTAGACAACCTCTCTAGCATTTGATCAATAAAAGGCAACGGATAATGATCTTTCTTAGTAACCTTGTTAACTTTCCTAAAGTCAATGAACATTCTATAACCAACTAATACCCTTTGAGTAATAAGCTCATTCTTTTCATTAGGCATAACAGTCACTCCTCCCTTCTTAGGGACACAATGCACAGGGCTCACCCAACTACTATCAACAATAGGAAAAATAATACCAGCATCAAGGAGTTTTAATACCTCGTTTCTTACCACCTCCTTCATCTTAGGAATTAAACGGCGTTGATGTTCAACTACTGGCTTTGCATTAGGTTCAATATTAATAACATGCTGACATATAGAGGGAGAAATCCCTTTCAAATCATCAAGAGTATATCCAATAGCTCCACGGTGTTTCTTCAATATTCCCATTAATCTTTCCTCTTCTTCACCTGAAAGTTTAGAACTAATAATAACATGATATATTTTCTTATCATCAATGTAAGCATATTTAAGATCATTGGGTAAAGGTTTTAAATCAAAAACAGGATCCTCCTTGGGTGGTAATGTGGTACCCAAGTCTTCCACAGGTAAATTATGTTTCAGTATCACCATTTGACGAAGAAGAATATCGTCAATCTCATTTCTCTCTTCCATAAATACCTCACTCTCATGGTCATCCATATATTGCTGCAAAGCATTGTTAGAAGCAAGAGCAATAGAGGCAAGTTGTTCAGCTCTAAAATTTTCATTAGGCAGTTCAGATTCATAAGGTGCTCTAGCAAATTTGGAGAAATTGAACTCATAAGATTTTCCATCAAATTTAGTCAATATTTTCTCCCTCTTACCATCTATAATAGCACCACAAGTGTTCAAGAAAGGTCTACCAAAAATAATAGTACAAGTTTTACTAGCAGCCTTACCCATCACTAGAAAATCAGTAGGATATTTAGTTTTACCACATTAAACTTCCACATATCTAAAAATACCAATCGGAAAGACAATTTCTCTATTAGAAAGCTGAATAACCACATCAATATCTTCAAGCTCACGAGAACCAATTTTAATGCATAATTTATTTATAAAGCTCATAAGGAATAGCACTAGAACTTGCACCAATGTCACACAAACCATAATAGCAATGATAACCAATCTTAACATAAAGCACATGAACACTAGTTTTCTTAGGTCTATTTGGATGTGAGACAATATTGAAAGCATCCTCACAAAAGACAATATGTTCATCCTCTACGTTTCCACAAACAAGGTATTTCTCTATTGCTACAGCAGGTTCAACAATTATTTGTTCATCAGGTTCAATAGATTTATTTATGCTCTTGTTAATCACACTAGCTACAATAGAGTGTTCTTTTACCTTAGCAGGGAAGGCATTTTCTCAATATAAGGCTCAGGAACAACAGGATTAACAACATGCACTTCTATATTTCTAGCAGGAACAATATCTTTATAAGGTGCATGGTACTTGCTCAATTCCTTTTTAGGAATATCAAGATAGGAGGCAAAGGCTTTTAGAAAATTTGCAAAGATTTGATAATCAAGACCACAAACAACACTAACATTATAGAAATCATCAGTTCCCACAAAAGATTTAATGAATTCATAATCATTGTCGAGACATCGTAGTATTTTTCATAGACGGGGGTGCCATGAGACTACGGTAGAGACGTGGGGTAACGGGATAGCGTAGTAACACAGAACACGGGATTTTACCCAGGTTCGGTACGTCGCGACAGTACGGCGTACCTACTCCTGCACTTCTCACTAATTGGGACTAAAGCCCGTATAACAGGGTTACAATGTGAGGGAATAGATCTAGCTACTCGGCGAGGATGAACTTCTCGGTCGAGTTGCGTAAAGCTTGAACTTGTGTCTAACTTAGAACCTGTTTAATCTATCTCCCGTCCGGCTTTATATAATAGCCGGATTAGGGCTTACAGAGCAGGAAACCTAGAAGACTACGTTTAACTTGTAACTTGGAAAGTAAGGAATCCGTCTTCTCCTCCAAGCCAGATCACGCGGGCCGTGATCCGGGTTCTTCTAGAATCCGGCTTCTGCGCGTCGGACTACTGGGCCGCCCAATGGACCTAAGCCCATTACCATGTAGGCCACCCTGGTAGTCCGGCTCTTTGTCTACCATCTTCTATACCCTTATTCAGTATATATCCGACAGTAGCCCCCAGGAAGGATCAAAACTCTGATTCTCCGTCTTTCGTCAAATACATTTTGTCCGGGAAATCTTGATTCAGCAGTCTTGATTCTTTCTACTTTCCTTTTGAAGGAGATGGTAACATAAACTCGGAACTATGAAAATCCGGCTTTTCTTCTCGCGATCCTTCGCGGAAAAGGAACTTATAACGTCAGCGTCTTAAACATGCTGACGCAAGCGACGCTCGGTTCCACGCGGGAAACCCCTCAGCGTATCTCTGACAGATTCTCACGGGAAACGAGGAGATAGCCATCATTCCTCTGTCGTTTCATTTCCCGGATTTTCCGGCGAGCGACACGCGTCGAACATCCAACGGTCGAAAGAGCCGTTGGCACGTATCTAAACGGTTCTCTGGCTATAAATAGCCATCATCGTCCTCATCGGAAACTTTCCTCACTCCCTCACTGCCCACACCAATGACGCGCACGCGAGCTCGAGAGCAAGTCCTTGTCCCAGGCGCACTTAGCATCCAAACGCACCGAAACGCGCCACCAAAAGATGGCCTCCTCGCCGTCATCACCGACCCGCGCCGCCATCGACGAGCTCGTCAGCGATCTGGATCCGCAACCAGGATCGCCTAAGCTCACCGGCGACATGCCGGAGAAGACCACGGCCTCCGCGGCGGGCGGAGAAAACACTTCCGCCGTCGCGGACATTGCGACATCGAGCGCCACGACAACCCCGCCGTTTGCACCTGAAACGGCGGAGGAAAAGATCGAGCTCCTCGGCGACGAACTCGCTGCCGCGGAGGCCGCCGCCGGAGCGGACGAGGAAGCGGAATCTGCAGGCAACTGGAGTGCCTGCAGTATTCCCCCGGCTCTCCTTCCAAACTTGGAAAAGGAGGGCCTGGTTCTCAAGAAGAAATGGCGGCTGCCAGAAGAAGAAACTGAACCCGCGCCACGGGATGGCGAAAGGGTACTCCTTTCTTCCCACCTTTTGCGAGGTATGGGGCTTCCGCCATCTTCCTTCTTCCTCCAGGTTCTCTCTCATTACAACATCCAGCCCCACAATCTTCCCCCCAATTCCATTCTATACATGGCCGGCTTTCAGGCCTTGTTCGAAGGCTACTTAGGGCTAGAACCTAGGTTAGATTTCTGGATGTACTGCTTTGGAGTTAAGCGAAACTCTTCGGAGGGCGCACTCCCAACTTGCGGAACTATATCCTTCACTCTTCGGAGATTCCGAGAGGATTGGTTCCCCAAGATAAAAACTTCAGAATCCGTCAAATTTTGGACGGGTTCTTTCTTTTATCATCCCGACGTGCCTTTTCCTAAAAAGGCCGTCGGGG
Organism: Alopecurus myosuroides; assembly: GCA_028641055.1. Lineage (NCBI taxonomy): Eukaryota > Viridiplantae > Streptophyta > Magnoliopsida > Poales > Poaceae > Alopecurus > Alopecurus myosuroides. The sequence continues at coordinate 335,442,129 of CM054062.1, forward strand.
TTCCACCTTTTGTGAATTCCGCCGCCGTTCCCCAGGATAACTGGGGAACAGAAGCCGTCCAAGTTCTGCCGCCAGATCTACTAAAGATCAAGCGGCGCATCGCCAAGCTCACCTCCATGGATCCGCCTCTAACTGGCATGGACACAGTTCTATGCTGGCTGATTAGGCGGATCCAGCCACTAGCCAACCACAGCGGCTGTCTCCTGTGCGATTACACGGGAGTCAAGGATCCCATGCGGACATCCGCCAAAGAGTGGCCCGCAAAGGAACTTAGGCGGCGCATCAATCAGTTGGTCGCATCGCGCGACCAATACACAGAGAGTCGGCCAATGTACACGGCCGAAAATCCGGTTCCCAAGGTAATTTTTCAGTCATTTGGGTACAGTTCTATTTTTTCTCGGATTTCCTGGCTTCTGATTTTGGTCTTGCTTATCCGACAGTTCGTGGATCTTTCAGATTCGGACTTGGTATCCGAGGCTGAGCTGGATGCGCTGCGCACCGCCGCTACCGGTGGACGCAAGCGCAAGAAAATAACTTCCTCGGAAGAAATTATCGATCTTGACGGAATCCCCGTCGCCACTTCCAGGTTATTTTCTTCTGGATTTTTCTTTTATGGGAACTTTTTTCATCCATCTCCGGTGTTTTAACCTTTTCCGGGTTTTTATGTTTTTAGCCTGCCACCTTCCACCCTGAAGCCGAAGAAGCTGAAGAAACACAAGGTTTCTTCCAGCCGAGGCATCCAACCTTCTCCCGCCGTCGCCCCGGACACGCCAAGCACAATGGCGGAAGAGCCTACTGCAGCCCCCACCATCAAGCCCCCAGAGCCCAGCCAGCCCATTGTGTCCGACACGGACACGAGGGAAAGGGCGGCTCCAGAGGTGGGAAAATTACCTCGGACTTTCGACGAGGAAATTCCCACCTTTGACAAGGATTTCAAAGCTATCAATGACGGCTTGGACGCAGCCGGGAATCTCTTCGCTGAATACGCGAAAGAGTTCAAAGAAAACTTGGCAGGTTTGCAGCGCATGAGCCAGGTATATAACTCTAGCCCCCAAGCATTAATCAAAATGCGTGCTTTTTGCTTTGATGCTTTTTGTACTCATTCTTCTCCTTGCTATGTTTCAGCAAACCTCCGAAGCCATCAACAGGGAAGTTTTCAAGAAGCTTACCATCAAGAATAAAGAAGTTAGAAGTCTTCTCTCTATTCTTGAAGAAAGGGAAGCAGAGCTGGAATCAGCTAAGCTCGCACTGTCGGAAACACAAGGTAAACATTTTCCTTCTGAAATTTCTGATTCAATTATTTGCCTAAGTTTTTTCCGAGGAGCTGGCTAACTCGGATTTTTCCCTTGCTTTTCAGCTGCATTAGCTCAGGCTAAACAAGCAGCAGAAGATTCTGGCAATGCCGAAATTCTCCGCAAGGAGAATGTTGAGCTTCACAAGAACCTTGTGAAAGCACAACAAGACTTGGAAGCCAGTAATCTGGCCCTTGGAGTTTCTAATTCCAAGGCTTCCGAGCAGGCGGAGAAGGACAAATCCACCATTCAGGATTTGACCGACGCTCTGAACCTTCGCCTGGAGGAAGTTTCCGAGATCGACAAGCTCATCGGTAAATCTCTTACTCATTTGTCGTCTTTCCATGTTTTACTTGCTCTGTTTTTCCGTCTAACCTTTTTAGGTATTTTACTGGAAAAAACAGGCGATACCCCAGATGGCACTCGGATTGCAGGCATCCGAGCTTTCGGGGAGACATGGAATTTGATCAAAGCTGTTGCAACGCAGCTGGTAGACAAGTTTCTTCCCGAAAAATCTGGGGAGTGCTCGGAGGTTGAAAAACTTCCGGGTTCCATCATGGAGGTGGCGGAGTCTAAGGAATCTCTCCTTCGCTCCGCTGCACGGGGTGGTGCGCGCATGGCTCTTGGCCTCATGCGCATGCACTACCCTAGTGCTAAATCCTGGCGCGTGGCGTCCGGTGTCCCTCAAGGATACACGGATATGCAGCGAAACACCATCTTTGGTGAAGTAAAGGGCCACGCCACCCAGATTGCCTCCATGGTAAATATCTCCGTCAACTATCCAGAAGCGGAGATCCCTCCAATCCCCGAAGACGAAAGCAGCAAGGAGGAGTCAGATGCTTGAAGGGTTACCTGGAACCTGGATAGAAAAAATAGACAATAGGAGCATTACTGTTCTTTTAGTGTAATCCAAAATGTAATGCTTCTTTTGTATGAATGAAACTTCCGTCTGTTGCAGTTTAAATTATGAAATTCTTTGCAAGTTTTTTGGGTTTTATCATTCCTTTATCTTCTAAGTTCTCTGGTGTGTATGCTTTAACTGTCCTTAGTGTTTGAAATGGCTCAAATAGCAATATGAATCTTCATGCCGAGTAACTGGGGACGAACCAAGCAGTTTTTGAAACTCGGAAACATGGACCATGCTAAAGGCATTTTTACTAACTAGTTCCAGTAACCCAACACACACACAATCAGATAAGACTTAGAGAAATCAAGGAAAGTTTTAAGTGAAACTTGGGCACACAGGCAATTCAAGTTTCCCTTAGCCGTTAACAGGCTGAAAAATCATTCAGTTTTGTAACACCGAGTACGCAAGCACAATTCGGGTTAACGTTGAGCAATTTGTAAGATCATTGGGAAATAGATAAGGCGGAAACACCTTGCACTTATAAAGAATATGGATGACAGTATTCCGACAACTTTATTTCATGATCTCAAAAGATGTTTACATAGAATTGAACTAAGTACGGAAAGGTACATAACTTTCTAGACGTTCCCAGGCTTCCGCAATCCACTTGACTTTGTCGAATTTTTTCAGCAGCTTGTAGAGTGGTAAGGTTTTAGCCCCCAGCCAACTGATAGATCTGCTGACGGCTGCAGCGGAACCCGTCAATCTTTGGACATCTTTTACACATGTAGGTTTTGAGATGTTCAAGATTGCCTTGATCTTTTCCAGGTTAACTTCTATTCCTCTGTGGGAAACAATGAAACCCAGAAGTTTTCCTGAGGGAACCCCGAATACGCACTTAGATGGATTCAACTTCATCTTGTAAGTGCGCAAGTTTTCGAAAGTTTCTCGCAGATCCTCAAGGAGTGTATCTTTTTCCTTGGTTACGACAGCGATATCGTCCACATAAACATGAACGTTTCTGCCAATTTGACTATGCAAACAGCGTTGCATGCAACGCTGGTAGGTTGCACCTGCGTTCTTCAGGCCAAAAGGCATGGTTATGTAATAGTACGTCCCATACGGGTTTATAAAAGAAGTCTTGATTTGATCTTCCTTTTTCATGCGTATTTGGTGGTACCCGGAGTATGCATCCAAAAAGCATAAAAGCTCGGAGCCTGCAGTGACATCTATTATTTGATCGATTCGCGGTAACGCGAACCTATCTTTCGGACACAACTTGTTCAATCCTGTGTAATCTATACACATTCTAAGAGCAGTGGTGTCTTTCTTCGGTACTAGGACCGGATTTGCGGACCAATCAGTATGGATTACTTCCTTGATGAAATCCGCTGCTAAAAGCCGGATAATTTCCTTGCCAATAGCCTTCCGTCTTCTTCCGTCAAAACGACGGAGACCTTGTTTGACGGGTTTTGATCCGGGAATAACCTTGAGTTGGTGCTCAGCAAGTTCCCTGGGTACGCCTGGCATGTCAGCTGGACACCAGGCAGAAATATCCCAGTTCTCACGGAGGAACTTGATGAGCTCGCCTTCCTATTTGTCAGTCATCCCAGTCCCTACGACGACGAATTTTGTCGGATCTTTGGGATCTAGGATTACCTGTCTTGTATTCTCGGACGCCTTGAAGCTATCTGTTGGCTTCCGAGTTTCTTTTCCTGCCGGCATTTCTTTCGGCGATACCTCCTTGGCTAATTCCTTCAGTTCCTCCTTCGCTATAACTCTCTGAGCGCAAAGGGCGTTTTCTTTTTCCAACTCATTTGCCAGCTTGAAATCACCGGCAATGGTGATTACTCCTCCTTTGGGTCCTGGCATCTTCAGCTTGTTGTAGATATAGCAAGATCTTGCCATAAATTTGGCGAAAGCCGGACGTCCAAGTATTGCGTGATACACGCTTTCGAACGACACTACTTCGAAGGATACTTTTTCCTGCCGGAAGTGATCTTTATCTCCGAAGGTGACATCTAGGGAAATTTCTCCTAGGGATCGTGCTTGCCTATCAGGAACAATGCCATGGAAGCGTATATTGCTGTAGTTGAGCTGGGACTCGGAGATCTTCAAGTGCTTCAGTGTATCCAGATACATTATATTGATGCTGGATCCTCCATCCATCAGCACTCTTCTTAGCCTAGTGTTTTGAACAATAGGGCTTACAACAAGAGCTTGTGTGCCGGGTTCAGGGATATTTCCGGGATGATCAGACTGATCCCAGATTATCGGTGTGTTGGAGTACTTCAAGAATTTCGGGGTCGCAGGAACAACTGCGTTTATCTCCCGAAGTGTTCTTTTGGCCACCTTTGCTGACGGGGTTACTAGGAAAGTTAGCATTGCTTCTCCATCAACTCTCGGAAATTTAGGTTCGCCTTTTCGCTGTTGTTCCTGGATTTTGTCATCAGTGTCCGATTCACTGTCTTCTTTTTCAGCTTCTGGCTTTTGTTTGGCAGGTTTCCTTTTGGAACCCTTCCCCTTATTTCCGGATCCTGCATTGCCTTTCATATGCTTGTTTAGCCGGCATTGCGTGTTTGTGTGGGTTGGTTTCCCAAATTGCGAGTGGTGGACGCAGGGTTCCGACTTAATTCTCTCCCATTCTTCGGGAGTGTAATTGATTGGATCTGGACTGCGGCCTTTCCACTTGTTCACCTTTTCTCCTCCAAAGGCTATGTTGACCTCCTTGGGCTTTGTTGTTGACTCCGGAGTTCCTTTTTTGTCAGAACTAGGGGTTTTCTTGGCGAGTATTAGTGACTCAATATTGCCTCCTCTTGCTCTGATATCATCTTCGGCTGCAGCATGCTCATTAGCGGTTGTAAGCATAGATCCGAGATCTTTGTGCTGTTTAGAACCAACCATGAACGGTACGAGTCCGGGTTTTAGGCCATTGACGAAAGCATGCATTGCTTGCACGTCAGTTACTCCAGAGCAACTATTCTTCATTGCAGTCCATCTGGAGATGAAATCCACGTATGGTTCGTCCTCAAATTGGGTGCAACGGTTCAGCTGGTTGATGCTATTTGGGCGTTTGTATGTTCCCCGAAAATGCTGAGTGAATACTCTCGCCATATCATCCCAACTGTCGACAGTTCTTGATGGTAAACCATTGATCCAATCTCTGGCTCCGTCTAGCAACATTAGGGGAAGAAACTTGACAGCTTCCAGGTCTGTCCCATTGTTGATTTGGACGGCTGTATAATAATCTGAGAGCCAGGTATCCGGGTTTGTACTGCCGGTATACTTTTGGTAGGTTGGACCAACTTTGGCGAAGCCAGAATGCAGGGTTATCCTTCGGATCCTGTCAGTAAAACACTTAGGACCAAAGTATAGATCATCCTTTTCTGCTCTATCAATGTGTGCAGAATATCTTCCGGCTGAATGGACAGAAGGGGATCTACTCCTCTCTTTTCCATTGTTGCGCGGATGCGCTTTTCGGGGGTTGTTTCTATCTCTTCCGTTGTCACGCCCCTTGGGATTAGGTGGAGTCCTCCTCCTGT